>CM054057.1:391407064-392007064 GCA_028641055.1 Alopecurus myosuroides
AGCATCAACCAGCTGAACCGTTGCGTACAATATGAGGATGAGTCGTACGTCGACTTTATCTCAAGATGGAATGCAATGAAGAATAGTTGCTCTGGATTAAGTGACGTACAAGCAATACATGCTTTCATCAATGGCCTGAAACCCGGCTTCTGACCATTCATGGTTGGTTCGAAAGAGCACAAAGATCTCGGATCTATGCTTACCACTGCCAATGAGCACGCAGCGGCTAAAGATGATATCAGGGCGAGAGGCGGAAACATTGATGCTTTGGTTCAAGACAAAAGGCATCTCATTCTGAAAAGAAGGCTACTCCAGAAGCACAACCAAAACCCAAGGAAGTAAACTTAACCTTCTGAAAGGATAATGGAAGCAGATGGAAGGGAAAAAGCACATAACCCATTCTAAAGAAGAATGGGAAAAGATTAAGTCGGAAAACTGTGTCCACCATTCGCACTTTGGGAAGCCTACCCACACAAATGCACAGTGCCATCTTAATAAGAACATGAAAGGCACTGAAGGATCCGGGAATAAAGGAAAGAATTCCAAAAGGAAGTTCAACAAGCAAAAGTCGGAAGCTGAAAAAGAAGAAAGTGAGTCGGACACTGGTGATAAAATCCAGGAACAACAGTAGAAAGGTGAGCCAAAATTTCCGAGAGTTGAAGGGGAATGTAACCTAACTTTCCTGGCAACTCTCCTAGGCAAACAGGCAAAACGAACACTTCAAGAAATCAATGCAGTTGTACCTCCAATCCCAAAGTACTTGAAGTATTCAAATACGGCAATTACCTGGGATCAGTCTGATCATCCCGGAAACATCCCAGAACCCGGAACGCATGCTTCGGTCGTAAGCCCTATTTTTCAAAACACTAGGCTCAAAACAATGCTGATGGATGGAGGATCCAGTATCAATATCATGTACTTAAGTACATTGAAGCAGTTACACCTCTCCGAGACCCAGCTCAAACACAACAATGTACGTTTTCACGGCATTGTTCCTAGCAGGCAAGCACAATCCCTAGGAGAAATTTACCTAGATGTAACCTTTGGAAAGAGAGAACACTTCCGTCAGGAAAGGATCTCATTTGAGGTTGTGTCGTTCAAAAGTGTCTATCACGCAATACTCGGACGTCCGGCTTTCGCCAAATTCATGGCAAGATCATGTTATATTTATGACAAGTTGAAGATTCCAGGGCCAAAAAGGAGGAGTAATCATCATATCCGGCGACTTCAAATTGGTGAACGAGCTGGAGAAAGGAAATGCCCTTTGTGCCAAACAAGTAATTCGAAAGGAAGAACTAAAGCAGCTAGCTAAGAAAGTATCACTGACAGAAATGCTGGCAGGAAAAGAAAGCCAGAAGCCGGAAGATTGTTTCAAAGCCTCGGAGAATACAAGACAGGTCATCCTGGATCCCAAAGATCCGACAAAATTTGTCGTAGTGGGAACAGGAATGACTGACAAATAGGAAAGCGCGCTCATCAAGTTCCTACGTGAGAACTGGGACATTTTTTCCTGGTGTCCTGCTGACATGCCAGGTGTTCCCAGGGAACTTGCTGAGAACCAACTTAAAGTTATTCCAGGATCAAAACCCGTCAAATAAGGTCTCTGTCGTTTTGATGGAAGAAGGCGGAAGGCTATAGGAAAGGAAATTAACTGGCTTTTAGCAGCTGACTTTATCCGGGAAGTTATACATACTGATTGGTCTGCGAATCCAATATTAGTCCCAAAGAAGGATAGTATTATTCTTAGGATGTGTATAGATTACACCGGTTTGAACAAGTTGTTCCCAAAAGATAGGTTCGCGTTACCGCGAATCGATCAAATAATAGACGACACTGCTAGCTCTAAGCTTTTATGCTTTTTGGACGCTTATTTCGGGTACCATCAAATACGTATGAAAGAAGAAGACCAAATAAAAACCTCTTTCATAACTCTCTATGGAACATACTATTACATAATCATGCCTTTTGGCTTGAAGAATGCCGGTGCAACATACCAGCGTTGCATGCAAAGATGCTTGCATAGTCAAATCAGCAAAAACGTCCATGCTTACATGGATGATATTTTTGTCGTTTCCAAGAAAAAGGATACACTGCTTGAAGATCTACGAGAAACCTTTGACAACCTCCACACTTATAGAATGAAGTTGAATCAATTAAAGTGCGTAGTCGGGGTTCCCTCAGGAAAGCTTTTCGGTTTTATCGTTTCTCACAGAGGAATAGAGGTGAACCCGGAAAAGATCAAAGCAATCTTAAACATCACAAGACCTACAGGTCTAAAAGATGTTCAAAGACTAACAGGTTCCGCACCCGTCGTTAGCAGGTTTATAAGCCGGCTTGGTGACAAAGCTTTGCCATTATACAAATTGTTGAAGAAATCTGACAAATTTGAATGGAAAGAAGAGGCGGACAAAGCATTAACCCAGTTGAAAGAAACTTTGATGAAAGCTCCGATTTTGGCATCCCCAAAAGACGAAGAACCCGTGTTACCGTATCTTACAGCAACTAACAGGGTTATTAGCGTAGTGATAATCGTGGAAAGATGGAAAGACGAGCAAAGTATTACAGATTAACATCCGGTGTATTACGTTAGTGAGGTATTCTCCAAGTCAAAACAAAGATATCCACATTATCAAAAGCTGGCATATGGCGTATTTTTTGCATCTCGAAAACTCTGACATTATTTCCAAGGACATTCCATAACAGTGGTAAGCAAAGCACCACTAGGGGATATTATAAAGAATGCGGACGCAAGAGGCAGAGTAGCCAAATGGGGCATTTAGCTTGCTGCGTTCGACATTAAGTACCAACCCCGGACGACGATTAAATCCCATGTGTTGGCATATTTTGTGGTTGATTGGACAAAAGCAATGGAAAACACACCAATGGAAGAGTTGAAATATTGGATCATGCATTTCGATGAATCCAAAATGAAAGAAGGAGCTGGAGCTGGTGTGGTGGTTAAATCTCTAAAAGGCGACATAATGGAATATGTATTACAAATACACTTCAACACCAGCAGCAATGTGGCAGAATACGAAGCATTGCTTCATGGATTGCATATTGCAAAAGAAATAGGTGTCAAACGTATACTTTTCTATGGTGACTCGGACTTGGTGCAGCATCAGCTGAACCAAACATGGGATGCTAAAAGCCCCATTATGGCCGAATATCGGAGAACAGTCGACGAGTTTGCCATTTGCTTCCTAGGATTTGAGGTACATCACATCAAAAGGGAAGAAAATTGGAACGCGGATGCTTTAGCCCGCATGGGCTCGGAAAGGGTGAAAACTCTACCACCTGCTGTGTCCGTCCAGCATTTGCATGAACCATCAATAAAAGGCGGAGATATTGACTACCCCCTAGTTTGCTTGTTACCCCGGATTAGACAATTCCATACTTAAACTTCTTAGTTAATCAGAAGTTCCCAGATGGAGCAGACGAAGTCTTGCAAAGGCAGATACAACACCGGTGCAAAGGATACACGGTAATAATTGGTTGCCTATACAAACGCAGTACTATCGGAATTTTTCAGCGATGTATTTCGCTAGAGGAAGGACGAGAGATTCTGCAAGAAATCCATGCAGGAGATTGTGGACATCATGCTCAATCAAAAAGCATAGTTAAAAAAGCATTCCGTGCAGGGTTTTTCTAGCTCACAGCCAAGACAGATGCATATCACATAGTGAATACATGTGCCAGATGTCGATATTACGCCAAGCTGACAAATATGCCAGCTCAAGCACTCAAAACTTTCCCCATAACATGGCCATTTGCAGTCTGGGGGCTAGATATGATGGGGCCACTCAAAACTGCAAGACGCGGACTTACACATCTACTCGTTGCAGTAGATAAGTATACCAAGTGGGTGGAAGCAAAAACCATAAAAAACTTGACGGTGTGACTGCCAGAAATTTCGTCATTGACGTAGTCATGCGATACGGCGTTCCACATAGCATAAATGCGGACAACCGGAAAAAATTTCTCAACTGGAGAGTTGGCAAAATTTTGTCGACAAACGAGAATTCGCCTAGATCTTGCATGTGTGGCACACCCACAATCCAATGGCCAGGTTGAACGAATGAATAGTTCAATACTGCAAGGAATCCGCCCAAGACTCGAATATCCTCTTCATAGAGCAGCTGGAGCATGTGTAGAAGAATTACCTTCTATGCTTTGGAGTATTCGAACGACGCCAAATAAATCAACAGGGCAAACGCCTTTTTTCCTGGTTTATGGCGCATAAGCAGTGCTTCCTACGGACATGATCCATGATAGTCCAAGAGTGCAGGCGTACGATGACTTAGATGCCAAAAATGCACATTAGGATGCCGTTGATCTCTTAGAATAAGAGCGAGAGCTAAGATCCGCCATTTATCAACAAGGACTGCGACGTTATCATAGTCGGAAAATCAAACGTCGATCTTTCAAAGAAGGTGATTTGGTGCTAAGATTGGTATATGATAGGAAGCACAAGTTAGCCCCAATTTGGGAGGGCCGATTTGTCGTTAGCAAGGCTATAAAAAATGGGTCATATTACCTTGTAGATATTCGAGACACGGAAGATGATCCGAGAAATCCGAATCGCCAGAGGAAAAGAAAGATAGATGTATAACCAGTAGAGACTAAAAGGCCATGGAGCATCTAGCAGTTACGTCCCTTCTACACTTAGTTCAAATTCTATATAAACATTATTGAGATCATGAAATAAAGTTGTCGGAAAGTCATGCATTTTTGTTCTGTTTTGTACTTTCTGTTCCAAGCATGTTTCCGTCTTATCTATTTTCCAATGATCTTTCAAATTTGCTTCAATGTTAACCCGAATTTTGCCTGCGTGCTCGGAGTTATAAAAATGAATGCTCTTTGGCCTAAGGAGGCTAAAAAACCCCAGATTGTGCTTGCGTGCCTGAGGTTCATACGTTTTCAAATTTCTTGTTATTCATAAGAATTTATCTGATTGTTTGCTGTGTTGGGTCACTAGATTTAGTAAGTAAAAGTGCCAAGGTATAATCCATGATTCCGATTTTCGACTGATTGGTTTCTTAACCCAGTCGCTTGGCGTGAAGATTATACTTTCGAGCCACTTTAACACTAAAGAAAGTTAAAGCATACAAACCAGAGAACTTAGAATAAAAGGAATTAAAACTCTGAAAAACTTGCAAAGCTAAAAATTTTACTGCAAAAGGACATAAACTTGTTCATATAAAAGATAGAATGCATTAAAATTGAGATTACATTGTAAGGATAGCAATGCGTTCTATTTGTCTACAAGTTGTGCAGTACTAGGTGACATCCACAAACTCCTGTTCGTCGTCCTTGTCGATGTCGCTTAGGTTCTCCGGAGTTGATGGAATCTCTTCCTTTGGGTAGAACATAGAGATAGACACCATCCGAGCTATCTTGGAGGCATGCCCCTTGATAGAGTCGAAGATCTCTGCCCGCTGCGCTTCCGTGTATCCGTGCGGAATACCGGTGGCAATGCGCCAGGATTTGGCGGTGGTATAGTGCATATGCATAAGCCCAAGGGCCTTGCGCACACCACCATGGGCGGCAGATTTGAGCCAGGATTCGTGTTGGGTTGCCACTTTGATCGCCTCCGGAAGCTTGCTGGTTTCCGAGAACTCGCCAGCTTTTTCCGGAATGCACTTGTTGATGAGTAGCATTCCGACATTTTTTAGCTCGGTGATGAATGCTCCGAAAGCCCGGATTCGATCAATCCGAGTGATCAGAGGGTTCCCTTCTGTTAAAGGAAATAAAAAAATGATCAGGCAAATAGAAGGAGGAAAATAATGCATTATGCAAATTGAAAGAAAACTTGCTAAAAGTCAGAAAACTTACCAATGATTATATCCATTTCAGCACCTTCCTCAAGGCGCTGGTGAAGGGCAGTCTCCAAATCCTGGATTGTCTTTTGATCTTTCTAGGCTTGTAGGGAAGCACGAGATTTGGATAATCTCAGGGCCAGCTGGCTCGCACCAGATCTTTCTGAAGCTTTACAGTCATTTTGTAAAGCTCCGAATTTTCCTTCCAGAGAGTTTCAACATTGCCAGCATCCTCAACAATTTGCTTGGCCTTAGCCAAAGAAGCTGAGAAGAAAAATATGGCAAGGATCAAAACTCGAAAAAGTCCTTAGAAAATTTCGGGATCAAGATCAAGGAAAGGAGAAAGAATACTTACAAGTGGCATCTTTCATCTGCTTCCGAACTTCGGATAGCTCCGAATTCTTCTCACTAAGAATACCAAGAAGAGATCTCCCTTCTTGGTTCTTAATGGTCAGCTTCTCAAAAATTTCCACGTTAATGTTTTCGGCAGTTTGATAAAAAAAACATACAAAGGAAAATATTGTGTAAGCAAAAAACAAGCAGGCAAAAGAGAAAAGCATTAAGGCCAAAAAGAGAAAGAATGGTTTTGTCTTAATACTTGGGGGCTAGATATATTACCTGGTTCATTCTTTGCAAACCGTTTAAATTATCGGAGAATTCCTTAGCGTATTCCGTGAAGGTAATCCGCATATGATGGTTTCCATCTTGGATGACCTGACGAGGTGAGAACACATAATTATTCTGTACTATTAATCCACCTTTTGGCCAAGGGCGAATCAAGGGGGCTCGGGCAAAGAATTTTTTCGCCCAAGGATGAATATATCCGCGTTCGTCAAAACAGGATTCTTGTTTTACCTTGAACTTCTCATCAAAAGTCGGCATGGGTTCCGCCTCTGGAAGATTTGAAGGGCCGCCTTGGTCAGGTTCCGCCCTTTCCCGCACATCCGTGTCGGATGCAATAGGCTGGATGGACTGTAGAGGGTATTCTTCCCGAGCAGTCGTGTTTTCCTCTCCAGCTGCTGCTGGAGTGTCTGGGGCAGCTACGGGGGATGGCTTCGGCCCCCTAATAGCAACGACTTTGAGCTTCTTCCTGCCTTTTCCCTTCAAAGGTACAGGAGCAAGGCTAGAAAAGAGAAAAGCATGAAAAATCGAGATTAAAAATCCGAGAAAGAGGATACGCAAGAAAAGGCATACAAGTGTGAAATCCTGGGTTTTTACCTAGAAGTAGCAACGGGTACACCGTCAAGACGATAACTTCCTGGCTGGAAGATACCTTATTGCGTTTCCGTCCTCCAGCTGATTAAAAGAGGGCTTTTAGCGTCGCTAATTCGTCGTTAGTGGCAAGGTCCTTCTCTGGAAGATTAAGAAGTTGTAAAAAGGTGAAATCCGGATTAGTATAAAAAAACATCCGAGAAAAAACGAAGTTTGAACAGATACCCAAAAGACATACCTTGGGAACCCGGTTCCCTTCATTGTACATTTGTAGGCTTTACTCGTATTGGTCACGAGTAGCCACAAGCTGGTTGACACGCTTCTTGAACTCTTTTTCGACAAAGCGGACTTTGTCCTCCTCATCGAATCCTCAGGTCCCAAGTATTCGTAGAGAAGCCAGCCTCCGCGATGAGCGAGAGGCTGAATCCTCCTTCTGAGCCAGCATAGAACTGTATCCATGGCGGTCGGAGGAGGATTGGAGGAAACGAGTTTGGAGATCCTCCGTTTGATTCCCATCACGTCTGGAGGCAGAACCTGGACCGCGTACAACGCCCTATTGTCTTGGGGCGTGGCCGCGGAATTGATGTAAGACGAAATTCCTGTATCCTTTCCAGGATAGGGAACATTCGAATGATAGAAAAAAGAGACCGTCCAGAATTTGACGGACTCGGAAGTCCTGATTTTGCGAATCCATTCTTCTCTATGCCTACGGAGATTAAAAGAAATGGCCCCGCAAATCGGGAGAACACCTTCGGTGGTGTTGAGTTTCATGTTGAAACAATACTGAAAGAAATCTAGGCGGGGTTCTATCCCTAAGTAACCCTCGAAAAGGGCCTGGAACCCGGCTATATACAAAATGGAGTTGGGTGGAAGGTTGTGGGGTTGGATGTTGTAATGGTTGAGAACTTGTAGGAAAAACGCGGATGGCGGAAAACCCATACCTCTGTTGATATGGAAAGCCATAACCACACGTTCTCTGACTTTCGGAGAAGGCTTGGTGTCGTCCTGTTCCAGCCGTCACGTGTCCTTCACTATGAACCTGTCCTTCTCCATGGGCTCGAGAAGAGCCGGGGCCACGTTGCAATGGCTCCAATTGTCGGTGTCTCCTTCGTCGTCTTCCTCGCCTCCGGCGGTGCCGACGACAGTCGTGTTCTTTCCATTGCGAGTTGAGGTCTCTCCCTCCTCGGTGTCGAGGAAGAGAGGAGGAGATCCCCAAGGCGGCGGGAGTAAGGTTCCCGCCCATAGGTGCGCTCGCGGACGCCTCCGATGCGTGCGCGGAGAAGCTCGAAGAAGATTCGATGATGGGGTCGAGGTCCCCGATGAGATCCTCAATGGTGGCATCGACGTTCGCGGTCTCGTAGGCGTGTGGAGGACTTCTGGTGTCCATTTGCGGGCGGTGCAGCCAGGAGCAGGAACCACCAATGGCTTTCTCCGATGAGGGCTCGGGGCTCGGGTTCGCGTTTTCTCTGAGTGCTTTGGCTCAAAGAACTAGGAGCAGCAGTGCTCTGGTGTTCTAACAGCTCGAGGAAGAAGGAATGCGGAAGGAGAGCCGGAGGCCTCGAGGCGGCTATTTATAGCCATGATACATTCAGATTGGCTCCAACGGCTCTTTTAGCCGTTGGATGATTGACGCGCGTAACGCCTGAAAATCCGGGAAACGAGAGGACGGGGTGATCATTGCTATCTCCTCGTTTCTCACACGAGAATCTGTCAGAGATAAGGGTTCAGGCTTTTAACTGACCCTTGATGTTCGTGACGTAAGAAAGATTTCATTGCTTGCGTCACAGCTTCCTTCTCCTTGAAGACTCACGGAAGAAATGTCAGACTTTGGTAAATCCGAGTTTGGCATTGAGGAATTTTGATGAAAGAAGAATCAAGACAAAAGGCTGATTTCTAAAAAAGAATACAAATCCACAAGGAACGGCAAAATGAAGTCTTAATCCTACTTGGGGGCTACTGTCAGATATATGCCAATTAGGGGTATATCCGGCATTGGCCTAAGGCCGGATTACCAGGGTGGCCCACAGGCAATGGAGCATAGTCCATTGGGCGGCCCAGTAAGATGACGCGCAGGAAGCCAGATTCTAGAAGAACCTGGACCATGGCCCAAAGTGGTGCGGCTTGGAGGATAAGATGGATTCCTTACTTTCCAAGTTAGATACTTTCCGTAGTCTTCTAGGTTTCCTTTCTGTAAGACCTAATACGGCTATCTATATAAAGTCGTATGGGAGCAAGAAGAGACAATTAGCTAGAAGCTAACTCGTCGGGAAGTTCATCCTCGCCGAGTTAGCGAAACCATACTCACAATTATACTTTGTATACTTCAGGCTTCATCCCTGATTTAGTGAGATTGCAGGAGTATGAACGCCGCCTAGTTGCGTTGTACCGAACCTGGGTAAACTCGGTGTTCTCATTTACAGTTGTTCCACGCCCCCCGCGGTTCTACCAGTAGGCTTATGGCATCCCCGTCCATGAACTTTACTATGATGTCTCGACAACAACAATGCTTTGTCTAAGGATAATCCTATTGTTTACATTACACACTTTACTTAATGCAATAATCCTATTGTTTACATTACACACTTTACTTAACGCAATAATCTTTTGCTTGCAACTTAATACCCAAAGTATGCTTGGATTATGTTCTGAGGGTAGATTAATAGTCATAAATGCAGTTTGATTACGGTCTATGAATCATGTTGTAATGACCAAATAAATCTCATAGTAATCATCATGTCTTGCATATGCACTACAGTGCAACCTCTATATCTATCAATTGCCTACTGTAATTTGTTTACGCAACATGTTATTTATCTGTTTTGGAGAGACACCACTAGTTGACTATGGACCCCGGTCCATTATTTTACAATGATAATACAACCTAGTGCAAGCACTATTCTCTTTTACTAAAAACACTGTTCTCATTTCATTCACTGCAAACAAACACCATTTTCCACACTATATGTCTAATCCTTTGTTTACAACAAAACCGGTGAGATTGACAACCTCACTGTTTTATTGGGACAAAGTATCTTGGTTGTGTTGTATGCAGATTCCACGTTGCTGCTGCGCGTGCTAGTGCGCCCTGCCAACATCAGTTGTCATCAACCTTCAGAAGTGATTTCTTTCTCCTACTGGTTCGATTAAACCTTGGTTTCTTTCTGAGGGAAAACTCACTGTTGTACTCTTGATACCATCCTTTTGGGGTCTCCCGATGAACGTGTGTTCACACAGCATCAACGAGTCCCTTCAAATGGACCTCGGAGACGGCAGCTGCATTTTAGGAGCTCAAGAGGTACCTCGCAAGCTCGCCCATCCTAGTGGCCCCGCGACCTCGTGAGCCGCTGCGCCTGTACCTTGTGTCCACTCCTCAGACAGGCAGTGCCACTCTTGTCGTGGAAAGGCTGGCCGACAAGAAAAGATCGGCCCTGCCCGGCAAGGAGCCCACATCTGCCTCTCCCCAAGAGATCACCACTACACAGCAAGACCTCCACAAGGAGGACCCCCTCAAGTCTCAAGAGGTCCTCAATGCATCTAAAGAACTCACTGTCGGCACCTCCGCAAGTGCTCTCGTCGAACAACCTGCCTACTTTGTTAGCAATGTGCCTCGAGGTGCCCGCGAGAGGTACCTCGTGCAGCAGAAGCTCTTGTATGCAGCTCCTTGTGGCTTCTAGAAAGCTTCGGCACTACTTTGAGGGACACCCCCATTACGGTGGTATTTTCTTTCCTTCTGGAACAAATCTTGCGCAAATCCAACGCCACGAGGCGTGTCCCGGAATGGGCTGGCGAGCTCCAGCATTTCGAGCTCCAGTTCCCCACTACCAAGAAATTCAAATCAGGAGCTCTAGCGGAGTTCAATGCAGAATGGACCAACCCGCCGCCAGAAAAGGACTCTGAGGAGGAAACAACCGTACCAGGCAAGCTTGCCCCAGGGATGTCGACCATGCACTTCGAAGACACCTTCTCCTCCAAGGGCTTGGAGGCTGACGTTGTACTCACATTGCCAACGGGCGACAAGCTGTACTACGCCGTCCAACTTCACTTTGACCGCAGGGCCAAGGTCTCCAACAACATATCCGAATATGAGGGCCTCCTTACCGATATCAGAGCCGCCATCGCCCTGGGCATCAAGCGACTCACCATCAAGGGAGACTCATAGCTCTTAATGAACTTATCCAATAAGAGCTACATGGACAAAGACCCGCACATGGCCATGTACCTTGAAGAGGTTCGCAAACTAGAGAAGAACTTCCTCGGCATGGAGCTGCAGCACATCCCTCGGACGGATAACAATGAAGCGGAGAACATCGCCAAATGAACATCAAGGAACTAGGTGCAAGCCCTAGGATTCTTTGAAGAGAGGCTCGAGAAGTCATCCACCATACTGCCTGTCGACGACGACG
The DNA here is from genome assembly GCA_028641055.1 of Alopecurus myosuroides. Taxonomy (NCBI): domain Eukaryota; kingdom Viridiplantae; phylum Streptophyta; class Magnoliopsida; order Poales; family Poaceae; genus Alopecurus; species Alopecurus myosuroides. The sequence goes on from CM054057.1 coordinate 391,418,499, forward strand.
AGACCCAAGGCCACCAGCACCTCGAGGAAGAGCTCCCGCCCAAGGCGCACCAGACTGCAGCATTCTCTCGATATGTCACCTTGTGCTGGCATTCACTCACGAGGAAGCATGCTAGAACAAGAGCCTCATCGACTACATACAGAAAGGGGACCTCCCCAAAGACGAGGCAGAAGTAGAGCGCGTCGCCCGCCAAGCGAAGATGTACAACGTCATCGACCACAAGCTATACCAGAGGCTCCCCAATGGGGTGGCACTACTGTGCGTCCCTCCAGATGACGTCGTGGACCTCCTCAAGGACATACATCAAGGCGACTGCGGCCACCACTCCTCATCCCGCACGCTCGTCGGCAAGGCCTTCCGCTACGATTTCTACCGGCCTACCGCCCTCAAGGACACAACCGAGCTTGTGAAGACCTGCGAGGCATGCCAATTCCACGACAAGCAAGTGCACCAGCCCCCGCAAGGATTGCAGACCATCCCCCTCCCGTGGCCGTTCGAAGTCTGGGGTTGGATATCCTGGGACCATTCCCACGAGCGCTCGGGGGCTATCGCTACCTCTACGTCGCCATCGACAAATTCACCAAGTGGGCAGAGGTGGAACCAGTCCGAGACATCCCAGCAAGGTCGACAGTGAAGTTCATCAAGGGGTTGTATGCCGCTTCGGCATCCCCAACCACATCATCACGGACAACATCGTGTAATTCACAAGTAGCCTCTTTAAGTCCTATTGCACCAATCATGGCACCAAGATATGCTACGCCTCCGTCACCCACCCACGCAACAACGGCCAAGCGGAGCGCGCCAACGTCGATGTCCTAGAGACGAGGAGCTTCAACAAGCTCAAGACCCACAGGAAGAAATGGATTGACGATCTCCCGTCATTGATGTGGTCCATCCGCACCACCGCAACAAAGCCCACATGGAAACATCATTCTCCCTCGTCTACGGAGCCAAAGTTGTTCTCCCTGTTGAACTCAAGCACGGGTATCCCCGAGCCCTTGCCTTCAGCGAGGATAAGAAGGGAGAGTTCCATGCCGAAAACTTGCTGCTCCTCGAGGTGGCAAGAAACCGTGTCGCCGTCCGCGCGGCGTGGTACCAGCAAGGGATGCATCGCTACCATAGTAACAACATCAGGCCATGCACACTCGAGGTAGGCGACCTGGTCCTGAGAAGGATCCTCTCCAGGGAAGGCTTGCACAAGCTCTCTCCCATGTGGGAGGGACCGTACCGGGTAGCGCACAACGTGCACCCAGGAGCGGCACGCCTGGATACGGAAAACGGAACACCTGTGCCCAACCCATGGAACATCCAACACCTACCGAAGTTTTACCGTTGACACCATGGTAAAAATGACCCCAGGACCTCTCTGCGTAATGGTCTCAGGGAGATTCTCAATAGAGTCCCCACATGGCCATTTCGGTAGGGCAATCTTTTGTTCCTCGAAGGCGCCACAAGGCCACTACATCCTTGAGCTATGCACATGATCTCGCATGAGTATCAGCCCCATGACGATCGGAGTCCTGTGTCCGCACGGTGACGTCAAGTTCCTCTTGGGGGATCACAAGTTCACGACATCCCCAAGCGTTTTGTAATGGATAGTCTCACCCTAGCATTAAAAACCAAGTTTTTCCTCTAACTGTACTTGTCACATCGACAAGCATCTTTTCCTCTAGGAGTGGGTGTTTGTTTCTTCCTCCGAGGACACCTTACGAGCGGGTGCTAGGATCGATACCCGTGTACGGGTGAGACCCAATCAGATTAAACCCAAGTGGCAGAGCTCTGTCTAAACGGGTCGCTACCATGAGCGATGCCTCACCTAAGTCCTTGGTGCTGACGTCCTCACGAGGCATCCACGAGAAGAACAACAAACACACACTTCTGTTCGCTGCAGGAAAAACCGTTTCCCTCACAAGGAAAACAATGAAGCCCTCCACAAGGAACGCATGGTACCTCAATAAGGGATCATCACGAGGGCCGCCTACAGACACACGCCTCCCGAGTGAAGGACCATGAGGCGACACCCACAGAGCTAAGTTCCATTCTTTTCCCCTCGTACCTCTAGAGGTTTCCTTTTCCCCGGGAAGCACTCAAGGAGCCTCCTAACACAAGATAATCGCAAGGAAAAAAACACGTTTTTTAAGTTTCATATTTCATACATGAGGTACATCTCAGTACAAAAGCATGCTACAGGTCCATTATAGAGAAAAAAGGGACAATAAATCGAAGAGAGATACTCCCTCTCCGTGTCTACAGAGGAGGAAGGTATGTTGGCAGGCCGCAGTTGGGCCTGTCTCACCACAACTACGAGATATGGCGGGCTGAGGAGAAGGCTGCCAAAGAGAAGATGGAGGAAATGTTTCAAAAAAAGAGAAGAAGGAGGAGAAGAGGAGCCTAGACGAAGAGGTGGCTGGATGAAGATCGAGGACCCAGAGAAAAAGTAAAGATGCTGACCAAGATGGCCAGGCTTTCCGTCTAGACGAAGGCACTCAAGCCCCAGCCGAGCCGGACTCGCCGTCCTCCACCTTGAAGGCCGAGGAGTCTTGTTCATCCTCCTCCAACTCATAATCATCCTCGTTGTTGTTTTTGTCGCCATTTTTGCTTCCAATCTCGGCGCAGCACTCCTCACGCTCACCACGGCAGCGGAAGACCTTCACAAAGAGCTTGTCCACTCCATTGAAGCGGAAGTGGAGGACCCGGCTCTCCTCCAGCCTTTGAACGCGAGCAAAGGTCTTCCACCCGCGCGACAATGACAGATGGACGCCAGAGCAGAACTCCAAGACCGCCCACCAAGATGTGTTTATGCACCCCATCACTTGGATCCAGAGCCCCTGGGTGGGTTATGATCGTTTGACCTCACGAAGGAGTCCGGGAGTTTCAGCCCACCGCGGAGGCGGCCGCAGAGGGCCACCGGGAACTCATGAGCTAGGTAACGGTTGTCCTCCGCCCAGCGGGGGATCTGGTTCCACACCACGCGACGGCGGCGGGACGCCCGCGCACCATGGCCACGTCGACTCTGGTGGCTCACCTCAGCTCGGGCTCCAGAACCCTCCGACGCATCGACATCCGCCAGTGCCATCCGTGCGCTCTGCCTCAGGGCCACGACTGGGTCTGGTGGCGAGCCATGGCCTCGCCCACCACGAGCCATGCGGGTTGGTTTTCTCTCCCTTCGAAGGATAAGGAGAAGGAGGATGAAATGAAGATGGTGCTTGAGAAGGAGTGGAGGGCCTCTTATTTATATTTAGGCTGGGAACTCCCCTGCGCCCGTTCCACCTTCTCGCTGGCCTGGGTGTCAAGCAGAGAAAGCGTGTCCCAAGGGTGTATGGGACTAGACGCCAAGTAAATAACAACTCAGTGGCGCTGCGCTAGAGCAGTTATTATGACGGAACGTTTTCGCCACGTCATGGGAAATCGTGGGACTCTCCCTCGAACCGTCGCACCACGTATTGCGGCTAGCCCTACAACGGATGGGACCACGCCGCCTGGGGGGCTACTGTTGGACCCGTGGATACCAGGGTATCCCGGGCCGTCTGTTGCGGCCCATCCCAATCGGTGCGACTAAAGCCCCCGCTAAGTTACCTCGCGAGGTGGTCGTTCCCGAGAGGGTGTTCACCCCCCTAGGAGGCGTTCTAACAAGGGACTTGCTCCCCGGAATCCCGCGGTGTTTCCTATTTGGAGAGGAGCTTCACATCACCCCTGCTCCTCTTTGGAGGAGATTTCTCTCACAAGGAGATACCCCATGTGAGGGTGGCGCTTGTGTCTCTGCAGGATGACGATGGTGCTGCAAAGCGACAAAGCCGCTTTGGCCACAGTTGCCATTCTCGTGTATAAAGTGCGAGCCACAGCTGCGCGCGCCAAAGCCTCTCTCAAGGCTTTCCCCTTTGGTGCAAGGAGACTAGTCCGGTGCTACAAGACGGAGGAAACGTCACCCTAAGCCCCCACGACTCTGTCATGGGAGGTGGCGCTGCCTCCGACGACCAAGACCAGCAGGGGCGGCTGAGTGCTATTTTCCCGTCCTTTGGCGCCATGTGGTGACCCTTTCCCGCCAAATGAGCGGGAATGAGGCCCAGATGTCGGTACAAAAGGATTCCTCATGCCTTCATAGGAAGAAACACAGATAGAACTCTCCCCGGACCTCCCGAGTCTAATACAACACAAGCTACCACCTTGTACTGTAACAATCACAGTGCAATCCACAGACAAGTAGGAGTAGGGTTTTACACCGCAAGGTGGCTTGAACCTGGGTAAGCTCTCCGTCTCACCATTGACGACCGTCCGAAACTTACCTCTCAAGGCCTCTCGAGTTGTGTTGTGAACGTGGTTAGCCCCTAGTATTTGAACCTCTATAGAGCCCTTGTCTTTGACATACCACTCTCCGACAACCATTTTATAAGGAGTCTAGGCGACAAAGAATGACCATTCTATAAACTGCTAAAAAAAATCCGACTTATTCGTCTGGATGCCGGAAGCAGATGTCGCCTTATGGAAGCTTAAGAAAGCCTTGACGGAAGCGCCCACATTGGTGGCACCGCAAGATGACGAACCCATGTTGCTATACTTACCAGCAACAAACAGGGTAATAAGTGCTATAGTAGTGGTGGAGAGCAAGAAAGTCGGACAAGAAATCCCGGACCAGCATCTGATAAACTATATAAGCGAAGTCTTCTCCGATTCAAAATAGAGGTGTCCGCATTATTAGAAACTGGCTTACAACATATTCTATGCGTCAAGAAAACTCCACCATTATTTCCAAGGGCGTTCCATAATAGTGGTAAGCAAAGCACCACTAGGGGACGTAATAAACAATGAGGACGCTACGGGTCGTGTTGCCAAATGGGGCATGGAGCTAGCCACGTTCGACATTGAGTACCAACCCCGGACGACAATTAAATCCCAGGTGTTAGCATATTTTGTCACAGATTGGTCGGAAACAACGGATAACACAACTTTGTCGGAACCTCTCTACTGGATAATGCACTTTGACGGATCAAAGGTGAAGAAAAGCTCAGGGGTTGGTGTAGTCCTGAAATGCCCAACAGGGGAAACGATGAGCTATGTTTTGCAGATGCACTTCAATGCCTCAAAAAATGTGGCAGAGTACGAAGCACGGCTTCAAGGATTGCACATACTAAAAGAAATTGGCGCTGAGAGGATACTATACTATGGGGACTCAGCCCTGGTACAACACCAATTGGACCAAACATGGGACGCCAAAAGCCAATAATGGCGGAATACATAAGAAAGATGGACGGGTCCTCCATCTGTTTCCTTCGATTCGAGGTGAAGCGCATCCACCAATAAGAAAAATGGGCAACAGATGCCCTAGCAAGAATGGGTTCGGAACGCAAGGAGCTCCCGCCAGAAATCTTCCTCGAGCATCTCCACGCACCATGCATCAAAGGAAGAGACATAGATTACCCCTTGGTATCTAAGCTGGTAGTTGTCCTTATCCTAAACCCAGATTGGACATAGCCATATTTAGATTTCCTGGTCCATCAAACAATCCCGGAAGGAGCCAACAAGGTCTAGAAGAGACAACTCATCCGCTGTTGCAAAGGATACTGCGTCATGCAAGAAAAGTTGTACAAAAGGAGTACATCCTGCATATTGATGTGATGCATAAACCCGGATGAAGAAAGGTTAATACTAAAGGATATAATGGTGGAGACTACGGGCACCACGTCCACTCCAAGAGCTTAGTCGTCAAAAAAATTCAGCAATAATTCTGTTGGCTGGCAGCCAAAGCAGACATCGAACTATTTGTGAAACACTATCCCGGATGCCAACTCTACACCAAGAAGACGAGTTTCCCAGCCTAGGTACTAAAGACAATACCCATTAACTTGCCATTCGCGTTTTGGGGGCTAGATATGATGGGGCCGTTCAGGACAGAAAGAGGTGGACTAACACACCTGTTAGTAGCGGTGGACAAATACACTAAGTGGGTTGAAGCTAAGCCCATTAAAAAGCTTGATGGTGTGACGGCCAGAAACTTTGTCTTTGACATCATTATGCGTTCTGGCATCCCACACAGCATCATAACGGACAACAGAACAAATTTCACCATTGGAGATTTAGCTTTCGTCGCACATCCACGGTCAAATGGGCAGGTTGAATGAATGAAATAGTTCAATCCTCCAAGGCCTTACACCACGTCTGGAAACTCCCTTGCACAGAGCAGCAGGGGCATGGGTAGTGGAATTGCCGGCCGTCCTTTGGAGTATATTCACAACACTAAATAGATCAACAGGCCAGGCGCCATTCTTCTTGGTTTACGGTTGCAGAAGCAATGTTACCTACCGACATTTTATACGACTCATCTCGTGTACAAGCCTACATTGAAAAAGACGCAGAAGAAGCACGCCAAGATGCTTTAGATCTCCTAGAAGATCAAAGATACCAAGTGACCCAACGATCCGCCATTTATCAGCAAAACCTACGAAATTATCACAACCGCAAATTGAAACATAGATCCTTCCGAGAAGAAGATTTGGTGCTAAGAATGGTGCAAGACAGAGAGAACAAGCTAGCCCCTATATGGGAAGGACCATTGATCATTAGCAAAGCTACAAAAAATGGGTCATACTACCTCGTCGACATCCGGGATGCGAAAAAAGATCGCAAGAGGAAAAGACACATAGATGACAAACTAGAAGAAAAACCTGGAGCATCCAGCAGTTACATCCTTTCTATTCATCGTCAAAATCCTAATGTAAACATTACTTGTGATTGTGAAATAAAGTTGCCGGATTCGCCAAAATAAGTTTTTTGCATGTTTTTACGATGTGTCTTTTTTATTTCCCAATGATCCGAATTCTTAAAAAGTATCAATGTTAACACGAATTTTGCTTGCATGCTCGTGGTTAAAAAGTTGATATTCCATATTGACAGAAAGGCACACTTTTTAAGTTGCTTCCCAGTATTAGCATGTATTTACCCGATTGTGTTATGTGTCGGGTTGTCGGATTAGTCATTAAGGCTCCAAAAATTGCCTTATGATTCCAGGTTTAGACAGATTGGTTCCAAATCCCTATTGCTCTGTTTGAAGATTCCGCCTCTTTGTATCATCCAATGCCGAAAAGACTAAACCACGTTTGCCAAAAAACTTAAAGGCGGAGGAAAGCATGAAAATAGTGTAAATTAAAAATCACTAAGACATTTCGAGAAAGCACAAGTTGCATTACTCAAATTACACCAAGTTTTCTTTCGGCATTACAAATTGACATTAAATTGGTAATGCATTTATAGCTTCCTATCCTTGTAGGGCCTCACTCCTTCGTTTCCTGGTCATTCTTGTCTTTGTCGGATGCGCTAGTGTCTTCCTGGGTTTTCGACGTCTCCTCCCCTGTGCAGGAGGTGCCAATAGACACCATGTTAGCGATCTTGGTGGCATATCCTTTGACGGAGTCAAACAGTTTCTCGACCTGCACCAACAAAAGCGGCCCCGGAATGGTGGAACCCAGACGCCAGCAATCCGCGTCCATGTAGTGGCAACGGAGCAGGCCCAGAGCCATTTTTGCTCCACCATGCACGGCGGAACAGAGAAGGCTATCCTGGGCCTCAATGGCGGTGTCTAGAGCGCCTAGAAGCGTGGTGACATGCTCCAGTCCTTCCCTCCTCCTGGCAGAAACTTCTGGGCAAACTTTCGTACAAAAGCGCGAATCTTTGCGAGGAAAGTGGCAAAGGTCCGGATCTTCTTGATCCCAGTCTTTGACTGATCATCTTCAACTGCGAAAGGAAAAAATCACCGCTAAGAAAAAAGACGAACGACGGAAGAAGAAAGCAAAACAAGGGCAAAAGACGGAAAAATCACAGAAGAGAATAAAAAGACTTATAGAGGACTTTGTTGTCCAGGACGACGATGTCATCAAGGAATTTTCCGAGCTTGTCTTGGAGCTCCTTGATGGTTTCGGTGTACTAAGTTGTTTGGTCCGCCATTTTCTTCTCCACCTCCCGAAGATATTTTGGGCAAAGCTTGAGTTCTTTGTCAGACTTATCCTTCTCCTTGGCGATCTGGAGATTCTCATCATGCAACACCAGAGCATTGGTGGCATTGTACAAGGCATCCCGTGCCACGACAATAATGGCTGCACGGAAGAAAACTCGGAATGATCAAAATCTCCGAAATAATTGATTAAGCGAAGGTAAAGGGGGAAGGCTTTACCTTGGTTCTTGTCCATCTCCTCCTAAAGCTGCGATACTTTGTTGTTCTTGTCCTTTACAGGAGAAACGAGTTTTTGCATCTTTTTGTTGCTCTCCGTCAAAGTAGCGAAGACTTCTTCATTCATTTGCTCGGTGGTATTCTAGGACAAAAGGCCGATGAAAATGGTTAGATAAACCAAATAAAGACTACCTATCCGGGAATACTCGAGTAGCTACTCGGGGGCTGGATGGGGGTACTTACCGTGTTCATAAGCTGGACACGGCCGATCATGTAGAGGAAGTCCTTTGTATACCGTTGAAATTGGTTCTCCAAGTAGGAGAACCCTTCCTCCATCACTTTTTTCGGGCGGAAGGTCATTCCCTCCCAATAGATGTAAGAACCTGTAGGGCCTTTGCTAGAGTGCAGATGAGGAGCGGGAACGAACCTGTACTCGTAGCCTGGAAGGAAGTAGTCCTGCTTGTCAAAACGTTCCCCTTTCACCTTTCGGCGTTCAGACGCCTCGAACGCCGAAAGGTCCATCCTCTACTCTCCCTGATGAACGAAGGTGCGAGCTGCTACAACCTTCCTTTCCAAGGCCTCGTCTGTGGAGACCTCCGAATGGCTGGGCTGTGATTGCTTAGACGTGATCACACGCTCATTGGGTTACCCCAAGAGGAAGGTATGATGTAGTCTAGCAGAAAATTCCCCAAATTGTGGAACCAGGGTTTATTGACCAGTAGGAATTCGAAGACTTGGAGAAGGTTTCTTGTTGTCTGGCGTGTCAACAAGCGTGGAACCTGCATACAACACACAAACTCTTTCTTGTCCCCAACTTTCCGAGAAGGTTGTCAGTATTCTCGTTTTGCTGAAAACTAGAGAATTAAGCGTATAGAGTAATGAAAAGTAATAAAGTAAAAACATACAACAATGAAAAATGATGAAAGTGCTTGAAAGAAGGTTGCAATGATGAGGAAAATAGGACCGGGGGCCATAGTGTCATTAGTGGCGTCTCTCCAAAGAAAACAAACATGTTGGGTGAACAATTTACAACTAGGCAATTGGCAAACCATGAACGTATAACAATACTATTATGAAGAGATATAGTTCACGGGTTCTAACATCATAGGCATTACATCAAGGCATATGGAACGCTATCTAGCATGCATCCATATCTAATTGTCCACCTCAAGAAAGCTATCCAGCAAATCTATCTGGTATTAAGTTGAAGTGACGAAGTGATTGCTTTGTGTGCAACAGACGATTGCATTAAGTAAAGTACATAAGGTGGGAAATGGTTGTCGTCTGTAGATATGAGCGCCGCTATTTTCTCCCTATTGGAAATAGCACATCCCCCATCCATCACGTTTCTGTCACTCGAGCGCAGATGTAAGGGAGGCATGAACCCACTATCTAGCATATAAACCCTATCTTGGAGGTGAAAAGAACTATGTGGCCAAGGTAATCATAAACACCGGAGAGAATTGAAGGAAAACATTAAAACTCTCTAAAGATATAAGTGAAGAAACTCAGTTTGACATGACCAAAATAATCATAATCTCATGGTTCATCGGATCCCAGCAAACACAACCTGCAGAATTACATAAAGGTGGTCTCGATCATGTTAGGCGTCTCACAAGACTCTAAACATGGAGGCATAACAGAGAGAACTACCAAATAGCTACTTCTATGTACCCGTACTCCCGAGATGAACTACTCACGCGTCATCGTGGAGGCAATCATGGCGATGAAGAGGCCTCCGATGAATATTCCCCCCTTGATGACCCACAAGTATAGGGGATCGCAACAGTCTTTGAGGGAAGTAAAACCCAAATTTATTGATTCGACGCAAGGGGAGCCAAATAATATTTATAAGCATTAACAGATGAGTTGTCAATTCAGCTGCACCTGAAAGTAGACTTGATCCTAACAGGGGTTGTGAAGATCGTTTGACGTGCATGATATTGTTGTTCTTGAAAGCTTAAATCATCTCTAATAAACTTTGCACGGTTGATAGTCTTTTAGTATTGATTCATTAAAAAAATTACTTCTTTCTTCTTTGTTTATGCATTACTTGTTGATATCAAATATAGATCACAACTTTAGTTCATTTGATCCTAGTTTTCATGCTCTACTTTACATACTATGATCAAGATTGTCTGGTAGCATGTCACCTTAGAAATTATTTTGTTTTATCGTTTACCTAATCGAGGACGAGTAGGAACTAAGCTTGGGGATGCTTGATACGTCTCCAATGTATTTATAATTTCTGATGTTCCATGTTGATATTATGCCAATTGCTACATGTTTGCTCCCTTCTTTATAGCATTTTTACACGTTTTCTGGGACTAACCTATTAACAAGATGCCAAGTGCCAGTTCCCTGTTTTCTGCTGTTTTTTATTTCAGAAAAGTTGTTCTCGAAATATTCTCGGAATTGGACCCCATGAATCCCGAAGTTCCTATTTTCCCCGGAAGCATCCAGAAGTCCCGAAGAGTCCCGGAGGGGGTCCATAGGGTGGCCACACCATAGGGTGGCGCGGGTCCCCCTGGCCGCGCCACCTGGTGGTGTGGGCCCCCAGGCCACCCCCCGGCATCGCCCTTTCACCTATTTATACTCCCCCGAGGGAAAACCCTAAAAGAATCGGCGAAATTCCACGAAACCTTCCGTAGCCGCCGTCATCATCAACCCAAGTTTTGGGGGACAAATATCTGTTCTGGCACCCTGCCGGGACGGTGAAGTGCCCCCGGAAGCCATCTCCATCGACTCCACTGCCATCTCCATCGCCGTTTCTATCTCCTATGACAAGAAGGGAGTAGTTCTCCCCCGGGGCTGAGGCTCTACCGGTAGCTATGTGGTTCATCTATCTCTCCCATGGTGTGATCGATATGCGATCATGAGCTTTGTAATCTATTTGAATTCGTAGATGTTACTCTTCATCTTTTGCTACTTAAGTGCTTTATTTATATGAACTTTGGAGTCACTTTGATCACGGTGTGAAGGTGACAGTGTGCACATCGTGTGTGTCTCCTCTATGAATTGTGGTGTTTGTCTAGTACCTTCTGGGGCGCTCATAGTGACAACGTGGGGTTAACTAGACATGGGAATGCTTACTTTAAGGAATGCTTTTTGCAGCCCTACACAATGATTAGTGTTTGTTATTTGTTATGAGATCTCCGTAAACGCTTTGATCACGGTGTAAAGGTGATAGTGTGTGCACCGTGTGGTTTAGCATTATATTTATATTTTGTGTTGGATAACCCTATGAAATTGTTGTGTTTGCGTGGAACCATCTGGGTCTCATGGTGATAGCATGGGGGTTACTTGGTTGGGAAAGTGCTTACTCTGAGGAGTGCTGTTAAAGCCCTATGCATGGATTGGTGTTGTTATTCGACCGAAAAGTGGTTAAGAGTAGCATAGTGAAGAGAAGATATTTAGCTATTCAATTATATGATCATTGTTGAGAGTGTCCTCTAGTGAAAGTAGGAGCCCTAGGCCTTATTTCCAAGCATTGAAACACCATTTTCCGCCTGTTCTGCTACATGTTTGCTTGCTGTCATTTTTATTTCAGATTGCTATTATCACTTATTATCATCCATATTACTTGCATTTTACTCTCTCTTCGCTGAACTAGTGCACCTATAAACTGACAATTGTATTAGGTGTGTTGGTGACAGAAGAGACTTCTTGTATCTTAATTGCAGGGTTGCTTGAGAGGGATATCTTTGACCTCTACCTCCCTGAGTTTGATAAACCTTGGGTGATCCACTTAAGGGAAACTTGCTGCTGTTCTACAAACCTCTGCACTTGGAGGCCCAGCACTGTCTACAAGAATAGAAGCGTTCGTAGACATCGATCTCTTTTCTGGCGCCGTTGTCGGGGAGGTAAGGTAAAAGGTACTCACATTGTCGGGTGTGAGTGCTCGAAGTTATTTCCTTTAGATTCTGCAATTATATCTTTTTGTTTCTTATTTTTATTTTCACTAGTTAGTCTTAATGGAAAACAACAAAAATATGAGAGAGCTTTATAATATTTATCCCGAGTTAGGACATGAAGTGTTTGAAGAGAAAATTAAAAAACCCATGGAGCTTTATTTGCATGCTAATAGCAATGTTATTAGTATGAATCCTTCGAACACCATTCTTGCTAATGCTATGGAAAAGTCTAAGCTTGGGAAGCTAGTTTATATGAAAATGGTCTTTTTAGTTCCCCAAGCACGGAACAGAAAAATTGCTTTGATGATGAGCCTATGCCTGTTACATATAGTAGTGATCATGATTGGGAAAAGCACACTACTTTTGATATTGAAAACGGTGATATAGAAAGCTCTAAACTTGTGGATGATGTGTTTGAAAATCCTTTTGCTACTGATGATTATATGCTTGATACATCTCCTCCTAGTAAAAATGATGATATGTTTACAAATGGACACATTTTGGAGGATAACTATTCTATTTCTTATGATGATATTATTCTTCCTATATATGATGATTACAATGATGAATATGATATTTTTCAGTACACCTACTATTGAGGAGAAAATTTATTTTGATGATACTATGCCTCCTATATTTGATTATTATGGTGATGAGAATAATAATGATAACTATTTTGTTGAATTTGCTCCCACTACTATTAATGAGAATGACTATGCTTATGTGGAGAGTATTAATTCTTTTATGCATGTGGATCATGATAAGAATGTTTTGTTAATTTTATTCATGATGCTACTGAAAGTTATTATGAGATAGGGAAACATAGTCTTAAACATCTCAACAATATCAAGTTTCCTCTCTTTATGTTGAAATTTTTGAAGTTGCACTTGTTGTGCTTTCCTATGCTAGCCACTTTGTGCTTTATTGACATGTTTTTCTACAAGATTCGTTTTCATAGGAAGTGGGTTAGACTTAAATTTGTTTTACATTTGCTTCTTGATGCTCTCTTTTGCTTCGATTCATATTTCTCATGTGAGCATCTTCTCAAATTATCATGCCTAGCTAAAAGGCTTTACAGAAAAGCGCTACCGGGAGACAACCCGTTTTATTTCTCCGTTTTCAACCCGTTTTCCGTCGTTTCTTTTTGTGTGCTTTGCACCTGGGTGTTTTCTATTTCCTTAGAAACTTTTCTGTATCTTTTCTTTTGTGTTTTTGTCGAGCCAAGTAAAGGCTCTAGTGGAAAGTTGATACTATATTTCGGATTTCTGCGCAGGAAACACATTTCTGCTGTCCACTGTTAAATTCGTATAAAATTACAGAAAATTCAAAATGACCTGAATTTTTTTGTGCTTAATCCTGGGATATATACGCAACTTTTCTTAGTTGACCACCTTTTGATTTGAGCAACAGAGGATTTTCGAAAAAAAATCATCTTTACATGCTGTTCTGTTTTGACGGATTTCTGCTAATTATTGCATCTGCCTCCTAATCTCTTTCTTTTGGTGTTCTTTTGAGAAAAAGAGTTTTAATAGAAGTTGGGACAGTAGATAATGTGTTTATGAGTATTAGGCTTGTGTTGAAACTGAACCATTTGTATTTATTATTTCGATTGCACTAATGTTGCTAATGAAGATTGTGAGAAGTTTGGTGTGAAGGAAGTTTTCAAGGGTCAAGAGAAGAGGATGATATGACGTGATCAAGAATAGTGAAGAGACTAAGCTTGGGGATTCCCCGGTGGTACATCCCAGCAAATTCCAAGAAGACTCAAGCATCTAAGCTTGGGGATGCCCAAGGCATCCCCTTCTTCATCAACAATTTATCAGGTCACTTCTAGTGAAACTATATTTTTATTCAGTCACATCTTATGTGCTTTACTTGGAGCGTCTTTTATTTTTGTTTTCAGTTTGTTTGGTTTTCTTTGCTGTAATAAATAGTTGGATCCTAGCATATTTGTTTGGGAGAGAGACACGCTCTGCTTTTTCATTAGAATACTCTTGTGCTTCACTTATATTTGTTGAGTATTCATGCTTAGATATTTTAGTGGTTCCAGCTGTTGTTTTGCATGCATCCTTTGTTCAGAGCTGTTAGCTTTTGTAGTTAGGTGGTTATCATATGTGTGTTTTCTTGGAAATAGGAATGCTATTGTGATAGTTGGTATAGTGGAAAAGATTGCATGGTCTTGTAGATCACTAAACTGTTTCACTTGAATCAATGCTATTGTTTTGAGATTTAATTTGCTTAATGGATAAACGGGAAGGACTAGTAAGTAGAAAATTTAATGGTTGGTCTAAGAAACTTGAAACTGTGCCACACTTAAAAGTACCAGCTGATAGAAACAATGGTATATGATTGCTATGAGTGATACATTTCTGATCGACCTTTTGTTACGCGCTACGGTCGGGGTAGCTAACAGTGACTTGTTGATGTCTACGCACGCTTCTATTCTTGTAGACAGTGTTGGGCCTCCAAGTGCAGAGGTTTGTAGAACATCAGCAAGTTTCCCTTAAGTGGATCACCCAAGGTTTATCGAACTCAGGGAGGTAGAGGTCAAAGATATCCGTCTCAAGCAACCCTGCAATCAAGATACAAGAAGTCTCTTGTGTCCCTAACTTGCTAGGTATATAGGTGCACTAGTTTGGCGAAGAGAGAGTAAAATGCAAGTAATATGGATGATAATAAGTGATAATAGCAATCTGAAATAAAAATGGCAGCAAGCAAACATGTATCAGAACCGGCGGAAAACGGTGTTTCAATGCTTGGAAATAAGGCCTAGGGCTCCTACTTTCACTAGAGGACACTCTCAACAATGAAAACATAATTGAATGCATAAATATCATTTTTTCACTATGCTACTCCGAACCACTCTTCGGTCGAATAACGAACACTAATCATTAAGTAGGGTTTTAACAACACTCCTCAGAGTAAGAACTTTCCCAACCAATTAACCCCCATGCTATCACCGTGGGACCCAGATGGTTCCACGCAAACACCACAATTTCATAGGTTCATCTTCCAACACAAGATATAAATATCATGCTAAACTACACGGTTCACACACTATCACCTTTACCCCATGATCAAAGTGTTTACGGAGATAACAAAACCACTTGAGTAGCATAACAGATGAAGATTAATCTATATATTCAACTAGATTACAAAGCTCATGATCACATAAAGATCACACCATGGGAGAGAGAGAGATGAACCACATAGCTACCGGTAGAGCCCTCAGCCCCGGGGGAGAACTACTCCCTCCTCTTCATAGGAGACAGTAACGGCGATGGAGATGGCGGTGGAATCGATGGAGATGGCTTCCGGGGCACTTCCCCGTCCTTGCAGGGTGCCAGAACATAGATTTTGTGGAAAAGGTCGATTCCTCTAGGGTTTATGCCTCAGGGAGTATATATGGGCGAAAGGGCGATGCCGGGGGGTGGCCTGGGGGCCCACACCCCTAGGTGGCGTAGCCAGGGGGACCCGCGCCACCCCATGTGTGGCCACCCTGTGGCCCCCATCTGGGGCTCTTCGGGACTTCTGGAAGCTTCCGGGACTTTTAGGACTTCTGGCTTTCGAATTTTCAATTCCGAGAATATTTCCAGAACAACTTTTCTGAAACTAAAAACAGCAGAAAACAGGGAACTGACACTTGGCATCTTGTCCATAGGTTAGTCCTGGAAAACATAAGAAAACGTAGGAAAACATACGGAAAACATGTAGCAATTGGCATAATATAAACATGGAACATCAGAAATTATAGATACGTTTGAGACGTATCAAGCATCCCCAAGCTTAGTTCCTACTCGTCCTCGAGTAGGTAAACGATAAAACAAAATAATTTCTGAGGTGACATGCTACCACACAATCTTGATCATAATATGTAAACTAGAGCATGTAAACTAGGATCAAATGAACTAAAGCTGTGATCTATATCTGATATCAACAAGTAATGCATAAACAAAGAAGAAAGAAGTAATTTTTTTTAATGAATCAATACTAAAAGACTATCAACCATGTTAAGTTTATTAGAGATGATTTAAGCTTTCAAGAACAACAATATCATGCACGTCAAACCATCTTCACAACCCCTGTTAGGATCAAGTCAAGCTTTCCACACAATGCAATGCTTGAATCTTAAACTATTTGCGCACTAAAAACAAGCAAGTGTTCTGCATTGGTCCCTGGCACCGTGATGTTATGGCAAAGAGAAAATTATGGGGGGTTTGGAAGGTCAATGGAAGAAAGGATCACAAAACTGAAAGTGGTCATTAGACAAGAGAAAGTCTTACAACCGAAGCTATGCAAGGAGTAGGTATTACCACACAACGGATGCACATAGAGCTATAAGTGTCTGAAATCTCTCCAATGGAACTAGTGGGGGTGCATCCAACTTGCTTGCTCATGAAGACCTAGAGCTCATTTGAGGAGGCTCATCATTGGAATATACAAGCCATGTTCTATAATATAAAGTTCCCCACATAGTTATGAATGAATGATAATATGAAAACTCTCTCCAAACTGAAGTATTGGTGCTAAAATTGAAGCACAAGTGTGGTATATAAAGGATAGTGATGCGCCCCCTCTCTCTTTATTCTCTCTTTGGCCCGTTTTCTTTTTCTTTTTGGGCTTTTTCATTTTTTTTATATTTTTTATAAATATTCTCACCGGTAGGGGCAACATCCTATATTACAATGAATCATCACACTTTTAGTACTCATAACTCACAATGAAATATCTCTGATGTATCCAACAACATGCTCCTGCCAGTGTAGCAGTATGCATAAATAACCATGAAGCTCATCATCAAGTAACATGATGGAGGTGGATGTTGTGCAGCAATATATCTCAGAATGGCTATGGAAATGCCATGATAGGTAGGTATGGTGGCTGTTTTGAGGAAGAATATATGGGCTTATGTGTAGGAGAGCAAAGTCCTCCCACGGGATTTGGATGCACTGGCGAAGTTTGCACCGACTCTCAATGAGAGAAAGGGCAATGCACAGTACCAAAGAGGCTAGCAAATATGGATGGTGGAAGTGCCAGGAACCGCAACATAGACTCACAAGTTAAAAGATTACAACAAGCAAATCATCTTACAAGGCACAATGCAAATCAATCCAAGAGGGTCTATGGCAGTGACAAGTCACTGTTAGCTACCCCGACCGTAGCGCGTAACAAAAGGCCGATCAGAAATGTATCACTCGTAACAATCATATACCATTGTTTCTATCAGCTCGTAATTTAAGTGTGGCACAGTTTCAAGTTTCTTAGACCAACCATTAAAAGTTTATACTTACTAGTCCTTCCCATTTATCCATTAAGAAAATTAATATCTCAAAACAACAGCAGTGATTCAACTGAAACAGTTTAGTGATCTACAAGACCATGCGATTTTTTCCACTATACCAACTACCACATAAGCATTTCTATTCTCAATCAAGCACCATACAAGATATGTTTAAAAAAAATACTCTACATGATACAGCAAGGAAACATGAGAGTACTCACATAACACTACAATTTTTTTTTTTTGAAATGGAAACCCAGCCTCTGCATCGGATAGATGCACACGGCTATTTATTAAGCAGCATAGTCTCAATCATTACAAAGAGCAAAGAAATAAAATAGTTCAATGATCCAGTAAGGTAGCCACAAGGAAAAGCCACCTAAAAACCAACAGTACTAATCTGGATTCCATCGAATCCTTCTATCATGCAACCATCCATCCTGGCTGAAGATAACCCGCACGACCGCCAGGAGCCGTGTACATCCTGCAACCAAACGTCCACGCTGATCGTCTGGTAGGAGGAGAGCCCACTGATGGATCCAGTATGTAGCCCGGTGAACCACCTGCAAAAAATTATCAACCACCAAATTGTTAAAAATAATATCATTGCGGCAATTCCAAATTGCCCAAATAAAAGCATATACACCAATGCGTATACTAGCTTTAGTAGATTTGTCTATCCCATTAAGCCATGGTCCAAACAAGTTATTAATATCCATTGGTGGTGTTATACTAAAAGTAAAATGGACTGATCTCCAAATTCTCTTAGCTAAATTACAATTAACAAACAGATGTTCAACCGTCTCATCAGCACCACAGAACACACGCTTTGTACAGCCAGTCCATCGTTTTTTTTACCAAATTATCCTTTGTAAGAATCTCATTCCGAAATACAAACCACATAAAAAAATTTATTTTCAAAGGCACCTTTAACTTCCAAAGATACGTATGTAAGAATCTCGTGTTGCCATTCATTAGCTCCTCATAAAAGGATTTAACTGAGAAACAACACGACGTTGTCAACTTCCAAGAAAAAGAATCTTGGTCTTCTGATAAGGAGACTGCCATAAGTCTCTCCACCAGTTGTAACCAGTTAACCCAATTATCTCCAATCAAGGAACGTCTAAATGCAATATTGATATTTTCCTGACCCAGAACATTACTAACTAGCACATGTTTATTACGCACAATATTATATAATGCCGGATACTGTGCAGACAATGGTATTCCCGCCAACCACGGATCTTCCCAAAATCTAATGCTCTGACCATTTCCTATGTTGCAAGCAATATTCTTAAAAAACTCTTGCTTAACACTCATAATACCTTTCCAAAAAGGTGAATCAGTGGGTTTAGCCTCCACCTGTTTGAGGGGTTTTCCCAAAATGTACTTATTATGCAGTAATTCGTGCCAGATGCCCTCCTCTGTTAAAAGTTTAAAAAGCCATTTTCTTAATAAACATTTATTCTTGATGTCTAGGCACTCAATACCCAAACCACCCTGATCTTTGGGGCGACAAACAATGTTCCACTTGGTCAACCTATATTTCTTTTTGGTTTGATCGGATTGCCAAAAGAAATGAGATCTATAATAATCTAATCTCTTTCTAACCCCAATGGGCACCACAAAAAAGGATAGAAGAAACATCGGTAAACTTGAGAGAACCGAATTGATAAGAATCAAGCGATCACCGTATGATAACAATTTTCCTATCCATGTACTCGGCTTCTGCTCAAACCAATCTTCCACCGGTTTCCACTCTCTATTGAGTAGCTTACGGTGGTGAATGGGGATACCCAGGTACTTAAAAGGTAGAACACCGATGTCACACCCAAAAATACCTCTATACTGATCCTCACAATCAGTAGCTCTCCCAAAACAAAAGATCTCGCTCTTATGAAAATTAATTTTGAGACCAGACAACTGCTCGAAGATGGACAAAATTAGTTTCATATTAACAGCCTTATCCAGATCATGCTCCATAAATAAAATAGTATCATCAGCGTACTGAAGTATTGAACCCCCCCTCAACTAGATGAGGAATCAAACTTCCCACCTGCCCATCCTCTTTTTCCCTTGCAATTAGGAGAGCCAGTATGTCAGCCACTAGGTTAAACAGAATAGGAGATAACGAGTCTCCCTATCTTAAATCTTTTAAAGTTTGAAAGTAATGACCTATGTCATCATTCACTCTAATTCCCACACTACCCCCCTGCACAAATCTCTCGACCCATTGACACCATTTTGGATCGAATCCTTTCATGCGTAGAGTCTGTTGCAGGAACTTCCAATTAACTTTATCGTACGCTTTCTCAAAATCGATTTTAAGTAGAACTCCATCCAACTTTTTCTTTTTGAGCTCGTGAATGGTCTCATGGAGAACAACCACCCCCTCCAATATATTCCTTCCTGGAAGGAACGCTGATTGGGAAGGACGAATAACCCTCTGTGCAATAGAGGTCACTCTATTTGTTCCCACTTTAGTGAAAATCTTAAAACTCACATTCAGCAGACAGATTGGCCTGTATTGCTCAATCCTGCTAGCATCTTCCTTCTTAGGAAGCAGGGTGATCACTTCAAAGTTCAACTTGAACAAATCAAGTTCACCCTCATGTAGCTGATTGAACATAGCAATCAAATCTATCTTAATAAGCTCCCAAAAATGCTTATAAAACTCAGCAGGAAAACCATCGGGTCCCGGTGCCTTGTTAAGCTCCATTTGGGCGATTGCTTCTCTAATCTCCTTTTCATTAAAAGGCTGAGTGAGCAGCAAATTCTCCTCTGGAGACACCTGAACAATATCATCGACCCTTGTCTCCACCAAAGAAATAGTCGATGGATCAGATGCCCCGAACAATTTTTTGTAATATTCAGAGATGAAAACCTTCAAATTCTGTTGGCCCACAATAGTGCCCTCATTCTGTTCTAACTGAAAAATTCGTTTCTTTCTATACTTCCCATTTTCTATCAAATGGAAGTATCTAGTGTTACTACCCCCTCCTGGATATGTCTCACCTTTACACGTTGAGCCCATTTTGACTCTTCTTCGCGCACGCAAGTTAGTGAGGAAAGAATCAGCTTCCACTCGAGCAGAGCGCTCAGCCTCAGTCAAGGGAGAACTCTCCGCCCTCAAATCCAGTTCATTAATAAGCAACAGAAGTTTATCTCTCAGCCTCTTATATTCACTGGCCCTGTTCTTAGCCCAACCTCTCAAGAAACTCCTGAGGTGTCGAATTTTGAACTGCCATCGTTCGATCGGAGTGATGCCATCCAAAACCGACTCCCATTCGGCCTTAACTAACTCAAAGAAACCAGGTTGTCTTAACCATGCCAACTCGAATGAGAATAACGACTTATTCCCCACATGAGCCGCCGACCCGGAGTCCAGAAACAACGGGTTATGGTCAGATCCAACCCTAGTTAACGCTCGAACAGACACTAATGGGAATTTCTGTTCCCATTCCACACGGGCGAGAATGCGATCCAATTTCTCCAATGTTGGAATAACCCGTCTACTTGTCCAAGTGTATTGTCTACCCGACAACTCCAATTATTTTAAGTCAAGACTATGAATAATGGCATTGAAAATAAACGGCCAACGGGGGTCAAAATTATCATTATTCTTCTCATTACCAGTGCGAATAATGTTGAAATCCCCCTACCAACATAGGGCGAGTCTCATTCTCACAGCTCCTTACTAAATCGGCTAAAAACTCTGGTTTCTTATCATCCTGGGCAGCCCCATAGACAACCACCAAAGTCCAAAGGAAGCCCTCTTCCTTTGATAGCACATGCAATTTAACCGATTAGTCACCTGCTAGAACAGTCTGCACTGTTATAGACGCACAGTTAAAACCAATTAAAATACCCTCGGACCTCCCGTGGGGCGGTAGGCAATACCATGAAAAATCTATCCCCGCAGCTAGAAAATTCAGAAACGATTGATTAAAACTACTCCTCCCTGTTTCACTAATAGCAATGAAATCCAGTTTTAACTCGCCTACCGCTTCCCTAATAGCCCAATGTTTAGCCGAATCCCCAAACCCATCAGAATTCCAAAAGTATCCTCTCATTATGATCCAATTTTCTTTATTCTAGCACTCCTTCTATGTTTTGAATTACCCAATTTTAGTTTTCCTTTACGAGAATGTGCCATCTTGACACCCTGGGGATATGGATCCACTTGATCCTCCCAGCCTTCTTCAACATCATGCACATAATCCTGACACATACTTGATGCCATTTGCATCACTGTGTTGTGCTTAGATTCTTCGTTATCCTCGTTAACATCATTTAGATTATTAGATAAAGTTACTAAGCGACGAGATTGTTCAACAGTTTTAAGAGACTCGACCATACAGTTAGCTACAGTGGTGACTCACCTAGAGAAACACCTAGCCTAGCCACATTATCAATAATAACATCGTTATCAAAAGATGTAAATGATAATTGTACAACCATACCTTTTAGAAGCTCGTCCTTCTGCGCAGCCCGAAGAGAGGCCCTCTCCGCTATCGGCACGTCTGCCGAGTGGTGAGCACGTAGGCGCGCACTCGAGCGCAACCCAGCGGCCACCGGATCCTGGATTCCCCCGAAGGCCACCACGTCCTCCAGAGTAGTCCCTGCCTCTCCTCCTACCACCGCCAGCTTCTGAACACCGTCAACACCCATCAGTACAGGTGTGGGAGTGCTCTTCTTCAGCATCTCCACAGCCAACACCTCATTTCGGTCCCCCACGTCCACCTCCTCTCGGTCATGTACCACGGCCACAACGGCAGCACTGCACGCAGCAGTGGCTAGCATCACCACCACCCCATCATTCTTCAGCCCGCTAGCAGATCCCGCCCTCCTGATCGCACTCCCAGCAGCAGGACTGCACCGCGGCAGCACATCCCCGCCCGCGGCAGAAGAACCGCACGGCGGCAGCGCCGGTACAGCCACGACAGGAGAAACACACCACGGCAGCGCCACGACAGAGAAACAGCGCCGCGGCAGCTCGTTTTCGCTGTCCACGGCAGCCAAACCAGCCCGCGGCAGCCCTGGATCACCGCCCACGGCAGAAAAACTGCCTTGTGGCAGCACCGAACTCCTCGCCGGAGCACTGGTGTGGTGTTTTGCTGCCCCACGGATGAGTGAATCGCAGTCATCATCTCCTCCTCAATACGGCGAAATTGTTGCTTTAACATTGGTGAAAACACCACACCCGTCCTCTTCAGCTCCATCCCCGTAGCACCATGAGAAACATTTCCTCCATGCCCATTATTATCATTTTGGGAAAGAGAGTTCTGCGCCGAATCTTCTTTTTCCGCGGTGTCCTCGAGCGATGTTTTAGCTAGTGCCTCTCGGGAATCAGGCCCCATATCACTATTATCCCCCTCATCCTCCTCATCCTGCTTGTCAACAACCATATCATCGACATCATCGGGTTTCTCCTCTCCCTCCACGAAGAAAGAGAGTGCATAGAACTCCTCTTTTATGAGCATAGGAATCGTTCGAGGGATTTTAGTGTAGTCAAGACATCCCACTAGATACGCAAGACACCATGCTGACGAGTATATTTCATGTCAATCTTCCTCATCATCCCAATCATGTATCCAACCGCCCACATAGCTAGGAAGTCACCTGTGTGCTCCTCTGGAATCCCAGAAACACGAACCCAAAAGTTTGGCAGTGTGTCCAAACTCTCTATCCTCTCGCCCCAGCTATCCACCATCATCTCACAGCGGGAGTTTGGAACTCTACACATTCCAAAAATCTTCAACCGATCAAGCTCAATCTAGGTAGGAAATAAGACTTTGAAGATGTTGCGTCCCACCTGGCTCACATTCCAGATGAACCCCTCCGTTGGAACCAAGCGCTGCAACTGAGTAATCACTTGAGGTATAGACATCTCTCCTTTATTCACCACCACGGAAGCCCATCGTGCATTCACGATTTTCGGCCAAAAGCTCGCCGTGAGCGGAATTCCAAATATCATGAGCTCATCATGGGCATACCCGTACATCACGGGGTGAGGTTTAGGTGCAGCCAGAAGATGACAAGGCCCATTTTTATGAATGGAGCCCTGACAGTAGTCGCAAACAGGAGCTGGGAAATCAGCGAGAAAATACCCCGTCTCACCACACCGAAAGCACTTGTTCCTATCGATCTTCTTGCTCTTCTTTTGGACAGCGCCAGCCACCGCAACAGCCAATTGGTCCGCCGAAACCCTCTTCTCCCCCTGCCTCGCCACTGTCTCCCCAGCCGGGACAACTTGCCGCACCACCGGACCCTGAGCCGCCTGCGTACTAGGTTGTGCCACCACGACCGCCGCCACCGGCTGCGCTACCGGTTGATTAGCGGCCAACGGAGCCACAACATCCGTCCCCACCTGCTGCGCCGCCCGAGGAATATAACGACCTCTGCCGTTGTCGAAGCGAGGCGGTACACGTTGTTCACGTACCCCCCACGGCCACCTCTCCTGAAACCACCTCGAGCTTGATCATATCGCTGCCTGCCACGAACAGCTCCATGCATCGGACGGTCTCCACCATGGAACCCCGCCCCCGCGTGGAAAGCCATGGGCGGCGCGGCC
Organism: Alopecurus myosuroides; assembly: GCA_028641055.1. Classification (NCBI taxonomy): domain Eukaryota; kingdom Viridiplantae; phylum Streptophyta; class Magnoliopsida; order Poales; family Poaceae; genus Alopecurus; species Alopecurus myosuroides. Next base: position 391,442,426 of record CM054057.1, read on the forward strand.
ATCTGCCCATTGCCGCCGGGTGGAACCGCCGTCCCACTTGGCCCCCCTTGCTCGAAGTTGTTGAACCCTGCTGCTGGCTGCGCACCATGCCCTAGATTTCCCCCTGTCTGACGCTGACCACCACCTTGCTCGCCTCGATTAGCCAAGGCGGCTCCCGAGGTGCAGAACGCTGTCGTGGAAAGTTTCGATCGGAAAAACCCTAGGATCCTCGATGGCCCGATACCCCTTTAAAAAATGCATTATTGGATGCACAATTATTATTCACAAATTCTTTAAAAACTCTTTTTCTCAAAAGAACACCAAAAGAAAGAGATTAAGATGCAAATGCGATAAATGACAGAAATCTGTCAAAACAGAACAACAGGTAAAGATCGATTTGTTAAAAAATATTATGTTGCTTAAATTAAAAAGTGGTCTTCTAATAAAAGTTGCGTATATAACTCAGTATTAAGGACAAAAAAGCTCAGGTCATTTTTACTTTTCTGTGATTTTTAACGGAATTAACAGTGGACAGAAGAAATCGGTTTCCTGCGCAGAAATCCGAAATATAGGCTCAACTTTCCACTAGAGGCTTTACTTGGATCAACAAAAACTCAAAAGAAAAGATACAGAGGGGTTGCTAAGGAATTAGACAACACCTAGGTGCAAAGCACACCAAAGAAAACAAAGGAAAACGGGTTGAAAATAGCGAAATAAAACGGGTTGTCTCCCAGTAGCGCTTTTCTTTAACGCCTTTCAGCTAGGCATAGAAAGGTGGAATCAAGTAGATGCTCACACAAGACATATGAATTAAGTAAAAGTGAGAATCAAGAAGAAAGTATAAAACATATTTAAGTCTAACCCACTTTTTATGAAAAAGAATCTTGTAGAAAAACAAGTCAACGAAGCACAAAGTGACGAGCATAGGAAAGCAAAACAAGTGCAACTTCAGAATTTTAACCATAAAGAAGGGAAACTTGATATTGTTGAGATGCATGAAACTATGTTTCCCTCTCTCATAATAACTTTCAGTAGCATCATGAATAAAATTAACAACATAACTATCACATGAAATTTTCTTATCATGAGCCACATGCATAAAAGAATAATTACTCTCCACATAAGCATATTCATTCTTATTAACAAGAGCGGGAGCAAATTTAACAAAATAGCTATCATTTTCATTCTCATCACCATATTCATCAAACATAGGAGGCATTTTGCAATCATAATTAATTTTCTCCTCAATAGTAGGTGGACTGAAAATATCATAATCATTATAATCATCATAAAGAACTCCAACATGATAGACAAGTTGTATATTAGGGAGATGGTTTTGGGTAATCCCTCCATAACTATGACATGTTTCATAAGGATAATTGTAATCATAGCCTATGTTATAGAAACTTTTATAATAGTTATCAAAGACTCGAGGCATAGTATCATCATAGGCAATAGAATAGTTATCTTTCAAAGTTCATTCATTTGTAAACATATCATCATTTTTTACTAGAAAGAGATGTATCAAGCATATCATCAATAGCAAAAGGATTTTCAAACACATCATCCACAAGCTCAGAGCTTTCTTTATTATTATTGGAAGAAACATGGATGGTACTAATAGTACAACAATTATCATTTTCAGAATTGGTACCAAAGATATTTTCAATATCAAAAGTAGTGTGTTTCTCCCAATCATGGTCACTTTCATAAATAACAGGCATAGGAAAATCATCGAGTTCAGACTCATCAACAAAAGCTGTAATATGAGCAACATGCTTAGGGAGAGATACCGTTACCTCTCTCTTTTTAGTCCTCCTCCTCCTCCTCTTCTTCTTCTTCTTCTTCTTCTTCTTCTTGTTCTTCTTCTTACTCTCTATAGGAGGGAGAGGCTTGAAAGGAAGCTTCTCCACATACCCTGGTTTATTGTCAGAAACAATAGAACAAACCTTGGAGGATTCCTCCTCTTCATTAATAAGATGAAAACAAATATTAGCCCTGTCATATTTTGGTAAAGTGTCCTCTTTTAGAATATTTTGTATGTAAGTATTTGCATGGCAATTTTCAACACAATAAAGATGGCATTCATGCAATACACTATTCATATCAAAAGCACTCATATCAATCAAAAAAGTTTTTCTTAATAACTCTTCACACCCCAAAAATAATATAAGTTCATCATGCTCATTAGGGGTGATCATGTCATCACAATACAAAATTGCAGTACTCATAGGATTCAGAAGGCTACTATCATGGCTTGAGCATTGAAAATTAGAATGACCCACTTTACAGCAAAGTTCACAAATAAAAGGATAGAGGGCACAAACTTTTTCACCAAGATCATTTAGAGCCCTATCCCACTTTCTAGTTTTTTCATTCCTACGATGGATACAATATTCTTCTTCAATTTGATTCTTTTCACAAGGTCTAAGTGATCCACATAAATTAACATGCTTATAAGAATTCAGAAGTTTGAGCATGTTCATTGCAATCATTAATAACAGTTTTATTTTTCATGCAAGTGTCTTTAAAAGGTTCATGATATATGTCCCCATTTTATTTAGGAACATTAATATAAGAAGCAAGGGATCTATACCAACCAATAATCATTTGAGGATCAAGACCATATTTAGCACTAAGCTCTTGAAAATCAGCAGTTTCAGCGAAAGACTTAATGCAATCATACTCATAGTTTATACTTGATTCTTTACCTTTGTCATTATTCCAACCTTTACTATTGGTTTCAATTGTTTCAAGAAGATCCCATTTAGCTTCAACCTTCTTACTTGAGAAAGAACCCTCTGAACATGCATCTAGATAATCCCTGTAATGTCCTGAAAGCCTTGCATAAAAATTAGTAACAATTATTTCCTTAGAAAGCTCATGGTTAGGACATTTAAGTATTAATGTTTTTAGTCTTACCCAAGCTTGAGCAATTCTTTCTCCATCACGAGGCCAAAAATTATAAATGTAATTCCTATCTAAATACAGTTAATGACAGGAATAAAATTTATAGTAAAAATAGAGATTCAAGCTCCTTCCACTCCAAATGATGAGGATCATCTAGCAGCTCATACCATTTCCTTGCTTTGTCCTTAAGAGACAAAGAGAATAACCTCCTCTTAACTTGGTCCATTGAAATACCTCCACACTTGAACAACCCACATAATTCATGTATAAAGAGTAAATGATCACGAGGATGGACAATTCCATCTCCAAAATAACGGTTATCCATGACAAGTTCAACAATTTTCTTGGGTATATTAAAAGGAACACTTTCAGCTGGAGGATTTAAAATATCACAAGCATCATTAGATTTATCACATATGGGAGATAAAGTATCATCAGAGCAAATTTTCTCCTCCAAAGCTAGAAAACTAAAAAGATCGTAAAAACTAGCTTCCCCAAGCTTAGACTTTTCCCTAGCATTAGGAATGATGGTGTGCAAAGAATTAATGCTAATAACATTGCTATCACTATTATGCAAACAAACTTCCATAGGTTTTTTAATTTTCTCTTCAAAAGAATCATGTCCTAATTCAAGATAAATATTATAAAGTTCTATCATATTTTTTTGTTTTCCATTAAGACTACTAGTAAAAATAAAAACAAGAAGCGAGTAAAAATAAGCCTAACTAGTGAAAACAAGAAACAAAAAGATATAATTGCAGAATCTAAAGGAAATAACTTCGAGCACTCACACCCGAGGATGTGAGTACCTTTTACCTTACCTCCCCGGCAACGGCGCCAGAAAAGAGCTTGCTGTCTACACACGCTTCTATTCTTGTAGTCAATGTTGGGCCTCCAAGTGCAGAGGTTTGTAGAACAGCAGCAAGTTTCCCTTAAGTGGATCACCCATGGTTTATCGAACTCAGGGAGGTAGAGGTCAAAGATATCCCTCTCAAGCAACCCTGCAATCAAGATACAAGAAGTCTCCTGTGTCCCCAACACACCCAATATACTTGTCAAGTATATAGGTGCACTAGTTCGGCGAAGAGAGAGTAAAATGCAAGTAATATGGATGATAATAAGTGATAATAGCAATCTGAATTAAAAATGGCAGCAAGCAAATATGTAGCAGAACAGCCGGAAAACGGTGTTTCAAGGCTTGTAAATAAGTCCTAGGGCTCCTACTTTCACTAGAGGACACTCAACAATGAAAACATAATTGAATGCATAAATATCATTTCTTCACTATGCTACTCCAAACCACTCTCCGGTCGAATAGCGAACACTAATCATTGCGTAGGGCTTTAACAACACTCCTCAGAGTAAGAACTTTCCCAACCAAGTAACCCCCATGCTATCACCATGGGACCCAGATGGTTCCACACAACCACCAAATTTTCATAGGTTCATCTTCCAACACAAGATATAAATATCATGCTAAAACACACGGTGCATACACTATCACCTTTACCCCGTGATCAAAGTGTTTACGGAGATAACAAAACCACTTGAGTAGCATAACAGATGAATATCAATCTACATATTCAACTAGATTAGAAAGCTCATGATCACATAAAGATCACATCATGGGAGAGAGAGATGAACCACATAGCTACCGGTAGAGCCCTCAGCCCCGGGGGAGAACTACTCCCTCCTCATCATAGGAGACATCAACGGCGATGGAGATGGAGGTGGAGTCGATGGAGATGGCTTCCGGGGGCACTTTCCCGTCCCGGCAGGGTGCCAGAACAGAGATCTGTCTCCCGAAACTTGTCGGCGACGGCGACGGAGCTATAGATGTATTTTTTGGAAAAGGTCGATTCCTCTAGGGTTTATGCCTCGGGGAGTATATATGGGCGAAAGGGCGATGCCGGTGGGTGGCCAGGGGGCCCACACCGCTAGGTGGCGCGGCCAGGGGGGACCCGCGCCACCCCATGGTGTGGCCACCCTGTGGTCCCCCGCCGGGGCTCTTCGGGACTTCTGGAAGCTTCCGGGACTTTTAGGACTTATGGCTTTTGAATTTTCCAATTCCGAGGATATTTCCAGAATAACTTTTCTGAAACTAAAAACAGCAGAAAACAGGGAACTGGCACTTGGCATCTTGTCAATAGGTTAGTCCCGGAAAACATAAGAAAACGTAGGAAAACATACGGAAAACATGTACCAATTGGCATAATATCAACATGGAACATGAGAAATTATAGATACGTTTGAGACGTATCACTTGTCACTGCCACAGACCCTCTTGGAGTGATTTGCACTTTGCCTTGTAAGATGATTTTCTTGCTGCAATCTTTTAACTTGTGAATCTATGTTGCGGTTCCTGACACTTCCACCATCCATATTTGCTATCCTCTTCAGTACTGTGCATTGCCATTTCTCACACTGAGAGTTGGTGCAAACTTCGCCAGTGCATCCAAATCCCGTGGGAGGACTTTGTTCTCCTACACATAAGCCCATATATTCTTTCTCAAAACAGCCACCATACCTACCTATCATGGCATTTCCATAGCCATTCCGAGATATATTGCTGCACAACATCCACCTCCATTATGTTACTTGATGATGAGCTTCATGGTTATTTATGCATACTGCTACACTGGCAGGAGCATGCAGTTGGATACATTAGAGATATTTCATTGTGAGTTATGAGTACTAAAAGTGTAATGATTCATTGTAATATAGGATGTTGCCCCCTATTAGTGAGGATATATAAAAAAATAAAATAAAATGAAAAATCCCAAAGAAAAAGAGAAAGGGCCAAAGAGAGAATAAAGAGAGAGGGGGCGCATCACTATCCTTTATACCACACTTGTGCTTCATGTTTAGCACCAATACTTCAGTTTGGAGAAAGTTTTCATATTATCATTTATTCATAACTATGTAGGGAATTTTACATTATAGAACTTGGCTCGTATATTCCAATGATGAGCCTCCTCAAATGAGCTCTAGGTCTTCGTGAGCAAGCAAGTTGGATGCACCCCCACTAGTTCCATTGGAGAACTTTCATACACTTATAGTTCTATGTGCATCCGTTGTGTGGCAATCCCTACTCCTTGCATAGCTTCGGTTGTAAGACTTTCTCTTGTGTAATGACCACTTTCGGCTTTCTGAGCCTTTCTTCCATTGACCTTCCAAACCCCCCATAATGTTCTCTATGCCATACCATCCCGGTGGCAGGGACCAACGCAGAACACTTGCTTGTTTTTAGTGCACAAATAGTTTAAAATTCAAGCATTGCATCGTGTGGAAAGCTTGACTTGATCCTAACAGGGGTTGTTAAGATCGTTTAACGTGCTTGATATTGTTGTTCTTGAAAGCTTAAATCATCTTTAATGAACTTTGCATAGTTGATAGTATTTTAGTATCGATTCATTAAAAGTTTTACTTACTTATTCTTTATTTATGCATTACTTGTTGATATCAAATATGGATCACAGCTTTAGTTCATTTGATCCTAGTTTACATGCTCTACTTTAAATATTATGATCAAGATTGTATGGTAGCATGTCACCTCAGAAATTATTTTGTTTTATCATTTACCTACTCGAGGACGAGTAGGAACTAAGCTTGGGGATGCTTGCTACGTCTCCAACGTATCTATAATTTTTGATGTTCCATGTTGATATTATGCCAATTGCTACATGTTTTCTCCCTTCTTTATAACATTTTTACACGTTTTCCGGGACTAACCTATTAACAAGATGCCAAGTGCCAGTTCCCTGTTTTCTGCTGTTTTTTATTTCATAAAAGTTGTTCTGGAAATATTCTCGGAATTGGACCCCACGAATCCCGAAGTTCCTATTTTCCCGGAAGCATCCAGAAGTCCCGAAGAGACCCGGAGGGGTCCACAGGGTGGCCACACCATAGGGTGGCGCGGGACCCCCTGGCAGCGCCACCTGGTGGTGTGGGCCCCCTGGACACCCCCCCGGCATTGCCCTTTCGCCTATTTATACTCCCCCGAGGGAAAACCCTAAAAGAATCGGCGAAATTCCACGAAACCTTCCGTAGCCGCCGTCATCGTCAACCCAAGTTTTGGGGGACAGATCTCTCTTCTGGCACCCCGCCGGGACAGGGAAGTGCCCCCGGAAGCCATCTCCATCGCCGTTGCTGTCCCCTATGATGAGAAGGAAGTAGTTCTCCCCCGAGGCTGAGGGCTCTATCGATAGCTATGTGGTTCATCTCTCTCTCCCATGGTGTGATCTGTATGTGATCGTGAGCTTTGTAATCTAGTTGAATAAGTAGATGTTAATCTTCATCTTGTGATACTCAAGTGTTCTATTAATATGAAATTTGGAGTCACCTTGTCCCGCGGTGTGAAGGTGACAGTGTGCACATCGTGTGTGTCTCCTCTATGAATTGTGGTGTTTGTCTAGTACCTTCTAGGACGCTCATAGTGACAGCGTGGGGTTAACTAGACATGGGAATGCTTACTTTAAGGAATGCTTTTTGCAGCTCTACGCAATGATTAGTGTTCGTTATCCAACCGGAGAGGGTTAAGAGTAGCATAGTGAAGAGAAGATATTTAGTTATTCAATTATGTGATCATTGTTGAGAGTTTCCACTAGTGAAAGTAGGATCCCCAGGCCTTGTTTCCAAGCATTGAAACACCATTTTCCGCATGTTCTGCTAAATGTTTGCTTGATGCCATATTTATTTCAGATTTCTATTATTACTTATAACCATCCATATTACTCGCATTTCACTATCTCTTCGCTGAACTAGTGCACCTATATACCTGACAAGTATATTGGGTGTGTTGGGGACACAAGAGACTTCTTATATCTTAATTTTAGGGTTGCTTGAGAGGGATATCTTTGACCTCTACCTCCCTGAGTTCGATAAACCTTGGGTGATCCACTTAAGGGAAACTTGCTGATGTTCTACAAACCTCTGCACTTGGAGGCCCAACACTGTCTACAAGAATAGAAGCGTGCGTAGACATCAAACGACACCAAGGTAATTCTACTGAAAACAACGTTAGTTCTTGTTAGTTGCATCCAAAACTCAAAAGTTTAGAAGAAAACAATAGCAATGTTCATAGTAAGATATGATAAAGTGGTATCTCGCTTTCCCTTAATAATGGAGCAAAACATAAATGCCAGGGCACCTCTGAGGTTCAAGTGAAGACTATAAGTAAATATATCAAAGATACAAGCATCAAAATTATACCACAATAAACCGTGTTCTGGGACAAGCACATTATACTAAGAATGACATTTATGATCTCAAGAAGGTGCATAAAGTGAGAAGGTGAAGACTCAATGTAAAATTAAAAGAAAGGCCCTTTGCAGAGGGAAGCAGGGATTAACTCATGTGCTAGAGATTTTTATTTTATAAATAGAGGCACTGAAAATAATTTTTAAGAGAGGTGTACGCTTATGTCAACGAATGGTAAACATACAATACAATATGTCACAAGCCAACTAGACTTTACAAGAGCAGCTTCCATAGAAGGACGCAACTAGTGTAGAAGGTCATCCCTCTTCTCTTTTGTTTACACAATTATGCTTTTACTGATAAATCAGGGGCAAAAATAATGAAGAGAATTTATAGTAACCAATTTTGGGGTTGGGCACCCAGCTGCCAGCTCTTCTATTAGTTTGGATAAGAGGATGTGCCACTAGTCCAGGTGTGTAAAGTCCAATCAACAAGTGAGATAAATATTCTCTATTTACGTCCTCATGAGCTAAAACAGGGGCACAAAACAGGAATAATTTTGAAGGTTTTAAAGGTAGCACATGAGAAATTTACTTGGAGTGGTGGTTAAATACCACATGTAGGTAGGTATGATGGAAAATTTTGGCAAACTTTGTTTTTTGGGGGTTGGATGCACGAGTAGACCTCATACTCAGTACAGGTGAAGGCTAGCAATAGACTGGGAGTGACAATCAAGAGAGCAACAACTGTCATAATCGTACTTGTGACAAAACAAAATTAACCGAGGCATAAAAGTGATACAAATACTCTAAGGGAAAATAAATCATCAACGCTTAATTGACTTTTTGTTTTTAGTCTTATGCATGCGTGAGCATGTGCCAAGTCAATTCAAGTGAAAACTTTAGAGGAGAGACCACAATGTCATACCCTTGTATGAATAAAACAATGCAAGCAAACATTTATATGACATGTTATCTACTATTAGTAAATTGGAACTGATCATGAGAGAGCATGAACTACTAAGCATCCATTAAATAACATACACCTTACACGAACAAACTAAGAATGTCCACATGCATGAGTATATTTACAAAAATGAAAACAAACAGAGTTCATACCAGCCTCTCAGCACAACTTGAATTGTCGTAAATCGTCATTATTGCTCTTCACTTGTGTGGATCGAATGATATAAAATGACAACCAAGCTCCAATGGAGTCCCGGAGGACTATTGAACTCTGCAACATACTTTAAAAAACTGAAGAAGAACAACAAATATTTTTGGGTTTTTGAATATTAAAGTAAAACCAGAAAGTAAAGAAAACTAATAAAAGGAACAAAAGAAAAAAATAAAGAGAAACAACAAAAATATTTTTGGTCTTTTTGTGTTTTGGAAAGCAGAAACAAAACAATAAAAACAAAAAGAAGCGGAAGAAACGAAAACATGGATACACAAAGAACCGATAGAAACATGGTACGTAAATGAGTATGATATCGGCGTACCTCCCCCCAAGCTTAGGCTTTTTGTCGGATATATACCGAATAGGGGTATATCAGATGGTATTCTAAAGTGCCGGATTACCCGGGTGGCCCAAATGGTAGTGGGCTACGGTCCATTGGGCGGCCCGGTAAGCTGACGCACAGAAGCCGGATTCTAGAAGAACCCCGATCACGGCCCACGTGATCTGGCTTGGAGTAGAAGGCGGATTCCTTACTTTCCAAGTTATTAGTTACCGTAGTCTTCTAAGTTTCCTACTCTGTATGCCCTAACCCGGCTATTATATAAAGCCGAACGGGAGATAAGATAGATAGACAAGAAGCTACTAGCTAACTCGCCGAGAGGTTGATCCTCGACGAATAGCCAACAGAACCTCACGTTGTACTTTGTATACACAGGCTTTAGACCTGAATAGTGAGATTGCAGGAGTAGGAACGCCGTATTATTACGACGTACCGAACCTGGGTAAAACCTGCGTCTTTGTCCTTAGCGCAACCACGTTCCCCCACGTCTCTACCCGTAGTCTCATGGCACCCCCGTCTATGAATTCTACTACGATGTCTCGACAGTTGGCGCCCACCGTGGGGCAAACGGCGTCAGGCGTTAAATTTCGATCTGGGATACTTGGCGGAATCGGCAGTTCCATAACTGTCGGAAGCCTGGAGTTCGATGACGATGTTGGACGCTTCCTCGACAATGGATCTTACATACCGGCGCAAAATCATCTGGTAAGTGCCTGCGTGTTACCGATTGGATCTACAAATATCTTTATCGGACTAACTACAGAGGCCATGGGGTTTTGCGGTGGAAGCAAATTTTTCCCACCCGCCCTATACCCAGTCGAAGATGACTACGATACCGGGTTTTGCTCAGATCACCGACAAAAAAGTGATTCACACTTTATCTGTATGGTGCAATCCGAGGTCGCCGAAAACACAGATGAAAGTAATCCCATGCAAGAGGCAGAAAACAGGAAACCCACTACAGAGGTGGAAGATCCGACATCCGCCAATATAGCGATGAACTCGGAAGCTGACTTTGTGCTAGCCGCCATTGAGGCGAGATTAGAGTCAGAAACCGGATCAGATGACTTTGATTCCGAAGACGAAGACGAGGACGCCTTCGAAAGAAAGGTTAAATCTTTTCAGGAGGGATTCCACGAAGTACTAATGGCGAAACCGACTGAAAACACAGATGCCGACGGTCAGGGAAGCCCTAGAACTCCTCCGCCAGAGGAAGAGAGAGAAGACGGAGAAACCTCTCCAATATTTCCCAATGTCAAAGAACTGACAGAGGATGAACCTGTCAAAAACCTCCCTCTTCCAAGAAAAATCACAAAGCCGCTAAAAAACTCCAATACAAACTCCGGAAGAAGAAATCGGCCGATCCACCTGATGAAAGCCCAGAAGTAGGAGATGCAAGCGGAATAAAACCTGCGGAGAAGAAAACAAAAGAAATCCTTGTTCTGCCAATGACAGAACAAGAAGAACAGGAATTGCTACAAACACAAGTGGGATTGCATGAACCCCCTGAAGTGCTAGAAGCCAGGAGACAAGTTCTCCAAAGGCAACAGCAACATCTATTCAGAACTCGTGAACACCTCCAAAAAACCCAGGATGACATCAAGCTCATGAAGGAAGAAATCGAGGAGTACGAGAAAAAGAATAGATCTGCCATAAAACCTACAAGGTTACCCGGAATCGTAAGACCGGAAGTACTGCCGCCAAAAGAAAGGTTTCACAACCCATCTTGGCAAAAGCAGGTAAAGGGCAAAGATGCCTGAGGCGAACCAATATACAAAACCGCAGCAGAAAACGCGGAAGCAGCGTTCGCCATCCTCAACAACGATATGTACTCCAACGGTGAAAAACTTCAAGGGGTGTACGCTTTCCTAGAAAAAGCATTGCAACAACAACAGCGGGGGCAAGAGCGATCAGGGAAGTTGCATGACGACTCCGCCCTATGCAAAATAGCTACTTGCACCGCTGGAGCATTTGGACCGGAGGAGCCTAGAGATTCAAACAACTCAAAAGAGAGGAAAACGGATCCGAGAAAAGACAAGAAAAATCCTGATAACAAGGATGAAGCGTCTAGAACCAGATCCCATCTCCCGAAAGGTGGAATTAGCCTCCACGATCGGGAAGAAAAACACCGGAATGACGGCAAAGCAATGCCACCTCCGAGAAACCCAACTGAAAAAGCCGGAAGACAGGGTATACCTCACAGACGTGAGAGATCTCGGACACCCCCCAGGGATAAGGAAAGATATAGGAGTAGAAATCCACCTCATCCAAAGGGGCGTGATATCGGAAGAAATAGAGATGATCCCGGAAAAGCGCGTCTGTGCAACAATGGAAAAGAAAGGAGTAGATCCCCTTCTGTCCATTCAGCCGGCAGGTACTCCGCACACATGGATAGGGCGGAAAGAGACGATCTATACTTTGGACCTAAGTGCTTCACAGATAGGATCCGAAGGATAACCCTGCATTCTGGTTTTGCCAAAGTTGGTCCAACGTACCAAAAATACACCGGTAGTACAAACCCGGATACCTGGCTCTCAGACTATTATACAGCCGTCCAGATTAACAATGGGACAAACTTGGAAGCTGTAAAGTTTCTTCCCCTAATGTTACTGGATGGAGCCAGAGATTGGATTAACGGATTACCTTCCAGAACTGTCGACAGCTGGGATGATATGGCTCGAGTATTTACTCAGCATTTCCGGGGAACCTACAAACGCCCGAATAACATCAACCAGCTAAACCGTTGCACCCAATTTGAGGACGAACCATACGTGGATTTCATCTCAAGATGGACTGCAATGAAGAATAGCTGCTCTGGATTAACTGACGTATAAGCAATGCATGCTTTCGTCAATGGCCTAAAACCCGGACTTGTACCGTTCATGGTTGGTTCCAAACAGCACAAAGATCTCGGATATATGCTTACAACCGCCAATGAACACGCTGCAGCCGAAGACGACATCAGAGCTAGAGGAGGCAATATCGATACACTGATACAGGCCAAAAAGAATCCTCGCCCCGAGAAAAAAGGAACTCCAGAGGCAACACACAAGCCCAAAGAAGTCAACATAGCCTTTGGAAGTGAAAAAGGGAATAGGTGGAAAGGACGCAGTTCAGAACCAATCAATTACACCAAGGAAGAATGGGAAAAGATTAAGTCAGAACCCTGCGTCCACCATTTGCAATTCGGGAAAACCACCCACACTAACGCACAATGCCGACTGAACAAGCATATGAAAGGCAATGCAGGATCCGGAAACAAGGGGAAAAATTCCAAAAGGAAGTTTTCCAAGCAAAAGCCAGAAGCTGAGAAAGAAGACAGTGAATCGGACATTGACGAAAAAATCCAGGAACAACAGCGAAAAGGCGAGCCCAAGTTTCCGAGGGTTGATGGAGAGTGTGCCCTAACTTTCCTGGCAACTACATCATCAAAGGTGGCAAAAAGAACGCTTCGAGAAATAAACGCGGTTGTCCCGGCAACCCCGAAGTTCTTGAAGTATTCAAACACACCAATCACCTGGGATCAGTCTGATCATCCCGGGAATATCCCTGAACCCGGCACGCAAGCTCTTGTTGTAAGCCCTATTGTCCAAAACACTAGGCTAAAAAGAGTGCTGATGGATGGAGGATCCAGCATTAACATAATGTACCTGGATACACTGAGGCATCTGAAAATCTCCGAGACCCAGCTCAACGACAACAACATACGTTTTCACGGCATTGTTCCTGGCAGGCAAGCACGATCCCTAGGAGAAATTTCCCTAGATGTCACTTTCGGAGAGAAAGATCACTTCCGTCAGGAAAAAGTATCCTTCGAAGTGGTGCCGTTCGAAAGCGTGTATCACGCAATACTTGGACGTCCAGCTTTCGCCAAATTCATGGCAAGATCATGTTATATCTATAACAAGCTGAAGATGCCAGGGCCAAAAGGAGGAGTAATCACCATATCTGGAGACTTCAAGCTGGCAAACAAGCTGGAAAAAGAAAACGCCCTTTGCGCTGAGAAAATCATAGCAAAGGAAGAATTGAAGGAGCTGGCCAAAGAGGTATCACCGACAGAAATGCCGGCAGGAAAAGAAACCCGGAAGCCAGCAGATAGATTCAAGGCCTCAGAGAACACAAGACAGGTAATCCTAGATCCCAAAGATCCGACAAAATTTGTCGTAGTGGGAACTGGGATGACCGACAAATAGGAAAGCGAGCTCATCAAGTTCCTCCGTGAGAACTGGGATAGTTTCGCCTGGTGTCCAGCTGACATGCCAGGCGTACCCAGGGAACTTGCTGAGCATCAACTTAAGGTGATTCCAGGCTCCAAACCCGTCAAACAAGGTCTCCGTCGATTTGACGGAAGAAGACGAAAGACTATCGGCAATGAAATTATCCGGCTTTTAGCAGCAGACTTTATCGAGGAAGTTATACACACCGAATGGTCTGCACATCCGGTATTAGTACCGAAGAAAGATACTACTGCCCTTAGGATGTGTATAGATTACACGGGCTTAAACAAACTGTGTCCAAAAGATAGGTCCGCGTTACCGCGAATTGATCAAATAATAGATGCCACTGCAGGCTCTGAGCTTTTGTGATTTTTGGATGCATATTTCGGGTACCATCAAATACGCATGAAAAAGGAAGATCAAATTAAGAATTCTTTATAACCCCTTATGGGACGTACTATTACATAACCATGCCATTTGGTCTGAAGAACGCAGGTGCAACCTACCAGCGTTGCATGCAACATTGTTTGCATAGTCAGATTGGCAAAAATGTCCACGTTTACGTGGACGACATTGCTGTCGTAACCAAGGAAAAAGATACTCTCCTTGAGGATTTACGAGAAACCTTCAAAAATTTGCGCACTTACAAGATGAAGTTAAATCCATCAAAGTGCGTATTCGGGGTTCCCTCAGGAAAACTTCTGGGTTTTCTCATAGAGGAATAGAAGAAAAGATCAAAGCAATCTTAAACATCTCCAAACCTACGTGTGTAAAAGATGTCCAAAGATTGACGGGTTCCGCTGCAGCCGTCAGCAGATTTATTAGTCGGCTGGGGGATAAAGCCTTACCACTCTACAAGTTGCTGAATAAGTCCGACAAATTCGAGTGGACAGAAGAGGCAGATGCAGCGTTAACCCAGTTAAAGGAAACTTTGACGAAAGCTCCGATTTTGGCATCCCCAAAAGACGAAGAACCTATGTTATTGTACCTTACGGCTACAAATCGGGTTATTAGTGCAGTAATTGTTGTGGAACGGAAGAAAGACGAACAGATTATACCAGACCAGCATCCGGTATATTATATAAGCGAAGTTTTTTCCGAGTCCAAACAAAGGTATCCACACTGTCAAAAACTGGCATATGGCGTATTTTTCGCATCCAGAAAACATCGCCATGACTTCCAAGGACATTCCATAATAGTGGTATGTAAAGCACCACTAGGGGATATAATAAACAATGCGGAGGCGACTGGCCGAGTAGCCAAATGGGGCATCGAGCTAGCACCCTACGACATTAAGTATCATCCCCGGACGGCAATAAAATCCCAGGTTTTGGCAGATTTTGTCGCCGACTGGACGGAAGCAATGGAGAAAACACCAATGCAGGAGTCCGAGTACTGGATCATGCACTTTGACGGATCCAAGATGAAGGAGGGCGCTGGAGCTGGTGTAGTTTTAAAATCCCCTAGAGGAGACACAATGGAGTATGTATTACAAATACACTTCAATGCCAGCAACAACGTGGCAGAATACGAAGCTCTGCTTCATGGCTTGCATATTGCAAAAGAAATAGGTGTCAAGCGCATTTTGTGCTACGGTGACTCAGATTTGGTACATCACTAGCTCAACCAAACTTGGGACGCAAAAAGCCCTATAATGGCCGAATATCGGAGAACGGTGGACGAGTTCGCCATTTGCTTCTTCGGATTCGAAGTGCTCCATGTTAAAAGGGAAGAAAATTGGAACGCGGATGCGTTAGCCCGCATGGGACCGGAAAGGGTAAAAATCCTCCCACCAGGTGTATTCGTCCAACACTTGTACGAACCATCAATAAAAGGTGGAGATGTTGATTATCCTCTGGCTTCCGAGTCAATTGAAGTTATGCTCGTTAACCGGGATTGGACAATACCATATATAAACTTCTTAGTTAATCAGAAGTACCCGGAAGGAGCAGACGAAGTCTTGCAAAGACAGATCCCGCGTCGATGCAAAGGATACACAGTAATTAACAATTGCCTGTATAAACGCAGTACTTCCGGAATTTTTCTGCGATGTATTTCACCAGAAGAAGGACGAGAAATCCTGCAAGAAATCCATGCTGGGGATTGCGGACATCATGCTCAATCAAAAAGCATAGTCAAAAAATCATTCCGTGCCGGGTTTTTCTGGCTAACAGCCAAGACAAACGCTCAGCACATAGTAAATACATGTGTAGGATGTCAGTATTACTCCAAGCAGACTAATATGCCAGCCCAAGCACTCAAAACTATCCCCATTACATGGTCGTTTGCGGTCTGGGGGCTAGATATGATGGGACCATTCAAAACTGCACGAGGCGGACTAACACATCTACTTGTACCTGTGGACAAATATACCAAGTGGGTGGAGGATAAACCCATCAAAAAGCTTGACGGTGTAACTGCCAGAAATTTCATCATTGACATAGCCATGAGATACGGCGTTCCACACAACATAATAACCGACAACGGGACAAATTTCTCCATTGGAGAGTTGGAAAAATATTGCCGACAAACGGGAATTCGCCTAGATCTCGCATCTGTGGCACACCCGCAATCCAATGGACATGTTGAAAGAATGAATAGCTCAATCCTGCAAGGAATACGTCCAAGACTCGAATCTCTTCTTCATAGAGCAGCTGGAGCATGGGTAGAAGAGCTACCTTCCGTGCTTTGGAGTATTCAAACAACACCAAACAGGTCAACTGGGCAAACCCCATTTTTCCTAGTTTATGGTGCGGAAGCAATCCTTCCAACGGATATGATCCATGATAGCCCAAGAGTGCAAGATTTCGATGACTCAGTTGCGGAAAAAGCACGACAGGATGCCGTCGATCTCTTAGAAGAGGAACGAGAACTTGTGCTTCAAAGATCCGCCATCTACCAGCAAGGTTTACGATGTTATCATAGTCGGAAAATAAGGCATCGTTCTTTTAAAGAAGGTGACCTAGTGCTAAGATTGGTGCAGCAAAGAAAGCACAAACTGGCCCCAGTATGGGAAGGACCATTTGTCATCAGTAAAGCCATGAAGAATGGATCATATTATCTTGTCGACATTCGCGATACGGAAGATGATCCCGAGAAGCCGAATCGCAAAAGAAAGAGAAAGATAGATGATGAACTAGGAGAGACAAAAGGCCCTGGAGTATCCAGCAGTTACGTCCCTTCTACACTTAGTTCAATTTCTATGTAAACATCTTTGAGATCATGAAATAAAGTTGTCGGAATTCTTATATCCATGTTTTTACAAGTTTATTATAGTACAAAACATGATTCCACCTTATCTATTTCCCAATGATCTTACAAAATACTCAATGTTAACCCGAATTGTGCTTGCGTGCTCGGTGTTTAAAAACCGAATGATTTTCAGCCTATTAAAGGCTAAAGGAAACTCGGATTGTGCCTGCGTGCCCGAGTTTCATTCAAAAAATTCCTTACTATTCTCTAAGCAACATCTAATTGTTTATGTGTTGGGTCACTGGAGCTAGTTAGTAAAAATTCCCTTAGTATGATCCATGTTTCCGAGTTCAAACTGATTGCTTTTACCCAGTAGCTCGGCATGAAGATTCATAGTACTATTGAGCCATTTCAAACACTAAGGACAGTTAAAACACATAAGCTTGAGAACTTAGAAGATAAAGGAATATCAAACCCGGAAAACTTGCAAAGAATTTCATAATTAGCTGCAAAAGGCGGAGTACTTGTTTATACAAAAGAATAGAAGCATTACAATATAAGTTTACATTGTAAAGTGCAGTAATGCTCCTATTTTCTACTTCCACCATCCAGGTTAAGAAGAATCCTTCAGGCATCCGAGTCTTCATCGCTGCTATCGTTCTCGGGGGCTTCGGGAATCGCTTCTTCCGGGTAGGTGATGGAGATGTTCACCATGGAGGCGATCTTGGTGGCGTGACCCTTGATCTCGTCGAAGATGGTGGTCCGCTGGGTCTCCGAGTATCCAAGGGGGATACCGGACGCCACGCGCCAAGATTTGGCACTAGGGTAATGCATACGCATAAGGCCTAAGGCCATGCGTGCACCACCCCGTGCTGCGGAGCGCAAGGTGGACTCCTTGGATTCCGCCACCTCCAGGATAGCTTCCGGAAGTTTTTCAACTTCCGAGAATTCCCCAGTTCTTGAGGGAAGGAACTTGTTGACCAGCTGCATGCCTACAGCCCTGATCGTAGTCCATACCTTCCCAAAAGCTCGGATTTTCTCAATCCGAGTGAGATCTGGGTTATCTCCTGTTTTTTTCAGACAAACAACCAAAAGGTTAGCGAAAAAACAGAGAAGGAAATCAAGACATGGAAAAACCGGTAAATGATAACAACTTACCGAGAATCTTGTCCATCTCGGAGCCTTCCTCAAGGCGCAGGGTTAAGGCATTCTCCAAGTCCTGGATAGTGGCCTTGTCCTTCTCTGCCTGCTGAGAGGCCTTGGACTGAGCAATCCCAAGGGCCAGGTTGCTGGCCTCCAGATCCTTTCGAACCTTCATAAGATCCTTACGAAGGTCCAAATTCTCCTGTCGGAGACTCGCGGCATTGCCGGCATCTTCAGCTATTTCCTTGGCCTTAGCCAAAGCAGCTGGAAAGCAAGGAACAAAATTCCGAGTTTAGAAAAACTTGGGAAAGTACTTAGACAAAAAACTGGATAAAGAACTCCAGAGAATCAAAATATACCTGTTGTTTCCGACAGCTGTAGCTGAGTGATGCTAGCTCTGTTTCTTTCACCTCAAGAATAGAAAGAAGGTTTCTAACCTCCTTATTCTTGACGGAAAGTTTGTTGAAAACTTCCATGTTAATGGTTTCAGCGGTTTGCTGGAACACGGAAATGAAAAAAATCATGATATTGAAAAGCATCAAGTGAAAAGTAGACATTTTACTTAATGCTTGGGGGCTAAAGATAGTACCTAGCTCATCCGCTGTAACCCTGTTAAGTTCTCAGTGAACTCTTTTGCGTACTCAGCAAAAAGAGTCCCGGCCGCGCTAAGGCCATCGCTGATGTTCTTGAAGTCCTTGTCAAAGGTGGGGATCTCCTCCTCAGTTATCCGAGAAGGACCTCCCACCTTAGGAGCCGCCCTTTCCCTCGTGTCCGTTTCCGGCACAACGGGCTGGCTGGTCTCGAGAGACTCGGTGGTGGGGGCTACAGCATGCTCTTCTGTTGCTGTGATCGGCGTGTTCGGAGCGGTGGCAGGGGAAGGATGAGGGCCTCTGTTGGCCACAGCCTTATGCCTCTTCAGCTTTTTTGGCTTTAGAGTAGATGGAGGTAGGCTAAAAACAAAGCAAAATGCCGGAAAAGTTAAAACTCCGAAGGTAAAAGAAAAACTCCTACAAAGGAAAGTAACCCATATGTTCAAACCTGGAGGTGGCGACGGGAATTCCGTCAAGATCGATGACATCCTGGGAAGAGGAGATCTTCTTTCGCTTTCGCCCACCAGCAAAGGTGGCACGCAACGCCTCCAGCTCAGCGTCGGAAGCAAGTTCCGACTCAGGAAGATCAGCAATATGTTAAAAGGAAAAAGCTAAGTAAAAAACACAAAAGACGAGTAAACGAGAAAGAATTTAAACCCCAAAAGGCGAAGAATTATACCTTGGGAGCCGGATTCTCGGCCGTGTACATTGGCCGACTTTCTTCATATTGGTAGCGTGATGCAACCAACTGATTCACGCGCCGCCGCAAATCTTTTGCGGACCAGTCCTTGCTGGATGTCCGCATTTCGTCGTTGGCTCCTATGTACTCACAGAGAAGGCGAGCACCATGATTAGCCAAGGGCTGGATCCGTCTATTCAACCAACAAAGGACTGTGTCCATGCTGGTTAAAGGCGGATCAGAAGGGACGAGTTTTGCGATGCACCGCTTGATCCTTAGAAGATCCGGCGGCAGGGTTTAAACTGCCTCAGTTCCCCAATTTTCTTGGGGAACAGCGGCAATGTTCGAGAAAGGTGGAACCCCGAACGTTTTTCCAGGAAAGGAAACGTCGGGATGATAAAAGAAGGAACCCGTCCAAAACTTGACGGATTCCGATGTTTTAATCTTGGGGAACCAATCCTCTCGGAATCTCCAAAGAGTGAAGGAAATGGTTCCGCAAGTTGGGAGTGCGCCCTCCGAAGAGTTCCGCTTAACCCCAAAACAGTAAAGCCAGAAATTTAGTCTAGGCGCTATACCTAGATAACCCTCGAAAAGGGCCTGAAATCCGGCTAAGTAAATGATGTAATTTGGTGGAAGGTTGTGTGGCTGGATGTTGTAGTGGGACAGGATCTGGAGGAAGAAGGCGGATGGTGGGAGGAGAGAAGAACACGTTCTCCGTCGTTCGGCATGGGCTCGGTCTCGTCCTCCGGGAGCCGCCATTTTCCCTTCAGTACAAGCCCCTCCTTCTCCATTGTCGGAAGGAGGGACGACGGAATACTGCAGGCACTCCAGTTGCCAGCAGATTCCATCTCTTCTTCGGCTCCGGCGGCGGCGGACGCTGCGGCCTCCGCGGCCGCGAGCTTGTCTCCGACGAGCGCGATTTTTTCCTCCACCGTCTTGGGAGCGAACGGTGGAGTGGGCGCGGATGAAGATCCCGCAAGATCCGCGGAGGCGAGAGAGGTTTCCTCGCCCTCCATGCCGCCCGTAGCCTTCGTCAGCTCGTCGCCGGAGACCCGCGCCGGAGAATCCAGTTGCGGGTCCATTGTAGCGATTATGTTGTCGATATCTTTCGCGACGGTGCGGGCCGGGGAGGACGACGGTGATGCCATCGAGTGGCGGCGATTTGGTCATTCCGGTGAGGTCTTGGACGCGATGGTGCGCTCGGGAGCTGCTTTGCTGTGAGCTTGGGCGCTGAGAAATGGCGTGCGAAGTTAGATCGGAAGGTTTTCACGGTGGACGAAGACGGCTATTTATAGCCGGAATTCCGTCACGATGCGTGCTAACGGCTCTTTTGACCGTTGGATGTCCAACGCGTGTCACTCGCCAGAAAATCCGGGAAATGAAACGACATGTTGATTATTGCTATCTCCTCGTTTCTCGCGAGAATCTGTCAGAGATATGTTTCTGGGTTTCCCACCTGTAACCCAAACGTCCCTTATGTGACGCCCCGAGATCGGGCACTATGCAGAGTTCAGCATTTCCGCCAAAATCCACATAATAACCGATTCCAGGTTGCCACTTGTGATAACATTACAACAGTTCACGAATAATCCACAACAACAACAGAAAAGGATATATACAAGAAGACTCAAACAAGTCAGGGATACAACTGATACAATACAAAGATCCAAATAACAGCGGAAGAAACAACATAGTGTCCGACTACGGACAAGATCCAAATTGGACTAAGAGTCCTGAAGATAACCGATGGCGTCCAATCCCTGCCCAGGCCAAGCCGGAGGGATTCCCAAGCTAACGTCGTCAGACTTCAAACCTGTTGACTGCAATGTTGAATATGCAGCCACGAAAAAGGTTTCGTGGGTCAGTACGGTTAAGTACTGGCAAGTGGATAAACCATACTCACAAGATACCGGCGTAACCAGTCATCACAAGATACAAATTCTTTGGGTTCAACGGAAAGGAAAGGATTATTGCAAAGAAGCGGCAGCGGGCTGCACTAACTAACTACAGAGACTCGATACAACATCCGGCTAAAAGAGGGGGATAAGATAGCGTATCGTAACCAACTACAACTAACATCAAGCAAACCCATCCTGGATCTCGCCCCTTATCCAAAGAAGCAATCCGTGGATAACTCACACAGTTGGATTAATGATGGATCAAGTTATTGTGTCAATAAGACTATTACTAGTCAAGTTATCATTAGTTGGGTGTAAGTTGTTCTGAGTACTTGTTAGCCAGTACTTTCACCAAGTCATCCATAACCGCGGAAAACACGGCTTGTCGAGAAGATTTATCCCTGCAGGGGTGCACCAATTTGGCCGTACACGTAAGAATACCTCGCCAGATAGGAAATGCACTTCCACCAAGCGAGGCACTCAACACAACCCAACTCTTCTTTGCATCAAGCCCAAAGAACCCCGTGCAGTGAGCGCACGGCTAATCAAGCCCCACGAAGAAAAGGGGACCCTCATAGCACTCTAAGAACGTGTCTCCCTAAATGCCGACTACAAAAGTTCCACCCTGGCCACGGGTTCGCACCTGCATATGCATGCGGCAAATGGAAAACCCGAAATAAATGAGGCGATTTGGACGAGATGCGAATCGAATCAAATTGAGGGGGGCGCCCATACACGCTTCCCACATGCGGTTAGTGCGCTCATCATGGATCAGTAGACAAGACCCTTTTCCTAAATTAGGGTCGACACTAGCAGGCCTCAAAACCACGCCGGGCCTCCTGCCGGTGCCTTATCATCAAATTATTATTACCCAAAACTTTAACATGTTGTTGATTGAAATGTAACCCAACTATCAACTAAACAGGTGATAAGACGGACAACAAGACTTGAGCGCCAACAACGCTAAGCATGCCACTACGACACAAGGGCCAACAGGGTAAACAAACAACATTTAATAGGAAGTGGAAGGAAGGCTATATCATGGCTGCAAGGTAAACATATGATAGGATCGAGACACAAACATCGAATCAAAAGGCTAGAATAAGAACAACGGAAAGAATCGGTAACAAGTGATGAAAGGCAGCCATTTGGCAGCAAGTGAGTATACTTGCCTGGAATCCAGCAAGTAGAGGTACATCCGAAGAATTTGTCGTTGCTCACATCATCTCAACGTCCTATCCGCGAGGAAGCAATGAGCTAGAAAAAACCCCGGATGCAACAATTACTACTACGGCAAAAGATTCAGCATGATCCTATTTTATATGCATGACATGCGGGATGCAACGCAGAAATGCAATTTAGACAATTTAATCGGACACGGAGTCCGGACAGATAATTATTGGTTCAAGTTGTTTAGCTAACCATCAATTTAAATGTTGTTTAGCATGGAAAACAGTAAATGGGTGAGTTAAGCAATATTAAATGGAATAGGGCAACAATTGAATTAAATACCCCAACACATTCCATACTTATTTATTAGGTGAACATGCATAACACAAACTAAGATGCAACATACAAAATGCAAACATGAGCATGGATGGCATGAACAGATTAAGTGCATTTTTCTGGTATGAAAACATATTTTATTTGTTGGATTTGGAATTAAAATGAGCAAGTTATCAAATTAGCAATTTTAATGCATTAATTAAGAAATAGTTGTTCCCAGCAATTTAATTTATTCAGAATAGAAAACAAAGTTTATATTTGCAAAGTTTAGAGAATTTTGATTGGAAAACACATTTTACTTTTTCAAATTTGGAGTTAAAATGAATTAGTTATGATTTATGCAATTAAATCAATTTAAATTGAGCCGGAAGCCCAACATCTAATTTAGGAGGTTCGAGTTATTTATCTACCCATCAAGATTAAATTTTGTTTAACATGGAGTGACAAGGATATAGATGAGATACACAATTTAAATGGAACCGGGACAATATTTAATTATCCCAACTCATTCCATAATTAATTATTAGGTGATATTATTATTACCCGCACCCACAAGATGCAATGCAACACATGAATTAGATGACATTTTAATTATAGTTGATATGTTATAGAAAATAGGGCATATAGGGTATAGGGTTGGGGTTTGGGTTCGCACGTTGGAAAGAGGATCGCCGGGGTCAACGCCGGAAACTTCGGAACGTGGAGGAAGTAGTCGACGTCGAGGAAGTAGCCGTTCTTTCTCATGTAGTCGAGGAAGTATTCGTACTAGTTCCGTAGTGGTAGTAGTTGTTCGCGTCCGGAGTCGAGGTAGTTGTGGCGGAATCGCGCCATCATCATCTCCGGAGTCGGTGACGAACTTGGCGGTTCGGGTCTTGGGGTTCACGACATCGTCTCCCGGACACGCACGAAGGCGGCCAACACAAAACGGACACGGTGGAGATAGTGGTCGTTCACGGTTCGATGTAGCTCGATGTAGCGGTACTTGTCGTAGAAGATCTTGTCGACGAGGTACGGGGACGTAGACGTTGTAGTGGAAGGAGTCGTACACGTCCGTAGTCGAAGTAGTCATGGACGCGGAAGTAGTCATTTGGGGTCGGAGGAGATCTTGGCGGTTCCCCGGTCATCGAGGTTCCCGACAACGGTCTCACAAACACGCACGAAGGCGGCACACAAAGCAGGGGCACTACTACTCCACGACGTCGAACCGTTGCGGCATTTCATCGAACAGGCTGACGGCATCCTCGTGCATCCCTTCTTTGACACCGGCACGCATCAGGGCGTCGAACAGCCACGCGTCCACGAGGTCTCGATGAACCTGGCCTCCGGCGGCCACCGGCCGCGGTCCTTGCCGAGGACGATCTCGAACTGGCGAGGCAGCGGCAGAATCCGGCTACCCATCCTCCCCGCTCCCTTGGTCGGCGACAGTGAGCAGAGAAAATGGAGGGGGCGGTAGGGCGACGGGAGGAGCTTGGCGGCGGGGACGGCGACGTCCGCCGCGGAGACAGCTCCTGGCCGGCCCGGGGATGGAGAGGCGGCCGGCAACGGGGCGCGGCGGCCGGCGGGAGCAGAGGACGGCCGCGGGCCTTATCCTTGGCGGCGGCGCGAGCAGCGGCCGCGGGAGGAGGCGCCGGGAAAAGGAGGGCGGCGCCATGGCAGGTCACGGCCGGTGCTGCTGCAGCCGCTCCAGATGGCAGCCCCTCGTTGCTCCGGACGGCGGCGAGGGCCAAGCAGCGGAGGAGCTCGGGTCGCTGCAGAGAGGAGGGCAGCCGGAGAGGAAGGGCGCTCGGGCGCGAGCTCGCAGGGGCGCCGGCTGCCGGCGGCCGGAACGGAGGAGGGCGAGGAAGGGGACGGCGCTGCTCGGTCTAGGAGGAGACGAGGCAGAGGAGGAGGTTGGGGGGCAGACGGAAGGGGGGCGGCCGGAGCTTGGGGAAGGGAAGGAGAGCGAGCAGCTCGCTCGGGAGGAGGATGAGGTATCGGGGCGACGGGAGGAGGGAGAGGGGATCGCTCGATCCCCTCCTGGCGGCTGCTCGATACGGACAGGAGGAAACCACAGGGTTGGCCCTCCTCACGTGGGTGTGCGTGCGTGGTCTAGGTTTAGGTGTGGGTTCGGTTGGTGGCCTCCGGTTGGGCCACTAGGGCCTGGCCGATTGGCTGCCACCCAGCCAAACATTTTTTTTTGTGTGTCATTGTTTTCAGCTCTAGAAATTGTTTGGGGCATTAATAAAAATATATTGAGGCATCAAATGAATTGCAGGAGATTTTAGAAAATAAGTCTTGATGAATTTTAATTTGTTTTGCAAGTTTGGAATGAATGGTGATGCATGATGGTATGATGTGAATAAGCAAAACAAACAAAATCTAATGGAAGAAAAACCCCGGGTGTTACACCTTACGTCAGCAAGTTTAAAGCGCTGACGTAGGAAGTTCCTTCTCCGCGAAGGATCGTGTGAGAAAAGCCGGATTTTATGGATTCCGAGTTTTACGTTACCACATCCTTTAGGAGAAAAAGAAGAATCAAGACTGCAGGCCGATATTTCTCGGAAAAGATGCATTTGGCGAAAGACGGCGAAAACGGAGTCTCGATCCTTCTTGGGGGCTACTGTCGGATATATACCAAATAGGGGTATATCAGATGGTAGTCTAAAGTGTCGGATTACCCGGGTGGCCCAAATGGTAGTGGGCTACGGTCCATTGGGCGGCCCAGTAAGCTGACGCACAGAAGCTGGATTCTAGAAGAACCCGGATCACAGCCCACGTGATCTGGCTTGGAGTAGAAGGCGGATTCCTTACTTTCCAAGTTATTAGTTGCCGTAGTCTTCTAGGTTTCCTACTCTGTATGCCCTAACCCGGCTATTATATAAAGCCGGACGGGAGATAAGATAGATAGACAAGAATCTACTAGCTAACTCGCCGAGAGGTTGATCCTCGACGAATAGCCAACAGAACCTCACGTTGTACTTTGTATACACAGGCTTTAGACCTGAATAGTGAGATTGCAGGAGTAGGAACGCCGTATTATTACGACGTACCGAACCTGGGTAAAACCTGAGTCTTTGTCCTTAGCGCAACCACGTTCCCCCACGTC
Organism: Alopecurus myosuroides; assembly: GCA_028641055.1. Classification (NCBI taxonomy): domain Eukaryota; kingdom Viridiplantae; phylum Streptophyta; class Magnoliopsida; order Poales; family Poaceae; genus Alopecurus; species Alopecurus myosuroides. Next base: position 391,468,343 of record CM054057.1, read on the forward strand.
TCTACCCGTAGTCTCATGGCACCCCCGACTATGAATTCTACTACGATGTCTCGACACTTTTGGCCTAAGTGGAGATCAATCCCAATAGGGCCAAGAAATGGCGCCTCCATACTGCGACGAGGATGGGACATCCTCCTGATATGAACTCGAGAACGCCCCGGTGTACTACACGGTGTAGTCCTCAGAGGGCGCATCCTGCCCTACCTGATACTCAGGGTCGTGCTGCACATGGAAACCAAGCAAACACATCTGCTCATCTAGTTGCTCCTTTGGGAGTGACCATGGCCCCCGGCGAATACCAAACAAACCAGGCTGCGGCAAAGGGACTTCTCTTTCATCTCCATCAGTAAATAAAACTCTATATACTAGATTTCCAGCACTAGAGTTAGCAGTCACGAAATGATGAGTTTTCATTGCATCAAAATCAAGTCTCTGTGGAGCTAATAACACATCATTGGGAGCGACAGAAAGGTTTAGAGAAATTAACATAGTGTAGCAACAATACCCCCATAAACGGGTCCTCTAGCAACTAAGCGGCAAGAAATGAGAGAACCAAGGTTGTACTTATGATTATTATTAAGTGTAGCAGCCATGAAAGCTAAATGGTAGTTTGAAATATTACTAGTGTTTTCCCTACCAAGAACACTAGTAGCAAGATAGTAAGTAAAGTATCTAATGGCGGGGAACTAAATGTTTCTTATCTTGCCGCGCTAGGCTGCGCGGTCATCATCATTTGTGACCCCTCGGTAGAGCTCCAGCAAATCAGCAGGTCGTGCCTGAATCTTCCTTGCTGTCCCAGTCGTGTTGATACCTATGATGCTGCAAAATCTTGCCAATGACACAGTGAAAGCCTATCATAAATTTTGAAAGCAATAGATGGGTTAACATGAGAGATGTTAAGAGTAAAACTCTCAACAAAAGTTTTCGTTAATATAGAATATTGGGGGCTTTCATAATTCATGTAATCAGTTAGACCAAACCTACCAACCAGCAGCAAGAAATCCTCAAGTATTCCTGCATCATTTAGAAAGTTATAGCAAGGAAGTACATCTCCATCATCTCCCGCATCGTCAATACTCGGTGCAATGAGATTTTCATTATAAGATGGTCTCAGAAGAGTAGTTGAGCGTGAAGGCCTGGACCTCCTAGGTGCATCACTCTCAAAGATTTCTCCAAAGGTGTGGTTATTCATCCTCTTTTTTCTGAAATTTTTAGCAAGCATCACAAAAATTAATTTCAAGCAACTATATGATAGAAACTACTATAGAGACTTGTAAGAGGGCTATACATGCATCAAAACTAATTTATTTCCACACAAATCAATCATGCAAACTCACATAAACTGTCACCTACAGTACAAAAATACTCCACTAAACAAAATTCTACTTGGATAATCGGAGGAGTCACATACCGGGGAGCAAATGCCCCAACTTTCAGCAACAAAGATGGGCTGAGAAAGGAGATCGACAAATTCACGAAGAAGAATAGCAAGAGCTGGGGTTCCCGGAATGTTTTCGAGTTTGGGTGAGAGAGTTGAGTGTTTGGCAAGGAGGAGAGAAAGTGGAGGGCCAAGGGTCCCCACACCATGTGCTGGCGCGCCCTGGGGGCTGCCTGCACCACCTGGTGGTGTGCATGCATGGTGAGTCCCACTGGGGGACCCCAGGGGCCTCTCCGCCCCATTTTTAACGTAGAAATTTGATATAATTTTTTCTGAAATTTTTAGAGAAACTTTATTTTCGAGCAATTCCAGAATTTGTTAAATGATTATAAACCAGGAAAACAAATAAAGAATGGTGGAAAACAAAACCAAAACCAAATCTATAGAGGTTCTAAGACACTCCAAAAGGCAAATGACCAGAGAAAACATAAGGACACATAGTGAAAACATAAAATGGGTGGTGAAAACATGAGTAACAACAGTAAACAAGGTGAAAAAATGATGAAACCATGATCGTGGAAAGTGAAAACACAATGATACTAAGGTAGGATGGTGAAAATATGGTGAAAACATAATGGGGAAGGTGAAAACATAGTGAAAACATTGTTTCCTTCATTCAAAATCACTTTGTTAACAAGGTTGATCAAGTCTTGTTACCAAAACAATATTTCATGAGACAAAACTTTGCATTTCACTAAATGATTATGTTACCTCAACTTTGATAGACATAGTCCCAATCATGAAAATTTTATATTATTTTTGTGGCATTGGAAGAGGACAATAGAATTCTCCAATCTTGATGGTCTCAATATTTTCAATTGAATTTAGACCATATTTTTATCAACCTTCTTGGGAAAATAAACGTTTGTTCTTTATCATTAACATTAAAAGTTACTTTTCCTTGATTGCAATAAATAACAGTCCCTGCAGTGCTAAAAAAGGTCTCCCAAGAATAATAGACATATTATCATCTTCATGCATTTCAACACAACAAAGTCAGTTAATATCAAACAATTAGTAGTTACTTGAACAAGAACATTCTCACATATACCAACAGGAATATCAGTAGATTTATTAGCCATTTGCAAAGATATATCCGTGTGTATCAATTTTTCCAGAGAAACCCTCTTATAGAGAGAAAAGGCATAAGACTAACTCCAGCTCCCAAGTCATATAAAGCAGTTCGAACATAATTATTTTTAATAGAACAAGGGATAGTAGGAATACCAATTCGTAGCCAATTGAACGGGAACATTCTCACATATACCAACAGGAATAGTAGTAGATTTATCAGCCATTTGCAAAGATATATCAATTGGTATCAATTTTTCTAGAGAGAGTCTCTTATAGAGAGAAAAAGGCATAACACTAACTCCTGCTCCTAAAGCAGTTCTAACATATGTATTTTTAATGGAACAAGGAATAGTGGGGATACGAGGATCTCCAAGCTTCTTTGGGACCTTACCACCAAAAGGGTAGTTATCAAGCATAGTGGAAATTTCGTCATTAGGAATCTTCCTTTTTTTTAGAGACAATATCTTTCATATATTTAGAATAAGGAGGAAATTTAATAGGACCAGTTAAAGGAATTTGCAAAATCAAAGGCTTCATCCATTCACAAAACTTGTTATAATGTTCTTCCTCCTTTGATTTATGTTTCCTATAAGGAAAAGTCATTGATTTTTGTACCCAAGGCTCTCTTTCATTACCATGTTTATTAGCAATGAAATCCTCCTTAGTATACTTTACAGTTTTAGTTTGCTTTTCAGGTTCAACTTCAGTTTCTTCTTTATGAGAAGCATCACTCTTATCATTACCACTTTCGGTTTTGACATCAGAGATAGATATACTATTAGGATCTTTAGCAGGTTCAACAGTTTTATGTTTCTTCTTCTTTTTCTTAGAAGAAGTACTATTGTTTTTAGGTTGTTGAGAATCTTGTTCAATTCTTTTAGGATGTCCCTCACGATACAAGGGATCCTGAGTATAAACACCACATCTAGTGATTATTTCATAGACATGTTTTTCTCTAGAAGCATTAGCTAGCAAATCTTTTTGCACTTCAGTAAGTTGATCAATTTGAGTTTGAACCATATGAAAATGTTTAACAAGCATTTTAACATCATTAGAGGTTCTCTTAATAATACCATGCAAATTATCAATAACTCTAGAGTTTTCCATTATATGATTCTGCATTCTCATATTAAAATTATCTTTCTTGACAACATAATTATCAAATTCATCTAAGCGTTGATCAGGTGGTTTAGAATCGAGAATATCTATATTATCAAAATATTGGAGAGAGTGTACCTCAACTGTGGATGGATGAGGAATTGGTTACATAATTCTTCTATAGGTGGTAGATTCTTCACATCTTCAGATTTAATACCCCTCTCTTTAACAGATTTCTTGGCTTCCCTCATCACTTCATAGTTTAATTCAATCATTCCACTCTTCTTTGGTGTTGGTGTTGGTTTTCTTGCTGGTGTTGGTGTTGGTATTGGTGCAGGCTCAGGTATAGTCCAATCATCATGATTCTTTCTTATATTAGCCAATAATTCCTCACCTTCTTCTGGAGTTATTTTCCTGAAAACACAACAAGCACAACTATCTAGGTATGTCCTAGATTCAACAGTTAGTGCATTATAAAATATATCTAGGAGCTCATTTTTATGTAATGGATGTCCAGGGCTAGCTCTTATTAAAGAACAAAATCTTGACCAAGATTCAGGAATTTTCTCTCCTTCAATTTGCTTGAAGTTAAAGATTCTCTACAAAGCAACATGTTAAGAACTAGCAGGAAAATATTTTTGAAACAAAGCATTAACCAAACCAATAGGACTATCAATAGATCAATGTGGCAGATTGTTAAACTAATTTTTAGCTTCATCTTTAAATGAGAAAGGGAAGGTCTTAGCAACATAGTAAGTGTGTTTCTTAATATCATAAGAAAATAAACTACTCAAAGATGAGAGCTCATTCATATGTTCCATAGCACTTTCATTTTCAATACAACAAAAAGGTTCTTTCTCACAATGGATATATAAGATAAATCTAGAAAGAAATCATAATCCTTATCTTTAATGTGTATGGGAGATGTAGCAAACTTAGCATCAGGAGAAGGTTTATATTTAACAGCATGTCTTGCAAGAAGACTCTTAATAACACTTTCACTAGTAGTAGCTTGAACTTGTTCAATAAAGTCATCATTAAGTCAATGTAAGTTTCCTCAAGATCATCACTAGGACTTTCTCTAGACTCAGGTGAATTAACATGTGTACCAACATTTTTATCAGGAATTTTAGTGCTTTCAATTTGTTTACATCTAGCAATTGTAGCATCTAGGAAAGGACCTAGTGAACTAGTTTCATCAAGAACAGTAGAAGCATCATCAAAAGTATTAGAAGCATTTTCAGATTCAGCAGAAGTAGCAGTGTGTGTAGCATGTGGTGGTGTAAGAAGGTTACTCATTACAGATGGTGAATCAAGAGCAATAGATGTGTTCAGAGTTGTACCTCTCCTTGTAGTGGATGGTAATATAGGAACTTTCCCATCACAAGTTTTACCCATGATGAAAAGCTCGCAACAAACAATATCACTATCAAGTGAGAAAACAAATAAAGCTATGCTCCCCGACAACGGCGCCAGAAAATAGTCTCGATGACCCACAAGTATAGGGGACCGCAAAAGTCTTCAAGGGAAGTAAAACCCAAATTTATTGATTCGACACAAGGGGAGCCAAAGAATATTTATAAGCCTTAACAGATGAGTTGTCAATTCATCCGCACCTGAAAGTAGACTTTCTCGCAATAGTTTATAAAATGTAACATTTTTATAGTAGTAGCAGTAGTAAAATAACAGCAGGAGTAAAATAGTAACAACGGTAGCAATTATGGGAAACAACATGATTAACGTACTGTAGGCATAGGGATGGATGAACGGGCGTTGCACGGATAATATAGTTCATATAATAATCAAAACATCGGAATTGTAGATAGATAATAATAAAGCATCCAAGTTCTAGGCAAACCATAGGCCTGTGTTCCAATTTAGTCGTACGTGCTCGCAATGAGAAACTTGCACAACATCTTCTGTCCTACCTGCCCGTTTGCAGCAGGGCCTCAAGGGAAACTACTGGTAATTAAGGTGCTCCTTTTAATAAAGCACCACAACAAAGCATTAACACTCCGTGAACACATGTGATCCTCACATCACAGCCATCCCCTCCGGTTGTCCCAATTATTGTCACTTTGGGACCTCAGGTTCCGGACAACAATGTGTGTAAACAACTTGCAGGTATGATCAAGAAACATAATTATACTCATGAAACAATAACATTCTCATATCTGAGATCATGGCACTCGGTCCCTAGTGACAAGAATTAATCATAATAAGTTGCAACAATGATATATAGCACTAAGAACGGATACTAGGTACCATGCCCTAACAATTTGGCATTATTACATGAACGATCTCATCCAATACCTTCCACCCCTCTCAGCCTAGAGCGGGGATTACTCACACATATATGGGGGAATCATGGATGGTTTAAGGTGTCGGAGAGAGCTAGTCTGTCCTGGACAGGATAGCTCTGAAATGTTCGAACACTGTTGGCTAAACGCGTTTCCTTCGCTTCAAGAGGAGGCTTCGAGAGGGAAGCTTGAGCATGACGACAATGGCGACATAGAGAGTTTACCCAGGTTCAGGCCACCAGTGTGCTGTAAAACCCTACTATTGCTTGTCTGATGGATTGCACTGCGTTAGTTACAGTACAAAGGCGAGCTCCTGCTCGGAACAGACTACTTAGGATCTATGATGAATCGAGCTCCCCCTGTCCAAGGGCCAGCGGTGCCCTTCTTATACTGGCGTTTGGACCTCCTTCCCGCTCACTTGGCGGGAAAGGGTTACCACAAGGTGCCAAAGGGAGGAGCGTCCCGTACTCCTGCGCCTCCTGTGCGATCCTGGTTGCTGAGGGACAGATCCACCGTCCATGGCGTCACGGTGAGGGAGCCCGGTGACTCCACCTTCGTCTAGTAGCGTGGTCTTGGTCTTCTTGCACCAAAGAGGTAGTCTTTGGGAACCCCTTTGGTCGCCAAAGTTGTCCCCCTGGCCTTTATACACCAGAATGGCAACTGGGGACAAAGAGGCTCTGCACGCCTGCACGGCCTCTGGCACCACACGGATGCGTGGCCGTCAGCCGCATATGCCTTATCCCCCTCCTGGCAGGCGAGTCCCTTTGGGAGGAGAGAAGTCAAGGTCGAGCTCCTCCCGAAAGGAATGTACGCCAAGCCTTACCGTCAGGAGCCCCGGGAGCCCGATGTCATGACCCCGGACCCAAAGGTATACATACTGTTATGCGCTCCTAGTCATGGAACCACAAGGGCTTCAGGGTTACCAGCCCCGGCCGCAAAAAACAACGACAGGCAGACCGGATTCATCGGCACGCATGTCGGATCACCACGGTACTACTCCTCCTTGTGTCCATGCTAGTCATAACCAACTATGCATATCACAGCGTCACGAATCGTATGAAACTAAAGGAACAGTACCAAAGCTATATAGAGGTGCTATGTGTCAAGAAAGTGCAACAACAATCGAGGGTTACTAGGGTTACCAAGCCCCAGGCCGAATCACATCAGCAGGCGTGCTCGGAAATGGATCATCGGCTCCACAACCCCTCGACTGCGACAACTATGCAGGCATAGACAAAACTATATAACAATGAGCTCAAAAACAACAACCGATCAAAGCAGCACTGTAGACATGGAAGCTGTATTAAACATGTGTTACTAGAGTACAGCTTTACAAACAGAGGTCACACGACCCAACATTACATCAGACAACGGAAAGCAAAGTATGCTGCGATTCAACAAGAACCAAAAAGGCCTAAGAGGACGCAACATAAGGCGATGTCCCAGCCCATAGATTCCAGGCTGCTACCTGGGAACCCCAAACTACTCGTCGATGTCCATGTTGAAACACCACCTATGTGAGGAACTCCACCTGAACCAAGTTGAAGCAAACATGAGTACTGGAGGTACTCAATAAGACTTAGTTAACCTATTATATATCTGCTTATTTTAGAAAGAGTTATGAAGGTTATTTTGTGTAAAGACATCTTTGTTTTCCAAGTTGAGGAAGGAATAGCACGTCTCATGGAGTATTTTGAAAACAGATGAGGAAACTACTCAACTACCGATATCATCATCTTTTAATCCACCAAATCATATCAGCACCTCGTGCTTCAAAGATCACCAGCCCAAGTTGTTCTGGTCCCTCATGCTAAAAGGTAACCCCTCTCGGCATCTCCGAGGAGGCATCCTTCAATTGTTATCAACAAGTTTTAGTCATTCCGTTAAAGTTATCTATGATCACAGAATCTGTCACCAAGTCGTCTTTAACCGCAGACACGGCTTTTAGAAAAGATTTAACCCTGTAGGGGTGTACAACTTTACCCACACGTACCAACCGACTCTTAGTGCCACCGGGTTGGCACTAGTTTGGGAAGTGCCGGCAGAGGGTGATCGATTCCCAGCCTTTACCTTGTCGAACCATATCCATGAGTCAACCCAAATAGGGCCACCCCATCAACAGGGAGTTGGCCACCTCCTCATGGCACCTGTTCTGTGAGTCGGGATCAAGATCCGTGTACGTCCATCACTTGTCCCGGTCACGACCTAATTTTCTCCAAAACATTTTCCGACTCACAGGCAAATGGAAAGCTCAAACTAGGTGGCTCGTGGATAAGGTTAAACAAGTTAGTTAGCCGGGCGGGGTTCATCGACCCACGTGTGGCTGTACGCTCAGTCTTGCCTCAAAGGCGAGAACTCGCTCCTAGGGGCATGAACAGGACAAAACGCCACAACCCATTGTGGGCTCGCATCCTTGCCGTTATTAGTCAAGTTATCAAAGGTAATTCAAACCACAACAACCTGACAAAGTAGATTCACGCATTGACCAGATTCATCAACCGGATGGATTAGATCACAACTAGGCATGGCTAAGAAAGACTCACTGGGTTTAGCGAAGCGCGCACAAACAAACCTAAAGCTGCTAGGAGCAGTGGATCAGGGTATGTAGGCTATGCAGCATATAGGAGAACTCTATCTACTGACATCAAATAGTTTGGAACCAAATTCAAAGTACGAGAACCAAAAGTCGTTGGAAAACATATATGAGAAGATAAGAGGTTATGCTTGCCTTGGTTATAAGAAAAATAATAGATATCTTATGGAATAAGTGCTTGACTTGTCGGTTAAGATCAAGTATGCATCATGGCGTTGTCGATCTTCTCTTTGGAGTCGCGTTGTACCGATCAGAATCAAAACATCGGAAGAGAGAGAACAATCAACACATGGTATCGATGCAATGCGCAATATGTATGCATGATAAAGTCAATGCACTTAAATAAATCCCTATACATGTTCGATGGGTTGCTAAGGTTCGCATGGCAGTTATGCAGTTTAACAAAAATTAGCCCGAAATAGACCCCGGAGGGGGTTTCAGACGATTCTGGAAGTGAGTACAATTTTAGATGCTCAAATGGGGTTGAAAACATCATAACTAGGTTGCATATATCATTTTGAGAATTTTCGTATATAACTTGTAATTTTCTGATTTTATTGAATAAAAACTTATTTTCTCTATTTTAAATGAATTAAACAATATTAAATAATGGTAAAAATTCAATTTATTCAAACATGTGTGAAAATGACATAAACAGGTAGATTATATTTTTCTGAACATTTTGGTATCTTGAACACATTTTTCTAATTAATAATTTAGGAGATATTAAATTTACAACTTTAAGTCATTTTCTGGAATTCTAGTAATAGGGAAAAAAATGACGCCACGCTGATGTCATCACTGCATCAGCCAGAGAAGAACTCCTCTGTGGCTCTCAAATTCGACTGCCCCGATGCATAATTCGTGAAATTAATTTGCGGCATAGACAGAGGGGGATGAGACGATCGTGTGGGTGGCGGAGGGGGACCAAATGGTCGCCGGAGCATCCGCGACGACCACTTCCTGTGGCGGCCAGAGATGGCGTGCGGCGCCAGCGAGCTAGAAGCCCCGGGGGAGCGAGGAAGGGGTATGGGGAGGTAGTGCAGCTCACCATGAGCGAGTATGAGGTGACGGGGAGACGAGGGACGGCCAGAATCAGCGGCGCCATGTAGAAACGGTGGCGGCCGGCCGTGGGGAAGACAACACCGACTCCCACGGTTCAGGCCATTTCGAGCCGATTCCGCTGGCCAGGAGATGCAAGAGAGGACGGCGGGGCTTCCTGGACACTCGATGGGGATCGTCGGACCTCGAGGCGACGGTGCTGGGTGGCGCCCGGCGATGAGCTAGGGTTTTGGGGTTGTGTGCTGCACATAGAGAGAGAGGGCAACTCGCAAGGGAGGAGGGGAGGATACGACCAGGAGTTTGCCTCGCCCTCCTATCCGCGCGGGGAAGCAGACACACAGGAGGTGGCTGCGTGAGGACGGCGCGTCGACACGCAGCTCCTACTGGCCTGAGGAAGAAGACAGGGCACGTTTTTGAAACCCCTTGGAAGTTTTGGGTATTCACAAAGAAGTCCTTTTCTACTAAAAAACAGAACTAGAAATAAAGTTTTGAGGCCCTTTTTGCAAGCATAAAATTTGGCAAAAAGAGTTTTTTGGAAACCTTGTAAAATTTCAAACCAAACCATGTTTTCGTTTTCCAAATTTGAAAATGTTTTTAAAATAAATTTTGGGTGACCACTTTAAGTGGTTTTTGGTCATTTCATTTGTTATTTTCAAATGCAAAATTTTAACCAATGTTTTCAGGCATCTATGAGATGCCAACAACACACCACACCACTTTATTCACAAAGTTAGGATGTTACAAATCTACCCCCTTACAATAATCTCGTCCCGAGATTCTCGAAGGAGAAAGAAAGAAGGAACACCGGTTTTGAACGATCTTCTCGAACCTTACGATTCTCTTCTCGAAGAGGTTGATCCGTAGCATCTTAAAGTATTAAACGGATACACCTTAGGTGAAAAAGAAAACTCTTAGGATTTGATCTTTACGAAGATCGAGTATCTCATGGCCAACTTATGGAAGGAATGTTCATAAAGAACTATTGAGTTTACATACATGAAACACATCAGGATAGCAGAGGGAATAGGAGAAGGTTTCAAGTTTGTGGACGATTGGTCTTGAAAGGATTTAGAATATGAGCTTTGCATCATACTTTAAATCCTTTTGGAGAAGGAAAGGTTGAACAACTTTTGACACAGAGTTCCTTCAAACAGAAAACCAAGATTGGAAAGGATTGTCTTCGATACCACAACGTAATATCCGTGGACGGGGGGAAACACGAGAAAACACTGTAAGCGTGCGCCCGAGAAAGTTTGATACAAGATCATGTTCAATATTTGGGGTGGACACATTGAAGATGAAGGAACTTTCAGCCATTCCATAACACCTTTCTTAAAATCTTTGTCAAAGATCATGAGGTTACTTCACAGCAGAAGATGGGTAACCAAAAGATGTTGGAACACCGTAATTAAGGAGGAACTCTTGGTCACACCATAAGGATGGGTAACCAACGGGGATTGAAACACCAGAAGGGAATACGGAATCTCTTTCCTGTTGTGGATTTGACGTAGCAATACGTTTACCGCATGTTTAAGATTCCATGGGCTGAAGTGACTGACAAATTCACAGAATGTGTGAGATGAACAGAACTTCAAGTACAATCAACTTGAAAAAGGGAACTGATCAATGGTGGTTACGAAACTCCACGATATGTTTTCATGCTGAACTTGGTTCCACTAGAACAAAGGTTTGGAGGATTGACAAAGAGACATTGGAAGAATCAACTTCCAGGTTCTCCTGATGTTCTAGATACCGACAGCAGGCTCATGACAAGCCTTCTCTAGGTCATCAAGTGAAAGTGAAACTTCAGATTGGAAGAACGGTCAGGGAAACTTGTTAGCATGAGCCACACAAGAATTATCACGGAGAGTGGGTGTTCTTACGTATACAAAAGATATGACATTAGGCCTTCCGACTAGTTGTGTCAACCACAACAGCAATCATGCCGGATTTTGAAAAGATCTGATTCAAAACCCTTGAGTAAACACCAACCATCATTGCTGCTTGAGATTCAGCTCTGGTTAGTGGGTTGATAACTTAGACTCAATATGCTTGATCAAAGAGGTTGCGTCGGTTGTCAACGAGATACATTTACTGGATTCTCAATATAGGGACTACGATGCCACACTCAAGAAGATGAGCGATATTACGGAACTCATGTGTTGGCAACTTGTGAAAGAAGGTTGCATCGACATGGATTACTGGCAGTGGAACACATCAGAGTCCTTGTTGGGAAGATGATTGTGAAGATAAAGAAGTTCTTAAACTTCTTCTCTTTTACGAACAATCGGTCAGTGGCTGGGTGTGGATGTAAACTTCTTCAATTAAGTGGAGGTAACAACCTACCATATCAAGAATAGTCCACACATGCATGACCGACTTGAGGTTATTCCCGAGGGAACAAAAAAACTCTACTCGGATCCATGGCGACAACTTTCACCATGAGCACATGAATCGGAGTAAGTTACTTCGAACATCAAGAACACAAACTTTGTGATGACACAAAGATGGCTCTCGAAAGTTTCCAACATTAGTGACAAATGTTCACGTGAACCTCTTATAACTTGCAGGAAGTAGGAATGTTATCGATGGGCTCGACAACACGCTTATCAAGATACTCCAAGAAGAGGGATTCATATGATACATACACAAGGTAAAATACTGGCAGACCCAAGGACGTGACGGTGTACTTAGGTGGACCACCAAGAGTGGAAACACTATCAAGATAGTACTTGAAGCTAAACTTGATCTGACGATAGCCCAAATCAAATCAAGGTAGGATGATAGCATGTCCACGAAGGAGATACTATCCTGCTTCAACAGGATGAGAACTAGACATCCCATTGCAAAGGAACAAGTTAGGATGAGATTTTGTATTTCAACTCCCCAAGTTGTTGTTTGAGCTCAACCACTAGTCCAGGGTGTCTAGCGTAGCTTCTTGGAGAAAGGAGTAGTTAAACTACCCCTGGTTTAGACATCACGGTCAGGTAACAACTTGGTGATACTTCTAGAAAGACATCTAGAATATCACAACCCACCGATATGTCTTGGAGTTCGAAAGGAGGATTGCTTTTTAAGGAAAAACGATACGGTCTTGAGAGCTTTGGTACGAACCTAACTCTCTGACTGAGGGTGTGCACCAGAATAAACAGATTTGGTAACACGGTTAACTTTTAAGTAGAGACCGGGTGACCAATAGTGCTAAGAAGGATACATATGTTTCTTAGAATTTTCGTATATAACTTCTAATTTTCTGATTTTATTGAATAAAAACTTATTTTCTCTATTTTAAATGAATTAAACAATATTAAATAATGGTAAAAATTCAATTTATTCAAACGTGTGTGAAAATGACATAAACAGGTAGATTATATTTTTCTGAACATTTTGGTATCTTGAACACATTTTTCTAATTAATAATTTAGGAGATATTAAATTTACAACTTTAAGTCATTTTCTGGAATTCTAGTAATAGGGAAAAAAATGACGTCAGGCTGATGTCATCACTGCATCAGCCAGAGAAGAACTCCTCTGTGGCTCTCAAATTCGACTGCCCCGATGCATAATTCGTGAAATTAATTTGCGGCATAGACAGAGGGGGATGAGACGATCGTGTGGGTGGCGGAGGGGGACCAAATGGTCGCCGGAGCATCCGCGACGACCACTTCCTGTGGCGGCCAGAGATGGCGCGCGGCGCCAGCGAGCTAGAAGCCCCGGGGGAGCGAGGAAGGGGTATGGGGAGGTAGTGCAGCTCACTGTGAGCGAGTATGAGGTGACGGGGAGACGAGGGACGGCCAGAATCAGCGGCGCCATGTAGAAACGGTGGCGGCCGACCGTGGGGAAGACAACGCCGACTCCCACGGTTCAGGCCATTTCGAGCCGATTCCGCTGGCCAGGAGATGCAAGAGAGGACGGCGGGGCTTCCTGGACACTCGATGGGGATCGTCGGACCTCGAGGCGACGGTGCTGGGTGGCGCCCGGCGATGATCTAGGGTTTTGGGGTTGTGTGCTGCACATAGAGAGAGGGCAACTCGCAAGGGAGGAGGGGAGGATACGACCAGGAGTTTGCCTCGCCCTCCTATCCGCGCGGGGAAGCAGACACACAGGAGGTGGCTGCGTGAGGACGGCGCGTCGACACGCAGCTCCTACTGGCCTGAGGAAGAAGAGAGGGCACGTTTTTGAAACCCCTTGGAAGTTTTGGGTATTCACAAAGAAGTCCTTTTCTACTAAAAAACAGAACTAGAAATAAAGTTTTGAGGCCCTTTTTGCAAGCATAAAATTTGGCAAAAAGAGTTTTTTGGAAACCTTGTAAAATTTCAAACCAAACCATGTTTTCGTTTCCAAATTTGAAAATGTTTTTAAAACAAATTTTGGGTGACCACTTTAAGTGGTTTTTGGTCATTTCATTTGTTATTTTCAAATGCAAAATTTTAACCAATGTTTTCAGGCATCTATGAGATGCCAACAACACACCACACCACTTTATTCACAAAGTTAGGATGTTACAAATCTACCCCCTTACAATAATATCGTCCCGAGATTCTCGAAGGAGAAAGAAAGAAGGAACACCGGTTTTGAACGATCTTCTCGAACCTTACGATTCTCTTCTCGAAGAGGTTGATCCGTAGCATCTTAAAGTATTAAACGGATACACCTTAGGTGAAAAAGAAAACTCTTAGGATTTGATCTTTACGAAGATCGAGTATCTCATGGCCAACTTATGGAAGGAATGTTCATAAAGAACTATTGAGTTAACATACATGAAACACATCAGGATAGCAGAGGGAATAGGAGAAGGTTTCAAGTTTGTGGACGATTGGTCTTGAAAGGATTTAGAATATGAGCTTTGCATCATACTTTAAATCCTTTTGGAGAAGGAAAGGTTGAACAACTTTTGACACAGAGTTCCTTCAAACAGAAAACCAAGATTGGAAAGGATTGTCTTCGATACCACAACGTAATATCCGTGGACGGGGGGAAACACGAGAAAACACTGTAATCGTGCGTCCGAGAAAGTTTGATACAAGATCATGTTCAATATTTGGGGTGGACACATTGAAGATGAAGGAACTTTCAACCATTCCATAACACCTTTCTTAAAATCTTTGTCAAAGATCATGAGGTTACTTCACAGCAGAAGATGGGTAACCAAAAGATGTTGGAACACCGTAATTAAGGAGGAACTCTTGGTCACACCATAAGGATGGGTAACCAACGGGGATTGAAACACCAGAAGGGAATACGGAATCTCTTTCCTGTTGTGGATTTGACGTAGCAATACATTTACCGCATGTTTAAGATTCGATGGGCTGAAGTGACTGACAAATTCACAGAATGTGTGAGATGAACAGAACTTCAAGTACCATCAACTTGAAAAAGGGAACTGATCAATGGTGGTTACGAAACACCACGATGTGTTTTCATGCTGAACTTGGTTCCACTAGAACAAAGGTTTGGAGGATTGACAAAGAGACATTGGAAGAATCAACTTCCAGGTTCTCCTGATGTTCTAGATACCGACAGCGGGCTCATGACAAGCCTTCTCTAGGTCATCAAGTGAAAGTGAAACTTCAGATTGGAAGAACGGTGAGGGAAACTTGTTAGAATGAGCCACAAAAGAATTATCACGGAGAGTGGGTGTTCTTACGTATACAAAAGATATGACATTAGGCCTTCCGACTAGTTGTGTCAACCACAACAGCAATCATGCCGGATTTTGAAAAGATCTGATTCAAAACCCTTGAGTAAACACCAACCATCATTGCTGCTTGAGATTCAGCTCTGGTTAGTGGGTTGATAACTTAGACTCAATATGCTTGATCAAAGAGGTTGCTTCGGTTGTCAACGAGATACATTTTCTGGATTCTCAAGATAGGGACTACGATGCCACACTCAAGAAGATGAGCGATATTACGGAACTCATGTGTTGGCAACTTGTGAAAGAAGGTTGCATCGACATGGATTACTGGCAGTGGAACACATCAGAGTCCTTGTTGGGAAGATGATTGTGAAGATAAAGAAGTTCTTAAACTTCTTCTCTTTTACGAACAATCGGTCAGTGGCTGGGTGTGGATGTAAACTTCTTCAATTAAGTGGAGGTAACAACCTACCATATCAAGAATAGTCCACACATGCATGACCGACTTGAGGTTATTCCCGAGGGAACAAAAAAACTCTACTCGGATCCATGGCGACAACTTTCACCATGAGCACATGAATCGGAGTAAGTTACTTCGAACATCAAGAACACAAACTTTGTGATGACACAAAGATGGTTCTCGAAAGTTTCCAACATTAGTGACAAATGTTCACGTGAACCTCTTATAACTTGCAGGAAGTAGGAATGTTATCGATGGGCTCGATAACACGCTTATCAAGATACTCCAAGAAGAGGGATTCATATGATACATACACAAGGTAAAATGCTGGCAGACCCAAGGACGTGACGGTGTACTTAGGTGGAACACCAAGAGTGGAAACACTATCAAGATAGTACTTGAAGCTAAACTTGATCTGACGATAGCCCAAATCAAATCAAGGTAGGATGATAGCATGTCCACGAAGGAGATACTATCCTGCTTCAACAGGATGAGAACTAGACATCCCATTGCAAAGGAACAAGTTAGGATGAGATTTTGTCTTTCAACTCCCCAAGTTGTTGTTTGAGCTCAACCACTAGTCCAGGGTGTCTAGCGTAGCTTCTTGGAGAAAGGAGTAGTTAAACTACCCCTGGTTTAGACATCACGGTCAGGTAACAACTTGGTGATACTTCTAGAAAGACATCTAGAATATCACAACCCACCGATATGTCTTGGAGTTTGAAAGGAGGATTGCTTTTTAAGGAAAAACGATACGGTCTTGAGAGCTTTGGTACGAACCTAACTCTCTGACTGAGGGTGTGCACCAGAATAAATAGATTTGGTAACACGGTTAACTTTTAAGTAGAGACCGGGTGACCAATAGTGCTAAGAAGGATACATATGTTTCTTAGATTTTTTTAAGCAATAAGAATTGCTAAGAATAACTGATACACACCTCAATGCACACCCAAAATTATTGAGCATTAAACTTGGGGTGAAGGTGGGTAAGGATGTGTAAGAGCATCACTTCATCAATAAGGCCATGAAACTCAACACAATGTCTTGATATATAAGAGTGTGATACTCGAAGGTGGAACAGAAAAGAAGCTAATGAAACTTCTCTAATCTGCGAGTTACAAAACTTTTACCTAGTCCTAGAGATGATGAGGTACTGGAGTTTGTTTCTCCTGACATTCCAAGGTGAAATGTTCTGACGGAAAACAAGAGCAAATGCATGGGAATATCCAACACACATATGCAACTTGATGTCCAAAACAACGGATGGAGACTTGAGAGCAACTGAAGGGTGGAATCATCCTCAGGGGAGATCCTAAGATCAAGATGATGCAAATGGTCATACTCATTTGTAAAACCCATGCAAAAGAATTGGTATAGCTGAAATAAGAACGAAGATGTGTAATTCAGGATGATCACTCTTGTTGTGATCCCTTTTTGGTTATGAGGGAGAACATATGGCTATTGGAGTTGAGATTACCTAGGAACAGATTCTTCAGTATCCAAAGAAACAGAACTTGGGTTAAACGTCAGGATCCTGTACTGATGGAGTGAGCATCACATAGTTATAAGACCACATGATTCAACCCACCGCCATTCAGCACATTCTGGGACCTTCGGTTCATGTCCAAGGGTTAAAACCCAGAGGAAGGAGTAACTACTATCTTTGTGCCTTGGAGGACACTACGAATAGCAGTCACTAAGTATCTTTTAAAGGACAACGATAGCTCCGAAAGATTTTGAGCAGAGGATAACGGACACATTCGAGATGAAAAGGAAATCTCGAGATTCTGTAGTTGAAACTTAAAAACATAGGAATGTGGAATTCAAACAACTCTAAGAGATTATGATGGAAATGAATCTCCCAGTTGAATCAAGAAATAACAGAATATGGAACACACATGACTCTAGAAACTTCAACACTAGGTCAACTTGGGCAAAAGACGTCTTGCCAAAGAGGGCACCTTAGTTTTGAATGACTAGAAGGTATAGCAAAACCTTTTCAAATCAAAACAGGTAAGGAGACCCCGAGTTAGAGCAATACCAGATACGGAGTAAAAAGAATCCTAAGAAGCTTTTTCACAATCCATTTGGAGTTTCAAAGTAGTTTTCACAAACACTAGACTCGACATCAACCAAGCAATAAGGTTTTCCTACAGATAGTCCTGTTCTGATACCATGAATTTTCACGACCCCGGACCCAAAGGTATACATGCTGTTATGCTCTCCTAGTCATGGACCCACAAGGGCTTAAGGGTTACCAGCCCCGGCCGCAACAAACAACGGCAGGGACACCGGATTCATTGGCACGCACGCCGGATCACCACGGTACTACTACTCCTTGTGTCCATGCTAGGCATAACCAACTATGCATATCAAAGCGTCCACGAATCATTTGAAACTGAAGGAACGGGACCGAAGCTATACAGAGATGCTATGTGTCCAGAAAGTGAAACAATAATCAAGGGTTACTGGGGTTACCAAGCCCTAGGCTGAATCACATCGGCAGGCGTGCTCGAAAATGGATCATCGGCTACACAACCCCTCGATTGCGATAACTATGCAGGCATAGCCAAAACTGTATAACAATGAGCTCGAAACCAACAACCGATGAAAGCAACACTCTAGACATGGAAGCTGTATTAAATAGGTGTTACTAGAGTATAGATTTACAAACAGAGGTCACACGACCCAACATTACATCAGACAACGGAAAGCAAAGTACGTGGTTATTCAACAAGAACCAAAAAGGCCTAAGAGGCCGCAACATAAGGCGACGTCCCAGCCCATAGATTCCAGGCTGCTACCTGGGAACCCCAGCCGACTCGTCGATGTCCATGTTGAAACACCACTGATGTGAGGAACTCCGCCTGAACCAAGTTGAAGCAAACATGAGTACTGGAGGTACTCATCAAGGCTTAGTTAACCTATTATATATCCGCTTCTTTTAGAAAGAGTTATGAAGGTTATTTTGCGTAAATCCATCTTTGTTTTCCAAGTTGAGGAAGGGATAGCACGTCTCATGGAGTATTTTGAAAACAGATGAGGAAACTACTCAACTACTGATATCATCATCTTTTAATCCACCAAATCATATCAACACCTCATGCTTCAAAGATCACCACCTCAAGTTGTTCCGATACCTCATGCTACAAGTTAACCCCTCTCGGAATCTCCGAGGAGGCATCCTTAAATCGTTATCAACAAGTTTTAGTCATTCCGTTAAAGTTATCTATGATCACAGAATCCGTCACCAAGTCGTCTTTAACCGCAGACATGACTTTTCGAAAAAGATTTAACCCTGCAGGGGTGTATAACTTTACCCACATGTAACAACCGACTCTTAGTGCCACCGGTTTGGCACTAGTCCAGGAAGTGCCGACAGAGGGTGGTCAATTCCCAGCCTTTACCTTGTCGAACTATATCCACGAGTCAACCCAAACAGGGCCACCCCGTCAATAGGGAGTTGGCCACCTCCTGACGGCACCTGTTCTGTGAGTCGGGATCAAGATCCGTGTACGTCCATCACTTGTCCCGGTCACGACCTAATTTTCTCCAAAACAAATCCGACTCACACGCAGATGGAAAGCTCAAACTACGTGGCTCATGGATAAGGTTAAACAAGTTAGTTAGCCGGGCGGGGTTCATCGGCCCACGTGTGGCTGTACGCTCAGTCTTGGCTCGGAGGCGAGAACTCGCTCCTAGGAGCATGAACATGACAAAACACCACAACCCATTGTGCCTCACATCCATGCCTTTATTAGTCATGTTATCAAAGGTAATTCAAACCACAACAACCTGACAAAGTAGATTCACGCATTGACCAGATTCATCAACCGGATGGATCATATCACAACTAGGCATGGCTAAGCAAGACTCATAGGGTTTAGCGAAGCGCGCACAAACAAACCTATAGCTGCTAGGAGCAGTGGATCAGGGTATGTAGGCTATGCAGCATATAGGAAAACTCTATCTACTGACATCAAATAGTTTGGAACCGAATGCAAAGTACGAGAACCAAATGTCATTGGAAAACATATATGAGCAGATAAGAGGTTATGCTTGCCTTGGTTATAAGAAAAATAATAGATATCTTATGGAATAAGTGCTTGACTTGTCGGTTAAGATCAAGTATTCAACATGGCGTTGTCGATCTTCTCTTCGGAGCCGCGTTGTACCGATCAGAATCAAAACATCAGAAGAGAAATAACAATCAACACATGGCATCGATGCAATGCGCAATATGTATGCATGATAAAGTTAATGCACTTAAATAAAGACCTATACATGTTCGATGGGTTGCTAAGGTTCGCATGGCGGTTATGCAGTTTAACAAAAATTAGCCCGAAATAGACCCCGGAGGGGGTTTCAGGCGATTCTGGAAGTGAGTACAATTTTAGATGCTCAAATGGGTTTGAAAACATCATAACTAGGTTGCATATATCATTTTGAGAATTTTGGTATATAACTTGTAATTTTCTGATTTTATTGAATACAAACTTATTTTCTCTATTTTAAATGAATTAAACAATATTAAATAATGGTAAAAATTCAATTTATTCAAACATGTGTGAAAATGACATAAACAGGAAGATTATATTTTTCTGAACATTTTGGTATCTTGAACACATTTTTCTGATAATAATTTAGGAGATATTAAATTTACAACTTTAAGTCATTTCTGGAATTATATTAATAGGGGAAAAATGACGTCAGGTTGATGTCATCATTGCATCAGCCAGAGAAGAACTCCTCTGTGGCTCTCAAATTCGACTGCCTCGGTGCATAATTCGTTAAATTGATTCGCGACATAGACAGAGGGGGATGAGACGATCGTGTGGGTGGCAGAGGGGGACCGAATGGTCGCCGGAGCATCCGCGACGACCACTTCCTGTGGCGGCCAGAGATGGCGCGCGGCGCCGGCGAGCTAGAAGCCATGGGGGAACGAGGCAGGGGTATGGGGAGGTAGTGCAGCTCACCGTGAGCGAGTAGGAGGTGACGGGGAGACAAGGGACGGCCGGAATCGGCTGCGCCATGCAGATACGGTGGCGGCCGACCGTGGGGTAGACGACGCCGATTCCCACGGTTCAGGCCATTTCGGGCCAATTCTGCTGGCAGGAGATGCAAGAGAGGACGGCGGGGCTTCCTGGACACTCGATGGGGCTCGCTGGACCTCGAGGCGACGGTGCTGGGCGGCGACCGGCGATGAGCTAGGGTTTCGGGCTTGTGTGCTGCACATAGAGAGAGGGCAATTCGCAAGGGAGGAGGGGAGGATATGACCAGGAGATCGCCTCGCCCTCCTATCCGCGCGGGGAAGCAGACACACAGGAGGTGGCCGCGCGAGGACGACACGTCGACAAGCAGCTCCTCCTACTGGCCTGAGGAAGAAGACATGGCGCGTTTTTAAACCCCCTGGAAGTTTTGGGTATTCACAAAGAAGTCCTTTTCTACTAAAAAACAGAACTGAAAATAATGTTTTGAGGCCCTTTTTGTAAGCATAAAATTTGGCAAAAATAGTTTTTGGAAACCTTGTAAAATTTCCAACCAAACCATGTTTTCGTTTTCCAAATTTGAAAATGTTTTTAAAACCAATTTTGGGTGACCACTTTAAGTGGTTTTTGGTCATTTCATTTGTTATTTTGAAATGCAAAATTTTAACCAATGTTTTCATGCATGTATGAGATGCCAACAACACACCACACCACTTTATTCACAAAGTTGGGATGTTACACCAGAGAGAGGAGCGACAAGCCTCTTCAGGACCCTGGCCACTTGACGACCTTCAGGAGATGCTCATTGGGCTGGGCAGCAGCGGACGGGCCGGGGTTCCCCGATATCCAAAGGCCCGACAGAAGGAGAAGTGGTGGCGATGATCTCCTTCGAATCACCGTCCCGACGGGGTGCCATAACAGGAACTTCTGATCACCGAATTGGGTTTCGAGGTGGCGGTGGCGTTGTGGTGTTTTTTTTATGGAATATGACAACACCCCCTCGGTTTTTAGGTCACGAGGGTTAAGTAGTCAAAAGGGGAGCCCGAGGGGGTGGCTGAGGCATCCACACTACCTGGTGGCGGGGCCAGGGGCGCCACCCTATGGTGTGGGCCCCTCCTTGCTCCCCTCTAGCTCTTGTTCTGTCTCCGGGGGTCTTCAGGTAAAATAAGGACTTCGGGATATTTTTCGGGAAATTTTCTAAAAGTTAAGTTTATGCACAAAAACGAGACACCAAGGTAATTCTACCGAAAACAGCGTTAGTCCGTGTTAGCTGTATCCAAAACTCACAAGTTTAAAAGAAAACAACAACAGAAGTGTTCGAAAAAGTAAATACGTTTTGGACGTATCACCCCTCCGACAGGGTGCCGGAACAGGTCTGTAGAAGCCATAGATTGGACTTTCGAGGTGACGACGCCTCTTGATACGTCTCCAACGTATCTATAATATGATGTTCCATGATGATATTTTGCCAATTGCTACATGTTTTGTCCCTTCTTTATAGCATTTTTACACGTTTTCTGGGACTAACCTATTAACAAGATGCCAAGTGCCAGTTCACTGTTTTCTACTGTTTTTTATTTCAGAAAAGTTGTTCTGGAAATATTCTCGGAATTGGACCCAACAAATCCCGAAGTTCCTATTTTCCCCGGAAGCATCCAGAAGACCAAAGAGGAGTCGAAGACGGGCACCAGGGGCCCTCACCATAGGCAGGCGTGGCCCCCCTTGGCCGCTCCTGGGGGTCGTGAGGCCACCCTGGTGGCCCACCGATGCCGCCTTTTTGCCTATTTATTCTCCAAAGGAAAACCCTAGGCACCTGATCAAAAATCCCGGAAAATTTCCACAGCCGTCGTCGTCGTCAACCCTAGATCTGGGGGGTTCTGAAGCTGTCTCCCGACACCCTGCCGGAGAGGAGATCATCACCGGAGGCCTCTTCATCACCATGCCTGCCTCCAGAGTGATGCATGAGTAGTTCATCCTTGGACTACGGGTCCATAGCAGTAGCTAGATGGTTGTCTTCTCCTCCTATGCCTCAATGTTTAGATCTCGTGAGCTGCCTAACATGATCGAGATTATTCTTATGTAATTCTATGTGTTGTGTTTGTTGGGATCCGATGAATATTGAACTTATGCCAAGTTGATTATAGTCTTTATTTCATATGTTATTTGTGTTCTTGCGTGCTTTCCGTTGCTAGTGGTTGCTCTGGCCAAGTAGTTGCTAGTGACTCCAAGAGGGAGTATTTATGCTCGATAGTTGGGTTCATGCCTCCTTTTCACCTGTGCTCGAGTGACAGAAACGTGACGGGGGAGGATGTGCTGTTGCCACTAGGGAGAAACAGCGGTGTGAGTGCCCGCGTGAACAATCATTGCTTACATTACACACATTGCTTAATGCGATTATCTGTTGCTTGCAACTTAATACCTAAGGGGGTTCGGATGATAACCTGAGGGTGGATTATTAGTCATAGATGAAGTTGGATTAAGGTCTATGTATATTGTTGTAATGCCTGCACTAAATATCATAGTAGTCATCATGTCATGAATGTGCACTACGGTGCAACCTCTATTTGTCAATTACCCAGCTGTAATTTGTTCACCGAGCAAGCTATATTTTATGGAGAGACACCACTAGTGAACCTATGAACCCCGGTCCATTTTCCTACACTGTTAAACAAACCACTACAATTCCCTGCTTTCTTTATTTAGTGCAAGCATACACCATTTTCCACACTATATGTCTAATCTTTGTTTTCAGCAAGACCGGCGATATGGACAACCTCACTGTACCGTTGGGACAAAGTATTTTGGTTGTGTTGTGTGCAGGTTCCGCGTTGTTGCTGACACCGGTGAGGCGCCATCACCATCGTCAGTGGTATAAACCTTCGGAAGATCCTCTTTCTCCTACTGAATTGATAACCTTGGTTCTTAACTGAGGGAAATTCTTACCGCTGCACTCATCACACCCTCCTCTTGGGGTTCCCAACACACCATCCATAGCAACAAGAATTTCTGGCGTAGCAAAGAATTTTTGGCGCCGTTGCCAGAGAGGAAGAAGTCTTCTGTCAAGGGGAGTCTCTAACTCTCAACCTCTTTGTTTTGTTTATTGTCTTTTTTTTATTTTTGTCTTGTTTTGCTTCTTTATATCAAAAACACAAAAAAATTAGTTTACTTTATAGCTGTTATTTATTTTCTTGCTTTTATTTTGCTAAAATGAGTTCCTCTGAGAATACTAAGTTGTGTGACTTCAGTAGCACAAACAACAATGATTTTATTTGCACACCTATTGCTCCACCTGCTCCTACTGCTGCTTTCTATGAAATTAAACCTGCTTTATTAAATCTTTTTATGAAAGAGCAATTTTTTGGTGTTAGTACTGATGATGCTGCTGCTCACCTTAATAATTTTGTTGAACTATGTGAGATGCAAAAATATAAAGATGTGGATGGAGATATCATTAAACTGAAATTATTTCCTTTCTCTTTGAGAGGAAGATTTAAAGAATGGTTGCTATCTTTGCCTAGAAATAGTATTGATTCATGGACTAAGTGTAAATATGCTTTCAATGGAAAATATTATCCTCCTGCTAAGATTATATCCCTGAGAAGTGACATAATGAATTTTAAAAAATTTGATAATGAACATGTTGCTAAATCTTGGGAAAGAATGAAAAATATGGTGAAGAATTGTCCCACTCATGGACTGACTACTTGGATGATTATAAAAACCTTTTATGCAGGACTGAATTTCTCCTCAAGGAACCTATTGGATTCAGCTGCTGGAGGTACCTTTATGTCCATCACTTTGGGCAATGCAACAAATCTTCTTGATGATATGATGATAAATTATTCAGAGTGGCACACTGAGAGAGCTCCACAAGGTAAGAAGGTAAATTCTGTTGAGGAAACCTCCTCTTTGAGTGAAAGGCTTGATAGTATTATGTCTATGCTTGTTAATGGTAAAGCTCAAGTTGATCCAAATAATGTTCCTTTATCCTCTTTGGTTTCTCAAGAAGAGCATGTTGATGTGAACTTTATTAGAAATAATAATTTTAACGATAATGCTTACAGAAATAATTTTGGTGGAAACAATTATAATCCCTATCCTCCTAATAATGGTTATGGTAATTCTTATGGCAATTCCTACAATAATAATAAAAGCTCTACCTATGATCTTGAAAACATGCTTAGATAAAATATTAGCACACAAACTGCTTTTAATAAATATGTTGAGGAAAAGCTTGGTAAAATAGGTGTTATTGCCTCTAAGTAGATAGCCTAGCTATTGATGTTGATTTTCTAAAACTTAAGGTTTTTCCACATGATGTTAAATAAAGTAAAACTTTGAATGCCATCCAAGTTCGAATTGATAATAATGTTAGGTTGATGGCTGAATTACGTGCTAGGTGGGAAAGATAAGATGAATTGGCTAAAATAAATAATATTGCTAGAGTTTGCACTATCACCCCACTAGTAAAACTGAATCTCCAAGTGATAGTAAACCTTCTACTATCATTGGTAAAGTAGTTGGTGTTAACAAAGTCTCCACCCCTTCAGTGAAACGCGCTAAATTGCCTGAAATTGCTTGTGATAAGTGCTGCAATTTTTAGAGATGTGGGAAATAATGGTCTCGTTACTTTTGATGATAATAATTTTGATTTTGATGATTTCAATATCTCTGAAGTTATTATGTTTCTACAAAATCTTTCTAGAAGCCCCAATGCTAGTGCTATGAATATGGCATTTACTAAACATATTACCAATGCTCTGATGAAAGTTAGAGAAGAAAAGATGAAACTTGAAACATCTATCCCTAGGAAATTAGATGATGGTTGGGATCCCATCATTAAGATAAAAGTAAATGATTTTGATTGCAATTCTTTGTGTGATCTTGGTGTTAGTATCTCTGTTATGCCTCAAAAGCTTTATGATATGCTTGATCTACCATCGTTGGAACACTGTTATTTGGATGTTCATCTTGCTGATAATGCTAAGAAGAAACCTTTTGGTAGAATTAATGATGTTCTTATTATGGTTAACAATAACCTTTTCCCTGTTGATTCTGTTGTTATGAACATTTAATGCAATGCTTCTTGTCCTATTGTTTTGGGAAGACCTTTTCTTAGAACTGTTGGTGATGTTATTGATATGAAAGAGGGGAGTATTAAATATCAATTCCCACTCAAGAAAGGTATATAACACTTTCCTAGAAAGAGAATGAAGCTACCTTTTGACTATATTATTAGAGCAAGTTGTGATGTTGATGCTTCCTCACTTGAAAATACTTGAGTTGCTTTCTATGCCTAGCTGAAAGGCGTTAAAGAAAAACACTACCGGGAGACAACCCGTTTTATTTCTCCGTTTTCAACCCGTCTTCCGCCGTTTATTTTTGTTTTATTTGCACCTGGGTGTTGTCTATTTCCTTAGCAACCCCTTTGTATCTTTTTTTTTGTTTCTTTGTTGAGCCAAGTAAAGCCTCTGGTGGAAAGTTGAGACTATATTTCGGATTTCTGCGCAGGAAACAGATTTCTGCTGTCCACTATTAAATTCGTATAAAATCACAGAAAATTAAAAATGACCAGAGGTTTTTTGTGCGTAATCCTGGGCTATACACGCAACTTTTCTTAGTTGAACACCTTTTGATTTGAGCAACATAAGATTTTCGAAAAAAATCATCTTTACCTCTGTCCTGTTTTGACAGATTTCTGCCAATAACTGCATTTGCATCTTAATCTCTTTATTTTGGTGTGCTTTTGAGAAAAAGAGTTTTAGAATAAGTTGTGACAGTAGATAATGTGTTTATGAGTGTTAGGCCTGTGTTGAAACTTAACCATGTTAATTTATTATTTCGATTGCACTAACGTTGCTAATGAAGATTGTGAGAAGTTTGGTGTGAAGGAAGTTTTCAAGGGTCAAGAGAAGAGGATGATATGACGTGATCAAGAAGAGTGAAGAGCCTAATCTTGGGGATGCCCAGGAGGTACATCCCAGCAAATTCCAAGAAGACTCAAGCGTCTAAGCTTGGTAATGCCCAAGGCATCCCCTTCTTCATCGACAAATTATCAGGTAACTTCTAGTGAAACTATATTTTTATTCGGTCACATCTTATGTGCTTTACTTGGAGCGTCTTTTATTTTTGCTTTCAGTTTGTTTTTATTTTTGTAATAAGATTGGTTGGACCCCAGCATTCTTTTATTGGAGAGGGACACGCTCCGCTTTTTCATAGGAATAATTTGTATTCTTAATCTTTGTCTGGCTGCTGCATTTATTTAGCTCCTGTTTTGCATGCATCTTTTATCTAAGAGCTGTTAGTTTTAGTAGTGTTATGTGATTACTCTTATTTTTTGCTTGCTGTATCATGTAGAGTATTTTTGTTAAAACATATCTTGTATTGTGCTTGTTGGGAAAAGAAACTGCTGCTTGAAGTCGAATTTTTAATAGCGCAAGTAGAAGCTTGTATAGACTGTGGTTAGAACTGTTTCATATCATGCTAGATGTTATTTTAGTTTTAAAGCCTTGTGGTTATTGAGTAGCATGATTAGCCTCAAATATCTGAGAGATTTTAATGTGCCACTAAAAGAATCATGAGTTGTTCTTGTCATATTGAAGCATAAATTTGTGGTATTCTCTTTTGAATGTTTTATTTGGTTGACTTGGCGCATGCTCACACCATGTTTATGAATATGAACCAGTGAGTAATAGCCTCTATGATCATTTAGTTTTTGAACTTGTGGTACCACTAATGCTTTGATTAATGATGTTTATGTCGCTATGCATGATTATGGCTCTTATGCTCTCTTGATTTGTCGCTCAGAGTCTTTTGCTAGCCTCCACCTGTACTGAGTATGGGATTCTACTCATGCATCCAACTCCCTAAAACCAAGTTTTCTCATTGTGTCCACCATACCTACCTACATTTGGTATATAACTGCCACTCCAAGTAAATTTCTCATGTGTTACCTTTAAAACCTTCAAAATTACTCCTGCTTTGTGTTCCTGTTTTTGCTCACGAGGACATAAATAGAGAATCTTTATCTCACTTGTTGATTGGATTTCACACCCTGGACTAGTGGCTTCATCCACTTATCCAATTGATAGAAGAGCTGGCAGCAGGGTGCCCAACGCTAAATTAATACACACAAAATCTCTTCACTATTTTGCCCCTAATTTATGAGTCAAAGCATAATTGTGTATACAAAAGAGAAAGAGGGATGACCTTCTACACCAGTTGCGTCCTTTATATGGGATCCGCTCTTGTTAAATCTAGTTGGCTTGTGACATACTGTATTTTCTGTTTTACCATTCGTTGACATTAGCATACGTCTCCCAAAATATAGACACTACTCCATGGTATGTGATTGTTGGCAGGCACCCGAGGATTCGGTTAGCCATGATTTGTGTAAGATGGATGGGAGGAGTGTCAAACTTTTAATACCTCTGTTTAATAAAAATAAAAGTTCTAGTACATGAGTGATCCCTGCATCCCTTTGCGGAGGGCCATTCTTTAACTTTTATGTTGAGTCTCCATCTTCTAACTTTATGCACAGTTGAGAGAGCATTTTTGCCATTCTGAGTTTTATGTGCATTTGTCCCAGAAACATTATTAATTGATTCATGATGTGTTATTGCTTGTTCTCTAATTATTTGTTCTAGTCTTCCTCATGAACTTTGAAGGTGTCCTGGCATTTATGTTTTTCCCCACTCTTAAGGACTAGCGAAATACCACTCTGCCATGCTTTCTCTATACTTGAAACAAACGTATATCTTTCTTTGCATTGTTATTCATGATCTTTTATTTGAGTTACTTCTCATGATGCAAAGTGATTGCTATGCTTTATTATTAAAGTTCTATTTATCATGTTTGTGTTAAAGTTCTATGATCTCAGCTTACATATGTTTTTACATTTTGATGATCAAGATTGTGTGGTAGCTGTCACCAAAGAAATTATTTTGTTTTATCGTTTACCTACTCGAGGACGAGTAGGAACTAAGCTGGGGGATGCTTGATACGTCTCCAACGTATCTATAATTTCTGATGTTCCATGATGATATTTTGCCAACTGCAACATGTTTTCTCCCTTCTTTATAGCATTTTTACACGTTTTCCGGGACTAACCTATTAACAAGATGCCAAGTGCCAGTTCCATGTTTTCTGCTGTTTTTGATTTTAGAAAAGTTGTTCTAGAAATATTAACGGAATTGGACCCCACAAATCCCAAAGTTCCTATTTTCCCCGGAAGCATCCAGAAGACCGAAGAGGAGTCGAAGACGGGCACCAGGGGGGCCCTCACCATAGGTAGGCGCGAGCCCCCTCTTGGTCGCGCCTGGGGGTGGTGAGGCCACCTTGGTGGCCCACCGACGCTGCCCTTTCGCCTATTTATTCCCCTCCAAAAGAAAACCCTAGGAATGTGATCGAAAATCCCCGAAAAGTTCCGCAGCCGCCGTCGTCGTCAACCCTAGATCAGGGGGGTTCTAAAGCTATCTAGCGGCACCCTGCCGGAGAGGAGATCATCACCGGAGGCCTCTTCATCACCATGCCTGCCTCCGGAGTGATGCGTGAGTAGTTCATCCTTGGACTACGGGTCCATAGCAGTAGCTAGATGGTTGTCTTCTCCTCCTATGCCTTAATGTTTAGATCTCGTGAGCTGCCTAACACGATCGAGATTGTTCTTATGTAATTCTATGTGCTGTGTTTGCTGGGATCCGATGAATATTGAACTTATGCCAAGTTGATTATAGTCTTTATTGCATATGTTATTTGTGATCTTGCATTCTTTCGATTGCTAGTGGTTGCTCTGGCCAAGTAGTTTCTAGTGACTCCAAGAGGGAGTATTTATGCTCGATAGTTGGCTTCATGCCTCCTATTCGCCTGTGCTCGAGTGACAGAAACGTGACGGGGGAGAATGTGTTGTTGCCACTAGGGAGAAAATCGCGGTGTGAGTGCCCGCGTGAACAATCATTGCTTACATTACACACATTTCTTAATGCGATTATCTGTTGCTTGCAACTTAATACCTAAGGGGGTTCGGATGATAACCTGAGGGTGGATTATTAGTCATAGATGCAGTTGGATTACAGTCTATGTATATTGTTGTAATGCCCCTACTAAATATCATAGTAGTCATCATGTCATGAATGTGCACTACGGTGCAACCTCTATTTGTCAATTTCCCAGCTGTAATTTGTTCACCCAGCATGCTACCTTTTATGGAGAGACACCACTAGTGAACCTATGAACCCCGGTCCATTTTCCTACAATGTTAAACAAACCACTACAATTCCCTGCTTTCTTTATTTACTACAAGGATGCACCATTTTCCACACTATACGTCTAATCTTTCTTTTCAGCAAGACCGGTGAGATTGACAACCTCACTGTACCATTGGGACAAAGTATGAATGTACACCGTCCGATCGCGCGCGGAGCGCGCAACTCCCGCTTCTGCTCCAATTGTAGCAAAAACTGTCGGTGCATAGCAACAATAGACAAATCGAAATCAGGCACTCGACCGGCGATTGAGGAGGCGGCAAGGATAGGCGGAACGCGGCGGGAGGGCGCGGCGGCGGCGCACCCTGCAGCAAAAGCTACTGCACGCACATGGCGGCACCGTCGTACCAGCATCCTGTACCCGCCCCCTGGCCAGCCTCACCATCTCCGACCTCCTGCCATCGTAGCTTCGAGCTCGGGCTCAAATCATGCCGCACGGCGGAGAGGTTCCGCCGGAACAGCGAGCGGCAGCGCCGGAGATACTTTCCTGCAGGGGTTCATCGACCAATTCACCAACCCACCCGTGGTTTTCGACCAGAATCTAGAGGCCCCTGCATCGGTAAGCATCTGGATCCTCAGGCTGAATCCCCTTGGTAGGGGTGGGAATTCGGTTCTTCCGAAGATCCTCTTAAACCTACTGGATTGATAACCTTGGTTCTTAACTGAGGGAAATTCTTACTGTTGCAATCATCACACCCTCCTCTTGGGGTTCCCAACACACCATCCATAGCAACAAGAATTTCTGGTGTAGCACCTCTCTGTATGTTTCATGGAAAATAACTCCTTCCCCAAACTTTTTAGGGTTAAGGGATATTTATAGGCGAAAAGGCGACGAGAGGCGATGGCCGGGAAACCCAGAGGACCACCAGGTGCGGTCTAGGGTGGGGCTGAGCCTGGCACCCCCTGGGGGTCACCTGGCTCCTATCTTGCTCTTCTTTGGACTTCGTCTTTGTTCCAGATAAAAAATGATTTTTGTGGATTTTCAGCCCTTTCGGAGAATATTTCCTTAAGAACTTTTCTGAAATAGAAAAAAATAGAAAATAGAAAATGGCCTGGGGCATCTTGTTAATAGGTTAATTTAAGAAAACATCCGGAAAACGAATGAAAACATGTGGAAAATATAAAGGCATTGGATATAAAACAAGCATGATGTAGTCTAGCGGAATTCTTTGATTGCAAATTCTCAAAACACTTCTGGATCTCAGGATCCCTGCAAGTTAGCATAATGAACTACATCGTAGTGGCATTATTCACCTTCGTGGCATGGGTATTATTTTCATCCTCTGAGGCATGAGCCACATGAGTCACTGGAAGGGCTACATCTAGATCATACACTTCCTTAACACTCATGACTACAATCCTCGGGGTATGGACCCACTTCATATAGTTATTTCCATTAGCAGCTATTTTTCCTTCTCAAGTATCGGATTTAAGTTGAATGGTGTGTTGTAAGCCATCTTATCTGGAATGAAAAATAAAATTTCACTAAGAAATTGTTCATAATTAATTTTCACTGAGCATTAAACAACTTTGATAAAAAGTGCACTCCCACTAAAACCAATATTCCTCATAATTCATCTTAGTGATTCAGGACCCAAGTCCTAATCGTTCGCCATTGAAGCGACATCACTGATGATAGAAACTTATGCTAGTAAGCCAAGTTTCCAATCACATCCAATGTGACTCATGTTCATCTTTCGATGTGTATGTTCCGAGCTAAGGACCATCTTTCATGAATGTTAAGACAACCAAGTGATCTTGTTGTGCGAACGGTTCGAACCCACCTCATATGCAACAAGTTTGTTGTACCCATGTGACATGGCGCACCTCAAAATGACACGCATTCTAGATGGTACTACAATTGGGAGAACACTAACTACTTGAGGTTTTAGCAAGAGGAATCACCCTATAAATACGACTCGCGCACATCAAACATGGTGCATGGAGAGGGATTAACATCACAAGAAATTCAATAATTTATATGATATGCCTGTCGCACCCTGATTTCTAGGGGATACTCACCGTACGAACTGGATAGCAGATGCTTGGATTATGGGGCATAACTGCTCCCACGTCCCAGCTTCCTGGTAGGCCTGCGCTTATGCGCGACAACACAAGCCCTGCTATTCCATCGTCGATGTAAACTATCCACTAGAGATCAAAGGCACTTCCGTCGACGTACTTCAAACCATACACACATGGTACGTCAACGGCGTTTAACAAGTGATATCACAACAGATCTCTACGACACAAAAGATTGAAATAAGTTGCAACTGGCTCTCATTAGAGCAGAGATAGCAAATACAATCAATCAGAGGGCACCCGCCCCAACAATACATCCTTACAATACAGCGGAAGCATTCAACATGTCTGAGTACAGACAAGAACCAAATAGGCCTAAGAGGTCGGAAACAAACAGACGGAGCCCATCCACGAAGTCTCGGATCCTGCCCGGGTCCGCTATCTACTCGTCAGCAGTCTCGTCATACTCCACGTAGTTGCCACCATGTAGATCCTCGGAAACGTAGGTCTGCGGAAACCACAACCCCAAAGGGGTCAGTACATAAACGTACTGGCAAGCAAGACTCAGAATTCACCAAAGTGTAACCCGTCAACACCAAGCACAGATGCCTTGGGTTCAACGGAAGAGAGGGGATATAAAAGATGCTGCAACTGGCTGCGCTAACCAACTACAGAGATTCTACCACTTCCGGCTAACAGAAAAGGAGATAAGATCGAGGATTGTAACCAACTGAAAGATAACTTCAAACAAACCCATCCTGGATCTCGCCCCTTATCCAAAGAAGCAATCCGAGGATAACTCACACAGTTGTATTAAAGGTGAATCAAGTTATTGTGTCATCAACCTATTACTAGTCAAGTTATTAATCATTGGGTATAACATGTTTGATCATTATGTTTAAGTTGTCCTGAGTACTTGTTAGCCAGTACTTTCACCAAGTAATCCATAACCGCGGAAAACACGGCTTCTCGAGAAGATTATCCCTGCAGGGTTGCACCAATTTAGCCGTACACTCATGAATATCCCGCCAGATGGGAATCAAACCCACCAAGCGGGGCACTCAACACAATCCAACCCTTCTTCGCATCAAGCCCAAAGCACCTTGGGCGCACGGCTAATCAAGCCCCGAAGAAAAGGGACCCTCATAGCAGTCTAAGACCGTGTCCCCCTATATGCCGACTACGAAATTTCCACCCTGGCCTGGGCTCGCAAAAACATGCATGCGGCAAATGGAACACTCGAACTAAATGAGGCGATTTGGACGAGATGCGAATCGGGTCAAACTGAGGGGGGCGCCCATACTCGCTTCCCAAATGCGGGTAGTGTGCTCATCATGGATCAGTAGACAAGACCCTTTTCCTATTAGGGTCGACACTAGCAGGCCTCAAAACCACGCAGGGCCTCCTGCCGGTGCCTTATCATCAAATTATTATTAATAATAACATTGGCATGATTGATTGATTAAACATCGAGCCCCCAGAACATAATGAAGTAGTACAGAAAGTAACGGGTAACAGACTCGAGCAAAACAACCTAAGCATGCTAGTAAGACACTGGCTCAATCAATAGGGTTGTAGGAGGGGTGGTGAGGCAATATCAGGGTTAAAGGATTCATGTGATAGGTTCGTAACAGAAACAACTAATCATATGGCTAGCAACAATAGACAACGGAAAGTATCGGTAACCAATGTTGAAAGGAACACAGTGGTTCATGTGAGTGATAACTTGCCTGCAAACCCAATAGCCTGGTACTGAGCTAACTCCTTAGAAGGGTGTCGTAAGTATCGTCGGTCTCAACGTCGTCGTTTACCCGGGAAGAAGCAAACAAACATTGCAGAAAGATAAACAATCAATATAATGGCATAGGTGCACAAACATGGGATGATGCATGTCATGTTAATAGATGCATCAAAATAAACTACTTGACAAGATAACACAATTTAATTGGACCCATATGCAATTGGATTGCATATGGAAAAGATCCATTGAAATAAGTGGAAACAAATGATTTACAATTAATTATTATGTGAGAGTTGTTAGCATGATGCATGCATGATGATAACAACAAAATAACAACAATTAACAATGATAGATGCAAGTGAAAAAGGATTGGAACAAGTTTTGGAAATCATTGATTAAGTTTGGAAAGTTTGGTTACTTAAAACATGTCACACAAGTAATTGTTGTTTTCAACAAGTTAAAGTGTTCAAAACAAATAACAAAGTTTATATTTGAAAAGGTTATGCTTTTATGGTTTGAAAACATATTTTATATGTCCCAAAAGAATTTGACTTGATCAAGTTATGAATTTAGCAATGTTAAATGATTTAAACAAGGTTTAAATCATTTAACCAATTTTAATTATTCAAAACATGAAACAAATTTTATATTTGGAAAGGTGGTTTAATTTTGCATGGAAAACATATTTCATTTGGGGAAATTGGATTTAAAATGAGCAAGTTATTATTTTGGCAATTTTAAATGCAATAATTAAGAAACAGTTGTTTTCAGCAATTTAAATTATTCAAAACAGCAAACAAAACTTATATTTGAAAAGAACATCAAATTTTAGTTGGATTACATGTTTCAAATATTGAAATTGGAATTAGGATGAATTTATTATGACTTAAACAATATTAAACAAGTTTTAATTGGATTTTAAGCAAGTTTGAATATTATTGGATTTTATTTGCTCAAATCATAAATTCAAATTCACATTTGAAAAGTTCACACTTTGATGGTCTGGAAACACATTTTGCATGTCCAAAAATATTTTATTTTGAGCAAATTATAATTTTATCAAATTTAATTGAATTAAACAAGATTTGAATTGTTTAGGCAATTTTAATTATTCAAAACAGAAAACAAAAATTATATTTGAAAAGGTGAGGTGAAATGGTGTGGAAAACATATTTTATTTGCATTTATTGGATTAGTAAAGAATTAGTTATGGAATTTAAGAAATTGCATTTGAATTATTCAAATTTGAATTTTAAATGTATTTGGAAAATTCAAAACAGTGCACAAATAAGTTATTTGGAAAGACTATTAAATTTGGAGCAATAAACATATAAAACTTGTAATTATTGGGCTTATAGATTTTAAGATATTAAAGTTTAAAGTTTAAGTGGCAAAACTGTTATTTAAATTGATTTAGGAAAAAGGAATTTGCGCAGAAACTTTTTGTACCTAGCTGCAACTACACACAGTCGCTGTCCAGTGGGGTCTAGCCAGCATGGCATGCGCGTGGCAGCACAGCTGGCAACCCCAGTGGCTTACAGGTGGGCCTGGCGCGGAGCAGCAGGGCAAAAAGTTGGGGTTAATTCCCCCGGGGGGAATCGAACCCGCGACCAAACGTTTGATCGCAGACGCCGTAACCAGTGCAGTACGATGCGCGCGCTTGTCAGATACAACCACGCAGGGAGGAAAAAGATTCAGTCGGAGCTTAACTGAACTGCACGCCCGCGAGTCTGAATTTCCTGAAGAACGGAACCTTCCGCGGCTCGCCGGCGGTGAGCAACGGAACAGGCGCTCGTTGGTGATGCAGTGGATGCGTGCAGAGGCGTGGATGCATGCGGGTAACAGAGAGGATGGGGAAGGAGCAGATCGTGGCTCACCCCCGTTCGTAGTCGGGCAGAGGCGCGACATGGACGTGGTCGACGCCGGCGGCAGAAACGGCGACGGCGGCTCGCATCCAGGGGATCACCGTGCTCCCTCGGGTGTTCAAACGATAGAGGAAGCAACGACGGCTTGATTCCCGGCGCAGGTGGGTGTGGTGGTGGACGGAATCGGTGGCGCCGTGGTCGGGTTCAGAGGAGGGCGGTGGTTCTCCGGTGAGCTCGCGGTTGCAGAGAAGAAAAGGAGGCAGACGGCGGCGCGCGAGGGGGAAATAGGGATACCTAGGGCTAGGTTAGCTGGCGTGGAGCCCTAGGGGGATTTTATAGGGGCTCAGACGTCGAGGGAGCCGTCGGTGGGCAGGGGCTGCCGCCGTGGCACCATGCGATGCTCTGCCGTACCGTGGTGTGACGACGGCGGCTGAAACGAAGAGGTATGGGCCGCGCAGAAGGAAAAGGGCTGGGCTGGGCCGCGCGGTAGCTAGGTGCTGCGCGCTGCGCTGCGTTTTCTCTCTTTTTTTTTTTTTTTTTTTTTTTTTGCTGCAACCAATAATGGAAGGAAAGAATAGGTTTAATTAATGGAAAAATTTGGAAATTTTTTGGAGAAGCTCCTTAGCCCAATTATAACCAGTTGGTAACTTTTATTTTCAAAAATTTAAAGGTTTGAATGCTTTTTGAAAGTTGAACCAA
The DNA here is from genome assembly GCA_028641055.1 of Alopecurus myosuroides. NCBI lineage: Eukaryota > Viridiplantae > Streptophyta > Magnoliopsida > Poales > Poaceae > Alopecurus > Alopecurus myosuroides. Next base: position 391,504,581 of record CM054057.1, read on the forward strand.
TTTTGAGTGAAATTGTTAATATTAATAAACATTAATAAAATCAATCATTTAAATAGGGTAACCCCTATGGATTAAGAGATTAAAAATAGTTGGTTGAATTGATAATGTTTATAAATTGGTTATAACTCAACTTGGGTGCTGTTTGAATGAATTTGATTTGAAATTGGAATATTTTGTTAATTTAATATAGAAAACAACCACTTAATAGGGTGAACCCTATTATTAGTTGGATTAGAAACATTGGAATGGTTTGATATTTGATAATTTCCAAATGAGGTGTTGATGATGATTTGGCTTTGAATTTGAAAACCAATTTGGAAAGACTTAGTGGAAATTATAACACCATTTTATTAATTGATCCACATTGAAAATTATGACAACAAATAGATGGTTTTTTGTTTGTGATTTTATTCCAAAAGTTGTAACAGAACAAGTATGAAAACAAAGCAGTTGAAATTGTTTGATTTTTTATTGTGAAAACAAAGAATAACAGATGCAAAACAAAAGAAACAAATGCAACAATATGATGACATGATGCAATACTTTAATAAACAAGAAATCAAACATTCTAAATGGTAGGTTTTCATACTTGGGCTGTTACAAAACGCCCCCCTTGAAGGAATCGCGCCCCGAGATTCCTACTGAGAAAAGAAAAGGTCCGGATACTTCTTGGGAAGATCCTCTTGAGCTGTGACACGTGAAACACATCGTGCACCTTGGATAGACGTCAGGGAATTTGGAAACCACCGGAATATTTTCAAGTAGAGGTATAGGTTTTGTATTTAGGGTGTAAAGCTGGATGGAATTTGATTCATTTGGAGAATAGACTATCTGTAATAAGGGTGGAACAGAGTTATTGACATCAATGTAACACCAAGAATGACATCAATGTCAGAATCAGCAACATGAGAGTAACGAGGAATATGTGGCCTCCCATTAGAATTGGATTGTTCTTACTTATGTTGGAGTCAACACTTGAGATTCCGGAGAGTGAATGGTGATTTGATTGCTTAGTGGAACCAGAATTGGGTAGTATGTTGTGGAAAAGATCTTGACATAAAGAAATGTGATGCTCCGGTATCAAATAACACTTTAGCTGGAATAGAGTTTAGCAAATGAACGGGGAAACTTTGATTAGACGCCGGTAGAAGAATTGAAGTAGAAAACAACAACAAGATTTCAACGGACGAAAAGGAAATGTTTAGAAGAGCATGATATTGAAGCAACACCGGGAAAACGAGAACAAAACTCCTGAGGTACTACGGAAAACCCATCCGGGCTTCTAAAGGATCATTACCTACTACTTAAGGAATAGAGGATTTGCTTCCGGGGCTTACACGCCTCCGTTCTCAATCCTGAGTAGGCAACATGATAAATCATGTCACAACCACCTCCATTCCTATGGTCTAGTAGATATAACCATCCTAGAGAAACCAGGATTCGTGAAATCCTAACTTGAAAGTTTAGATGAGAATGGAAAACTACGTTGCACTTCCTTATCAGAAAAGGGAGGGTGGGTGGGGAAAGAAGAAAAAGAACAGAATTCCTACTCTCACGTTTCATTTTTCCTATATAGCTACAAAATAGTTTCTAGACTCAACTGCGACCAGTAAAAAGGGATCCTACAGGCAGACAGGCTCTGATACCATTTGTCGCACCCTGATTTCTAGGGGATACTCACCGTACGAACTGGATAGCAGATGCTTGGATTATGGGGCATAACTGCTCCCACGTCCCAGCTTCCTGGTAGGCCTGCGCTTATGCGCGACAACACAAGCCCTGCTATTCCATCGTCGATGTAAACTATCCACTAGAGATCAAAGGCACTTCCGTCGACGTACTTCAAACCATACACACATGGTACGTCAACGGCGTTTAACAAGTGATATCACAACAGATCTCTACGACACAAAAGATTGAAATAAGTTGCAACTGGCTCTCATTAGAGCAGAGATAGCAAATACAATCAATCAGAGGGCACCCGCCCCAACAATACATCCTTACAATACAGCGGAAGCATTCAACATGTCTGAGTACAGACAAGAACCAAATAGGCCTAAGAGGTCGGAAACAAACAGACGGAGCCCATCCACGAAGTCTCGGATCCTGCCCGGGTCCGCTATCTACTCGTCAGCAGTCTCGTCATACTCCACGTAGTTGCCACCATGTAGATCCTCGGAAACGTAGGTCTGCGGAAACCACAGCCCCAAAGGGGTCAGTACATAAACGTACTGGCAAGCAAGACTCAGAATTCACCAAAGTGTAACCCGTCAACACCAAGCACAGATGCCTTGGGTTCAACGGAAGAGAGGGGATATAAAAGATGCTGCAACTGGCTGCGCTAACCAACTACAGAGATTCTACCACTTCCGGCTAACAGAAAAGGAGATAAGATCGAGGATTGTAACCAACTGAAAGATAACTTCAAACAAACCCATCCTGGATCTCGCCCCTTATCCAAAGAAGGAATCCGAGGATAACTCACACAGTTGTATTAAAGGTGAATCAAGTTATTGTGTCATCAACCTATTACTAGTCAAGTTATTAATCATTGGGTGTAACATGTTTGATCATTATGTTTAAGTTGTCCTGAGTACTTGTTAGCCAGTACTTTCACCAAGTAATCCATAACCGCGGAAAACACGGCTTCTCGAGAAGATTATCCCTGCAGGGTTGCACCAATTTAGCCGTACACTCATGAATATCCCGCCAGATGGGAATCAAACCCACCAAGCGGGGCACTCAACACAATCCAACCCTTCTTCGCATCAAGCCCAAAGCACCTTGGGCGCACGGCTAATCAAGCCCCGAAGAAAAGGGACCCTCATAGCACTCTAAGACCGTGTCCCCCTATATGCCGACTACGAAATTTCCACCCTGGCCTGGGCTCGCAAAAACATGCATGCGGCAAACGGAACACTCGAACTAAATGAGGCGATTTGGACGAGATGCGAATCGGGTCAAACTGAGGGGGGCGCCCATACTCGCTTCCCAAATGCGGGTAGTGCGCTCATCATGGATCAGTAGACAAGACCCTTTTCCTATTAGGGTCGACACTAGCAGGCCTCAAAACCACGCAGGGCCTCCTGCCGGTGCCTTATCATCAAATTATTATTAATAATAACATTGGCATGATTGATTGATTAAACATCGAGCCCCCAGAACATAATGAAGTAGTACAGAAAGTAACGGGTAACAGACTCGAGCAAAACAACCTAAGCATGCTAGTAAGACACTGGCTCAATCAATAGGGTTGTAGGAGGGGTGGTGAGGCAATATCAGGGTTAAAGGATTCATGTGATAGGTTCGTAACAGAAACAACTAATCATATGGCTAGCAACAATAGACAACGGAAAGTATCGGTAACCAATGTTGAAAGGAACACAGTGGTTCATGTGAGTGATAACTTGCCTGCAAACCCAATAGCCTGGTACTGAGCTAACTCCTTAGAAGGGTGTCGTAAGTATCGTCGGTCTCAACGTCGTCGTTTACCCGGGAAGAAGCAAACAAACATTGCAGAAAGATAAACAATCAATATAATGGCATAGGTGCACAAACATGGGATGATGCATGTCATGTTAATAGATGCATCAAAATAAACTACTTGACAAGATAACACAATTTAATTGGACCCATATGCAATTGGATTGCATATGGAAAAGATCCATTGCAATAAGTGGAAACAAATGATTTACAATTAATTATTATGTGAGAGTTGTTAGCATGATGCATGCATGATGATAACAACAAAATAACAACAATTAACAATGATAGATGCAAGTGAAAAAGGATTGGAACAAGTTTTGGAAATCATTGATTAAGTTTGGAAAGTTTGGTTACTTAAAACATGTCACACAAGTAATTGTTGTTTTCAACAAGTTAAAGTGTTCAAAACAAATAACAAAGTTTATATTTGAAAAGGTTATGCTTTTATGGTTTGAAAACATATTTTATATGTCCCAAAAGAATTTGACTTGATCAAGTTATGAATTTAGCAATGTTAAATGATTTAAACAAGGTTTAAATCATTTAACCAATTTTAATTATTCAAAACATGAAACAAATTTTATATTTGGAAAGGTGGTTTAATTTTGCATGGAAAACATATTTCATTTGGGGAAATTGGATTTAAAATGAGCAAGTTATTATTTTGGCAATTTTAAATGCAATAATTAAGAAACAGTTGTTTTCAGCAATTTAAATTATTCAAAACAGCAAACAAAACTTATATTTGAAAAGAACATCAAATTTTAGTTGGATTACATGTTTCAAATATTGAAATTGGAATTAGGATGAATTTATTATGACTTAAACAATATTAAACAAGTTTTAATTGGATTTTAAGCAAGTTTGAATATTATTGGATTTTATTTGTTCAAATCATAAATTCAAATTCACATTTGAAAAGTTCACACTTTGATGGTCTGGAAACACATTTTGCATGTCCAAAAATATTTTATTTTGAGCAAATTATAATTTTATCAAATTTAATTGAATTAAACAAGATTTGAATTGTTTAGGCAATTTTAATTATTCAAAACAGAAAACAAAAATTATATTTGAAAAGGTGAGGTGAAATGGTGTGGAAAACATATTTTATTTGCATTTATTGGATTAGTAAAGAATTAGTTATGGAATTTAAGAAATTGCATTTGAATTATTCAAATTTGAATTTTAAATGTATTTGGAAAATTCAAAACAGTGCACAAATAAGTTATTTGGAAAGATTATTAAATTTGGAGCAATAAACATATAAAACTTGTAATTATTGGGCTTATAGATTTTAAGATATTAAAGTTTAAAGTTTAAGTGGCAAAACTGTTATTTAAATTGATTTAGGAAAAAGGAATTTGCGCAGAAACTTTTTGTACCTAGCTGCAACTACACACAGTCGATGTCCAGTGGGGTCTAGCCAGCGTGGCATGCGCGTGGCAGCACAGCTGGCAACCCCAGTGGCTTACAGGTGGGCCTGGCGCGGAGCAGCAGGGCAAAAAGTTGGGGTTAATTCCCCCGGGGGGGATCGAACCCGCGACCAAACGTTTGATCGCAGACGCCGTAACCAGTGCAGTACGATGCGCGCGCTTGTCAGATACAACCACGCAGGGAGGAAAAAGATTCAGTCGGAGCTTAACTGAACTGCACGCGCGCGAGTCTGAATTTCCTGAAGAACGGAACCTTCCGCGGCTCGCCGGCGGTGAGCAACGGAACAGGCTGATGAGGACATCCCTAACACATTTGTTATTCCTCCTATTGATAATGATGTTGCTGTTCAAGAGAAGCATGATGAAGTTAGAATTGGTCCAATGACAAGATCAAGAACTAAACTATTAGAACAGCAGGTGAACTCACTCCTTTTAAATTATGATGTTTGTTCTTATGAGAATTTTATACTACCTAAATCCCTACACTTATGTATGATTCAGGTTATTGATAACACAAACATCATGGGAGGCAAGGAGCATGGAATCATGGAGCAAGGCATTGGAGAACTCATGGAAGAAGATGATCATGCAAGTCCAAGGGAGAAGGAGGAGGCAGAATGAAGATTTTGGTCTAAATTATGTTCTCTCCAAACCTAAGACACTGTCTATGGTTAGGAGAGAAGCCCCCTGCGCCTAAGGATAATTCTCTCCCAACCTTAGACTATGTCTATGGTCAGGAGAGAGTCCCACCGAGTCTAATAAAGCCATGTTGGCTGGTTTGGCCGCACCCCCCCCTTTGGGGTCGGTTTGTATCCCTAGTCTGAGTCCAAACTCAATCTGGTTCGAGTCCTAGTGGGTCTAGGGTTGTGCTTGCGCATCCAGAGGTGTGGCCGCACCCCTTAGCCCCTCTTATATACCTCTTCACCTGCGTGTGAAAGGTTAGACTACCTTTATTCATAAAACCCTAGAAACTCCATTGTTGATTGCTTGTAGCATTCATCAGGAATTCATATTGCAAGTTTTGCGTGTTATCCACTATTCCACTGGGAATTAGTTGATACAGGACCACTAGTAGTCAGTGGCTGCTCGTGCAAGTGTGTGGATTTACGAATATCCAAGGGATTGGTTGCTGCTGCAATTGGCATCAGGAATTAGCCGGAGAGTTCGTGGAGAGACACAAGTTATCAGATCCTTGTTATCGTGTGAGTTCATCGAGAAGATCGGGCAACCCCTTATCATCTTGGTATCAGATTTACAGGTTAACTCGGTGAGCTATCGTGATCTTGTAGATTAGTTTGTTTTCATTACCTATCCACCGAAAATCAGCCACAAAAAACAGGAGTAGTTGTTGCCTAGCCATAGATCATCACCAATTTCGCCTTCTAGTTGCTGTTTTGTGTTTGATCTTTGCGTTCCTTTTCTCTTTTTGTGTCTTGTTCTAGTCGGTCTAGGTTTAGGGTTCTTGTTCTTCGTTGTTTTCCTTTTGAGTCCACCGAAAACCCCCTCAAATTTTCCATCCGTGTGGTGCCTTTGATCCAATCCGAGTTGGACTCGAGTTCTGCCGCGACAGAAATTTCTGCTTTTTCGCTGCCGCCACCAGCTCCTTATCGCATTCGGAATCGGGCCGTAACGCCCTTACCAATCCGCCCCGGAACACCGCATCGCGCTTACCAATTCGCGCGCCGCGCGCTGCCGCGGTACGGAAACGGCGGGTTTTGCTGCCGCGCGCTAGCCCTCTGCCGCGAGCTAACCCTACCGCGCGCGCCCCACCCTAGACACTGTCTGCCCTCGTGCGCGCGCTGTTCTCAGTCCGTTTTGCTGCGTTTTTGCTCTGCCGCGGCACCAATTTGGTGCAAAACTCTGCCGCGGTACAGAGTTGCTGCCGTACGGCACGGTTTCAGCACGTTTGGCTGCCACGGCAGGCTGCCGCAGTTCCAAAATCGCGCAGTTTTCTGCCGTGAGTGCTGTTTTCGCCCTAGCTCTTTTTCCTTTTAGTTTTTGCTTACAATTTCTTTAGGTTTTTGTTTCCAAACTTTGTGAACTATAGCTACTGCCTGTCTACAGCAAATTTTAGGTACCTTTCCCAAAAGAATAGCTACTTTTTGCTCCCTCCAGGCTGCTCAATTTCATATCATTTGTGTCACATTGTTACATCGTGTGCTTAATTTTGCTCCTAGCTAGTTTGGCCAGTTATAAAAGTACAAAAAAAAATAGAAAAACAGAAAAGAGAAAAAGAGAAAAACAGAATTGTGAAAAGAGAAAAAGGCCTAGTGATCTATTGCTATTTTGTTCTTGGAGCTGTTTCACACTACTATATTGACATTTTTCCATTGAGCAATCTTGTGCCTGTGATAAATTGGAGCATAGCTATTGTCTTTCCAGAGCATTGCAATATTTCCATCCATATAATTGCATTGCCACATTTGTCTCCATTTTGGTGTGTGTTTCCTAGGTGCTATTTTTCAGTCATCACAAACAGCAAATAGGACTTGTTATTGGTGTTGTTAGGTATCCATACCAAGCCCCACTATATATCCTGCTTTGCCTTGTGTTAGCTAAAATCCCTGGGTATTCTTTTATTCACACCAAGTCATAGTACTACGGTTACTTGTGGTAAGTATTGCTATTCACTTTGGAACAGTAAGTTAACCCATTACTTTGCTGTTTTGAGTGAGTTGGGAGAGAACACCACATCCTCTATCTTTGTTTTCACTAACACATTAATCCATGGACAATTCCTCTTTGGCTAGTAATGTGCAGGTGGACAAGAATGCTGGGAAACCTACTGAGGCTGCTGCTCAGAAGACTATGGATGATCCTCTTACTTGGGGAGATCTCTCCAAATTTAGAGATATGATCAGCTCAAGAATTGATAAAAAACTTGATGAATATGATGAAGAGGTAGCCACCCGAATGGATAAAAAGCTTGATGCCTATGATGAGAATTTGAGGAGGGATTTACAGCAAATGGATATTAAAATTGAGAAAGCTGCTTCTCAAGAATCTGTTGATATTATGCAAGAATCTCTCACCAATTTGACTAGGCAAATCACACAATTGACTACTCAATTAGAGCACAGAGATCATGATGATTGGGAACCAGGCCGAGTGCAAGCTTATCATGGCCGTGGTGATTTTCATGCTAGAAGAGTACAAGCTCCAAATAATAATAGAGAAGATGATGGTTTGGGCAAGCCAAAATTTTCTATTCCTCCTTTCTCTTTTGATCATGATGATGTTGAGGAATATTTGATGTGGGAGCTGAAAATTGAGAAGCTATGGAGATTGCATGAGTACACTGAGGATAGGAAGATTAAATTGGCTTCTTCTAGTTTTGATGGTTATGCTCTATTGTGGTGGGATAATATTACCAAACTGAGGGCAGAAAATGGTGATCCTGAAGTGATTACTTGGGCTACTATGAAGCAACTCATGAGGAACAGATTTGTGCCAAAGAATTATGTGAGAACATTATATGATAAATTGCAGCAATTGAAGCAAGGTACATTATCTGTTGATGCTTATTATAGAGAGATGGAGTTGATTCTTCAAAGGGCTAAAGTGAGAGAAGAACCAGAACATACTATGCAACGTTTTCTCTCAGGTTTGCAATTTAAAATCAGAAGCATTGTGAGGCACCTCCAATATAATGATATGAATGAATTGCTTGATCATGCTAAGGAGGCAGAATCACAGCTAGCTGAAGAGGCAAAATTGAGTGCTAGAAGGCTGTTTTCACCTCGAACTAGTAATTTTTCTTCTCCATCATCACAGCCAGCACCTAGCCGTGGGGTTTCTACACCCAAGGCCGAGAGCACACCCTCCACCTCTAGGAGGCAAGTGCAACCAGCAGCAAGTGCTAGTGGATCCACTTCTTCCACAGCTCGAAATAGAGATATGTCTTGTCATACTTGTGGTGGAAAAGGCCACTTTAAGAGGGAATGCCCAAATAAAAAGATCATGCTTGTTAATGAAGATAATGAGTATGAAACTGGAGATGATGCTGATCCTAATGAGGAGGACGATTGTGATGAGCAAGGAGGCCCATTGGATGCTTATGCTACACATTACCCAACTATTGTTTGCTCCCAAAAAGCTGCTGCTTTGAGTGTTATTCCTTCTCCAGAAAATCAGAGGTGCAATCTTTTCCAAACCAAGGCAATTGTAGGTCCTAAAATGGCTTGCAAAGTTATTATTGATGGAGGGAGTTGCAGAAACCTTGCTAGTAAAGACCTATGTGCAAAGCTGAAATTGAAATATATTCCACACCCTCATCCTTATTATATACAGTGGCTGAGTGATAAAGGAGAGATGAAGGTGAGCTACATGGTGAGAGTTGAGTTTCAGATTGGGCCCTATACTGACACCATTGAATGTGATGTTGTGCCTATGTCTGTTTGTCACATGTTGCTTGGAAGACCATGGCAGTTTGACAGGAATGTTACACATAATGGGCGAGCAAATACCTACCAGTTGAATTGGCATGGGAAGGATATTATTTTGAGACCTATGACACCACAGCAAATTGTAAATGAGTCTCGTCAAAAAACTGAAGTGAATTTAGAAACTGAGAGTGAGAGAGAAAAACAAGAGAGTACTCCTTCTATGAGTGAAAAAAATAAGCTGAGTGGTAAAAATAAAAGTGAGGGAGTGAACCTATTATGTATGCTAGCCACCAAAGAGGACTTGAGAGAGTTTGGAGAGGACCCTACTATGCTTCCTATAGTGCTCATGCACAAGGGAGAAATTTTGGTTTCTTCTGACATGACCCCTATTCCTCTTGGTGTTTCTCATGTGTTGCAGGATTTTGACGATGTTTTTCCAGAAGAGGTACCAGCAGGGCTGCCACCATTGCGTGGCATTGAGCATCAGATTGATTTAATCCCTGGAGCAACATTGCCAAACCGTGCCCCTTACAGGACTAATCCCCAAGAAACCAAGGAAATTCAGAAACAAGTGCAGGAGCTACTCGACAAAGGTTATATTCGTATTAGCTTATCTCCATGTGCTGTTCCTGTTATTTTAGTGCCTAAGAAAGATGGTACCTGGCGCATGTGTGTTGATTGTAGAGCCATTAACAACATCACTATTCGTTACCGTCATCCTATACCTCGTTTGGAGGACATGTTAGATGAATTAAGTGGTGCTGTTGTGTTCTCTAAAATTGATTTACGTAGTGGTTATCATCAAATTAGGATGAAAGAAGGGGATGAGTGGAAAACTGCTTTCAAAACTAAATTTGGTTTATATGAATGGTTAGTGATGCCTTTTGGTTTAACTAACGCACCTAGTACCTTTATGAGACTTATGAACCATGTTTTGAGAGAGTTCATTGGAAAATTTGTGGTAGTCTATTTTGATGATATTCTGATTTATAGCCACAATGAAACTGAGCATGTTGATCACATAAGACAAGTCTTGCATGTTTTAAGAGCAAATCAATTATATGGTAATCTTGCTAAATGTTCTTTTTGCAAAGACAAGGTCATTTTTCTGGGATATGTTGTATCTAAACATGGTATTGAAGTTGATGAATCTAAAATCGAAGCTATTAAAAATTGGCCTATTCCCACTAATGTTAGTCAAGTGAGAAGTTTTAATGGATTGGCTGGTTTCTATAGAAGATTTGTCAAGGATTTTAGTACTCTTGCTGCACCATTAAATGATTTAACTAAGAAGGGTGTTGATTTTACATGGGGGGTAGAACAAGATATTGCTTTTGATGCAATTAAGAACAAATTGATTTCGGCCCCATTGTTAATATTGCCTAATTTCAACAAACAATTCGAAATTGAGTGTGATGCAAGTGGTATTGGTATTGGTGGTGTGCTTATGCAAGAAAATAAACCTGTTGCTTATTTTTCTGAGAAATTGCATGGTGCCCAATTGAACTATTCTGTTTATGACAAAGAATTGTATGCACTTGTTAGAGTCCTTGAGGTTTGGAAACATTATTTGTGGCCAAAAGAATTTATCATACATTCCGATCATGAAGCATTGAGATTTTTAAAGAGCCAATCTAGCCTTAATAAAAGACATGCTAAATGGGTTGAATTCATTGAGTCATTCCCATACATAATTAAATATAAGAAAGGCAAAGATAATGTTGTTGCTGATGCTCTCTCTAGGAAAAGTATGCTATTAACTCAATTGGATGTGAAAATTCCTGGTTTGGAGAGTGTAAAAGATTTGTATGCTCAAGATAATGATTTTAAACATGCATATGCAAATTGTACTACTGTGAAAGCATGGGATAAATTTCATTTGCATGATGGATATTTGTTTCGAGCTAACAAATTATGTGTGCCCGAGTCGTCCTTGCGTTTGTTATTGTTGCAGGAATCACACAGTGGTGGTTTAATGGGACACTTTGGGAGGGAGAAAACATTGCTGATGTTGGCTGATCACTTCTACTGGCCACGTATGAGAAGAGATGTTGAGAGGTTTGTGAGACGTTGCATCACTTGCAACAAGGCTAAGTCAAAACTAAAACCTCATGGTTTATATACTCCTCTTCCTGCACCTACTACACCTTGGCAAGACATTAGTATGGATTTTGTGTTAGGATTGCCTCGGACTAAAAGAGGACATGATTCAATATTTGTGGTAGTTGATAGATTCTCTAAAATGTCACATTTTATTGCATGCCACAAGAGCGACGATGCGTCGCATGTTGCTAATCTGTTTTTCAGGGACATAGTGAGATTACATGGAGTACCCAAGACTATTGTTTCTGATCGTGATGTCAAGTTCATGAGCTATTTCTGGAAGACACTTTGGGGGAAGCTGGGAACAAAGCTGCTGTTTTCCACTACTTGTCACCCCCAAACTGATGGTCAAACGGAGGTGGTGAATCGCACATTATCCACATTGCTGCGAGCCATGATTAAAAAGAACCTGAGGGAGTGGGAGGAGTGTTTGCCTCATGTTGAGTTTGCATACAACAGGGCTGTGCATTCTACCACTCAGCTATGCCCGTTTGAGGTGGTGTATGGTTTCAAACCCATAACACCGCTTGATTTATTGCCACTTCCTGTGCATGAGAGAGTTAATATGGAGGCTTCAAAACGAGCTGATTATGTTAAGAAGATTCATGAGAAGACCAAAGAGGCAATTGAGAAGACAGGAAAACATGTGGCTGAGAGGAGAAACAAGAAGAGGAAGGAGGTACTTTTTCAGCCCGGGGATTTGGTGTGGGTTCATTTTCGCAAGGATAGGTTTCCCCAATTGCGCAAGTCCAAGTTGATGCCCCGTGGTGCTGGTCCTTATAAAGTGCTTCACAAAATTAATGATAATGCATACACAATTGATCTTCCTGGTGATGAGTTTGGTGTGAGTCATTCGTTCAATGTTGCTGATCTTTCACCATACCATGGAGATGATCTTGATGCGTCGAGGTCGACGCCTTTTCAAGGAGGGGAGGATGATGAGGACATCCCTAACACATTTGTTATTCCTCCTATTGATAATGATGTTGCTGTTCAAGAGAAGCATGATGAAGTTAGAATTGGTCCAATGACAAGATCAAGAACTAAACTATTAGAACAGCAGGTGAACTCACTCCTTTTAAATTATGATGTTTGTTCTTATGAGAATTTTATACTACCTAAATCCCTACACTTATGTATGATTCAGGTTATTGATAACACAAACATCATGGGAGGCAAGGAGCATGGAATCATGGAGCAAGGCATTGGAGAACTCATGGAAGAAGATGATCATGCAAGTCCAAGGGAGAAGGAGGAGGCAGAATGAAGATTTTGGTCTAAATTATGTTCTCTCCAAACCTAAGACACTGTCTATGGTTAGGAGAGAAGCCCCCTGCGCCTAAGGATAATTCTCTCCCAACCTTAGACTATGTCTATGGTCAGGAGAGAGTCCCACCGAGTCTAATAAAGCCATGTTGGCTGGTTTGGCCGCACCCCCCCCTTTGGGGTCGGTTTGTATCCCTAGTCTGAGTCCAAACTCAATCTGGTTCGAGTCCTAGTGGGTCTAGGGTTGTGCTTGCGCATCCAGAGGTGTGGCCGCACCCCTTAGCCCCTCTTATATACCTCTTCACCTGCGTGTGAAAGGTTAGACTACCTTTATTCATAAAACCCTAGAAACTCCATTGTTGATTGCTTGTAGCATTCATCAGGAATTCATATTGCAAGTTTTGCGTGTTATCCACTATTCCACTGGGAATTAGTTGATACAGGACCACTAGTAGTCAGTGGCTGCTCGTGCAAGTGTGTGGATTTACGAATATCCAAGGGATTGGTTGCTGCTGCAATTGGCATCAGGAATTAGCCGGAGAGTTCGTGGAGAGACACAAGTTATCAGATCCTTGTTATCGTGTGAGTTCATCGAGAAGATCGGGCAACCCCTTATCACAGGCGCTCGTTGGTGATGCAGTGGATGCGTGCAGAGGCGTGGATGCATGCGGGTAACAGAGAGGAGGGGGAAGGAGCAGATCGTGGCTCACCCCCGTTCGTAGTCGGGCAGAGGCGCGACGTGGACGTGGTCGACGCCGGCGGCAGAAACGGCGACGGCGGCTCGCATCCAGGGGATCACCGTGCTCTCTCGGGTGTTCAAACGATAGAGGAAGCAACGGCGGCTTGATTCCCGGCGCAGGTGGGTGTGGTGGTGGACGGAATCGGTGGCGCCGTGGTCGGGTTCAGAGGAGGGCGGTGGTTCTCCGGTGAGCTCGCGGTTGCAGAGAAGAAAAGGAGGCAGACGGCGGCGCGCGAGGGGGAAATAGGGATACCTAGGGCTAGGTTAGCTGGCGTGGAGCCCTAGGGGGATTTTATAGGGGCTCAGACGTCGAGGGAGCCGTCGGTGGGCAGGGGCTGCCGCCGTGGCACCATGCGATGCTCTGCCGTACCGTGGTGTGACGACGGCGGCTGAAACGAAAAGGTATGGGCCGCGCAGAAGGAAAAGGGCTGGGCTGGGCCGCGCGGTAGCTAGGTGCTGCGCGCTGCGCTGCGTTTTCTCTTCTTCTTTTTTTTTTTTTTTGCTGCAACCAATAATGGAAGGAAAGAATAGGTTTAATTAATGGAAAAATTTGGAAAATTTTTGGAGAAGCTCCTTAGCCCAATTATAACCAGTTGGTAACTTTTATTTTCAAAAATTTAAAGGTTTGAATGCTTTTTGAAAGTTGAACCAATTTTGAGTGAAATTGTTAATATTAATAAACATTAATAAAATCAATCATTTAAATAGGGTAACCCCTATGGATTAAGAGATTAAAAATAGTTGGTTGAATTGACAATGTTTATAAATTGGTTATAACTCAACTTGGGTGCTGTTTGAATGAATTTGATTTGAAATTGGAATATTTTGTTAATTTAATATAGAAAACAACCACTTAATAGGGTGAACCCTATTATTAGTTGGATTAGAAACATTGGAATGGTTTGATATTTGATAATTTCCAAATGAGGTGTTGATGATGATTTGGCTTTGAATTTGAAAACCAATTTGGAAAGACTTAGTGGAAATTATAACACCATTTTATTAATTGATCCACATTGAAAATTATGACAACAAATAGATGGTTTTTTGTTTGTGATTTTATTCCAAAAGTTGTAACAGAACAAGTATGAAAACAAAGCAGTTGAAATTGTTTGATTTTTTATTGTGAAAACAAAGAATAACAGATGCAAAACAAAAGAAACAAATGCAACAATATGATGACATGATGCAATACTTTAATAAACAAGAAATCAAACATTCTAAATGGTAGGTTTTCATACTTGGGCTGTTACAATGCCATAGTCCCTTGTCTTGGCGGAGAATACCTTCTTCACGTACGACCTTGTCCATCCGTCCCAGAAGAGTGTCTCTGGAACGATGTCCTGAGAAATCAGGTCGTCCTCAAGTTTATCCCACTTAGGCATGCTACCCTTGTAGCCAGCTTGCCCCATATGATGGTTATAGATCTTTTTAGCGGCGTTTGCCGCATTTCTTTTAGACCTTGCCAGAGCTTCTTCCGACTTCTTGTACGCAACAAATTCTGCCCAGAAAGGTTTTATCTTCTCATACATTCTAGTGAAATCTGGAGTCTTGTCTTTCTTGATAAAGGTAAGGTGCAAATTTTTCTCCCACTTGCTGAATTTCTAGGCCATCTTCCTTAAAGTGAACGCCTTGACCAGTTTCACTAAGGCTTCTTCCTTTCGCTGTAAGATCAATTCAGGATCCTCCTCATTCTCATCCACCTCATCCTGGAACACCTCCAGCGTCGGTAGGGTGAAATTAGCCATAATCTTTTTGAAAAGAATTTCTTTGGCTTTGTCGCCGACATATGAGATTCCGGCGCCCTGATGTGGCATATTCTAGTCCCGAACGTTGATCGGGATGTGGTCCCTAATAAGCACTTCGCATTGCTTCACATATTTTTGGGCAACATCTTTGGGAAGCTCTGGTGCGCCGTCTACAGCGATCTTTTCGATCCGGTACCTTTCATGCTCCTTCAACTTGTTCGTTGTGCCTCGTTTAGTCTTCTTTCTGGTGGATTTGCTAGATCCGGATGGCTAAAATAAGAAAGAGTGTTAACACATGTATATAGAAAACAAATTCTTCATTTAATTAACATATATATATATGCACCTCGCTAGAGTGTGTAATTTCTAAGGTTGGATCGGAGTCGTCGGCTTCTCTCTCATGGGAGCCGTCGGCTTCTCCATCATCGTCTCCCTCTACGAACTTGTATGCTACTCCCTCAACGAAGTATTCTGTTCGGGCGAGCTCCGGATCTACCTCACCGGAGCCGTTTGTTCGGGCGAGCTCCAGATCTTCCTCACCGGAGTTATTCATCCACAAGGCGACATCGGGGTCTCCCCCAGCCCCGCGGATAAAATCCGCGAGTATGTCTTCCGCAGGCTTTGTCTCTGATGTTTGGGTCCATACTTTCTGCAAATTAAAAATTGCAAGTAAGTAAAATGACTTAGAAGTTAAAAAAACCCAGAAAAACAGTTTGAAATTGATTTGCTATTTATTCGCAGCCCCTACTTTTCACTGATTTTAGCAGAAAAATGACATAGCAGTTTTTTCGAAAAACAACAAAGCAGTTTCATCATCCATTCTAATAACCATGTATTCAATGCCTAAACCATTTGTTTCAAAATATTAAAATGGTAAAATGAAAGTAGATACTTCAATCTTTAATCCCACATTTGAATTTGTCAATTTGGAATTGATATGCTATTGATATGCATCCCCTACTTTTCACTGGTTTTAGCAGAAAAATGACTTAGCAGTTTTTTAGAAAAACAGCAAAACAGTTTCATCATCCATTCTAATAACCATGTTTTCAATGTCTAAACCATTTGTTTCAAAATATTGAAAATGGTAAAATTCAAGTAGATACTTCAATATTTAATCTCACATTTGAATTTCTCAATTTGGAATTGATTTGTTATTTATTCGCAGTCCCTACTTTTCACTGGTTTTAGCAGAAAAATGACTTAGTAGTTTTTCAGAAAAATAGAAAAAAAAGTTTCATCATCCATTCTAACAACCATGTTTTCAATGCCTAAACCATTTGTTTCAAAATATTAAAAATGGTAAATTGAAATTAGATACTTCAATATTTAATCTCATATTTGAATTTCTCAATTTGGAATTGATTTTCTATTTATTTGCAGCCCCTACTTTTCACTGGTTTTAGCAGAAAAATGACTTAGTAGTTTTTTAGAAAAACAGAAAAACAGTTTCATCATCCATTCTAATAACCATGTTTTCTAATAGGGGAGTGGATAATTAGATGGAAAACAATGGTACTAGTGTTTGAACCTCACTAAGGACTAAGCCTTGGTCCAAAATAGCCACATCACATGAAACCATATATGCAAAATATTTTCTAAGACAAGGGTAAAATGATGTGAAACATATGTGTGAAAATTTGGCCAAGTATTCATGGAAATAGTTCTAGTATGGTCAAGTGGTTGGGGTACTGGTCTCTATGGTACAAGGTTACCAAATGGAGCAACTTTGCTTAAGAAAACATTTTTTTAATTATTTATAGAATTTAAATTATGTCTAAGTACCCAAATGGCCATCTAAAATCGAAAACACTTCAAAGTAATTAAAATAGGATTTTTGGCAGTGGGTACTGTTAGTACACATTCTAAGGAACCAAAATAAATTTGGTTTGCTTAAATTGGATGTACAAAATTTGAATTATGTCAAATTTCATCAAACATGCATATTTGAAAGTGAACATATTTTAAATGGTCAAATTTAAATTTGGCCTTGCCGAAATATTCTACACATCTAGAGGATTTTCAAATGTCCAAGTTTGTTAAATTTGGAGTTGTGGTTGAAAAGTTATAAGGTTTCTAAGTTGCAGGGACTTTTCTGCAAATTTGCTATTCTATTTTTATTCAAACATAAAACCAGAGACTAGGTGGGCAAAATTTAGTTATCTGTCGCGCAGAGCGACGTACATCGACACAGTTATGCACTGCGCCGAGCAACAGAGAAGGAACACGTGCGCGTGGTGACAACACAGGCCCACGATGACGCAATGATGACGTCATCATTGCGTCACCGGGGTTCTTGCCGCCTGCAGTTGTGCTCGCCGCCAGCGAGTGCGGGCGTTTCAGGCTGCAGTGTATTGCACGTCGGGCATGCGGGGGCCTCCGCTACCTAAATGTGGCGGCGCTCACCGGAATATGTCGCTAGAGAGCGGCCGACGACGAGGAAAGGACGGCTGCCGGGGGAGAGAGAGGGAGAGGGTACCTCTTCGCGTGTGCGCGTTGGCCGGGGGTGGCGTGCGCGGCGACGTGCGAGGGTGGCGTGCGGGCGACGACGATGGTGCAGGGCAGCAGCCTGGCGGGGAGGTGTCTTCTTCGCGCGATGAATTGGGAGGAGGAAGACGGGGCGATAAGTAGTAGAGGGCATTCGTCCCGATTATTGCCAACAACCGGGATGAATGCCCGATTCGTACCGGTTGTTGGCAATAACCGGGATGAATACCCCAACCATTTATCCCGGTCATTGCCAATAACCGGGACGAATGCTCTAGACACTGTAACGACACGAAGAGGGGCATTCGTCCCGGTTGTTTGCATTAGCCAGGATGAATGCCATGTTTTTCAAATTTTTACATATTTGCAAACTTTCCCGCCCTATTTAAATTTTGAATTTGTATATCTGCTAGTTTAATATTTATAAAAATATGAAGAAGATATCAAAACATTTAGAAAATTATGAACTAACTGAATATATTACTTTCAAACATATTTGGTGAAGTTCAAAATTATGAATTAATTCATTTAAGAAATGGAGAAAATATCAAATAATTCAATAAATTCTGAAAATTGCAAGTTACATATCAAAATGAGTAGAAAGATAAATGCAACTCACTTATGATGTTTTAAAACTCATTTGGGCGACTGATAAGGTGGATTTTTCTCCAGGGGGGCTAGGGTTTCACCGCGGAGGGGCTCCGGAGCGTCGGGATGTCACCAAAAGCTAGGAGTTGGCATACCAAGTGTTTACATGTGTTCTTAGTGATGAGGACATCCCACATGTTGATACAACCGTTCCACCTACAGTACAAGGACCTCTTACACGAGCTCGTGCACGTTAACTTAATTATCAGGTACTTTCGTTTGTTGGAATGACTCCTCACATACATGAACATATGATGCTGCCTAATTCGGATATGTTTGTCACACTTAGAAATGATGGTCCTAGCATGGATAAGAAGAACAAACAGTGGAGCATGATCACACATAGAGAGGATGGCGGTAGGGATGGGGAAATTGAAGATGACACCACTACGGGAGATTCTGATGATTGAATCCACCATAATAAGAGGAGAAGACTTGGACGAAATATAGAGTTTCCCACTTCATAATTTCGTCCATATAATTTTATGGTGCTGCGTCACCTTTTATTTATGGGCCAGGCCCATGTAATTTCGTCCAAAATAAGTCCAGAGACAATTAGAGTCCGTATAATTGGAAGGAAACCGACTTAGGGTGGAATTCGACCTCCTTTTCCAAGGCTGGCCGCACCCCATCTGTCCCTCCATATATACCTCCTTTAGGTCGTCGTTTAGGGGGGATTTTTGTTTAGTTTATGAATTCAGCCATCGCTATTCTTCGCCATAGACAACAGTGTCGGTTCAGACCTCTTGTACTACGCACTTGCAGAATCCCACAATAAAGTTTTCATCTTTATCCGCATTATCTTGATTGCATCTATAATTGTTGCTAGTTCTTCGATTGCTTGCATGAATTGATCTTCGGATCAGGTTGATCCAGCTCCGGTGAGATCAATAGCCTTGGAAGTTGGTGTAGTGATTGATAAGGCGCAACGTCTCACACGTTTGTAGTCGGATCGTCAACGTCGACCTCCCCCCAAATCGAGAGTATCCATCACATCGAAAGATCGGGCAACTTTACCCTATCAAGTGGTATCAGATTTCAGGTTGCTCGGTGAGATCTTACCGTTTTACTAGTGTAGATTGAATTTGTTTTTCCTACAGTCCACGAAAAAGCCAAATCAAAAAATTAGGGTTAGCTCTTGTCCCAGAAACATTTCGAGCCTTTGCATATTTTCTTTTCAGTCTTTGCATTGTTGAATTCGTGTCTGCATCGTCGTGTCGACTGCTGGTCCTAGTGTCTTGATCTTTAGAGTTTTGAGTTCTGGTCATATTCGTCTTGCCTCCGCCACCGCACCGCCACCACCAAAACCCTAGCTACTCCACCATCTTTCCGCATCGCCCAACCATATCCAGTTGTAACACCCGGGGGTTTCCCCAACTAGAATTTGCTTGTTTGTTTTCTTTTTGTGCATATCATGTCATCATGCATCATGCCTTTCATTGCATTTTGTCCAACCCTTAAAAAAAATGTTTTTCTCTCAAAACTATTTTAAATGTCAAGTCAAAATATCTTGGACTGCTTTCAAAATGTTCTGATGACTAAGTCACTGTTTTATCCAAATTATTTTACACACATTGGTTTTCCTATTTAAAACCCTTGCCCAAACATCTCTTTTTATAATACCTAGAAAATAATAACAATCAGAGAAAAAAAAGAGAAACACAGCTGTTTTATTTTTTTGGGCCAACCGGCCAGGTCCAAGCCCAGCTACCCGACCAGCCCACCTAGCCCTCGTCCTTCTCCTCCGTACGAACGATCACGCAGAAGGCGTGACCCCCTCTGTCGCTTTCCCCCTCCAGTACCAAAACCACCACCACCTCCTCCCATGGTCCCCTCCTCCCCCTCCTTTTATCTACCCGGGAGAGGCTCCCTAAACCCTAGCCACCCTCTTCTTTCCTTCCCCGCCGCCGCCAGCTTCCTCTCCTCTCTTCTCTGTCTCTTCTTCCAACCCCAACATCTCCACCTCCATGGCCGGAGATGGGAGCTCCCGGAGCGGAGGCCGTGGTCGATGAGGAGGACTTCCGGTGTGGGGAATGGAACCTGCGCAAGATCCTCGTCGTCTCGTGGGACAATCGGAGCCGGAGCCGTCAAGGAGCGAAGCCAAGATCGTCGTCGACTACGTCCGTCCGTGAGGAGCGCAACCGCGGAAACCACTTTCTTGGCGTCTTCCTCTTCATTCCTGAGTCATGCCGCCGTGCCTCAAGGACCCTGGGTGAGAACCCCGTTCGTATTCAGCTCTCTCCCTCCCCGATTGCATCCAATACATCATGCTAGCATCCAGTCTCTTTTATGTCCGCCATGAACGTGTTTCTGTCCCAAAGTTCAGTTAACGCTGCACCTTGTCCTCTTATTACTGCAGATCTGTGTCCATACACAATCATGCACACAACGCAGTGGCTACGTCCCTTTCCGTTCCGCTGGGAGACCAGGGTTCGAGTCCCCTATCCGGCGATTCTTTTTCCCACCTTTTACCGCGTCGACCACCTCTTATTCAGTGGGAGCTGTATCCACACACAAACGCACAGCCAGCCCAGTGGCACACGCCCCACGCGCGCGAGCCCCAGGGCGCGGGTTCGATTCCCCCTCCGCGCAGGAATAAAACCCCTTTTACTTCCTTTTCTCCACGCTGGCACGCAGGCCCCACCTGTCATGGACAGTGGAGGCCACGCAAGCACCGCACGCTTTCCACGCAGGCGCCAGCTGGGTGCTGGCCCACTGGTCAGTGACCCAGTGCACATCTGCACCGCGTGACAAAATTCTTTGGGCCTTTTCCGAAAATTTCTGTTTTGCAATCAAGTCCCAAAAAATCAAACCCACATATCTTTTGAATTTCAAATCCAAATTTAATAAGTAAAGTATGTATTCTACTCAAAATTTCCTGAATTTTCCAAATATGTAATTTGTTTAGTGTTTTGACCAATTATAATTTGTGCAATTTTCTGTACTTTATTTAATTCATTTAAAATTGCATAAATCATAACTAATTCATTTTAACTCCAAATTTGAAAAGTAAAATATGTTTTCCAATCAAAATTCTCTGTACTTTTCAAATACACAATTTGTTTACTGTTTTTCCTAATTAAAAGTGGTGCAATAATTCAATGCTTTAATTAAACCTTTTAAATTGCAAAAATTCATAATTAAATATTTAAAATTCCAAATTTGGCAAATGAGATATCACATTGAAGCTAATGTTGTAGATATCCTGTTTTCATCATCCACCATGCAATTTAATCACTTCAACCTAATGTTTGCTTGTAGTTCACTTAAATAACTATGCTTGCACCTGGGATTTTCCAAATGCAACCTTATCTTTGCATTTGGGCCCATTTAAAATGTTTCATCATGTCTTGTATTTATTTTGATGCACCCTTTAACTTGTCATGCATATAAAATAGGATCATGCTGGATCTTTTGCCGTAGTAGTAATTGTTGCATCCGGTGTTTGTTCTAGTTCGTTGCTTCTTCGCGGATAGGACGTTGAGATGATGTGAGCAACGACAAGTTCTGCGGATGTACCTCTACTTGCTGGATCTCAGGCAAGTATACTCACTTGCTACCTATGGCTGCCTTTCATCACTTGTTACCGATTCTTTCCGTTGTCTTTATGCTAGCCTAGTATTTTCGATGCTTGTGTTCCGATCCCATCACATGTTTACCCTGCTGCCACGATATTGCCTTACCTCCACACCTATAACCCTGTTGTTTGTTGGCCTGTGTCGTAGTTGCATGCTTAGGTTTGTTTGCGCTCGAGTCTTGTTGTCCTTTTTCATATCACCTGTTTAGTTTGATAGTTGGGTTTCAATCTAATCAACAACATGTTAATGTTTGGGGTAATAATAATTTGATGATAAGGCACCGGCAGGAGGCCCGGCGTGGTTTTGGAGCCTGCTAGTGTCGAAACTAGGAAAAGGGTCTTGTCCATTGATCCATGATGAGCGCGCTAACCGCATCCGGGAGGTAGTATGGGACCCACCTCGACTTAGACCTGATTTGCAGCTTGTCCGAAGATCCACACTTAGTTCGGGTGTTCCATTTGCTCATATGCATGAATGGGTGGGCCCCCCATGGTTACTGTTGATGATGATGATGATGCATATAGGGCGAGGCCTGTGGTGCCGGGGGGTGGGGTTTTCACCCTTGCGCTTAGGTTAGGTCGGACTGGCCGGGACCTTATAGCTCCGTGGCTCCTAGGACAGGTTGTAGAGACGGTTTGGGTCGTGTCGAGCCAACCTGAGTTTTAGTTGGTGGCTTGAGTGTGTACGTGTACTGTAGCGCACCCTGCAGGGATGAATCTTCTCGAGAAGCCGTGTTGTCCGTGGTTATGTGACGACTTGGTGAAAGTGCTGGCTAATAAGTACTCAGACAACTTACACCTAATGATAATAACTTGACTAGTAATATAGTATTACCTTCACCATAAAAATGAATGTCACCTTAATCAACAGTGTGAGTTTCCTTGGGTTGCTTCCTTAGTAGGGGGTAACACTGGATGGGTATTGTTTGGTGAGTAGTTATAGTTGGTTTTGTCGCGCTCTCTTATCCCTCTCTATTAGCCGGAAGTTGTAGCGTGTCTCTCTAGTTGTTGGTGCTGCCCGCTGCCGCTTCTTTGCACTGCCCCCTTTCTTCCCGTTGTACCCAAAGCATTTGTATCTTGTGATGATTGGTTACGATGGTATCTTGTGAGTATGGTTTATCCACTTGCCAGTACTTAATAGTACTGACCCACGAATCCATTTCGTGGCTGCATATTCCACATTGCAGACAACAGGTGTGATGTCTGACGACATTAGCTTGGGAATCCCTCCGGCTTGGCATGGGCAAGGATTTGGACGCCATCGGTTATCTTCAGGACTCTTAGTCCAATTTGTATCTTGTCCGTAGCTGGACACTATGTTGTTTCGTCCGCTGTCATTTGGATCTTTGTATTGTATCAGTTGTATTCTTGACTCGTTTGAGTCGTCTTGTATATATCTTTTCTGTTGTTGTTGCGGAATATTCGTGAACTGTTGTAATGTTATCACAAGTGGCAACCTGAAATCGGTTATTATGTGGATTTGGGTGGAAATACTGAAATCTGCATAGTGCCCGATCTCGGGGCGTCACACCAGTCCACCGCCAAACATCTAGCCGCTGCCACCACCGCCATCTCACCACCATCTATACCGCCGCCACACCCAGCCATACACCTTTCCTCGCCTCGGGTTAGGGTTTCCTCTCCTTTCGGTTTCGTTTAAAAAAACAAAAAAAGAGAAAAAAAAGTCAAAAAAAAGTCCAATTCGCATCCAAGTCGGCTTTGACCCGAGTTCTACTAGTCAGCTCTGGAATAGTCCGAATTTGGTGAGTTTTGGTCAACAAACTTTGACCGGCCATAACTTTTGCATACGAACTCCGTTTTCGACGATCAACCACTCAAAAAAAAATCAACAGAACAAAGCGCATCCAGCCACAACAACCTGGTCGTTGCACGCCCTCCGGACCTCTCAGAATTGCCAAAAGAGTCCGGGAAGGGTGTGTTTTTTGGGCCTTTTTCGTCCCGGGCCCGGAAATTTTCGTTCATATCTTGCGTTTGAGCTTTTTTTGGCTTGTGTGGCCGTGCCTTGACTCGTTGGTGCTCTAGGCTCGCGTCTCTAGTTCGGTCTAGCTTAGGACCAGCACGGTACCGTCTTTGAGCACTTATTCAACTTGTTGCATTGCTGTTTTGAATTGTTGCTACAGATATTACAACCACCTACAACTCCACGTATTCCTACACCGTGCGTTGACGCCACCTGGTAATCGCTATTCTCAATCTTCTTGACGTTTGAGCCCCTCGGTTGCTAGTCACCACCTGCTGCAGGGTAAGAACGGGTAAGAATATTGGTTACGCGTTGATTCCACCACTTTCTTGTCAAACCCATATTTTTCTGCTTGTTGCGTTCTAAACATGATAGGTTCTGTGACGGCTGTCGACCCGGATAAGATGACCGTCGTAGAGCTCCACGCCCACGTCACAAACCTTATCAGCGACCATATCCAAGACGTGGATAAACGTTTTGGTAAATCCATGGAGAAGATCGACGGCCTCGAAACGTCCTTCACCACCAAACTCAACGAAAATTTTCAGGAGATGATGCGCCGCCTTCCACCTCCTTCGACCGTCGGCCGCGTCCGACGCGTGCCTCTCCACCCGCAGACATCTATTGCGGCCGTCGCAGGCGCTACGGCTACCGATGCGCGCCAAGAGGCGTATGATGAAGGGGAGGACGAATACGACAGCGAGAACGAGTTCGAGGGGGAGGTCCGTCAACAGGCACAGGGACATCCACATCTACATCCCCGCAACGCGCGTCCGCCTCTACGGCTGCTGGTACGTGACGATGACCATGTTGCCAAACTAAAATTGAATGTTCCGCCTTCCGATGGTCGTTATAATCCTGATGCGTACCTTTCTTGGGAATTAGAACTAGAACAACGTTTTTCATGCTTAGATTTTCCTGAGGAACGACGTGTTAGTGCGGCTACTTGTGAGTTCACTAGTTTTGCTTCCATCTGGTGGTCTGAATATGTTCGTTTGCATCATGATAATCCACCTACTACTTGGACTGATCTAAAGCATGCTATGCGTAACCGCTTTGTCCCTCCATACTATCAATGTGATTTGCTCAAGAAATTAACTAGACTAGAACAAGGAAAAAATTCGGTAGAATACTACTATCAGGATTCGTTGTGGTATAGTGGAGGATACTGAAGCTTTACTTGCGAGATTTTTTGGTGGGTTAAAAAAAGAGATTGAAACAATTCTGGAATATAAGGAATATACAACTATAAATCATTTGTTTCACATTGGTTGCAAAGCTAAATGTGAAGTGCAGGATCGAAGAGCGGCGACACGACCTAATTTTTCTGCAGGACGTTCTACATGGACACCACGAGCGCCGTCTACGTCACCACGGACCGCTGTTCCGGCTCCTTCCACGGCCACCCCCACACGGTCTACATCGTCTACTGTAGCGCCCTACTTTTTAATAAAGATAGAACACCTGTGTAACCTGCTATTCCCGGGATCTTTGATAGCATACACATGACAAAATGAAATATTCATTGCAATAGCATCATTCTACATCGTTAATCCAGTGGATAAGAAATAAAATAGCCTTACAATTGGCATAGCCATCATGGACTAGCCCTAATAAAAAGTTTCAAAGTAAACACAGCGGAAACAATTCTTCAATAAGCCTTCTTAACTTCATGCTCCACAGGCAGACCATGTTGGCGATAGACTCGAGATCCTAAACGAAATCCTCACTCGTCTTCATATTTATCTACACGTTGGAATATGCAGTCCCCACAGGGGAGGAAGTTAGTACAAATAGTATACTGGCAAGTGACACTTGTATGGTGGCAGTTTTGAGGAATACAATAGCTACATGATATTTGGCTGGTAGAGTCTGGGCTATTTGCATAAAACCAGTTTTGTCCTACATTTGTAAATCCTTTAAAGAAAATGAAAACATTTGTACAATCATTCATGGCTAAACCACCATACACTTGGACAAATCATCATGGCTAAACCACCATGAAGTTTGATAAATCATGGCTAAACCATCATGAAGTTTGAAAGTCATCAAGGCTAAACCACCATGAAGTTTGAGAAATCATCATGGCTAAACCACCATGAAGTTTGATTGTGGCATCATGGCTAAACCACCATGTTCCCTATAAAGGGTTTCTACCATGTTTTATTTCATTAAGAAAAGATGAGGAGATCCTTCGGCACCAACTCTGTCAAGCAGCTCAACTGGCCCATAACCGGGGACACGGCTAAGATCTTAGTTTTTAACTCTGCAGAGGTTGTGCACTTTCACCTTGAGACTCATCCTCCCCGAGAGAAGAATGATACAAGATCTTTGGGAAGAGGGATTCAACCATACCAGCATGACTCGCCGCTCCTAAAATTCTACCACCCATTGTGATACAACAGGATGAATCCCCACAACTTACTTAATCTTGGCAGAGCCCATATTACCTCAAGGCTGCTCTGGAAGCTAACTATACATTGAAGACCTACAAATCTCTTTATTCCTGGGTGGTGGTCCACAAGTGCACTCTCAGGTGACAACCCCCACATTCATGGCTAAACCACCATGAACATGGTCCTGAGTAGCCACTCAACATAATCCAAGCAAGGTTCAATCCATCCAGGTGTTTCATTGGATTGTTAATTTTAAATTTTCAAAACATCACAACCCAACAAGTAACAACAATAGTTGTGATATCATTCTAGCATAGCTAAACTAGTACCTAGCGGGGGTTTCAGGTTGGCTACACACTACTAGGTGTTCTGAGCATAGCATATACTTGGAAAATAATAAAATTACCTGTGATGCATATTATTGAAAACACTAATGCAATGTGAAACAAAAGTGGGACATGAGTATCACTTGCCTTGGGGAAGTTGGTATAGAGACACTCTCTTTACAAATAGAACGTTGCTCTTAGTACAATCTAAACAATACAAATAAATAACAATAAACAAGCAATTCACCAACATACAAACAAATACAAAAAAAATACAATACAGAAGAATAACAAGTTATTCAACTTGATTTGTGTTATCATGGGCAAGTATTTAACACATAATGCAATATGCAAAAGGAATTATGATGAGATGGTTATTGTTTGGTCTTTTATGGACAAGTTCAAGTTTATCATAATAATTCAATTTATGAAAAGGAACTATAGTGGTTTGAGTTAGGCTCAACACATAATTCAATTTACAAAAGGAATTATGGTAAAAGGGTTGTCAAGGAATATCACTTCACTCTATTTACAAAAGAGGTGGATGTGATAATGTTTAGGGTTTTAGAAAACAAATTCATGATCAACGTGATTCATTTCATGGCTTTGGTTTAGTAGGGTTGAAGCAATTTACAATATGGCTTGTAAATTTACAAAGGGTTTTGGTTTTCTGTTTCAAAAGTTATTTTCCACATGGTTAACATAAATTGGGTATTGGTTTTGATCAAAATGATCATACTACAATTTCCTAAAGGAGGTTTCATCAAACAATAATTAAGGTATAATTATTAATTACTATGGGTGTTTTACATGCCAAAGATTACATGCAATGGTTTCTCTGGTCACAAATAGTTGGATAATATTTTATCTGGCTTAAGGTTACTAAATGGGAAAATTTTCTAGCAGAAAACTAATTAAAATTATTTATAGAATTAAAACTAGGTGCAAAATAGTCAAATGGTTATTTAAATTCTAATCTCCATTTTAATTGGTTCAATTATTATTCTGGGACAGAGGGTATGAAATTACACATCCTAAGGATTCCAAAAATATTTTATTGGCAATTTTTGGATTTGTAGAATTTGAATTATGCCAAAATTCATCAAAAAAGCATATTTGAATTTTAACAAATTTAAAATGATCAAATTTGAATTTGGACAGTGCCAAAAGTTTCTACATGTTCAGGGGATTTCAAAAAGTCCAAGTTTGCTAAATTTGGCCTTATGGTTAAAAAGTTATGACGATTTGAAGTTTCAGGGGCTATTCTGCAAAAAGCCATTTTAATTCTATTCGAAAAAACATAAAATAGCTGGGCACACGTGGCAGATCCCGATTGGTCCAAGGGTACCGACTGGGTGCTTGCGTGGCGCTGATGGGGCAGTGCTAACTGGGCGCCACGCGGCCGCTTCCTATTGGCCCGTACTTGTTCGAAATGTGGATCTAATCTAGGCCGTTGACTCAGATCCGACATCACAAAGAGGTGGAGAAGCTTATCGGCGATGGGGGTGGCCGGCAAATGGCACCACGGCGCCGCGCTGCTCTGAAATTCTTCGGCGGTGATGATACAGTGGCGCCCTTGGCTCGAGGATTAGATGGCGAGCATCATCACGTCATGGAGATGCAGAGGATGACCACGACGCGCGTCTTCGTTTTCGGGAACGGCGGTGATCCACGGACGGAGGTGGCGCAAGCTCCGCCGAGGTGTAGAAAACACGGCGCGGTCGTTTCCGTGCACGAAAAGAGACAGAAAAGGGTTTGGGGACGCGCGGGGTCACGAGGAATCGAATGGAGGGGATCTAAGGATCGGGCGCTTGCTCACCTGGCCAGAAATGGAAATTTCTTCCAGCGGTTGTGATGAACACCACCGAGCAATTCTGGTGGCGTGGGATCGAGAGAGAGGGGGAAACAGAGGGGAAACCGAAAGGGGAAGCGAGGCTACCAAATGGCAGTCTTGGGGAGGACGCGGGCGTGCGAGGCAGTTTCCATCGCGGTGGACGTGGGTGCGGGATCGTGGGCGAGAGAGGCAATTGGACGACGATGACGTCATGGTGACCTCACGTGGGCCCAAATTCAAATTTTTTTATGCGCCGGGTTGCATGCTTTTTTTATGCGCGCATGCGGTAGATAGCATGTGGGCTTGGGTGCAGGACTGGGCCGCGCACACGGTGGGTAGGAGGAAGAGAGAGATGTGCTGGTCAGGGCCGCTGTCCCTTTTCTCTTTTTTTGTTCTTTTTTTTTCTTTTCTGTTTTCTTTAATATGACATAGATTTTATTTTATATGTCCAATTGAACTCAAATTTGTTTCAATGGTTTTATAAAAATAAAACCTTTCATATAAAAACTATCTTGTTTCATTTCTAACACATTTAAATGTTGAGTTTTCAAAAGAGGTTTCAAATTTATGGGGTACTCTATGTCTATTGAAAATAGAGTTTAATATATCTATTTTGGGCTTATATAAAATTGTGTAAAATATTACATGTTATAATATTAAGTGTTGGAACATATCATCATTGTTTTCCTTACTAAATATTTTAAAAAACATGTTTATAATCTTTAAAGTCATTTTTTGGAAAACATACTTTACTTTTGGTCTCTTAAAATATATTTGAGGTCTAGAATATTATCAAGAGTGATAATTCCAAGAAAACATTTGAAAACAAAATGAGACAATTTTATAATTTAAAATACTTGGCAACATATTTATTTTAGAAACAATTTTTGGGGGTTAATGAAATACATGTCTAAATTGGATTAACAAACTCCAATACTTTGGAAGGATATTACTTTTATGTTGTGTTTTCTTTGTTTTTGGTGACTTGCATTAGTGGAAAACAAAAATTATAATTTTTTTGATTTTTGAGTTTCCCCAAAAATCAGGGATGTTACAGATTACCACCCTTAAAAGAAATCTCGTCCCGAGATTTGAGAAGGCTAGAAAGAAAGATAGGTTTGGGTAGCTCGGCTTAAATAACTAGGTGGCTACAACCCTTAAAAGATACTTTTGTGGGTAGTCTGAAACTCTTGTCTAACTGGTTACTGGGTTTACAATATCTTCAATTGGAGTCATACTTCCTCATCCATAATATCCTTGTATAGCAATGTATCAACTCCTTGTGGGCAATTGGTACCTTGAATCCATGTTTTCAACATGTAGGGATGTATGTGTTCATATTCACCTCCAACAGGATGAGCTTATTCACATAGCTTGGAATGTGGTTTTACTCAAGATGGCTTGAGTAGAACTTTCCCTTGCATTAGAGCTCCAGATCAACATAAGTCCGTTGAACTACTTTTGACTCTGAGGAGTCACTCTTTGGGTCAATCAATAATCCTTGGGCAGTCTAACCTTCACTTCAGCTTCTTGGATGATGTTAGAACCAAATAATTTTCTTTCTCCTAGACCACTCCATAGCAAGGTCTGGTGAATTTTCTTCTCATACAGAGTTTCAAATGGTCTCATCTCAATACTGGCTTGATAGTTGTTGTTGTAGGAAAAATTCTACATATGGTAAGTTGTAATCCTAACTAGATCCATAGTCACTCTCTTAGTTTGACCATCTGTTTGAGAATGAAACAATGTGCTGAACTCCAGTCTGGTTCCTAATGACTCATGCAGTTGTTTCCAGAAGTGTGAGGTAAACTTGGTACCCCTATCAGACACAATACTCTTTGGAACACCATGAAGTCATACAATCTTCTTCAGGTATATATTAGCCAACTTAACACTGGTGTAAGTGGTCTTTATTGGTACAAAGTGTGCTATCTTTGTCAATGATCAACCAATTCCCATTCAGAATCATACCCTGATTTGGTTCAAGGTAATCCAGGGATAATATCCATACCAATTTGTTCCCATTTTCTTGGTGATCTCTCATCATGTTGTTGTATCCCTTGAATGCAAACACCATGCTATTTCTAACGAAACTCTCATGGTAGGCAATATATTGGCTTTGTCCTCACCGAAGTTTAGTACGTTTCAGCAACACTTGACTAACACAGGGTTATAATAATATTCTACCATTCCTTGGTTCAAGCTTATTAACGTCATCTCTCTAATAGGTATGTCACTCAGATTTACCATTCCTCATAGCAAGAGTTAATAATGCGAGTAGTCATCATGGGGGCCAATCCATGTTGCACTCAATCATTACCGTGTACTTAGATTGGTGAATCTCGTATGATAACACTAGGTCACTTCAGTTGTCTAACAGATAGTGTCCCAACTGTAAGACAAACCTGAGCTAAACTATCGTTTCTCCAACTATTGGGGTTGCATAAACTCTTGCACTTCCAGTTGAATAGTTGCCACTTCTTCATATGTTCTTCTCGTGTAGCAAGCTATCTGAAAACTTAACTCAAGTATCACTGGTTGATGGACTTAAAGCTCCTTAGGATAGAGGTGGCTTGATCATGGATGTGTTTGTTCCTTAACACAGAAGAACAAAATCCTAAAATCTTTGGTATTCCTCAATTGGATGTTTGTCTCAAAAGTGTTCTCTTGGGTGTCAACAGTTGTTGCACTCCAGTTTAGAAATTCACTATGGTTGGTAAAGGGGTATAGTGTTGGGTTTGGTTTAGCATGGATGAGTAGAGATTTAGAAAGAGACTAAAGAAGGTTCCTACCCAAACAAAGCAGAGTAAGGCAATTCATCATACAAAAAACATTTAACCACTCATAACAAACATTCATCACTCCAATCATCAAAGTTTAATAAAAAAAACCTAGTATTTTGATAACACACACAATTTGTATGTTCAATACACTAACACATTAACGTTGTTCTAACAAAGTAACTAGATTGGTGATCTCATCCATATCTTCTTGAGCTTTCTTCAAATCCTCCTCTCAATGTCTTGAGGTGTTTGGTCTTAATGTTGAAACCAAAGGTCATTTGAAAACTATTCCGTTTACTCCATGAATTTTCACCAACCATGTCTTGATAGAAAACAAGAGGGGGTCATCTATAACAAGATAAGAATATTTTGAAGGTGAATAATAGATGAGAGGATATGAGAAAGATTAAGATGTGATGTTCGGCTTCTATAGGTTTTGAACAAAGTAGATTTTCAATCCTAGTTTTTTTTTGTTCTAATCCAAACTTAGGGTCTCGATCCTACAGGAAACACTATGCTCTGATACCATTTTGTAGCGCCCTACCTTTTAATAAAGATAGAACATCTGTGTAACCTTTTAATCCCGAGATCTTTGATAGCATACACATGATAAAATGAAATATTCATTGCAATAGAATCATTCTACATCGTTGATCCAGTGGATAAGAAATAAAATAGCCTTACAATTGGCATAGCCATCATGGACTAGCCCTAATAACAAAGTTTCAAAGTAAACACAGCGAAACAAATCTTCAATGAGCCTTCTTAACTTCATGCGCCAAATGCACAACATGTTGGCGATAGACTCGACATCCTAAACGAAATCCTCACTCGTCTTTAGATTTATCTGCATGTTGGAATATGCAGTCCCCACGGGGGAGGAAGCCAGTACAAAGAGTGTACTTGCAAGTGACACTTGTACGGTGGCAGTTTTGAGGAATACACTAGCTACATGATATTTGGCTGATGGAGTCTAGGCTATTTGCATAAAGCCAGTTTTTTCCTACATTTGTAAATCCTTTAAATCAAATGAAAACATTTGTACAATCATTCATGGCTAAACCACCATAAACTTGGACAAATCATCATGGCTAAACTACCATGAAGTTTAATAAATCATCATGGCTAAACCACCATGAAGTTTGAAAGTCATCATGGCTAAACCACCATGAAGTTTGAGAAATCATCATGGATAAACCACCATGAAGTTTGATTTTGGCATCATGGCTAAACCACCATGTGCCCTATAAAGGGTTCTACCATGTTTTATTTCATTCAGAAAAGATGAGGAGATCCTTCGGCACCAACTCTGTCTAGCTGCTCAACTGGCCCATAACCGGGTACACGGCTAAGATATTAGTTTTTAACTCTGCAGAGGTTGTGCACTTTCACCTTGAGACTCATTCTCCCCAAGGGAAGAATGAGACAACATCTTTGGGAAGAGGGATTCAACCATACAAGCATGACTCGATGCTCCTAAAATTCTACGACCCAATGTCATACAACAGGATGAACCCCCACAACTTACTTAATCTTGGCAGAGCCCATATTACCTCAAGAATGCACTGGAAGCTAACTATACATTGAATACCTACAAATCTCTTTATTCATGGGTGGTGGTCGACAAGTGTACTCTCAGGTGACAACCCCCACATTCATGGCTAAACCACCATGAACATGGTCCTGAGTAGCCACTCAACATAATCCAAGCAAGGTTCAATCCACCTAGGTGTTTCATTGGGTTGTTAATTTTCAAAACATCACAACCCAACAAGTAACAACAATAGTTGTGATAGCATTCTAGCATACTAAACTAGTACCTAGCAGGGGTTTCAGGTTGGCTACACACTACTAGGTGTTCTGAGCATAGCATATACTTGGAAAATAATGAAATTGCCTATGATCCATACTACTGAAAACACTAATGCAATGTGAACCAAAAGTGGGACATGAGTATCACTAGCCTTGAGGAAGTTGGTATAGAGACACTCTCTTTACAAATAGAACGTTTCTCTCCGTACAATCTAAACAATACAAATAAATAACAATAAACAAGCAATTCACCAACATACAAACAAATACAAAAAATACACAGAAGCATAACAAGTTATTCAACTTGATTGGTGTTATCATGGGAAAGTATTTAACAAATAATTCAACATGCAAAAAGAATTATGATGAGATGGTTATTGTTTGGTCTTTTATGGACAGGTTCAAGTTTATCATTATAATTCAATTTATGAAAAGGAACTATAGTGGTTTGAGTTAGGCTCAACACATAATTCAATTTACAAAAGGAAGTATGGTAAAAGGGTTGTCAAGGAATATCACTTCACTCTATTTACAAAAGAGGTGGATGTGATAAGGTTTAGGGTTTTAGAAAACAAATTCATGATCAACATGATTCATTGCATGGCTTTGGTTTTGTAGGGTTGAAGCAATTTACAATATGGCTTGTAAATTTACAAAGGGTTTTGGGTTCCAGGTTCAAAAGTTATTTTCCACATGGTTAACATAAATTGGGTATTGGTTTTGATCAAAATGATCATACTACAATTTTCCTAAAGGAGGTTTCATCAAACAAGGTATAATTATTAATTACTATGGGTGGTTTACATGGCAAAGATTACATGCAATGGTTTCTCTGGTCTAAGGTTACTAAATGGGACAATTTTCCAGAAGAAAACTAATTAAAATTATTTATAAAATTAAAACTAGGTGCAAAATACTCAAATGGTTATTTAAATTCTAATCTCCATTTTAATTGGTTCAATTATTATTTTGGGACAGAGGGTATGAAATTACACATCCTCAGGATTCCAAAAATATTTTATTGGCAATTTTTGGATCTGTAGAATTTGAATTATGCCAAAATTCATCAAACAAGCCTATTTGAATTTGAACAAATTTTAAATGATCAAATTTGAATTTGTGCAGTGCCAAAAGTTTCTACATGTTTAGGGGACTTCAAAAAGTCCAAGTTTGCTAAATTTGGGCTTATGGTTAAAAAGTTATGATGATTTGAAGTTTCAGGGGCTATTATGCAAAAAGCTATTTTAATTCTATTCGAAAAAAACATAAAATTGCTGGGCACACGTGGCAGATCCTGATTGGTCCAAGGGTACTGACTAGGTTCTTGCATGGCTCTGCCGGGGCAGTGCTGGCTGGGCGCCACGCGGCCGCTTCCTATTGGCCCGTACGTGTTCGAAATGTGGATCTAATCTAGGCCGTTGACTCAGATCCGACATCACAAAGAGGTGGAGAAGATTACCGGCGACGGGGGTGGCCGGAAAATGGCACCACGGTGCCGCGCTGCTCTGTAATTCTTTGGCGACGATGATACGGTGGCGCTCTTGGCTCGAGGAGTAGACAACGAGCAGCATCACATCATGGAGATGCAGAGGATGACCACGACGCGCGTCTTCGTTTCCGGGAGGCGGCGCAGGCTCCGGCGAGGTGTAGAAAACACGGCGCGGTCGTTTCCGTGCACGAAATGAGACGGAAAAGGATTAGGGGGACGCGCGGGGTCACGGGGAATCGAATGGAGGGGATCTAAGGATCAGGCGTTTGCTCACCTGGCCAGAAATTGAAATTTCTTCTGGCGGTTGTGATGAACACCGACGAGCGATTCTTGTGGCGTGGGATCGAGAGAGAGGGGGAAAACAGAGGGGAAACCGAGAGGGGGAGCGGGGCTACCAAATGGCGGTCTTGGGGAGGATGCGGGCGTACGAGGCAGATTACATCGTGGTGGACGTGGGTGCGGGATCGTGGGGAAGAGAGGCAATTGGACGACGATGACGTCACGGTGACCTCATGTGGGGCCCACCTGTCAGTGGAAGCGAGAGAGAGACGGGCCGGGTTGCGTGCTTTTTTTATGTACGCATGCGGTAGATAGCATGTGGGCTTTGGTGCGGGACTAGGCCGCGCAAGGGGTGGGGAGGAGGCAGAGAGAGATGGGCTCATCAGGGCCGCTGTCCCTTTTCTCTTTTTTTTGTTCTTTTCTTTTTCTTTTCTGTTTTCTTTAATATGACATAGGTTTTATTTTATAAGTCCAATTTAACTCAAATTTGTTTCTATGGTTTTATAAAAATAAAACCTTTCATATAAAAACTATCTTGTGTCATTTCTAACACATTTAAATTTTGAGTTTTCAAAAAAGGTTTCAAATTTATGGGGTACTCTATGTCTATTGAAAATAGAGTTTAATATATCTATTTTGGGCTTAAATAAAATTGTGTAAAATATTACATGTTATAATATCAAGTGTTGGAACATATCATCATTGTTTTCCTTACTAAATATTTTTGAAAAAATGTTTATAATCTTTAAAGTCATTTTTTTGAAAACATACTTTACTTTTGGTCTCTTAAAATATATTTGAGGTCTAGAATATTATCAAGAGTGATAATTCCAAGAAAACATTTGAAAACAAAATGAGACCATTTTATAATTTAAAATACTTGGCAACATATTTATTTTAGAAACAACTTTTGGGGGTTAGTGAAATATATGTCTAAATTGGATTAACAAACTCCAATACTTTGGAAGGATATTACTTTTGTGTTGTGTTTTCTTTGTTTTTGGTGACTTGCATTAGTGGAAAACAAAAGTTTTAAATTTTTTTGATTTTTGAGTTTCTCCAAAAATTAGGGATGTTAAATCTACATTTCCACCATTTGCAGCCAAGACAAATACGCCCGCTGGTTCCGCGCCAAGCTCCTCATCGTCCATAGCTTCCACGGGCAAGACCAGCACAATTAAGTGCCGCAAATGCAGTGGGCTTGGTCACTTTGCACGTGAATGCCCCTCCGCTCGTGTGATGATTGCCCTTGACGATGGTGGATACGATTCTGCTAGTGACTATGATGAACCGACATTGGATCTCATCACACATGACGAGCAATGCACGGCAGCCACCGCGGAGCAAGATCCGTAATACATGGCGGCAGAACATGCGGAGCGTTACCCGTCGATGATTGCGCATCGCTCTTTGAGTGCACAAGTGAAAAAAGCTGAACCAAGTCAGCGCAATAACCTGTTCCATACAAAGGGTTATTGTAAAAAATCGTTGTATCCGCGTTATTATTGATGGAGGGAGCTGCGACAATTTGGCGAGTGTGGAGATTGTTGAGAAGCTTTCTCTCTCGACACGTCCTCATCCTCGTCCGTATCACATTCAATGGTTTAACGACAGTGGCAAAGTTAAGGTAACATGTACCGTGCGTGTGCATTTTACTATTGTTGCATATTCTGATTATGTTGAATGTGATGTTGTTCCTATGCAAGCATGTGCGCTCTTACTTGGTAGACCATGGCAATATGATACAAATTCTGTCCACCATGGTAGCACAAATCAATATTCTCTTATTCATACGGATAAGCCAATTGTGTTACTTCCCATGTCTCCTAAAAATATTTTAAAAGATGATCTTGCTAGAGCTAGTAAAGCACACAATGGGGAGAAAAGTCTGAGTGAAAATCAGATTGATGCTAAAAAATTGATGCCATCTAAAAGTACTTCCAAATCTGATCCAAAACATGCTACCAAAATCTAGGAGTTGGCATACCAAGTGTTTACATCTGTTCTCAGGGTTGTATGTGCCAAATATTCACTCACTCTTTGTGTTGGGTCTTGACCGACATCAATTCCTCTCTTCGAGTCTAAGTACTTATAGGTTAAAAGTCCCAGAACCGATGGACGGGAGGGAATCTTGTGTAGAGGTGGTTCATGCCATTGTTTTGGAACTTCCTAGGGTCCACCCTAACGCAACGAAGCAAAGATTTGCACATTTCTACCCACTCCGGGCTCAGGTCAAAGCTATAGACTGATAAGGTGGACTTTTCTCTAGCGAGTCTAGGGTTTCACCACGAAGGGGCTCCGGAGCGTTGGGATTTCACCAAAAGCTAGGAGTTGTAATACCAAGTGTTTAAATGTGTTCTCAGGGTTGTACATGCCAAATATTCACTCACTCTTTGTGTTGGGTCTTCAGCGGTGTCGATTCCTTTCTCCGAATCTACGTACTTATAGGCTGAAATTCCCAGAACCGACGGACGAGAGGGAATCTTGTGTAGAGGTGGTTCATGCCATTGTTTTGGGACTTCCTAGGGTCCACCCTAACACAACAAAGAAAATAGTTGCACATTGCTACCCACTCTGGGTTCCGGCCAAAGCTGTAGACCGATTAGGTGGATTTTTCTCCAGCGGGGCTAGGGTTTCGCCGCGGAGGGGCTCCGGAGCGTCGAGATGTCGCGAAAAGCTAGGAGTTGGCATACCAAGTTTTTACATGTGTCCTTAGGGTTCTACATGCCAAATATTTACTCACTATTTGTGTTGGGTCTTCACCGAAATTGATTCCTCTCTCCGAGAGTCTAAGTACTTATAGGCTGAAAGTCCCGGAACCGATGGACGAGAGGGAACCTTGTGTAGAGGTGGTTCATGCCATCGTTTTGGGACTTCCTAGGGTCAGCCTAACACAACAAAGAAAAGATTTCCACATTTCTACCCACTCCGGGATCCGGTCAGAGCTGTAGACCGATAAGGTGGACTTTTCTCCAGAGGGGCTAGGGTTTCGCCGCGGAGGGTCTCCGGAGCGTCAGAATGTCACCAAAAGATAGGAGTTGGCATACCAAGTGTTTACATGTGTTCTCAGGGTTGTACATGCCAAATATTCACTCACTTTGTATGTTGGGTCTTCACCGGCACCGATTCCTCTCTCCGAGTCTAAGTACTTATAGGCTGAAAGTCCCAGAATCGAGGGATGGGAGGGAATCTTGTGTAGAGGTGGTTCATAACATTGTTTTGGTAC
Source organism: Alopecurus myosuroides (assembly GCA_028641055.1). Classification (NCBI taxonomy): domain Eukaryota; kingdom Viridiplantae; phylum Streptophyta; class Magnoliopsida; order Poales; family Poaceae; genus Alopecurus; species Alopecurus myosuroides. Next base: position 391,542,582 of record CM054057.1, read on the forward strand.
TTCCTAGGGTTCACCCTAACACAACCAAGCAAATATTTTCACATTGCTACCCACTTCTGGCTCTGGTAAAAGCTTTAGACCGATAAGGTGGACTTTTCTCCAACGGGCTAGGGTTTCACCGCGGAGGGGCTCCGAAGCTTCGGGATGTCACCAAAAGCTAGGAGTTGGCATAAAAAGTGTTTACATGTGTTCTCAGGGTTGTACATGCCAAATATTGACTCACTCTTTGTTTTGGGTCTTCACCGGCGTCGATTCCTCTCTCCGAGTCTACGTACTTATAGGCTGAAAGTCCCGGAACCGACGAACGAGAGGGAATCTTGTGTAGAGGTGGTTCATGCAATTGTTTTGGGACTTCCTAGGGTCCCCTAACACAAAAAATAAAAGAGTTGCACATTGCTTCGCAGTCCAGGCTCCGGTTAAAGCTGTAGATCGATAAGGTGGACTTTTATCCAACGAGGCTAGGGTTTCGCCACGGAGGGGCTCAGGAGCGTCGGGATGTCACCAAAAGCTAGGATTTGTAAGTGTTTACATGTGTTTTCAGGGTTGTACATGCCAAATATTCACTCACTCTTTGTGTTGGGTCTTCACCGGCATCGATTCCTCTCTCCGAGCCTAAGTACTTATAGGCTGAAAGTCCCGGAACCGACGGACGGAAGGGAATCTTGTGTAGAGGTGGTTCATGACATTGTTTTGGGATTTCCTAGGGTCCACACTAACACTACCAAGAAATGATTTGCACATTGCTACCCACTCCAGGCTACGGTAACAGTTGTAGACTGATAAGTGGACTTTTCCCCAGCGGGGCTAGGGTTTCGCCGCGGAGGGGCTCCGGAGCGTTGGGATGTCACCAAAAGCTAGGAGTTGGCATACAAAGTGTTTACATGTGTTCTCAGGGTTGTACATGCCAAATATTCACTCACTCTTTGTGTTGGGTCTTCACCGGCATCGACTTCTCTCTCCGAGTCTAAGTACTTATAGGCTAAAAGTCCCGGAACCGGCGGACGGGAGGGAATCTTGTGTACAGGTTGTTCATGTCATTGTTTTTGGACTTCCTAGGGTCCACCCTAACACAACCAAGCAAAGAGTTGCACATTGGTACCCACTCCGGGCTCCGGTCAAAGCTGTAGACCGATAAGGTGGACTTTTCTCCATCGGGGCTAGGGTTTCGCCGCGGAGGGGCTCTGGAGCGTCAGGATGTCACCAAAAGCTTGGCATACCAAGTGTTTACATGTGTTTGTCAAGGTTGTACATGCCAAATATTCTCTCACTCTGTGTGTTGGGTTTTCACAGGCATCGATACCTCTCTCCGAGTCTAAGTACTTATAGGCTGAAAGTCCCGGAACCGACGGACGGGAGGGAATGTTGTGTAGAGGTGGTTCATGCCTTAGTTTTGGGACTTCCTAGGGTCCATCCTAACACAACCAAGCAAATAGTTGCGCATTTTTACCCACTCCGGGCTCCGGTCAAAGCTGTAGACCGGTAAGGTGGACTTTTCTCCAGCGGGGCTAGGGTTTCGCCGCAGAGGGGCTCTGGAGCATAGGGATGGCACCAAAAGCTAGAAAACACACCGTATCCGTGATCCAACGACTCACAAACACTTGAAAGAAACACACGATCCATGTGATTCTTTCTGATTGGTCCAGACGAAACCCTAACTATTTAGTCCAGATTGGTAAAATAGGCCGGGACGAAAGCGTTTGTTTCTTCTCACTATATTTATGTATGCATCGCAACCATTGGAATAACACATCTAAACTCATATCTGAAACCTCATCACTTTCTCCCATGGCTTCTACCGTACCCACTCTAACCTACTCGCAGGAGGAGGCGATTTCCGCCTCGAACTACCCCTGCCTGCCCGGGTACAATGTCCCCGCCGGTTGGATGCTAAGTGCCGGAGGAGTGTCGGTCCCTCATGTTCCTGAAGGTGTGGCGCGTAGGGCGGCCATCACGAAATACTACTACCACGAGCTCACGCCGGAGCAGCAGAGGGATCCCTCTTGGAATCCTGATTACCTCCCTACTTGAGACGCCTTCTTCATTAATCGGCGTGAGAGGGCGCTCGACAGGTACGAGGAGAACGGCCCGCCTCCTTCGAAATTCAACGAGGCTGGTCGTCAGCTGTGGTGGGGTGGAGGACGGACTCTTCAGAGCGTCATGAACTACATCAGGACCGGCGATAACCCCCGCCCGTGCTACCCTCATGCCCACTACAGGCGTCCTGGTCCTCCGAGGGTAACTCCCCGAGCACCGTTTGACGATAGTGACGACGACGGCGGCGACTATGAGGACTACAAGTTGGCGTACTATAGGCCTATGCAGGAGTATGACTAGTAGATCAGATCCACTCTTGCCATTATGTACTGCCTTGTTTATCTAGATCTATGCTCTCCGTTTAGGTTTAGATCCACTCTTGCCATTATGTACTCCCTTGTTTATCTATCTAGATGTACCGGCCTCCTCCCTAATGTTGGCTCTATATTCTGGTTTTGGTGCAAATGACGGGTGTTATGGCCGAAAACCTTTTATGTCGGAGATAGAACAAAAAACACCAAAATGATCAGAAGAAGTTGTATCAAACCTTTTACGTCGGAGATAGAACAAAACAATCAGTATCACCATCATACAGCCCAACCGCGACTCGTGAGTCCATATATGTATATCAAATGCACGGTTGGACGTATGACGACGAATCCGAATGATTTATATTCGGTCGAAGAACTGAAAGATGTATGCAGGGAATCCGAGAGGTGGACTAGATATAGGGGCGTGTGGCTCACAAAGTGACTGTGCTAGTGAGTCGTTGGAAGCCACAGTGTGTTTCTTTCTATATCTTGTGATTCGTTGGATCAGGGGTGTGTTTCTTTGTAGCTCTTGTGAGCCGTTGGATATGTGGTTCTCGAGCGTCTAAATCCCACCAATCAGGAAGAATCACACGGTTCGTGTGTTTGTTTCTAGATTTGTGAGTCGTTCGATCAGGGGTGTGTTTCCTTCTAGCTCTTGTGAGACGTTGGATCAGTGGTTCTGGAGGGTCTGAATCCCACCAATCAAGAAGAATCACGGGGATCGTGTGTTTCTTTCTATCCCTTGTGAGTCGTTGGATCAGGGGTGTGTTTCTTTCTAGCTCTTGAGAGCCGTTGGATCAGTGGTTCTCGAGCGTCTAAATCCCACCAATTAGGAAGAATCACACGGATCGTTTGTTTCTTTCTAGCTCTTGTGAGCCATTGGATCGGGGGTGTATTTATTTCTAGCCCTTGTGAGCCGTTAGATCAGTGGTTCTCGAGCGTCTGAATCCCACCAATAAGGAAGAATCACACGGATCGTGTGTTCCTTTCTAGCTCTTGTGAGTCGCTGGATCAGGGGTGTGTTTCTTTCTAGCTCTTGTGAGCGGTTGGATCGAAACTAGCACACTCACTTTGTGAGCCACACAGACCTATATATAGCCCACCTCTCGGCTTCCCTGCATACATCTTTCAGGTGAACGACTGAATACAAATCATCCGAATTCTCCAGCATACGTCCGACCGTGCATTTTATATGCATATATGAACTCTGGAGACATGGTCGAGCTGTATTCTGGCGATACCGATTGTTTTGTTCTACCTTCGGCATAAAAGGTTTGATGATACAACTTATTTTTTGTGAACATATTTTCAACACAACTGTTGTAATCCAAGTTTATTATTACACATCACCAACAACATCCCTATATCTAGTCTTCTGAGTTTTCTTCATGTATTAAAGCGGACACCACTGTTTTGGTGGGTGCTTTTCTTATCTTGGGCGATTGTGTAAAATGTATTGCCATTTATCTCGTACCCTTGAAAACTCCCAATAGTCGAAAGATGGTGACCCGGCCAACATGTACAACCGATCTTCAATAGTGGTGTCATTTATAAGATGTGTTTGCAATCAACTTTTAAAAGTCTCCATGTGTTTGCGTTTAATCCATGAGTCACCCTTCCCCGGGTTTGTGGAGCATACAATATTCTTGTGTTCCTCAAGATACGGAGCCACGAAGGTGGAATTTTGTAGAAATGTGTAGTGTGCTTTAGTGAAACAATGCCCGTCCCTGCGTATCATTGTTTTCTTTCACAACGTTCCTTTTCGCCTCAGTCTCCCCTCATGCCGCGATTCAGGAACACCAATCGTGTTAAGGTCAGGAATAATGTCAGCACAGAACCCAATGACCTCCTCTATTCCATAGCCCTTTGAGATGCTCCCTTCTGGCCTAGCACGTTTATGAACATATTTCTTCAAGACTCCCATGAACCTCTCAAAGGGGAACATATTGTGTAGAAATACCGGACCGAGAAGATGAATCTCTTCACATAGGTCAACCAGGAGATGCGTCATAATGTTGAAGAAGGATGGTGGGAACACCAACTCAAAACTAACAAGACACTGGACCACATCCCCCCTGTAATCTTGCCAGACTTTCTGGATCGATTACCTTCTGAGATATTGCATTGAGGAATGCACATAACTTCACAATGGGTACTCGAACATTTCTCGGTAGAAGCCCCCTCAATGCAATCGGAAGCAACTGCGTCATAATCAAGTGGCAGTCATGAGACTTCAGGTTTTGGAAATTTTTCTCAGCCATATTTATTATCCCCTTTATAGTCGACGAGAAGCCATACGACACCTTGATACTATAAAGGACTTCAAAAAATATTTCCTTCTCTGCTTTGGTAAGAGTGTAGCTTCTTAAGTAATGGATCCATGTATCCGTGTGCTTGTTGCTTGGGTCTTTCGTACGTTGCTGGTCCTCCCGTGCTTCTGGCGTATCTTTTGACTTCCCATACACACCTAGGAAGCATAGCAGGTTGACGCAGAGATTCTTCATCACGTGCATCACGTCGATTGAAGAGAGGACATCTAGGACTTTCCAATAGGGTAGCTCACAAAATATAGATTTCTTCTTCCACATGGGTTCGCGCTTATCAGGGCCGTTCGGAATAGGTTGGCTGCCATCACCCTTCCCAAAGATTACTTTTAGGTCATTGACCATATTGAATACATCATTAACACTATGGAGGTCAGGCTTCTTCCGGGTATCTGCCTCACCTGTGAAATGCTTGCCTCCTTTCTTTCTTAAGGGATGCTTGATCGGAAGAAATCTACGATGCCCCAGGTATACAACCTTCTTAGATTTATCCAAATATACACTGTCATTCTTATCTAAACAGTGCATGCATGCATTGTATCCCTTGTTTGTATGTCCGGAAATGTTACTAAGAGCAGGCCAATATTTGATGGTTACGAAAAGCGACGCGCGTAGCTCAAATGGCTTTTGTTTGTTCTCATCCCACACACGTACACCTGGTTTTCCCCACAAATGTAAGAGTTCTTCCACTAATGGCCTTAGGTACACATCAATGTCGTTGCCGGGTTACCTTGGACCCTGGATGAGCAATGGCATCATAATGAACTTGTGCTTCATGCACAACCAAGGAGGAAGGTTGTAGATACATATAGTCATGGGACAGGTGCTATGATTAGAGCTCTGGTCCCCGAAAGGATTAAAGTCATATGTACTTAGACCAGACCATAAGTTTCTTGCCTCTCCTGTAAAGTCCGGGAAGTCTCTCTCGATTTTTATTCACTGCAACCCATCAGCGGTTGTCTCAACTTTTCGTCTTTCTTACGGTCTTCTTTGTGCCATCACAACAACCTGGCATGCTCTTTGTTTCTAAACAGTCGTTTCAACCGTGGTATTATAGGAGCATACCACATCAACTTTGCAGGAACCCTCTTACGGGGGGGGGGGCTCACCTTCAACATCGTCAGGGTCATCTGGTCTGATCTTATACCGCAGTGCAGTACATACCGGACATTTATCCAAATTATCGTACTTATCACCGCGGTAGAGTATGTAGTCATTAATGCATGCATGTATTTTCTTCACATCTAATTAGAGGGAAGAGAGCCTTCTTTGCTTCGTGCGTTCTGTCAGGCAATTCGTTATCCTTTGGAAGCTTCGGCTTCGTTATTTGAAGTAAACTCTCAAATTCCTTGTCAGTCACACTGTTGTGTGCCTTCCATTTCAGCAACTCCAGTGTGGTACCGAGCTTTGTGCTACCATCTTCTCTATTTGGGTACAACAACTTTTTGTGATCGTGTAACATGCCGTCCAACTTCAACCTCTCCAATTCACTTTCGCAGTCTTCCCTTGCATAAGCAATAACTCGACCAAGATCATCATCGGGCTCATCTAATGCCCTTTTTTGTCACCTCCTTCTTCTGCATTGTCTTCCATTGTAGTATCACTGTATTCAGGGAACATAGGATCCTCTTCTTCTTCTTCATTGTCTTCCATCACAACCCCTGTTTCTCCATGCTTGGTCCAACAATTATAGCTGGGCATGAAACCTCTTCGTAGCAGGTGGCCGTGAAGGACTCTCAAGGAAGAGTGCTCCCTGACGTTCCGACATTCAACACATGGGCAACACATAAATCCATTCTCTTTGTGATCCTGAGCTACACCGAGAAATTCATCTAGGCCTGCCCTATACTCGGAAGTGCGTCGGTCACCATACATCCATCGCTGCTGTGCATGCATCTGCATCATATAATTAAGTTTATCAAGAAACATTACAATAACATCTTCAATAGCGAAATGACCACAATACATCGACAAATATAACTTTTTTTTGTATCAATTACAGATGAAAAGGATAAGTTTGCTAACCTCGGTCGAAGATACCATTTTATGTGAACTTAAGTGTGGCTCGGGTATTTTGTCGAACGCCTCGTGTGCATACTAAAAGAACACACACGAGCACCCACCTCTCTCACTCCTCCAAGCCAAAAAAACAGAGGGAAGGGGGGATGGGAGGAAGTATATATATAGGCAAGGGGGATTTCGTCCCGGTTCCTGGAAAGAACCGGGACCAATGCCTTTGTTGTGCCACATGGCGTGTGGCGAGGCATTAGTCCCGGTTCTTGCCAGGAACCGGGACGAATGCCCCCTAAACAACCGGGACCAATGCCTGTAGAGTTCCCACATTTAAATAATGTAAGGACACCTCTGTTATTGTGCTAGTCCCTAGATCAATTGCTAGAACCACGGTACAAAATGAAATATCATGCAAATGCATCAAATTCTATTACATTGCATGATCCAGTCTTTACAAAATAGTATTACAACTTGCATAGTCTTAGAAGACTAGCAGAAAACAAAGAAATTCATCGGAAAACATAGTACACCATTGAGCCCATCTTCTTCATGTGCCATAGGCAAAACATGTTGGCGATAGTCTCGAGATCCTAAACGAAATCCTCACTCGTCTTCAGAATCATCTGCAGGATGGAATATGCAGCCACAAGGGAGTCAATACAATTTAATGTATCGGCAAGTAACACTATGGTAGATATAAATGGCAAGAATAATACTACATGATTATTTGACTAAGTGGAGTTTTGGCTAAGTTTTCATAAAGAAAGCTTTCTCCTATATCTTTTGTAAACCAAACTTTTCTTTTCAAAAAGTGGCATCATTGGACTAAAATCCAAGTACCACAACTACTATTCACTTGGTCAAAATTTTATTTATTGAAAATCGTGATGTGATTCTTCTGTCCATCCTTGTCCATCTACTCATAGTTTTCCATAACCGGGGACACGGCTAAGATCTTAGTTTGTTGACTCTGCAGAGTTTGTGCACTTTCACCTTCAGACTCAATTCAACCCAAACATCCTGTACACCCTGAGTCCATTAAGGAAAGGAGAAGAATCAAGACAAGATCTTTCAGAAGCAAGAATTCAACCCCGTGGCAAGACCCGTTCCACCTATAATTATGCTACATTTGCTTGTCAAGCCCAGGCTGAACCCTCACAACTTAGTTGATCAAGACAGAGCCCATATGACCAAAGGCTGCACTGGAAGCAATCTAAACTTGGGGAACATCATAATCACTTTGTTCCTGGGTGGCATTCTTTCAAGTGAACTCCCCTCGGGGAGACACTCAACTATCAACAACCCCGCACTACCAATCCACTCAGGTGGTTCATTGAAGTTGTTACTTAGAATTTTTCCATAACATCAAGTAAAACAATTTTTGTATCAAGGCTAAGCATCAACTAAGTACCAATGCTTCAAAATAACAAGGTATAAGGATGGCTACACACTACTAGGATATAACATAGCATAATATAACTTAGTAAAATTTCCTATCATGCATACTACTCAAAATCAGCTAATGCATATATAAAATAATGGGTTGTTTAATGATGTGTTACTTGCCTTGTTGAAGTTGGTGAAGAATTCACACTCTCTTCACAAAAGATCGTTGCTCTCCGTACAATCTATTCATTGAAAACACAAAAACAAAATAAACAAACATGCTATCAAACAAACATACAAGGGAAGAAACATACAAAGCAACAATCATGACAAAAGGGATGTAACCAAGCTGGCTAGGACAAGGTCAAGGTTTGAGTTTGAAAGATTCATTCTCTAATGGTTTCATACTTGTTAAGGAGTTTCCAAGGGTTTACTTGGTATGGGATTGGTTGAGTTTGATGTGATCAAACTTTATTATAACCATACTTGTCGAGGAAGTTCCAAGAGTTCACCAAGGGGGATCATATCACTTCAACTAAAGTAGCACATAACAATGTGTAACACTTAGTCATTTTCTTCAAGACATTTGAGTGATCTAAGTTAGTCTTTCCATTTTGGGTTAAGGTAGGTCTAGGTTCAACTAACTTCATGAAAAATAGAGAAAATAAGATAGTCTTGGGATTTTCCATTTAGGACAAGGGTTGGACAAAACAAACTTGCTAACTCTTCGACTTGTATGGATTGCTCCAAGTCTTCAATGCTTGTCTCCTTGAAGATCATCTTCATGTTTCTATTGTAGTCTTGTTCCTTGGATGGATTCTTCTCTTGGTCTTGATAGATTCTTCATGGCTTTCTCAATAGTTGGTCCAAGGTGGGATGGCCACAAAATACCACTAAGTCAAATAGAAGAGAAAGAAAATAAGAGGAAAGATAGAAAGAGAGAGGGAGATGTTTTCTTGTGGATTTCTTCATACTTGTACTTCCTTGAGTTGCTTCTAGTTATTGTGAAGTCCAATCCCCTTACTTCAAATTCTTCAATTATCTTCTTTGTAGCTCTTCATGTTGCCACCAAGTTGAAATATGGAGTTCCTTCTTGTGGTTGAGTCTTGTCTTCCATTTTGCTAACTTGATGGATTCTTGAAGCAAGAATAGGGGAATGTAGAAGTAGATAGAAAACTATGGTACTAGTGTTTTGAGGTTCACTACTTGGTCTTTTATATGGTTGAAATATACTAGGGACTTGGTCTTGGCTCCAAAAATGGTCACAACAAACAATGGTAGAAAGAAATAGAAACAAAATCTAAGGCATGATCAACTAGTGGTTCACTATGATGGATTTTTGGTCCAACTTACATGGAAATGGTTAAAGGTTGTCCAAAATATTTAGGTACTGATGTCTATGGTTCAAGGTTACCAAATGGAGCAACTTTTCTTAAGAAAACATTTTCAAATTATTTATAGAATTAAATCTATGTCCAAAATACTCAAATGGCATCTAAAATCTAAAACACTTCAAAAATAATTAAAATAGGATTTTGGGCAGTGATTAGTGTTAGTACATATTCTAAGGAACCCAAAGAAATTTGGTTTTCTTAAATTGGATTTAAAGAATTTGAATTATGTCAAAATTCATCAAACAAGCATATTTGAATTTGAACCAATTTAATTTTGTCAATTTTGAATTTGAACAGTGCTAAAAGATTCTAAACATTCTGGGGATTTCAAAAAGTCCAAGTTTATCATATTTGGCCAAGTGGTTAAAAACTTATGAGGTTTCAAAGTTTCAGGGGCTTTTCGGCAAAAACTACTTTTTATTTTCTATTCGGAAATAATTCCAGAGACAGCCGGGCTCAGATTTGGCTATTTGCCGCGCAGGGTAACGGATAGGGACTGGGCCTGGGCCAGCTACGCGCTGCACCGAGCAGCATATAAGTTACTTAACGCTCTGTTTATTTGGCGTCTCCCTATTGGCCGATACCTTTTCAGTTTTAGGATCTAATCGCGGCCGTTTAAAGTAGATCGGACGGCAGAGATTAAAATAGGGGAAGATCTCACCGGCGATGACGCAGATCTCGCCGGAAAATGGCGGATGGCGGCGCTTCTCTCTCAGGCGCGGATGGCGGCAAGGCTAGGAGGGACCTCCGGGCTCGGGGATGGCTCCAGGAAACACGACGCTTCACGACGAGTCCGCTGGTGGCCTTGGCGTGGCTACAAACAGAGGCGCGTTGAAGATCCTGTGGTGGCAGTGCGGGATGGCTCGGGCGATGCGTACTGCACGCCCTAGTGCACCTGGGAACGAAATAAAATGGTCAAAAAGGCGTGCCTATAGGAGATAGGAAGCTTAGAGAGGGAAGGGGATGGCCGGACATTGCCGGATTTGTGCTCGTATGGCCGCGGTAACAGGGAGCTCCGGCGATGAAATTCGAGGTCCTGGGGGCGTGAAATGAAGACGGAGGAGAGGGGAAATGGAGCACCGGGTGTGGGCTTTAAGGGAAAGGTTTCGGCGCAGGAATTGGTGCCTTCAATTGCGAGAAATCAACGGGAATCAATTCGAGCGTTTTCGGGTGTTCACTGCGCATTAACGGAGGAAGGAGACAATGACGTCATCCATGACGTCATCCTATATTTTCTTTTTTATTTCTGTTTCAAAGATTAAATCATAACTTTTGTTTAATAACTCCAATTAACATGAAACACAATTCTAAAATCATAATATTTCAAATACTTTCCAACAATACCATTTTTGTAAACTTTACAACATATTTTTATTTTTGAATTTTGAAAAACTGAAATAATTTTTTAATAGTGATTAATGTGATTTTTAATTTAGAAAATTATAAATTATAAATATTTGTCAAATAAAATTTCGGTAGCTTTATAATGATCAAATAATATTTTCCAAAACCAATTCAAAGTGTTTTCATCTTTTATAATTTTTAAAATATGTTGAAAACATGAATAGTTACTTAATAGAAAAGAGGGTTAATATTATTTAAATGATTTTAGAAAATATTTCTATGGTTCAAATTATTGTTTTCTAGGCCCTTTTAATTTTTTTTCAACATATGAGCAATTCATTCATGGTATCTTATTAACATAATCAAAATAGAGAATTTATTCATAAATTTTAAAATTAGGGTGAGTAAGAACAGAGAGATTTACTCTAATGAAGATGTTGTTTTCCCAATTGAAAACATTGTTTTTTTCCAAGGAACTTTACTTGTTTTCATGACTCAATAATATATATAACACTTTATTGTTTTGTTGATTGACATAATACTTGGAGAACAATTAACCAGCTTTTATCCATTTGAGGTTAATAATAATAGTGACCTAATTTCTTGGAGACAAGGATAAAATATTAGAGATAGTAACTATCTAATTTTTTTAATTATCATAATCATTTTCAGAATATTAGTTGAGTTGAAAACATGTTTGGTAAAGATGTTTGCTAAGAAAATATTTTATTCTCATGAGTGAACATGTTTTATTTTAGAAATAGTCTTTAGGGTTTTTGGAATTAGGGCAATTTGGATTCTTTATTCTAATTACATATTGTTTTCTTTTCTTTCTTCCTTTTATTTGGTTTTTGTTGACTTGCTTTATCATGAAAACAAAAAGTTTCAAATTTTTGTGATTTTTTGAGTTTTCCAAAAATCAGGGATGTTACAATGACCCCTAAACAACCAGGACGAATGCCCCTGCGGCGATATACACTGCCCCGGTCGCACGAACCGGAGCGAATGCATAGCATTCGTCCCAGTTTTTGGGGCAACCGGGATTAATGACATTTATTGCTCAGAATGAAAGGGGTGGTTTCTACTAGTGTGTTAAGGAAAGGAGAAGATTGAGACGAGATCTTTCAGAAGAAATTCCACCACCGTCCTGCTTAACCCGTTCCAACCTACACCCCCTACATATGTTGTCAAGCATTGGTGAGTTCATTCAACTTAGTTGATAAAGACAGAGCCCAAATGATTAAAGGATGCACTAGTGAAAGCGCAAATCCGCCTCAATCTTGTTTTGTGTGTTTGTTAACAACACTAGTATATTATTAACGTGTGTTGATTTTCAGGGTCAAGTGATAATTCTATTAATGACGGCGTGGTCTCTAAAAATATCGAAGAGAACTACACATGTTGGAGGTGCTGGAATTAAATTCCAGGCCAGAGTCTCCGGGGTCAGGTTTTTCCAGCAAGGAAGAAGAGTGGGCGAGTGGTGTCACCAACTGCATACACACTGGAGTGTGTGCAGAGACTTACCGGAGTATCCGGTCTAGGATGGAGTCTCCGGACTTTCTTTCCAGAGTATCCGTCCTTCAAGTTCCCGAGTGCCAAGAGAAAGTGGTGTCAACCACTGGAGAGGGTTCGGAGACTATCCGGAGTCTCCGTTGCTGAGCAAAGTCTCCGGCCCACCAGAAAGTATCTAGAGTGTTTGGTAGGCTGGAGTCTTCGGCCTTTGCACCAGAGTCTTCGGTGTGACTTTCACGGAAAGACACCAAACGACTAGATTTTGGGATGGTGGTATAAATACCCCCTCCCCTTATTCTTCCTCTAGCTAGCTCGTCTAGAATTAAATGCCCTATTGATTGAGCTCACCCACCAAGCTAGATCTCCCAATCCCTCCACCCAAACTCTTTGATCTTCGGAGGATTGAAGGAGACGACCCTGATCTATATCTTCACCAACCGGTTTTCCATTCCCCCCTCATTTTATTGAGGGGAACTAGTCTAGGGTTTCCTTGTGTGGAAAACCTAGACCTCATTGCTACTCTTGGTGATTCCTGGGATCCCCTAATTCGGTTGTGGGTGTGTGCCCCAAGCTCATTGTAAAGGACTCGATTCCCGCCTCAAAGGGGATCAATAGTGGAAGGTGTACTAGGCCTTCGTGGCGTTGAGTAGGCCTTTGTGGCGAAACTCACACCCCTCTAAATAGATGTACTACCCTCAAAACGAGGAACTCGGGATTACATCCTTGTCTCTGCGTGCTTCCATTATCGGTTACCTCGTTCCCTCTCCTTTACTTTACTTTTGTATATTTATTATTGTTGTTGTTGTTGTCTAATGACCCACAAGTATAGGGGATCACAACAGTCTTCGAGGGAAGTAAAACCTAAATTTATTGATTCGACACAAGGGGAGCCAAATAATATCTATAAGCCTTAACAACTGAGTTGTCAATTCAGCTGCACCTGAAAGTAGACTTGCTCGCAACAGTTTATCGGTGGTAACAATTTTATAGCAGCAGTAGTATTAAAATAATAGAGGAGTAAAATAATAACAGCAGTAGCAATTATAGGAAACAACAGGATTAACGTACTATAGGCATAGGGATGGATGAACGGGCGTTGCATGGATAAGATAGTTCATATCATAATCAAAACATGGGCATTGCAGATAATAATAATAAAGCATCCAAGTTCTAGGCAAACCATAAGCATGTGTTCCAATATAGTCATACGTGCTCGCAATGAGAAACTTGCACAACATCTTTTGTCATACCAGCCCGTTTGCAGCAGGGCCTCAAGGGAAACTACTGGTAATTAAGGTGCTCCTTTTAATAAAGCACCAGAGCAAAGCATTAATACTCCGTGAACACACGTGATCCTCACATCACAGCCATCCCCCCCGGTTGTCCCAATTTCTGTCAATTTGGGGCCTCGGGTTCCGGACAATAATATGTGTAAACAACTTGCAGATATGATCAAGAAACATAATTATACTCATGAAAAAATAACAAGTTCAGATCTGAGATCATGGCACTCGGGCCCTAGTGACAAGCATTAAGCATAACAAGGGGCAACAACGGTAGACAACACTAACAACGTATACTAGACACTATGCCCTAACAATCTGGCATTATTACATGAACAATCTCATCTAATCCCTTCCACCCCTCTCAGTCTACAACGAGGATTACTCACACATGGATGGGGGGAATCATAGATGGTTGATGGAGAAGTGGTGGCGGTGACGATGGCGATGATCTCCTTCGAATCCCTGTCCCGGCAGGGCGCCAGAACAGGAACTTCTGATCCTCAAAGTAGGTTTCGAGGTGGCGGCGGCATTCTGATGTGGTTTTTTTGGAATATAACGAACCCCCCTCGGTTTTTAGGTTATAGGGCATAAGTAGTTGAAAGGGGAGCCCGAGGGGGTGCCTGGGGCCACAACACCACCTGTAGGCGCGGCCTAGGGGGGGTGTGCCCAGGCATGCTGTGGGCCCCTCCTTGCCCCCTCCGACTCTTGTTCTGGCTCCGGGGGTCTTTGGGTAAAATAAGGACTTCAGGATCTTTTCCGGGCTATTTTCTGAAAGGTGATTTTTCTGCACAAAACGAGATACCAAGGTATTTCTGCTGAAAACAACGTTAGTCCATGTTAGTTGTATCAAAAACTCACAAGTTTAGAGGCAAATAATAGCAAAAGTGTTCAGAAAAGGAGATACTTTTTGGACGTATCAACTCCCCCCAAGCTTAGCTTATTGCTTGTCCTCAAGCAATTCAGTGACAACTGAGTGTGATAAAAGAACTTTTACGAACACATTTGTTTCATATGATGTAAACATTCACTATATGATCAAGTGCTTAGGAAATTCATAATAAGAAGTATGCAAATAAAGTCACCTAATAGTTATGCAAACCATGAAGAGATACCAACGCAATAATAATAAACAACATGAAATATATCAATCTGCAAGATTGCAATGTTCATAATAGGGTATTATAAAGTGTAGTTGCTTGCCCTTAATAATGGAGCAAAACATAAATGCCAGGGCACCTCTGAAGTTCAAGTGAAGATTAGAAATAAAGATATCAAAGATACAAGCATCAAAGTTATACCCCAATCAACCGTGTTCTGGGACAAGTACATTATACTAAGAATGACAGCCATGCTCTCAAGAAAGTGCAGAAAGTGAGAAGGTGAAGACTCAACATAAAAGTAAAAGAAAGGCCCTTCGTAGAGGGAAGCAGGGATTAACTCATGTGTAGAGCTTTTTATTTTATAAAAAGAGGTGTTGAAAACATTTTTGTAGAGAGGTGTATGCTTATGTCAACAAATGGTAAACATAAAATAGAGTACGTCACAAGCCAACTAGACCCTGCAAGAGCGGCTCCCATTGAAGGACGCATCTGGTATAGAAGGTCATCCCTCTTCTCTTTTGTTCACACAATAATTTTTTGACTGATAATCAGGGAAAAAATAGTGAAGAGAATTTAATAGCAACCAATTTTGGGGCTGGGCACCCCGCTGCCAGCTCTTCTATCATTTGGATAAGCGGATGAAGGCACTAGTCCAGGTGTGCAAAGTCCAATCAACAAGTGAGATAAAGATTCTCTATTTACGTCCTCATGAGCTAAAATAGGAGCACCAAACAGGAATAATGTTTTGAAGGTTTTAAAGGTAGCACATGAGAAATTTACTTGGAGTGGCGGTGAAATACCACATATAGGTAGGTATGGTGGACACATTTGGACAACTTTGGTTTTTTGGGAGTTGGAGGCATGAGTGGAGATCATACTCAGTACAGGTGAAGGCTAGCAATAGACGGGAGAGAGCAACAACTGTACTAATCATGCTTGCGACAAAACAAAATTAACGAGGGCATAAAGTGATACAAATACTCTGAGGCAAAATAAATCATCGAGGCTTAATTGACTTTTTGTTTTCAATCTTATGCATGTGTGAGCATGTGCCAAGTCGATTCAAGAGAAACATTCAGAGAGAGATACCACAATTTCATACCCTTCTATGAATAAAAAAATGCAAGCAAACATTTATACAACATGCTATCTAATATTAATAAGTTTCAACTAAACATGAGATAGCACAAACTACTAAGATTTGATTAAATGGCATACACCTTACACGAACAAACTAAGCATGTCCACATGGATGAGTATATGTACAAAAATGAAAACAAATAGAGTTCATACCAGCCTCTCACCACAACTTGTATTGTCGTAAATCATCATTATTGCTCTTCACTCGTGTGGACTGAATAATATAGAATGATAACCAAGCTCCAATGGAGTCACGGAGGACTACTAAACTATGCAGCAAAATTTACAAAACCAAAGAAGAACAACAAATATTTTTGGGTTTTCGAATGTTAAAACAAAAACAGAAGGAAACAAGTAAACAAAGCAAAATCTTTTTGGATTTTTGAATATTAAACCGAAACGAGAAAATAAAGCAAACCAACAAAAGAAGCAAGAGAAACAAATAAAGAGAAAGAACAATTTTTTTGCCTTTTTTTGTTTTGGAAAGCAAGAAAAAAAAACAAAAAGAAGCGAAAGAAACGAAAACAAGCAAAAGAATAAAAACATGGATATACAAAGAACTGATACAAACATGATATGTAGATGAGATTGATGTCAGCATACCTCCCTCCAAGCTTTAGGCTTTTTGCCTAAGTGGAGATCAATCATGGCGCGGGAAGTATCCCCATGCTGGTGGGTCGTCCCTAGCATGGTCATACTCAGGCTCCCTTGAAGAAGATGAAGCAGCAGGCGCATAATCATAATCGGGGTGCTGGTATGGAAACCCCGCAGTGTTGGAAGGCTGGACGAAATCATTATCATCCCCCTCTCCAACTTCCTCTACATGCTAGGTATGCTGCTCAATGTATGCATCCAACTCGCTCTCTGAGAGTGACCATCCTCCCCTACCATTAAGGTTAAGCAAAAGAGGTGCAGGCAACAGTACTGCTCTATCAGATTTAGTCACTGTCCACCTTGATTTCTTGAGAAAGTTATTTCATAAGATAAATTGTTCATGTTAGCATAGGTGGAAACAAACTTATGTTGAATCATGGAATTAAGGTCCAGCCTCTCTACGGGAAACTGAAGGTCTAAATGATGTGGCTCCACACCATGCAAAGCTAGGAAACGAGAGGCAATAAGACCTCCACAAATTCCTCCCTTCTCACGGTTAAGTGCGAGACGGAAAGCAATTAAAGCACCTAAATTATAAGACCTATCACGCCTCAAAGAATCTGAGATAAAAGCTAGATCATACACAGATAACTTGTAGGCAATTTTTCTAGAAAGCACACACTTGTCAATAAAATAGGAAAAATATCGAATAGATGGGAGTTGAATTTCTCTAATTTTACCACTCTCCCCTGTGAAGCTTATACCTTGGAAAATCTCTTCATATAGATCCAGCATGATTTGGGCTGCCCTCTTATCTTCCCACATGATCCCCATTGTGGCACTTTGATAGCTGCACAAAAATCATCGAAAGGCAGTTCGACAACTTTATTATAAATTTTATAATGGAACATATGGTTAGGCAAGGACCAGCTAAAGCAAAAAATCCTGAACCACATACATAGTTAGTTTAATATGTTGGGTAGGTTCATCCTCAATGAAATGATCCAATCCTGCATAGCAACAAGAGTATAGAAATCCTGAAGAATTCCTGTAGCGTGCATGAATTCCTGGCATGGATAAATTGATGGAAATAATCTTTCTTCATGGTGTATGGGCCTGACCTCATGCAATTCCAACTCATGCTGGTTAAGTTGATACACATTGTACTCCATCTCTGAAATTTTTAAACAAACATTACAAAAATTGATTTCAAGCAACTATATGATATGAACTACTATAGAGACTTATAGGAAGGCTAAACATGCATCAAAACTAAATTCTTTCACAAAAATCATGCATGCTAGCTCACATAAGCTGTCACCTACAGTACCAAAATACTCAAGAAATACTCCAGCAAATAAAATTCTACTTGGATAACCGGAGGAGTCACATACCGGAGAGCAAATGCACCAAATTTCAGCAACAAAGGCGGGCTGAGCAAAGAGATCAATAAATTCACGAAGAAGAACAACAAGAACTCTGGTTCTAGGAATGTTTTCAAGTTTTGGAGAGAGAGAGGAGTGTTTGGAAGGGAGGAGAGTTGGTGGAGGTCCAGGGGCCCTACACCATGTGTAGGCGCCACCAGGGGGCTGGCCGCGCCCAGGCATGGTGTGCTTGCATGGTGGGTCCCCCTGGGGTCTACCACGTGCCTCTTTGCCTCATTTTTGACGAAGAAATTTAATATATTTTTATGGAATTTTTAGAGAAACTTCATTTTCGAGCAATTTCCAGAATTTAATAAATAATTAAAAACCAGAAAAACAAATGTGGAAAGGTGGAAAACAAAACCAAAAACAGAACTACATAGGTTCTAAGACACTCCAATGGGCAAATAACCAGTGAAAACAAAAGTGGAAGTGGTGAAAAAAATTTATGGGTGGTGAAAACATGAGTAACCACAGTAATCAAGATGAAAACATGGCTATGGATGGTGGAAAACATAATTATACTAAAGTAGCAAGGTGAGAACATGGTGAAAACATAAAGGTAAAAGTAAAAACATAGTGTAAACATTGTCCTCTTCATTCAAAATCACTTTTGTTAACAAGGTTGAACAAGTCTTGTTACCAAAACAATTTTTATATGAAGCAAAACTTTGCTTATCACTAAATAATTATGTTACCTCAGCTTGATAGACATAGTCCCAATCATAATAATTTCATATTATTTTGGTGGCATTGGAATGGGACAATAGAATTCTCCAATCTCGATGGTCTCAATATTTTCAGTGGAATTTAGACCATATCTCCTATCAATCTTCTTGGGAAAATAAACTGTTTGCTCTTTATCATTAACATTAAAAGTTACTTTTCCTTGATTGCAATCAATAACAGCCCCTGCAGTGTTAAGAAAAGGTCTCCCAAGAATAATAGACATATTATCATCTTCAGGCATTTCCAACACAACAAAGTCAGTTAATATCAAACAATTAGTAGTTACTTGAACAAGAACATTCTCACATATACCAATAGGAATATCAGTAGATTTATTAGCCATTTGCAAAGATATATCTGTGTGTATCAATTTTTCCAGAGAAACCCTCTTATAGAGAGAAAAGGCATAAGACTAACTCCAGCTCCCAAGTCATATAAAGCAGTTCTAACATAATTATTTTTAATAGAACAAGGGATAGTAGGAATACCAGGATCTCCAAGATTCTTAGGAACCTTGCCATTGTAAGAGTAATTAGCAAGCATAGTGGAAATTCTTCATTAGGAATCTTCCTTTTGTTAGAGACAATATATTTCATATATTTAGAATAAGGTGGAAGTTTAATAGCATCAATCAAAGGAATTTGCAAAAACAAAGGTTTCATACAATCACATAATTTATTATAATGTTCTTCTTCCTTTGATTTATGTTTCTTATTAGGAAAAGGCATTGCTTTTTGTACCCAAGGTTCTCTTTCATTACCATGTTTATTAGCAATGAAATCCTCCTTAGTATACTTTGCATTTTTAGTTTGCTTTTCAGGTTCAACTTGAGTTTCTTCTTTATCAAAAGGATTACTTTTATCATTACCACTTTAAGTTTCAGCGTCAGAGACAGATATACTATTAGGATCTTTAGCAGGTTCAGAAGATTCTACAATAGTTTTATGTCTGATCTTCTTTTTATTTGAAGGAGAACTATTGTTTTTAGGTTGTTGAGAATCTTGTTCAATTCTTTTACGATGTCCTTCGGGATACAAGGGATCCTGAGTAGAAATACCACATCTAGTAATTATTTCACAAACATGTTTTTCTCTAGAAGCATTAACTAGCAAATCTTTTTGCACTTCAGTGAGTTGATCAATTTTAGTTTGAACCATATGAAAAATTTTAACAAGCATTTTAACATCATTAAGGGTTCTCTTAATAATACCATGCAAATTATCAATAGCTCTAGAGTTTTCCATTAGATGATTTTGCACTCTCGTATTAAAGTTGTCTTGCTTAACAACATAATTATCAAATTCATCAAAGAATTGATCAGGTTGTTTAGCGTAAAGAATATCTCTATTATCAAAATATTGGAGAGAGTGTACCTCAAATGTTTATGGATGAGGAATTGTCTGACATAATTCTTCTATAGGTGGTATATACTTCATATCTTTAGATTTAATACCCCTCTCTTTAAGAGATTTCTTAGCTTCCCTCATCACTTCATCATTTAATTCAATCATTCCCCTCTTCTTGGGTGTTGGTGTCGGTTCTGGTGTAGGTGTAGGCTCAGGTATAGTCCAATCATTATGATTCTTGGCTATTTTAGCCAATAATTCCCCAGCTTCTTCTGGAGTTCTTTTCCTGAAAACACAACCGACACAACTATCCAGGTATGTCCTAGATTCAACTGTTAGTCCATTATAAAATATATCTAGGAATTCATTTTAAGGTAATGGATTTCTAGGGCTAGCTCTCATTAAAGAACAAAACCTTGACCAAGATTCAGGAATTTTCTCTCCTTCAATTTGCTTAAAGTTAAATATATTCTGCAAGGCAGCATGTTGAGCACTAGCATGAAAATAGTTTTGAAAGAAACAATTAATCAAACCCATAGGACTATCAATAGATCGAGGTGACAAATTGTTAAACCAAGTTTTAGCTTCATCTTTCAATGAGAAAGGGAAGATATTGGTAACAAAGTAAGTGTGTATCTTAATATCATAAGAAAATAAACTACTCAAAGATGAAAGCTCATTCATATGTTCCATAACACTTTTACTTTCAGTACCACAAAAAGGTTCTTTCTCAACAATAGATATATAAGATAAATCTAGGGATAAATCATAATCCTTATCTTTAATGTGTATGGGAGATATAGCAAACTTAGCATCAGGAGAACATTTGTATTTAACAGCATGTCTTGCAAGAAGACTTTTAAGAGCACTTGCACTAGTAGTAGCCTGAGCTTCCTTAATAAACTCATCATTAAGTTCAATGTAGGTTTCCTCAAGATCATCACCAGGAATTTCTCTAGAGTCAGGTGAATTAACAGGTGTAGCAACATTTTCAACAGGAATTTTAGTGTTTTCAGTTTGTTTAGCTCTAGAAGTTGTAGCATCTAGGAAAGGACCAACTGAACGAGTATAATCAAGCACAGTAGAAGCATCATCAAAAGTATCAAAAGTATTTTCACACTCAGCAGAAGTAAAAGTGTGTGTAGCATGTGGTGGTGTAAGAAGCTTACTCATCACATACGGTGAATCAAGAGCAACAGAGGTGCTTAGAGTTGTACCTCTCCTTGTAGTGGATGGTAATATAGAGACTTTTCCATCACGAGTCTTACCCGTGATGAAAGGCCTGCAGCGAACAATATCACGTTCAAGTGAGAAAATAAATAAAGCTATGCTCCCTGGCAACGGCGCCAGAAAATAGTCTTGATAACCCACAAGTATAGGGGATCGCAACAGTCTTCGAAGGAAGTAAAACCCAAATTTATTGATTCGGCACAAAAGGAGCCAAAGAATATTTATAAGCCTTAACAACTGACTTGTCAATTCAGCTGCACCTGAAAGTAGACTTGCTCGCAACAGTTTATCAGTGGTAACAGTTTTATCGCAATAGTAGTAGTAAAATAACAGCAGGAGTAAAATAGTAACAACAGTAGAAATTATAGGAAACAACAGGATTAACGTACTATAGGCATAGGGATGGATGAACGGGCGTTGCATGGATAAGATAGTTCATATAATAATCAAAACATGGGCATTGCAGATAATAATAATAAAGCATCCAAGTTCTACGCAAACCATAGGCATGTGTTCCAATATAGTCATACGTGCTCGCAATGAGAAACTTGCACAACATCTTTTGTCCTACCAGCTCGTTTGCAGCGGGGCCTCAAGGGAAATTACTGGTAGTTAAGGTGCTCCTTTTAATAAAGCACCAGAGGAAAGCATCAACACTCTGTGAACACATGTGATCCTCACATCACAGCCATCCCCTTCGGCTGTCCCAATTTCTGTCACTTTGGAGCCTTGGGTTCCGGACAATAATATGTGTAAACAACTTGCAGATATGATCAAGAAACATAATTATACTCATGAAACAATAACATGTTCAGATATGAGATCATGGCACTTAGGCCCTAGTGACAAGCATTAAGCATAACAAGTTGCAACACCGGTAGAAAACACTAACAACAGATACTAGGCACTATGCCCTAACAATCTAGCATTATTACATGAACGATCTCATCCAATCGGTTCCATCCCTCTCAGCCTACAACAAGGATTACTAACAAATGGATGGGGGAATCATGGATGATTGATGGAGAAGTGGTGGCATGACGATGGCGATGATATCCTTCGAATCCCCATCCCGACGGGGCGCGAAAACATGAACTTCTGATCCCCGAAATAGGTTTCGAGGTGGCGGCGACGCTCTGATGTGTTTTTCTAGAATATGACGAACCCCCCTTGGTTTTTAGGTTATGGGTCATAAGTAGTCAAAAGGGGAGCCCGAGGGGGTGCCTGGGGCCACCACACCACTTGTAGGCGCGGTCTAGGGGGCGTGCCCAGACATGGTGTGGGCCCTTTCTTGCCCCTCTCCGGCTCTTCTTCTGGCTCCGGGGGTCTTCGGGTGGATCTTCTCTGGGCTATTTCCTGAAAGGTGATTTTTTCTGCACAAAACGAGACACCAAGGTAATTCTGCTGAAAACAGCGTTAGTCCGTGTTAGTTGTATCCAAAACTCACAAGTTTAGAGGCAAACAACAGCAAAAATGTTCGGAAGAGGAGATATGTTTTGGACGTATCATTGTCATATAGGTAAATTCACCTTAGTTGCATACTAGAGAATTTACCTTTGTGTCATGCCTTAATTTGAAGAAAAAATTAAAATTGGTCATAGCACCTATTCACCCCCTCTAGGTGCCTATACTATCCGTTCAATTGGTATCAGAGCCTCAACTCTTTTATTTGGCTTAACCGCCTAAGAGTTCTAGTATGGTCAACGTAGAGGATCCCCCGAGGCCTCAACTCATGTCACTATGGATGATCTCCATGAATTGAAATATTCCTTAACCTCATCCATAGATGTCAAACTGACGGAGTTGCAAGATCTAATGTTGTGACTCTTGAAAGCCAAGAAACTAGAATCATCTACTTCTTCTCCCTCGCAAGCAATTCCGGAGGAGAAGGAGGAGACATATAATTGGGATAAGGGTGGAGAACCTAAAAATTGAATATTTTAAAGACAAAACTTCTAAGAATCGGACAAGGGAAAGTACCACAATGTCAAAGGACGGTACTCTCCCGATCCGCCTGTCCCACAACCTCATATTATCCCTAGAGGCGATCCTCCTAAAATTGATGCACATACTTTTGATCAATGGCAATATTATATGAAAACTCACTGAAACTCTTCTTGTATTTTGCTTTGGAGGGTCACTCAAGATGGATACAAGCCTCATGACCCCAAGAACTTGACAAGAATAGAAGCACTAGACTGCAACTCAACTACACCGCCTTGTCCATGATTCAACAAGCCGTGGGTTGATATATGCTACAAGCGTATCCATAATTTCTGACGTACCATGTTGTTTTCTTGACATATGCTACATTTTTCCTATACACTTTATGTCATTTTTATGGATTTTCTGGGACTAACCTATTGACAAGATGCCACAGAGCCAGTTCCTGTTTTCTGTTGTTTTTAGTTTTAGAAAAATTGTTCTGGAAATATTCTCGGAATTGGACGAAACAAAACCTAGAAGTCTTCGAATTCCCGAATGAAGCGTTCCCACATTTAAATAATGTAAGGACACCTGTGTTATTGTGCTAGTCCCTGGATCAATTGCTAGCACCACAGTACAAAATAAAATATCATGCAAATGCATCAAATTTTATTACATCGCATGATCCAGTCTTTACAAAATAGGGTTACAACTTGCATAGTCTTACAAGACTAGCAGAAAACAAGAATTACACTGGAAAACATAGTACAACATTGAGCCCATCTTCTTCATGTGCCACAGGCAAAACATGTTGGCGATAGTGTCGAGATCCTAAACGAAATCCTCACTCGTCTTCAGAAACATCCGCAATATGGAATATGAAGCCATAAGGGAGTCAATACAATTTAATGAATCAGAAACATGTTACTTTAATTCGAAATGAAAATGCAAACGAGTAAAATTTGCCAAACCAAAAATCACAGAGCTAGATATACTAATTCTTAACCACACCCAACTTACAGAAATGCATTTTGTGCTATATTTTAAAAGAACTAACAAAAATGGCAGAAGCACTCTGTTTCACCATTTTAATCATAACTTGAGTTTTAAGTAGCCAAATCTTGCAAACTAAACTGTTCTGATTAGCCCTTGGATAGATCTATCAGTGAGGCTTGACCTTGCATCAAGGTGAGCTACCATTTGGAAATACCATCCAATTTGGTGAAATACCAGTAGCCTTTTCTAAGATTTTTAGAGGGAGTTTAAAAATGATTTTTGATGTGAATCCAATTGGATGAGCTTGTGTGTGATTAGATCTATGTAATACTAGCTTTTCATAATTTTTAGGGCCCTGGATTATTTTTGGTGTGCATTTCTAGAAACAGCACTTTTCTGTTTATTTTGAAACTTGTGTGTTTGATTTAAAATAAATGATTGTTTGTTATAAACTTGTTCCCTAGCATGATTAAATGTGTTGGTTACTTTTATTAAGTGCTTTTCTTTCATTACTAGTATGCTAGGAAGTTTGTGCATGATTGGAAAAACAAATAGAAACATAATTAGTTTCTTATTGTTTTCTAGTATTTTTATGGACTAGATATTGTGAGCTATTTTTGCTATGATTATATACCTATATGTTTGGGATGGTCATGTGAGTCCAGTACCATTTTGGTACTGATGTGGTGATGGTATCACCTCTGTTAGCTTACACATTATTTCATAGGAGAGCATGTGTAGCATTGATTTTTTTTTTATCTAACTATATTGTTTTCACTAGTATGAGTAGTTGTTTTCATAGCATTTTTTAGTATATTTGATTACTAGCATGTGTAAGGTATATGTACTGGTAGTAGATGTTTTTGTTCACGTATCTATGGTTTAGGAAAAGTTCATTCTCATAGTATTGATTGCTCGTCTAGTGTTGCATTAGTGTCCCACTAGATGTTGAGGTTGCTCCCTTATTTTTGTCATTTCATTTTTAGGAGTGTATGATGATCCCTAGCATGTTTAGAATGTTTTCCCTTCTGTTATTATGGTATTTATATTGTAGTTGTGTGATTTTATGGGTTGTGGAATGCAATTATCCCTTAGGGCATGCTTGTGTAAAATTTTCCTACTAATATGCTAATGGTTGACCCCTGTCATTATGAGATTTTGCTAAGTGTAAGGTACCTTCTGTTATTCTGTTTTAGAGTGTGTTTTATTGACTTGTTACAATTTATTGAGCCACTGGTTTGTTTGGTTACTTTCATTATTGAGTGATTCCTTAGCTTTGGTGTAGACTTTAGCTTATTAAATAACTAGATAATTCATATGTGTTCTGTTTGTTTTGCTGTTTGGAAATTGTATGAGTGTTTACCTTAGCATAAGTTTGATGCTAGTGTTATCATTATATTTAGTAGTACCTTGTTGTATATGCTTAAGGCTAGTGGTAAACATGTTTGGATTGATTGCTTGTGTTGTTGTTAATACCCACTGCCATGGGTGTTGTTTTGATGTTGATATGACATTGTTTGTTTATGAACACCTTAGTAGCCTCACCCTTGTTACCACAAGCTATATTTTTAGCTTCCTTGATATCTTGGTATGATAGTGGTACCCCACTCAACCTATGATATTGGGGTGTGGAATATGTTTCTTTTAAACCATATGTTTCCTGACGATAGTCTTGCACTCTGAGAGTTTGTGAGGTAGTTCTCTCGATAACTTTTTTGGTGATTGCATTAGTATGTGTTGCCTTGCTATAGGTGTGGTTTGATTACTTTATTGTCCTTCTGGTGCTGAGTGTGTGTCTTTATTTACTTTACGGCGTTAGAACAACGAGGAAGAAGAAGGTGGAGTCGTAGAGCTGTGTGTCAAATCAAGCTACTTCAAGCCCAGGGACCCAAAGAGATTTAAGGCAAGCCATCCTGATGCTTGCTGTTATAATACACTTATCATTATCTATCATGCATGTTTTACTTCTGAAAAGTTTTACAAAACTTTGATTTCCAAAAAAAACTATTTCTGAGTGAATACTACTACTACTATTTTATATATACTATGCCAGTAGTTGATACTTGGTGTTACCAAGCCCATAGCCACCATATGGTATTTATTACCATCACTTATATTAGTCCCTAAGTGGACACCCTAAAATTGTGTTTTTACAAAACAAAGGCTTTATGGAAAACCCGGAGAAAAGGCGGATCCTTATTCTCCGGAGGAATGTGGAGTGGTCATTTTTGGGAAAAACGTGTTTTTCAAAAATGACACATAACCTAGTCTTCGCCGGACAACCTTTATCGTACTGCCACTCTACCCCTATATGGGTATGGGGCCTATCTCGATGCTTGAACTTGTTAGTGTATGCTTTATTCCAAAGTGCTATAGAGCGGATTCTCTGAACCGAAGTGTCGCCAGGAGGGAGAAACGAGACATACACAGTGTGGGATTAATTTTCCCTCCGGATGCGACAGCTGGGCCTCCCGACTAGGCAAGGCGGGACCTGATGCCGGGGAGACAACCCACCTGAAGGGATAAGCATATACTAGCTTGTGTCAGAGTGGACAGTTAGGATCAATTCTCTGGTGCTTGCATATCGCTGTGTCGATCCATGGGTGGTCCATGGCAGAGTTTTGGATCTAGTGGATGTGTACACCTCTGCAGAGTACAACTTTTTCGAAGAAGCCGCGTCCTCGGATATGGACAGCTGAATGGCCATGTAGCTAGCATTGTGTCAATGTTTTCAAAAAAAGATGTTTTCAAAAAGGTGTTGAACTCGGGAGGTTCGGAAAGGAAGGAAATCTTGTACCATGAAGGTACCAATGATGGAAAGCCAGAAGTTATTTTAAAAAACAAAAAGGTTTGAAAATAAAACTTTTCTACTCTAAGCAAGAGTTCTGGAAACTGATTCCAAGAAGTTTTGCAAAGAGAAAATATTCTTTAAATAAAGCTTTACAAAACCTCTTGTACATGTGATATCTACAAGAGAAATAAAACTATATTATTTTCTTCTGAAGTATCTTCTTCAACGAAGTTGCAGATTAATTTGACTGCAACTGTGGTGTCATTCTACATGAACACCATTGGTAGCGAACCCTATTTATAGCCTACCTATTACACCATATAAGCATACTTGCATCTTTGGTAAGTTACATGATGGATGTCTTGCTGAGTACATTCAAATGTACTCATTATGGTTTCGCCCCTGGTATTTACTTGCCAGACATCGAGAAGGAATCTCAGGAGGAGATCAACAAGGAGAAGTACTGCGCTGATGGACTTGCGAACTAGGATCGTCTCCCAGTCAGCAGCCTGTAGGTTAAGGCGTGACTTGGGCTCTACCACTTTTGTGTGTTTAGCCTTCCGCTGTGTGTGTTGTGTGTTTGCCTTGCGTGGTAGTTGTGTGGACTTGGTCAGGTGACCATGTCTCTTTGTAAGTGTTTGCGTAACCGTGTAATGGATATTGTATCTGTGTACCAACTTGATATGTTGTTCACGACTGATTTTTTCCTGGGATCGTGAATGTATGCATATCGAAGGTGTCCTTGAACAGTGTTTCTGGGGCGGACCTTACAGAGTTGGTATCAGAGCTATCCTGACTATAGGAGACCTTAGTTAGCATGGACGTTAGTTAGGAAAATAAAAATATTTTGGTAAAAACTATATTACTACCTAAAATGTTTTATCCAAAGAAATCCTAAGCATAGCTCCTACTCTCCCTTACTCCCAAAATTATTGCCAAATTTACAACCCGAGAGTTGGGAACCAGAGAAAATAGTCCACATGTCCTTTTTCCCCTTTTGTTTTCATGGCTCAAAACTTTTTGAAAACAAAGCTTATAGATCTTTTGCAAACAAACTTTTTCAAACAAATTTTATAACCTCTGTTTCAAACAAAATTTATGACTCAAAACTTCTTCAGACAACTTTTTGAAAACAAAATAGTACACACTTTGGTTTTTATGTAAAGGTTTTCCAAAAGGTTTTTCTTCTGACAACTTTGAAAAAAACTAACTGCTCGACGATTCCCAAGGAGACCTTAGTGATTTGCAACCGGAAGAAGCCAAAGTATTTCCTTCTAGAGAACCTCATCACCCAGGTGATTTTGATGCAAAGAATGAAGATCTGCCACAACCTCTTACACTGAAGTGATCTTACCAATCAAGTCTCTCTCCAACCAGAACAAGGTGAAGAAAATCCTCGAGATCAGAAGAAGTGGCAAGAAATTTTCAAACAACCCTGGTTGACTCAGAACCATAGGATGCATAGGTTTTTGCTCAGTTATTTCACCCGAGCTACCCTTTTTCCTCCGCGTTTCTTTTTAGACGTCTGTTAGCATTTAAAGTACATGTTTTGCTTGTTTTTGAGTACTGACTGTTAGGAATTGTGTGTGATGATTTTTCTTGCTCTGTTTGGTGGAGTAGTTTTCTCTTTCTTGCTTACCAGTGTGAAAAACTTTTTTTTAAAACTAGTTACACTAGTGTTTTCTCATCTTAACAAAACTAGTACAACCACATTGTTTTGTTGCCCAAAGAAACCTAGGATGTTTTGAGCTACCTCTAATTAATCTTCCCTTAGAAAGATCCTCAAAAAAATACTACTGGAAGTAAAAACCCTTCCATGCCTGCCCTGGTATGGTTACACTCTGCACATTGCTTTGCCACAAGACCCCACAAGCAGGAGAATGATCTTGAAGAACTACAAATCTTGCAGGAAACTTCAAAGGGATACATTGTTCAAGAAATAACACTACACCTAACAAATAAAAGTTTCAGAAAAATAAGATACCAGTCTGTTTTCCAACACAAACCACTACACCTACTCTGGTGTAGACCCTAACATTGCCTAGCTCTCACTAGTGGAGCCTAGTCTGAAGGTGAGCTACCCTCACCTGATGCAGAACCCCGAGTCAGTCAACGACGAAGCCCCTCCAGTCCTCCGGGCCTAGTGCCACCAGCGTGAGTCTCCACTGGCGCGACCACCGGCTCCACTGCTCATCCTTCTTCCACCACGGTCTTGTTTCTGGCACCATACCACCAGTCATGGATGTCCCAGAATGCGAAGATCATGGCTACCAGGATCACGGTGACCGATCCCACCAAGCAACAACTGAAGAGTAGCACGAGCAGGAAGTGCTCCAAGGGACTTGCTCGCTCCAGCAGGGTGACATACCCCTTGAACAAGTCATCGATCGACTGGGAAATGAAGCCCATCGTGTGGTGCGATTTAGAGAACCTCGGCTACCCTTCTTATAGCAGCGAGAGCAGAGCCCTCTCCTTCATCAAGCACTACGCGGGAAGAGCCGAAGAATCTAGCGGCAGTGTTTGCAAATGGCGCGAAACCACCGACACATCCCTCCTCAAGTGGCCAAAGCATCAACACGTCACACTCACAGCAGTCCCAGAGCAAGGCGTCAGCCCACCATGGACTCACTATGGGCGGGACACCCTGATGCCGATGGTGTACGCACCAGATGAGAAGGAAAGGCAAGAAGGAGAAGAAGACGAGAGAAGGGCACCAACTGCCAAGTGGGCTAGTCCCACACGTTAGCTGAACACCCAAGAAAAATCTGGGTGCACCTAGCTCCTGGTTTTTCTTTCAAATCATGGAAAGATCACTGGTTGTTTATAGCCTATACCCCTGCAAAACTAGGCCTCTGTGACCACTTATGGGTGGCTAGAATTTTTCTATAAACATTAAAGTGGAATTTTATTTTGAGTACCAGAGAAAAACAGCTTTTATGGATCAAGTTGGCCTGCTGACCATTTCTATAAAAAGATTGTTTTGTTTTTCTTGGGTAAAGAAAATTTTAGCTCCTGACTGTTTTGTGTGGCTGTGTGTTGAGAAAACCCACTCCCTTGCTTTCCCTTACGAATCTCGGGGACGAGATTCATTTTAAGGGGGGGAGATCTGTCACACCCCACTTTTTGGAAACCAACAAAATGCAGTTGTTGGAGAGTCAAAAATTAGGGCCAACAATTTTTTTTTAAAATGCTTAACAATTAATCTTGTTTCACCTCTGTCTGACTTGTTTGATCTTGAGTGTTGGTGTTGGAACCTACCCAAAACAAAATGGTTACATCAATAACAAAAATTGGGGTGAACCTCTTTTATAAAAAAATCCTCCTTAAAGTGTTTTGGCTTGACCACTAACTTTCTTTAAGACACTTGAGGAAAAATTCAAGAATTTAAAACTGCAGAACTCCTTTGCTTGAGGGAACTTGTCAAGTCTTGTTATTATATGCTTATGAGGTGACCTTATCTTTTTTCCTTACCTCAAAGTATTTATAACTATTGTGAGTGTTTGTGAGTTGTTTCAATAAATAAGATCTACAAATAACAAAGCCCTTACATCAGTAGCATGTTATATCCTATTTATATCTCATCTTATGTTCCCTTTTTAACTCATCTAGTTTGTCCTCCTGCCATAAGGAGGAATCCTGATCTTTGACCAGTATATCATCATGGATATAATGGTACCTATCTATGAGCCCTATCCTTATGTTTGTATTTGATTATTAAACCCATTCATTTTCTTCCAAAACCCTCTTGAGGTCTTCCCAACAAATAGGATCATGTCCCTGTTATCATGATGCCTTTGTTAAATCTTCCTAAAAATCACTCCTATCCTTTTTGAGCTAAGTGAAACTTCCCTTGTCATATTCATGACTTTTTTATCATATTCATGTGATCCATTTTTGTTTCCCATGATCATGTGATTTATCCTCTCTCAGGGATTTTGGCTTATTAAATAAATTCCTGTTATCATCCTTTTTGCTCTTGTTATCCCAAATATTTTTCAAAGGAGTTGTTCACTAAAAATCACTTTTGATACCTATATTATGTACCCTTCCACCCAAACTCAAAAGTACTTGGTTTACAAACATTTTCCTATTTATTAAATGCTATTTTCAAAAAGGCCAAAAATGGATTTTTAATGTTTTTGTTAATAAAAGTATTTCTAAAATTCTTGGGAAAATTCCCCAACATTCCTAGGGTCATATGTGACCTAGTTATCCAAAAACATTTGCTGGTCATTTTCAAATTTTTGAAGAAAACATCCAAAAACAGTTTCAGCACTTTTTGAATTTCCAAAATTTTGTGAAACAAATGTTTTCAGAAAATTTGGGGACCACCACCCCTAGAATCAATTTTTGATTCTCTATCCATTAAACATGTTTTCAACCATAGCTTCTATTCAAAATTTTGGAGAAAACATTTAAAAACAGAAACAGCCGTTTTTGGAAAATTGAAAGTTTTCAAAGGAAACAATTTGAGAAAAGTGGGAGACCACCACTACCCTACCCCATTTTCCATTCCCTACCTCCTATACGTATTTTCTTGCACATGTTGTGTTCAAGTTTTTGAAGAAAACCAGCACAAACACCTTCTGCTCTATTTTGGAAAGTGATCATTGGGTGATATTTTTCCTTCCTTTTCTCTCACTTTGGATTCCTGGCATGCCTAGTCACCTAGACCCCACCCCCATTTACTTCCTAGGCGCAAATGGCACTGCCATACCCATCCACCTCACCCACTTGGCTTAAACCCTAAGCAATGGCAAGGGCTGACATGCCACAGCCCTCCCCATCCCTTGCTTCCTCCATGGACCCCACCTTCTAGAAGATTGGACTTCCACGAGCTCGAAAAGCCAGTTCCCCACCCCCTGGATCCCCTCCTTCCCCCTCTCCTTCATAACAAGAACCTACGGGCTGTGAGAGAGCACCCACTCCCCCCACCTCCCTGGTGTTCCTCTGCCCGAGCCCTTGTAGCCTTGGCATCTCCTCTCCACCGCAAACCCCATGGACAAGGTCCCCTCGGCCCTCGTCTCCTCGAGCCTGCTCGCCCACGCCGCGGTGACCGCCGTAGACGTCGTGTGGACAAGCTCTACGGCTGGGACGTCCCGAGCCTTCCCCTTCCTTGCCAACCTGCCAACCCACCTACCCTACCCCCTAATCGAGCCCCTGCATCGGAGACCCTCTCCATTCTTCATCCCATCGCCGGAAATCGAGTCGGCAAGCCGCCGGCAACCTCACCGGCAAGCGGGAGGTATGGGGGCCCTCCGTTCTCTACGGCTATTCTCCTAGCCTCCCCTCTCGTCTCTCACACTCATGCCCCCCTTTTATGCTTCTTACGTCCTTCGCAGGGACACCGGCGACCGCGACCACGCTCCTCCACCGTGGGTCCCCGACGACCATCCGCTCCGCCCCATTTCACCGTGAGCCAGTGGGGGCACCGGCTCCGCCTCGTCTCCGTGGACCTCCTGGTGCTCCTCTCGCTTCCAGGGGACCACGCGAGGCACCGGCGGCGAGTTCTAGCCTCCGCAGCGGCGGCCGGAGAGGACTCCGCCGTCCGCCTCGGTCACCGTCGACCTCCTCCGACGTGGACGCTTCCTGGCCGTCAGATCCACATCCAGCGGATCCGTTTGAATCCAGTCCCCGTCTAATCTCAGCCGCTGATCTCCCATCGAACGGCAGCTTACCTGTTCGGCGCGCGCGCTCGGCTAGCGGGCCGGCCTCGCCCCGCGCGGCCCATCTCCCTCCGGGATCCAGCCCGTTGACCCCGCGCAGGTTGTTTCTTTTTCTTTTTCTGTAGAGATATTTCAGGCATGTTACTTTAATTCGAAATGAAAATGCAAACGAGTAAAATTTGCCAAACCAAAAATCACAGAGCTAGATATACTAATTCTTAACCACACCCAACTTACAGAAATGCATTTTGTGCTATATTTTAAAAGAACTAACAAAAATGGCAGAAGCACTCTATTTCACCATTTTAATCATAACTTGAGTTTGAAGTAGCCAAATCTTGCAAACCAAACTGTTCTGATTAGCCCTTGGATAGATATATCAGTGAGACTTGACATTGCATCAAGGTGAGCTACCATTTGGAAATTCCATCCAATTTGGTGAAATACCAGTAGCCTTTTCTAAGATTTTTAGAGGGAGTTTAAAAATGATTTTTTATGTGAATCCAATTGGATGAGCTTGTGTGTGATTAGATCTATGTAATACTAGCTTTTCATAATTTTTAGGGCTCTGGATTATTTTTGGTGTGCATTTCTAGAAACAGCACTTTTCTGTTTATTTTGAAACTTGTGTGTTTGATTTAAAATAAATGATTGTTTGTTATAAACTTGTTCCCTAGCATGAGTAAATGTGTTGGTTACTGTTATTAAGTGTTTTTCTTTCATTACTAGTATGCTAGGAAGTTTGTGCATGATTGGAAAAACAAATAGAAACAGAATTAGTTTCTTATTGTTTTCTAGTATTTTTATGGACTAGATATTGTGAGCTATTTTTGCTATGGTTATATACCTATATTTTTGGGATGGTCATGTGAGTCCAGTACCATTTTGGTACTGATTTGGTGATGGTATCACCTCTATTAGCTTACACATTATTTCATAGGAGAGCATGTGTAGCATTGATTTTTTTTATCTAACTATATTGTTTTCACTAGTATGAGTAGTTGTTTTCATAGCATTTTTTTTAGTATATTTGATTACTAGCATGTGTAAGGTATATGTACTGGTAGTATGTGTTTTTGTTCATGTATCTATGGTTTAGGAAAAGTTCATTCTCATAGTATTGATTGCTCCTCTAGTGTTGCATTAGTGTCCCACTAGATGTTGAGGTTGCTCCCTTATTTTTGTCATTTCATTTTTAGGAGTGTATGATGATCCCTAGCATGTTTAGAATGTTTTCCCTTCTGTTATTATGGTATTTATATTGTAGTTGTGTGATTTTATGGGTTGTGGAATGCAATTATCCCTTAGGGCATGCTTGTGTAAAATTTTCCTACTAATATGCTAATGGTTGACCCCTGTCATTATGAGATTTTGCTAAGTGTAAGGTACCTTCTGTTATTCTGTTTTAGAGTGTGTTTTATTGACTTGTTACAATTTATTGAGACACTGGTTTGTTTGGTTACTTTCATTATTGAGTGATTCCTTAGCTTTGGTGTAGACTTTAGCTTATTAAATAACTAG
Source organism: Alopecurus myosuroides (assembly GCA_028641055.1). Taxonomy (NCBI): domain Eukaryota; kingdom Viridiplantae; phylum Streptophyta; class Magnoliopsida; order Poales; family Poaceae; genus Alopecurus; species Alopecurus myosuroides. Next base: position 391,576,649 of record CM054057.1, read on the forward strand.
ATAATTCATATGTGTTCTGTTTGTTTTGCTGTTTGGAAATTGTATGAGTGTTTACCTTAGCATAAGTTTGATGCTAGTGTTATCATTATATTTAGTAGTACCTTGTTGTATATGCTTAAGGCTAGTGGTAAACTTGTTTGGATTGATTGCTTGTGTTGTTGTTAATACCCACTGCCATGGGTGTTGTTTTGATGTTGATATGACATTGTTTGTTTATGAACACCTTAGTAGCCTCACCCTTGTTACCACAAGCTATATTTTTAGCTTCCTTGATATCTTGGTATGATAGTGGTACCCCACTCAACCTATGATATTGGGGTGTGGAATATGTTTCTTTTAAACCATATGTTTCCTGACGATAGTCTTGCACTCTGAGAGTTTGTGAGGTAGTTCTCTCGATAACTTTTTTGGTGATTGCATTAGTATGTGTTGCCTTGCTATAGGTGTGGTTTGATTACTTTATTGTCCTTCTGGTGCTGAGTGTGTGTCTTTATTTACTTTACGGCGTTAGAACAACGAGGAAGAAGAAGGTGGAGTCGTAGAGCTGTGTGTCAAATCAAGCTACTTCAAGACCAGGGACCCAAAGAGATTTAAGGCAAGCCATCCTGATGCTTAATGTTATAATACACTTATCATTATCTATCATGCATGTTTTACTTCTGAAAAGTTTTACAAAACTTTGATTTCCAAAAAAACTATTTCTGAGTGAATACTACTACTACTATTTTATATATACTATGCCAGTAGTTGATACTTGGTGTTACCAAGCCCATAGCCACCATATGGTATTTATTACCATCACTTATATTAGTCCCTAAGTGGACACCCTAAAATTGTGTTTTTACAAAACAAAGGTTTTATGGAAAACCCGGAGAAAAGGCGGATCCTTATTCTCCGGAGGAATGTGGAGTGGTCATTTTTGGGAAAAACGTGTTTTTCAAAAATGACACATAACCTAGTCTTCGCCGGACAACCTTTATCGTACTGCCACTCTACCCCTATATGGGTATGGGGCCTATCTCGATGCTTGAACTTGTTAGTGTATGCTTTATTCCAAAGTGCTATAGAGCGGATTCTCTGAACCAAAGTGTCGCCAGGTGGGAGAAACGGGACATACATAGTGTGGGATTAATTTTCCCTCCGGATGCGACAGCTGGGCCTCCCGACTAGGCAAGGCGGGACCTGATGCCGGGGAGACAACCCACCTGAAGGGATAAGCATATACTACCTTGTGTCAGAGTGGACAGTTAGGATCAATTCTCTGGTGCTTGCATATCGCTATGTCGATCCATGGGTGGTCCATGGCAGAGTTTTGGATCTAGTGGATGTGTACACCTCTGCAGAGTACAACTTTTTCGAAGAAGCCGCGTCCTCGGATATGGACAGCTGAATGGCCATGTAGCTAGCATTGTGTCAATGTTTTCAAAAAAAAGATGTTTTCAAAAAGGTGTTGAACTCGGGAGGTTCGGAAAGGAAGGAAATCTTGTACCATGGAGGTACCAATGATGGAAAGCCAGAAGTTATTTTAAAAAACAAAAAGGTTTGAAAATAAAACTTTTCTACTCTAAGCAAGAGTTCTGGAAACTGATTCCAAGAAGTTTTGCAAAGAGAAAATATTCTTTAAATAAAGCTTTACAAAACCTCTTGTACATGTGATATCTACAAGAGAAATAAAACTATATTATTTTCTTCTGAAGTATCTTCTTCAACGAAGTTGCAGATTAATTTGACTGCAACTGTGGTGTCATTCTACATGAACACCATTGGTAGCGAACCCTATTTATAGCCTACCTATTACACCATATAAGCATACTTGCATCTTTGGTAAGTTACATGATGGATGTCTTGCTGAGTACATTCAAATGTACTCATTATGGTTTCGCCCCTGGTATTTACTTGCCAGACATCGAGAAGGAATCTCAGGAGGAGATCAACAAGGAGAAGTACTGCGTTGATGGACTTGCGAACTAGGATCGCCTCCCAGTCAGCAGCCTGTAGGTTAAGGCGTGACTTGGGCTCTACCACGTTTGTGTGTTTAGCCTTCCGCTGTGTGTGTTGTGTGTTTGCCCTGCGTGGTAGTTGTGTGGACTTGGTCAGGTGACCATGTCTCTTTGTAAGTGTTTGCGTAACCGTGTAATGGATATTGTATCTGTGTACCAACTTGATATGTTGTTCACGACTGATTTTTCCTGGGATCGTGAATGTATGCATATCGAAGGTGTCCTTGAACAGTGTTTCTGGGGCGGACCTTACACAACTACCCATTATTTTCTATATGCATTAGTTGATTTCGAGTAGTATGCATGATAGGAAATTTTACTAAGTTATATTATGCTATGCTATTATCCTAGTAGTGTGTAGCCATCCCTTTTAGCTTGTTATTTTGATAGCCTTAGAATTTACTAGATGCTATGCAATGTTACAAATTGTTTTACTAGATGTTGAGGAAAAATTCTAAGTATAACTAATAAATAAACCACCTGGGTGGAAGTGGTAAGACTGGTTTATGTTGAGTGTTGCCTCAGGGCCCTTATCTAAGGGTTATTCCACTTGAGGTTGTCACTTGCGGATGGCCACCCAGGAACAAAGAGATTACTATGTCCTTCTAAGTTTAGTAGCTTCCCGTGCAGCCTTTTGACAATATGGGCTCTGTCTTGATCAATTAAGTTGTGAGAGTTCAGCCCAGGCTTGACTAGCAGATGTAGCAAAATTATAGGTGGAACGGTCTTGCCGGTGGGTTTGGACTTCTTCTTCTGAAAGATCTCGTCTCAATTCTCTCCTTTCCATGATGCACTCCGGGTGTATAGGATGTTTGGGCTAATTGAAGACAAAGGGTGAAAGTGCACAAGCTCTGCAGAGTCAACAAACTAAGATCTTAGCCGTGTCCCCGGTTATGGACAACTATGAGCAACTGGACAAGGAATGACGGAAGAATCTCATCATCAATTTCAATAAGTAAAATTTTGACCAAGTGAACAGTATTGTTGTACTTGGATCTTAATCCAATGTTGCCACCCTTTTGAAAAGAAAAGTTGGTTTTACAAAAGTGATAGGAGAAAACTGGCTTTATGCAAACTTAGCCAAAACTCCACTCAGCCAAATAAGCATGTAGTATTAGTCTTGCCATTTATATCCACCATAGTGTTACTTGCCAATACATTAAATTGTATTGACTCCCTTGTGGCTGCATATTCCATATTGCAGATGTTTCTGAAGACGAGTGAGGATTTCGTTTAGGATCTCGAGACTATCGCCAACATGTTTTGCCTGTGGCACATGAAGAAGATGGGCTTAATGTTGTACTATGTTTTCCGATGTATATCTTTGTTTTCTTCTAGTCTTCTAAGACTATGCAAGTTGTAATACTATTTTGTAAAGAATGGATCATGCGATGTAATAGAATTTGATGCATTTGCATGATATTTCATTTTGTACTGTGGTGCTAGCAATTGATCCAGGGACTAGCACACCAACACAGGTGTCCTTACATTATTTAAATGTGGGAAGGCTACACCCATCACATAATAAATCATGTTACTTTCACACACATGTATGGTTAGGGATTTTCATCCTCAACCAGAATGCAATGGGACCAGTGGGTTATGGGCCCACTAATACCACGGCAAAATAGGTACTAAGCCTCTGGTTACTCATGACAAAATTAGTATACAATATAAATAACACAAGGCTATTTATTCTAGTGAAAACAAGACTAGTGCACAAGAATAAAAAAATCTTACACATTCTTTGCTATAAAATGACATGCAATCTAACAGAGGCATTAACTTCAAAATAACAGTAACAAAATGGTACTGGATCCATAGCAAACCTACCACAAGTTTAGTCAATCAATGTGACGCCCCGAGATCGGGCACTATGCAGATTTCAGCATTTCCGCCAAAATCCACATAATAACCGATTCCAGGTTGCCACTTGTGATAACATTACAACAGTTCACGAATAATCCACAACAACAACAGAGGAGGTATATACAAGACGACTCAAACGAGTCAAGGATACAACTGATACAATACAAAGATCCAAATGACAGCGGAAGAAACAACATAGTGTCCGACTACGGACAAGATACAAATTGGACTAAGAGTCCTGAAGATAACCGATGGCGTCCAATCCCTGCCCAGGCCAAGCCGGAGGGATTCCCAAGCTAATGTCGTTAGACTTCAAACCTTATGACTGCAATGTGGAATATGCAGCCACGAAATGGATTCGTGGGTCAGTACTATTAAGTACTGGCAAGTGGATAAACCATACTCACAAGATACGAGCGTAACCAATCATCACAGGGTACAAATACTTTGGGTACAAAGGAAGGGATTATTGCAATGAAGCGGCAGCGGGCTGCACTAACTAACTACAGAGACGCGCTACAACATCCGGCTAAAAGAAAGGGATAAGATAGCGCGACAAAACCAACTATAACTACTCACTAAACAATACCCATCCAGTGTTACCCCCTACTAAGGAAGCAACCCAAGGAAACTCACACCGTTGATTAAGATGGCATTCATTTTTATGGTGGAGGTAATCTATATTACTAGTCAAGTTATCATCGTTAAGTGTAAGTTGTCTGAGTACTTATTAGCCAGCACTTTCACCAAGTCATCCATAACCGCGGACAACACGGCTTCTCGAGAATATTAACCCTACAGGGATGCACCAATTTGGCCGTACACGTAAGAATGACCCGCCAGATGGAAAGGCCCTTCCACCAAGCGAGGCACTCAACACAACCCAACTCTTCTTCGCATCAAGCCCAAAGAACCACGTGTTGTGCGTGCGCGGCTAATCGAGCCCCCACGAAGAAAAGGGGGACCCTCATAGCACTGGAAGACCACGCCGCCCTAAATGCCGACTACAAAAGTTCCACCCTGGCGCCAAGGGCTCGCACCTGCATATGCATGCATCAAATGGAAAGCCCGAACTAAGTGTGGCGATTTGGACGAGATGTGAATCGAATCAGAATTGCGGGGGGCGCCCATACACGCTTCCCACATGCGGTTAGTGCGCTCATCATGGATCGGAGGACAAGACCCTTTTCCTAATTAAGGTCGACACTAGCAGGCCTCAAAACCACGCCGGGCCTCCTGCCGGTGCCTTATCATCAATTAATATTACCCAAAACATTAACATGTTGTTGATTGAATTGAAACCCAACTATCAACTAAACAGGTGATATGAAAAAGGACAACAAGACTTGAGCGCAAACAACACTAAGCATGCAACTACGACACGAGGGCCAACAAGGTAAACAAACAACAGTTAATAGGAAGTGGAAGGAAGGCTATATCATGGTTGCAAGGTAAACATATGATAGGATCGAGACACAAGCATCGAATCATAAGGCTAGAATAAAGGCAACGGGAAGAATCGGTAACAAGTGATGAAAGGCAGCCATAGTAGCAAGTGAGTATACTTGCCTGGAATCCATCAAGTAGAGGTACATCCGCAGAACTTTTCGTTGCTCACATCATCTCACGTCCTATCCGCGAAGAAGCAACGAACTAGAACAAACACCGGATGCAACAATTATTACTACGGCAAAAGATCCAGCATGATCGAGATATGGATGCATGACAAGTTTAAGGATGCATCAAAGATAAACTAGTTGACATGGTAAACATATTTAAATGGGCCCATATGCAATTTGGATTGCATATGGAAAAGCCCATGAATTAATGTTGAATTAAATGATCTACAAATAACCATCATGTGAAAGTTTATTAGAATGATGCATGGATGATGAAAACAATAAGAAAACAACAATAGCTTCAGTTTGATATGTTGTTTACCAAGTTTGGAATTTTTATTTATTAAGTTATGAACTTTGGCATTTTAAATGATTTAAACAAACATTTGTTGTTTTCACCAATTTTAAATGTTCAAAACAGATAACAAAATTTATATTTGGAAAGAACACAAAATTTTAGATGGAATACATATTTCATTTGTTGAATTTGGATTTAAAATGAGCAAGTTATGAATTTGGCAATTTAAATGAATAATTTTAATGAATTGAATTAGTGCAGCAATTTTAAATGTCCAAAACAGGGAACAAAGTTTATATTTGGAAAGCTTGTTCAATTTTTCATGGAAACCATATTTTACATGTTGGAACTGGATTTGAATTGCCCAAGTTATGAATTTTGCAATTTAAAAGGTGTAATTAAAGTATTGAATTATTACTCCAATTTTAATTAGGAAAAACAGTGAACAAATTGCATATTTGAAAAGTACAGGAAATTTGGAATGGAATACATATTTTACTTTTCAAAATTGGAGTTTAAATGAATTTGTTATGGACATTTGAATTTCAGGGACCTTTCTGTAAAATGCCAGGGGCTTGTGTGAGAGAAAAAGAAATCTAGATCTGGGTTTCAGATCCAGATCCACTCTCTGTACCGTACCCAGAGGGGCTGACCAGTGGGGCCAGGCCAGCTTGGCGCAGAGGTGGAGTGTGGTGTGTGCTGACTGTGCCGTGAGGGTCACAGACAGGTGGGGCTGGCATCCCGCGCGGTTAAAAGAGAAAAAAAAAGGTGGCTTTGCGCCTCGGGTGGGATTCGAACTTGCGACCGCGAGGTGCAGAACTGGGGGCGCTACCACTAGGCTATGTGTGCGTTCGTGTAAGGGTACAGAGCTGACCCTAGAAGATGTGTGCGACCAGGTTAACTGAACCCAAAACCTGATGGAACGACAGAGCCCGTGCGCTCGCTTCAGAGGACGGTGATGGCGAGGTACCGGCGCTCGAGGGCGGCCCACAGAGCAACGGGGAGGGAGGAGGAAGGGACTCCCGAAGGCAGCTGCTCACCGGGGAGGAGTCATCGTTGCCGCACCGTGCTTGACAGGGATCGGGGACGCGGGAGCACCGCTGCTGTTGGTAGCAGCAGGCAGCGGCGTCGGTGGAAGATGATCATGGCGTCGCGACCCCGGGCTTCCCCGGTCCCTGCTCTTCAGCGTGAAGGACGAGGCGACCACGGGGAGTCCATTCCCGTGGACGGCGTGCCTCGACGTCAAGCAGGGAGGAGGGGAAGGAGGGAGATGGTGGCGGCATGAGGGATGTAACACCCGGGGGTTTTACCAATTAGAATTGCTCGTGGTTTTTCTTTTTTGCATCGCATTGCATGATGCATCATCTTGCATCTAAAACATGCAACAAATATTTTCAAATGTATCACACCGTTTCTCTAACTTTCTGAAAATTGTTTTGTTCTCTCAAAACTAATTTAATAACACTTAAACTTTTTTCTTCTATTTCCCAGAAGTGTAAAACAGAAATTATATAAGATGAAAAAAAACGTTTTGGTAAAGGCCCAAGCCAGCCCGTTTTCACCATAACCGAACCAGCCCACCTAACCCCTTTCTCCTTCCTCCGTCCGTACAGGCGAGGAGGAGAGCGTGATCCTCCCTGTCGCTTTCCCCTCCATGGACCCCCTCCACCTGCTCCCCCTCCCCTATACCTACCCCTCCCCTCCTCCAAACCCTAACCCTAGCCCAACCACTCTCCCCTCTCCTCCTCCTAGCCGCCGCCCCCCTCTCTTCTTCCTCTCCTTCCTCTCTGTTTCTTTCCATCACCAACGACACCACCATGGCCGAAACTAGGAGCACCAAGGGCCGCAGCTGTGGTCGTCGCCTCGACCTCCGGAGACCGGGAATGGAAACGGGGCATCTTCCTCGTCTCCCTCGTATCCTTGGCCGGCCCGGGGAGGCAGCAGGGAGGTCTCGCCGTCCCCGTTTCCCGCCGCCGACCTACTGCCTGCTACTACCGCCTGCTTCTTCGTCAGGCACCGTCGTCGCCTCCCCGTCGTCTTTGCGCCTCCCTGTGCCGCCAGCCTCCGAGGTGAGCGAACCCCCTTCCAGGCCTAGGCCCTCCTTCCTCCTTGCTCTGTGACCCTGCCTTCGAGCAGTAGCGCCTCGCCGCTGGCCGTTCTGTCCGTCCGTCCCGATCAAAGATCTGTAACTGAACCTTGCAGTTCAGTTAGTCCGCGAAATCACACCTTATCTTCTGTCAGATCCATAGTGTATTAGAACGAGCGCAGAGCAGCCCAGTGGCTAACACCCTGTACGCACGCCCTGGAGCCCCGAGTTCGATCCCCCCCCAGGCGCAAAGCCACCCCTTTTACTTCATTTTTTCTTTTATTTCTCGAATTCCAGAAAAACAGATCTGAGCCTTTAATTGTAAAATCAATAACAAATTGAATATTGCTCCAAATTCAATGATTCAAGTTTCTGTGGATTCATAATTTTGTGCTCTTCCTGTTAATGTCAAAGTTGCAACATGTTTCTGTAACAATATTTGCACTAAATAATTAAATACACAAAATGCAATAAAAATTTGAAACTTTGGAATTTCATAACTTGAGTTCTGTTCATCCAATTTGAGAAAACTTGGGCTCTAAAAATTTGTCTTAACAAACTCTACACATTGGTATTTTATTTGGTCACAATTGAATTAAATTTGAACATGTTTCCCTCTGTTTACTAAAAAGGGCAGAATAAAATACTTATGAAGAATTGCATAATAAACTCAATAATAATCCAAAAATTATGTTTAATAGCTCAAATTGTTCATTGAAACATTTTATACATGTTTTAAACCTTTTCAATAAAATTTGTTTACTGTTTTTCCTAATTAAAAGTGGTGCAATAATTCAATGCTATAATTAAACCTTTTAAATTGCAAAATTCATAACTTGGGCAATTCAAATCCAATTCCAACATGTAAAATATGTTTTCCATCCCATTTTTCATGAACTTTGCAAATATCAACTTTGTTTTATGTTTTGAATAATTTAAATTGCTGAAAACAACTGTTTCTTAATTAATGCATTTAAAATTGTCAAATTAATAACTTGCGCATCTAAAATCCAAATTCAACAAATGAAATATGTATTCCATCTAAAATTTTGTGTTCTTTCCAAATATAAATTTTGTTATCTGTTTTGAACATTTAAAATTGGTGAAAACAACAAATGTTTGTTTAAATCATTTAAAATGCCAAAGTTCCTAACTTAATAAATAAAATTCCAAACTTGGGAAACAACATATCAAACTGAAACTATTGTTGTTTTCTTATTGTTTTCATCATCCATGCATCATTCTAATCAACTTTCACATGATGGTTATTTGTAGATCATTTAATTCAACATTAATTCATGGGATTTTCCATATGCAATCCAAATTGCATATGAGCCCATTTAAATATGTTTACCATGTCAACTAGTTTATCTTTGATGCATCCTTTAACTTGTCATGCATCCATATCTTGATCATGCTGGATCTTTTGCCGTAGAAGTAATTGTTGCATCCGGTGTTTGTCCTAGTTCGTTGCTTCTTCGAGGATAGGACGTTGAGATGATGTGAGCAACGACAAGTTCTTCGGATGTACCTCTACTTGCTGGATCTCAGGCAAGTATACTCACTTGCTGCCTATGGCTGCCTTTCATCACTTGTTACCGATTCTTCCCGTTGCCTTTATTCTAGCCTTACGATTCGATGCTTGTGTCTCGATCCTATCATATGTTTACCTTGCAGCCATGATATAGCCTTCCTCCCACTTCCTATTAACTGTTGTTTGTTTACCTTGTTGGCCCTCGTGTCGTAGTTGCATGCTTAGTGTTGTTTGCGCTCGAGTCTTGTCGTCATTTACCCTATCACCTGTTTAGTCGATAGTTGGGTTTCGAATTCAATCAACAACATGTTAATGTTTTGGGTAATAATAATTTGATGATAAGGCACCGGCAGGAGGCCCGGCGTGGTTTTGAGGCCTGCTAGTGTCGACCCTAATTAGAAAAAGGGTCTTGTCCATTGATCCATGATGATCGCACTAACCGCATGTGGGAAGCGAGTATGGGCGCCCCCCGCAATTCTGATTCGATTCGCATCTCGTCCAAATCGCCTCATTTAGTTCAGGTTTTCCATTTGCCGCATGCATATGCAGGTGCGAACCCTTGGCGCCAGGGTGGAACTTTTGTAGTCGGCATTTAGGGAGACACGTTCTTAGAGTGCTATGAGGGTCCCCTTTTCTTCGTGGGGCTTGATTAGCCGTGCGCTCAATTGCACGGGGTTCTTTGGGCTTGATGCGAAGAAGAGTTGGGTTGTGTTGAGTGGCCTGCTTGGTGGGTTTGCTCCCCGCCTGGCGGGTTATTCTTACGTGTACGGCCAAATTGGTGCATCCCTGCAGGGTTAAATCTTCTCGAGAAGCCGTGTTGTCCGCGGTTATGGATGACTTGGTGAAAGTGCTGGCTAACAAGTACTCAGACAACTTACACCTAACGATGATAACGTGACTAGTAATATAGATTACCTCCACCATAAGAATGAATGTCACATTAATCAACCGTGTGAGTTTCCTTGGGTTGCTTCCTTAGTAGGGGGTAACATTGGATGGGTATTGTTTGGTGAGTAGTTGTAGTTGGTTCTGATACGCTATCTTATCCCCTTTCTTTTAGCCGGATGTTGTAGCAAGTCTCTGTAGTTAGTTAGTGCAGCCCGCTGCCGCTTCTTTGCAATATTCCCTTCCTTTCCGTTGTACCCAAAGTATTTGTATCTTGTGATGATTGGTTACGCTGGTATCTTGTGAGTATGGTTTATCCACTTGCCAATACTTAACCGTACTGACCCACAAATCCCTTTCGTGGCTGCATATTCCACATTGCAGTCAACAGGTTTGAAGTCTGACGACGTTAGCTTGGGAATCCCTCCGGCTTGGCCTGGGCAGGGATTGGACGCCATCGGTTATCTTCAGGACTCTTAGTCCAATTTGTATCTTGTCCATAGTCGGACACTATGTTGTTTCTTCCGCTGTTATTTGGATCTTTGTATTGTATCAGTTGTATCCTTGACTCGTTTGAGTCGTCTTGTATATATCTTTTCTGTTGTTGTTGCGGAATATTCATGAACTATTGTAATGTTATCACAAGTGGCAACCTGGAACCGGTTATTATGTGGATTTTGGCGGAAATGCTGAAATCTGCATAGTGCCCGATCTCGGGGCGTCACAAATGGTATCAGAGCATGGTTTCCGATTCCCGATATTGTTTCGATACGAATGGTTATCGAAGCAACGGGTCCGCAAAGCCTGTAGGATAACCTCGCTAACGGTCGTGTTTCTAGAGTGTCAAAAACTATTTGTGCAAAACCTGTTTTGGAAACATCTCAATAGGATTCTTGTTTTCTCCTTATCTCTATTCTACTTCTCACTCTATATCATTTGTTTTGGAGTCTCCTCTCTTCTCAATCTTTCAAAGTGTTAGGATCCTACGTGGGTTGGACGTTCTCTTAGCCTTTTAACCTAATAGGTTCGATCTCCGGAAGACTCTCAACGAAAGAACATCGTCATCGACGCGAGAAAGATCCTCTTGTTAGTGGTGTCGAGAAGATCAACATGGAACACGAAGACTTGATACTATAACCATCTCTTCTCTCTTACCGGCTTGGAGCGGATTGCGAGGGCGCAATCCCTTGTTAGTGGTGTCGGCTGTAACACCCGGGGGTTTTACCAATTAGAATTGCTCGTGGTTTTTCTTTTTTGCATCGCATTGCATGATGCATCATCTTGCATCTAAAACATGCAACAAATATTTTCAAATGTATCACACCGTTTCCCTAACTTTCTGAAAATTGTTTTGTTCTCTCAAAACTAATTTAATAACACTTAAAAATTTTTTCTTCTATTTCCCAGAAGTGTAAAACAGAAATTATAAAAGATGAAAAAAAAACGTTTTGGTAAAGGCCCAAGCCAGCCCGTTTTCACCATAACCGAACCAGCCCACCTAACCCCTTTCTCCTTCCTTCGTCCGTACAGGCGAGGAGGAGAACGTGATCCTCCCTGTCGCTTTCCCCTCCATGGACCCCCCTCCACCTGCTCCCCCTCCCCTATACCTACCCCTCCCCTCCTCCAAACCCTAACCCTAGCCCAACCACTCTCCCCTCTCCTCCTCCTAGCCGCCGCCGCCCCCCCTCTCTTCTTCCTCTCCTTCCTCTCTGTTTCTTTCCATCACCAACGACACCACCATGGCCGAAACTAGGAGCACCAAGGGCCGCAGCTGTGGTCGTCGCCTCGACCTCCGGAGACCGGGAATGGAAACGGGACATCTTCCTCGTCACCCTCGTATCCTTGGCCCGCCCGGGGAGGCAGCAGGGAGGTCTCGCCGTCCCCGTTTCCCGCCGCCGACCTACTGCCTGCTACTGCCGCCTGCTTCTTCATCAGGCACCGTCGTCGCCTCCCCGTCGTCTTCGCGCCTCCCTATGTCGCCAGCCTCCGAGGTGAGCGAACCCCCTTCCAGGCCTAGGCCCTCCTTCCTCCTTGCTCTGTGACCCTGCCTTCGAGCAGTAGCGCCTCGCCGCTGGCCGTTCTGTCCGTCCGTCCCGATCAAAGATCTGTAACTGAACCTTGCTGTTCAGTTAGTCCGCGAAATCACACCTTATCTTCTGTCAGATCCATAGTGTATTAGAACGAGCGCAGAGCAGCCCAGTGGCTAACACCCTGTACGCACGCCCTGGAGCCCCGAGTTCGATCCCCCCCAGGCGCAAAGCCACCCCTTTTTACCTCGTTTTTTCTTTTATTTCTCGAATTCCAGAAAAACAGATCTGAGCCTTTAATTGTAAAATCAATAACAAATTGAATATTGCTCCAAATTCAACGATTCAAGTTTCTGTGGATTCATAATTTTGTGCTCTTCCTGTTAATGTCAAAGTTGCAACATGTTTCTGTAATAATTTTTGCACTAAATAATTAAATACAGAAAATGCAATAAAAATTTGAAACTTTGGAATTTCATAACTTGAGTTCTGTTCATCCAATTTAAGCAAACTTGGGCTCTAAAATTTTGTCTTAACAAACTCTACACATTGTTATTTTATTTGGTCACAATTGAATTAAATTTGAACATGTTTCCCTCTGTTTACTAAAAAGGGCAGAATAAAATACTTATGAAGAATTGCATAATAAACTCAATAATAATCCAAAAATTATGTTTAATAGCTCAAATTGTTCATTGAAACATTTTATACATGTTTTCAACCTTTTCAATACAATTTGTTTACTGTTTTTCCTAATTAAAAGTGGTGCAATAATTCAATGCTATAATTAAACCTTTTAAATTGCAAAATTCATAACTTGGGCAATTCAAATCCAATTCCAACATGTAAAATATGTTTTCCATCCCATTTTTCATGAACTTTGCAAATATCAACTTTGTTTTCTGTTTTGAATAATTTAAATTTCTGAAAACAACTGTTTCTTAGTTAATGCATTTAAAATTGTCAAATTAATAACTTGCTCATCTAAAATCCAAATTCAACAAATGAAATATGTATTCCATCTAAAATTTTGTGTTCTTTCCAAATATAAATTTTGTTATCTTTTTTGAACATTTAAAATTGGTGAAAACAACAAATGTTTGTTTAAATCATTTAAAATGCCAAAGTTCCTAACTTAATAAATAAAATTCCAAACTTGGTAAACAACATATCAAACTGAAACTATTGTTGTTTTCTTATTGTTTTCATCATCCATGCATCATTCTAATCAACTTTCACATGATGGTTATTTGTAGATCATTTAATTCAACATTAATTCATGGGCTTTTCCATATGCAATCCAAATTGCATATGAGCCCATTTAAATATGTTTACCATGTCAACTAGTTTATCTTTGATGCATCCTTTAACTTGTCATGCATCCATATCTTGATCATGCTGGATCTTTTGTCGTAGAAGTAATTGTTGCATCCGGTGTTTGTCCTAGTTCGTTGCTTCTTCGAGGATAGGACGTTGAAATGATGTGAGCAACGACAAGTTCTTCGGATGTACCTCTACTTGCTGGATCTCAGGCAAGTATACTCACTTGCTGCCTATGGCTGCCTTTCATCACTTGTTACCGATTCTTCCCGTTGCCTTTATTCTAGCCTTACGATTCGATGCTTGTGTCTCGATCCTATCATATGTTTACCTTGCAGCCATGATATAGCCTTCCTCCCACTTCCTATTAACTGTTGTTTGTTTACCTTGTTGGCCCTCGTGTCGTAGTTGCATGCTTAGTGTTGTTTGCGCTCGAGTCTTGTCGTCATTTACCCTATCACCTGTTTAGTAGATAGTTGGGTTTCGAATTCAATCAACAACATGTTAATGTTTTGGGTAATAATAATTTGATGATAAGGCACCGGCAGGAGGCCCGGCGTGGTTTTGAGGCCTGCTAGTGTCGACCCTAATTAGAAAAAGGGTCTTGTCCATTGATCCATGATGAGCGCACTAACCGCATGTGGGAAGCGAGTATGGGCGCCCCCCGCAATTCTGATTCGATTCACATCTCGTCCAAATCACCTCATTTAGTTCGGGTTTTCCATTTGCCGCATGCATATGCAGGTGCGAACCCTTGGCGCCAGGGTGGAACTTTTGTAGTCGGCATTTAGGGAGACACGTTCTTAGAGTGCTACGAGGGACCCCTTTTCTTCGTGGGGCTTGATTAGCCGTGCGCTCAATTGCACGGGGTTCTTTGGGCTTGATGCGAAGAAGAGTTGGGTTGTGTTGAGTGGCCTGCTTGGTGGGTTTGCTCCCCGCCTGGCGGGTTATTCTTACATGTACGGCCAAATTGGTGCATCCCTGCAGGGTTAAATCTTCTCGAGAAGCCGTGTTGTCCGCGGTTATGGATGACTTGGTGAAAGTGCTGGCTAACAAGTACTCAGACAACTTACACCTAACGATGATAACGTGACTAGTAATATAGATTACCTCCACCATAAGAATGAATGTCACATTAATCAACCGTGTGAGTTTCCTTGGGTTGCTTCCTTAGTAGGGGGTAACATTGGATGGGTATTGTTTGGTGAGTAGTTGTAGTTGGTTCTGATACGCTATCTTATCCCCTTTCTTTTAGCCGGATGTTGTAGCAAGTCTCTGTAGTTAGTTAGTGCAGCCCGCTGCCGCTTCTTTGCAATATTCCCTTCCTTTCCGTTGTACCCAAAGTATTTGTATCTTGTGATGATTGGTTACGCTGGTATCTTGTGAGTATGGTTTATCCACTTGCCAGTACTTAACCGTACTGACCCACGAATCCCTTTCGTGGCTGCATATTCCACATTGCAGTCAACAGGTTTGAAGTCTGACGACGTTAGCTTGGGAATCCCTCCGGCTTGGCCTGGGCATGGATTGGACGCCATCGGTTATCTTCAGGACTCTTAGTCCAATTTGTATCTTGTCCGTAGTCGGACACTCTGTTGTTTCTTCCGCTGTTATTTGGATCTTTGTATTGTATCAGTTGTATCCTTGACTCGTTTGAGTCGTCTTGTATATATCTTTTCTGTTGTTGTTGCGGAATATTCGTGAACTGTTGTAATGTTATCACAAGTGGCAACCTGGAACCGGTTATTATGTGGATTTTGGCGGAAATGCTGAAATCTGCATAGTGCCCGATCTCGGGGCGTCACAAGGGAGAGGGGAAGGGGAGGCCTAGGGTTTCAGGGGTGGCCTTGGGGGGGTAGATAAGGAGGGTAGAGGGAGGGGGGCCATGGAGGTGGACAGCGACGGGAGGTTCACGCCCTCCTCGTGATTCCTCTGTCGTACGGAGAAGAAAGTTACGTGGGTGGGCTGGGCTGCTTTGCTTGCTGGGTTGGTAGGTGGGCCAATCGGCCTGCCTCCCCCAGCAGCTCTCTTTTTATTTTTTATTTTTCCCTCTTTTTTTTGTAAAAGTGAAAGAGAAATTTGAAATTCGAGGGGTTTTACACATGCAAGAATCATGAAATAAATTTTTATTGCATTTGGAAATGAAAATGCCCAGGTGCACCAATTTTTGATTTTGAAAAAATCAAAATTTTGTGGAAGTTTGAATTTAGATGAATTTGGGTTGAAATTGAATTTGGGGAGGTTTCAATACTCCAAAAATTATAATTTTGGTTTCTTTGCACTTGGCATCCAAAATGCCCAAGTGTGCAAGTGTTTGTTTTGAAAATTTCAAATATTTGAAAAGGTTTGAATTTTGAAATTGGTCTGAAAACAAGAGTGCAATGCATATGATGCCTGATGCAATGCAAAAAAAGAAAAACAACCAAATCTAATTGGGGGAAATCCCCCGGGTGTTACAATCAAACACACAAAGATCTAGCTCACACAACAATTCCAAATAATAAAACTAGAAGATAACAATTTCTATTCCTATTTCATCCTATTTTTCAAACATGCACACACCTTCTAAGGTA
The DNA here is from genome assembly GCA_028641055.1 of Alopecurus myosuroides. NCBI lineage: Eukaryota > Viridiplantae > Streptophyta > Magnoliopsida > Poales > Poaceae > Alopecurus > Alopecurus myosuroides. The sequence continues at coordinate 391,592,860 of CM054057.1, forward strand.
GATGTTCTGCAAGAAAACAACTTAATAACAAGTCCTAACACATGCATACAAGCTAGGAAACGAAATACAATAAATCACACATTTCATTTTAAACAAAAACACACTTAAAAACAAAATAGAAAAGTGTCGTTTTCTAGATCTATCCACCAAAATTAATCGAGAGCTCCAAAAATAAATCTAAGCTAGAACTACATAGATCTAGTCAATATCAAACTCATCCAGTTGTATTTACTCCAAAAATCATTTTTAAGTTCACTCTAAAAATCACAGAAGAGCCTACTGGTCTTTTACCAAAATGGATGGCATTTCCATTTGGTAGCTCACCTTGATGTGAGGCCAAGTGCTATGGATAGGTCTGTTAAAGAGATATCCAAAAAAATAGTTTGTCCATTTTTGTTATAGATTCAAAAAGTTATGTTCAAAACATGTTCATAGACCCTATGTTGCAAAACAGTCATTGTGAGAAGAATATGGTCCAAAACTCATATTTGCAATTTTTATGTGGGTAGGAACTCATATAGTTAGGCACATGATTTTAAGTAGATTTTATTTTGCATGTTTTTATTTTCCACACGTCCAAAGTAAACATACAAATTTCTGTTAAAAACTTAAAAGAAAAGAAATACGCTGCGCGGGCTGACTTTGCGTGGGCACAGCCCAGCTAGGCGGCCAGGCGGCCCAGCTGCGCTCAGCGTACGCGAGCGGGCGCGGGAACGGGCGGGTTTAAGCGCGGCCGTGGATCAAAGATCCAACGGCGCGCTGTCGTCTTCCCCCTCTCTCTCTTCCTCACCCGACGGAAAACGCACGGCGGCGCGGGAGGGCTCGGGTGCTCACCGTGAGGGCTCGGGAGGCGAAGGCGCGGGGTCGGGGGAGGTGCTGGGTGTCCAGGGAGCCGAGGGGTGCGGGCTTGGCGGGTGGCTTGGAACCAGTCGACGGCGCGGACGCAGAGAGGCCACGGCGGCGACGGTGACGGCGGCGGGTGTCCTGCAAACGAATGGCCACGGGAGCATGTCAGGGAAGGTCAGTGAGAGGTGGGGATTCAATTTAAAGCAGAGGAGGGGGTGGGGAAGAAGGGGATCGAGATGAGCCACCTTGAGGGCGTGGGGGTCACCGGCGGCGAGTTCACGGGCTCAGGGGCTTCCAGGGGCTCGTGCTCTGCCTCTTTTCGACCTGGGGAGGCTGGGTGAGTGTGAGAGAGGTGTGTGGCGCAAGGGATTGGCTCAGGAGGCTTTGTACCCGTGGTGAAAAGCAAAGGGAAAAAATGGAGGGCTCGGGTTCAATGCCAGGAGTGGCATGAGTGATCTCTTGGGGCGTTTTTGGTCACTTCTCTTCGTGCACTGGTTGTGCAAGGTAAAGAACACAAAGGGCAAGTCAAGCCTTGGCTTTTGGAGGCAAGGGGAGGGAAAGGGATAGTCAAAAGGGTCAAAGGTATGGGCTGCCCATACCATTCCACCTCACCTCTTCTCTCTCATGTCATCTTCACCTACAAGGCTTCTAGAAGCACACCAATGCATCCTAGCTCGAGTAGGTACTGTGGTGAACACATTTGGAAAGGTTGCATCTCCAATTTTGCAAATAATCACAAAGAAATCAACTGATCAAAAGTGTATCTCTTACTGTTCGCAGAAATTCAGAAAATTCAGTTTAGACTTAGAAAAATTTCTAAGTGTTGTAAACAGATGAAATCATAAAAAAGTTGAGTTTGTTTTCAAGGTTCAAATGTTTTCCAAAAAAAAAATTCAAAGTGGGAACTTGTTGAACATGTTATAAACTTTCAGAAACATATTTTGAAAACAAATTTGAAATAGTTTAAGGCCATGAAAACAATGTGGAAAAAGTATACTTTGTGTTTTTCTCTGTTTTCCAAAATTGTCTTTTTCTGTCTTAATTTTATACCACAAAAACAACAAGCAAAAGATAATTTTTATTAACCCAAAAATATAAGTAAGATTTTGGATTTGTAGTACATATATTCAATTAAAAGTCAAGAAAACATAAAATAACATTTTCTAGCCTAGTGAAAACAAGAGTAGAAAACAGGTACCTGGCTATATTTTCAGGAATTGTTTTCCATAGAAAACTTAAAAGAAAACTTTCATAAATCATTTTGAAAACTTGTTTTCTTGGATCCAACAAAGTTAAAAGTTTGTTTTAAGATGCAACCAAGAATAATCCAAGTCTTGGAATAAAAATCCAGTCAAGTAATATTAGGAAAACATCAGGGAAAAATTATCAGCAAAAATAATAGAAGTGGTTTCATAAAAATTTGGTATTGGTTTTATTCAAGAAACCAAACTTTTGTTGCAAATATGATTAAGATCATAAACACATGTTAGTTCAAACAATCATGTTGTAAAAAAAAATTGTTGGCCCTAATTTTTGTCTTCTTGAGCACAGTACAAGAATCCAAAAACTGGGGTGTGACACCGCCCCACACACCTCCTCGTTTTTCCACCCCCCCCCTTTAAGCCACGAGAACCATTTCTTTTGTTCACACATCAGATAGCCATCACGTCTGGAATGAAAATAGTACCACGAAAGGAAGATGGAACCTAATGTTCTCCCTTTTGATTTTGTGGTACTATTTTGAACCTTTTCCAACCCAGCTCTACCCCCATGGGTACGCCGAGTTTTTTATTCTATTCCAAAATTTCCTTGGCGATTGCCATTCTATCCGAGAGATTCCTCTCGTTAAAACTTTTTACATACGTCAGGAACCTATTAACTAAAATACCTATAATTACTACAAGAAGATTAAGGGAAATTACAAACGAATAGGGATGTGAGTAAACGGCATGAATAAAAACCTCGGCAAACTTGTCCATCGCGGAATTTACCATCTTTTTTAGCTTTGCTCCCGGGGTACTTTTTTTTGTTTGCGGCGTGGGTGTTTCCTAACCAAAAATAAATTCGAACACGAACACGAACTTCAATGAAAAAAACCAATAAAAACGGAAGATAAAGCCAAATTACAAACCTAATTAAGAAAGAGTTAACCAACGGAAATATACTACGGGGAACATTTCTGAATGGAAAATGAAACTGAACACCCACACAATCTTGATTTGACACAGCAACACTTTCCACACTGCTTGTCAAGTTAAGTAGCGACCTGCATACAGGGGACCCACCTCGTGCCCCAAGGGCTGACTCTTCTTTGATTATCTCATTTTTTTTGCCTGATCAAATTTTATTACAGGATGTCCGAGAAGACATGCTTTCTCTAGTGAAGAGTTAGGTGGATTTGTGGTTGAGTAGAAATGCTCGTAGGAAATCGGGCTTGGAAAGTCGAGGAAAGAGGATGTCTAATAAAATCACTGGAGTGGCAAGAGACCTTTCTCTTTTCTTAGCCAGTCACCCTGGAGGACATCAATGCCAAATCCTATATCAATTTTATCACAAGACCCTGAGGCGGAAGTAGGAACCACTTCTCGAACAGGAATCATAGACGTAACTCATGCTCTTGTTCTTTTTTTTACTCTGTTTTTTTCGCAAGATAGATGGACAAGAAAGGGTAGTTTTCAATCACACCGAACTGTTTGCTTCTTCTTAACTGAGAACCCAACCCTACCTTAAGTGAACAGTGCAAGCATCAGCCATCCGCTTCATTCCTAATTATTTTAGCTGAAATAAGTGTAACAGCCTTGTACCTGCTGCTGGAGGATCTTCTCTCTATGGATTCCAGAGAAATGGAAATTACCATTCTATACCCCCTTCCCTAGCTTAAGCCCTATAGACTAGTATCGGGGCTGTAAGGAACTCAGCACCGAAAGGAACTGGTATAACAAAAGGGGCCAAGAACTACATACGGTCGGATACTTTCTTCCAGGAAAAGAGGGAGAAACGTTATGTAGGCAGTTGCCGTTCAAGAAATGTAGCGGTTGCTCGACCAAAGCCGGTCAAAGAATTGTTATATGTCTTCAATTTCCATAAGACCGATGATACTTACCAGAAGTTAAGTACAGAAAAGCAGGAAATTGCATATTTGGAATAATAAACTTAAGATGTTCATCTCCAAGCTTAGCCTACTGTACATTAGAATATGGTTTCGCGGGCACGTCCAACCGTACCTTGCCACTTGCCAGTTCAAAGTGTAAAAGCCGGTCAATAAGACAGATCCGGATCCTAGTGGAGATGATTCGATCGCTAACAAAGACAAGGGGGCAGCATACTCCCAACAAGGAAACAAGCAACTCCAAGAGCTCAAGCCTAAAGCCTTAGTAACGTAACGCACATCCTCATTTCTCGCGTAAAGCAAGCGTAGGCTCGAAGGCTTAGAATGATAGCAAAAGCAGATGGCCCCTACTACACTAAGCGCTATGAGAGCCAATCATTAAATAAAAGAAGGACTTGCTTTGGTTTAGGTCAAGCAGGAAGCCCATGCACCTTACTTAGTGGAATAATAAAGCCAATCGCACTTACATGTCTTCCCCCCAAGTTTCATCACAAAAGCCTACTTATGGTAGCCCTCCGTAAGCTTGTGTATATGCATCCAAGTAGGGAACATGAACAGTTCCACCTTCTCCGGCTTTGTGAATCTGTCGTATGGTTCAACCAACACCACGTTGTTTCGGAAGAGCCAATGACCATCTTCCGTCACACGCGTGAAATCTCCCAAGCACTTCTGTTTTTTACGAACATGTTGTGATCCACCGATCTGAATACCACACATCATATGCCAGACTCCACGCCATCTGCATCCACATCCTCCACATCCATCTATTATATTACTAAGGCTCTGAAGCCGCTGCCCACGACGGGAAATATATGTAGCTACCCACTTTGAATTAGTAATGCTTGCGGGTGTTCGCTTCTCTGTAGCACAGGCACCTTTACCTTCCTTCTAGGTTGGTTCTGGCATCCTTACGGCTATAACCGAAAATCCAAGAATATGAGTGAGGGTGAGGGGCTTGGGTGAATGCAGGGATGGATTCCCCACGTCAAGAGTCGGGATGCGCTCCTATTTAACTTGATCTGCGGATTCCCCCGGGGTCCAAAGAAACAGGATTTTTACTTTCACTTCCCTCTTCTCCATCCCGACCTGTTATCCTTGTCTTGGGTCCATCAATCGCTCCTGTTAGCGTAAGATTTTAGAGATATCGAATGAGAGAGACCGGTCGATAGTTACAGCTACTTTTTATTAAGCTCGAGAGCCCTGATCCTATAATATGTAGACTCTAGTGGACCTAGCTATCCCGCGTTATCCGCTTTCTCTGTGAAATCAAGTGAAAACAACATTGTCTACTCCAATTGATGAAATGGGTGTAGCCATGATGGCAAGTCAAGGTGGGGCATACAAGAGATGGGACGAAGAAATCCCCTCTTCGATCTCGTGCTTTTCCTGTCATATCTCCTCTTCTATCGATTAGTATAATATCACCTATTCATAGTATTAATGATATCTGAGATTCTATCGATTAGTTTATGTATAATGCAGCGCCCTTGTAAGGGAAAGAAAAACACTTCTTCATATGGGATTCTGGGAGCCGAAACCGCTAAACAGTTGAACCGATATTCATTTCTAAAGGGAATGGGCCCGAAAACGGCTCCAGAAATAAGGTTAAGGCTCGGAGCCAAACAAGAGCAATGAAAAGTGCCTCCAACAGAAGGAGGGATCAGCGGATACGAGATCCGAGTTCGCATATCTCTATCACCTCTTTCCTTCGAGTCAACAAGTCTCAGGGGCTCTCTCTCCAATTTATACTCGAAGTTTGCGCTTGATTCAATGCTAATCTTGCGCTCGAAAACGACTGCACAGGTTGGTTTCCTGTGCAACGGCTTTCGTAGGGCAACCGTTCCCGAAGCTCGCTTTGCGCTTGCTTCAAAGGACTCAGCTGTTAGTTAGTACCCCTCCGCTTTCATCAAAACAAGGGGTACTTTGTTTAATAATGATACTACTCATACGAGAAAGCCTTTGCTTCCGGTTGATAAGACAGATCGGTAGGCCCCCTTTGCTTCTCCACAGTAGAAACACATCCAAGAGGTATGAATTGAATTGGTTGAGCATACCACTACTATCGTAAGGAAAAGCTGGATGCACACATTGCTAGAGACGAAGAGGAGAGCCCAATGATAACTAGAAGAGGCGAGTCCCGCTGAGGATAAGGTGTCATATTGCTTGTTTAGGGAGAGTCTTGCTTGTTTTCTATAACCTTATGAGGGAATGGAATGAGTTTTGTCTCACTCACCTTCAAGTCCGAGCATTCCGTAGATGACGCCCTTGCAGTCACACCATAAGTGCTAGTTCTCCTACTAATACAGGGATACCTTGATATCAGTTAGTCAAGGGCCTTGCCCAATAGAGAATTTATTGTATGTTCAATGTTGTCTCCGATTGAGGTTTAGTTGTCTGTTCTGTTAAGTCAGGTTTAGATATGAACCAGCGGCAAAATATCAGAACAGTTGGTCAAGAAATGACGTATTTGTTCTCTGCAAGGGGGACCAGCATGCACTATTTCCGCAGTCCAAAGAGAGAGTGGAACCCACACAAAGCGAGGACTTGAGTTCAGCTAGTTCTAGCTTAGAAGAGAAGGCTGGGAGAATGATGGTTGATGAAAGAAAGGGTCCTGCCCCAGCTACTATTATGAATCTGGTATCGGGGTTTGGTTTCACCGAATGTGCAATCAAGCTCAGAGACAGCAGCTCCGGGGTCATTCCAATGAAAGACGAATGGAGTGGCTGGTTCCGTTTTAGTTGGGGCATTCTAGGATATTTTTCTAATGGGATTTCGTCCCTTCGCCCTAATCTTACTCACCTTGGAAGGATGAAGCAGCCGCTCTGCTGTCGGATCCGCTCCGCTGAGGTTTAGCTAGGGGCGAATGAGCCTTGAGTTCTAAAAACATCTGAGCAGGAGGGCCCATTTGATCATTCCGACGGTACATCCCTTCCATGGGTAGCAAAAGTGGTGGGTTTAGGGCTACCAATTAGGGCATACAACAAGGCTTCCAGATTCCATTCACTGGGCAGGAGAAGGGAGAAGTTCTACTGGCTTTAGCTTATCACTAAGTGTAGAGCAAGCATGCTAATGCTTGCGGAGAGTGGGGTTTCGGGAATCCATCATGTCTGTCTTGCGTGTGTTAGCTTCCATCTATGCCCCCCTCGAAGGAAGCGGATAACTTGGATAAGGAATCCTTACAACTATGGAACTTTTCATACGCATTTATTGACGGACCGGTAAACTAGACCCAAAAAAATCCTTTTTTTCACGAAAGACCCATCACAAAATTCTGGCGCAACGCTATGACGAGCGTTCTCACAGGCCGGCACCTCGATGCATCCGTCTCAAGAGTTGTACACCTTACATGTGCTTCACGCCACAATCTCTCACTTTGTGCTCCTCCATCTGTCTCCATCATATAATCGATCTCACCTCTCATGTCTGAGTGAAAAAACCATATTTGTTTGTATATATAAAGGCCGAGAGGACAGGTTCCTCTCATGTCGAGATTAGTATTAGGGACCGGTTACTATACGTACATGTAGTGAGACAATCAATCTATGTTCTCATTCAGATTTCATTCTGGCACTGACGACTCCAGCTCTATCTATCCCTAGAAGCAAATGGAGTAAGTCCGATGGAACACTCGGATTGGAAAATCGAATTATACTGATAGGCATGGATGAGAAAAAGCTTGCAAACTAGTTCAAATAGAACTCAAAAGCAACTAGGCAATCCAACTTCCATTGAAGCAGCTTCCCTCGAACTAGCTGCCTTGTATCGGTTGGTGCCATTTCTTCTCTTAGAGGCAGGGCAATAGATTAAGATTAGGCGGTAAGCGAAGGAACTGTAGGGCTTAGGGCTGCGGGTGAGCGCAATTTCAATAGGTCGAGGGGAGGAAGAGAATAAAAAGCAGCTATTTCACCTGGTGTCGTAATAACCACTGTTTTCGGGTTTGAAGGCATAAGCGCATCAGAGATCTTCTTTAATTTAAGAAGAAGCCACTTTAAAGAAGAGGAAACAAGGCATTTAAGGGACACTGACTCCCATTATTTTCTCCAGGCCTGCTTTGGCTAAATCGACGGAGGATTAGCTTATTATGTTTCGGGCATTTAGATAGCTTAGATAATAAAGAAATATATCTCTAAAGGGGGAGCGGTACGACTATTTTAGGTTAGAGGAAGGTTGAAGAGAGAATAGCTAAAATAGCCAGTCGGGTAGGCAAGTGCGGGTGGCTGTGGTCAAACTGAATATGTCTTGTTTCGGTTAGCGTTTTCGGCTCTCCGGCACCAAACTAAACTCTTTCTATTGCGGGGCCTATGGAGTTTGGGGATGAGTGCTGGCACTTTACTGTGCATCATTCATGTTTCTTTCATTCCCCTTACTAGATCAAAGAGGGCATATGTGGGGTTTGAAGATAACTGGACCTTGCCACCTTATTCTAATAGCCCGCATCAATGCCTCTGCCCAGAACATAGGAGCCCCCTGGGTTCAAGATCTCATATCAATTTTCAACTGCTGGGAAAGAATTGGGGTGCGGCAGGAAGAAATGGAATTCTAAAATAAAGTATAATCAGGTCTTCCCTACTTCTGCATAGAATCTGAGCTGGGTGGAATTGCCACAACATGGGCATTCTTCTTAGCGAGAATTATTGCAGTACGATAGTGGCTAGGAGGATTTTAAAGGCATTATGGAATTAAGATTTCCCAGGTTTAGCCAAGGCTTAGCTCAGGACCCCACTACTCGTCGTATTTGGTTTGGTATTGCTACCGCACATGATTTGTCATGATGATATTACTGAGGAACATCTTTATCAGAACATTTTTTCTTCTCACTTTGGGCAGTTAGCAATAATCTTTCTATGGACGTCTAGAAATCTGTTTCATGTAGGTTGGCAAGGAAATTAGGAATCCTGGATACAGGATCCTTTACACGTAAGACCTATTGCTCATGCCATTTGGGATCCTCATTTTGGTCAACCCTCCGTGGAAGGCTTTACTCGATGAGTTGGCTGCCAGCCATAATCTTGTTGTCTTCTTGTTTCCCTAACCTTATCTTAGCCTTAGGCACCTCTCGGAAACATCAGAATCTGAATCACTTTCCTCTCCGAGTAGTAACCATAACTTTAACTAGGAACTCGGCATTATAGGACCGAGTCTTCTTTAGTAGTAGTTGTCTGAGTTTTTCCGCTTTCTCCGATCTCCGCCACTTCATCCGTTGTGGCTTGTAATGTCATAGCTTTCAGGGTTGGGTTCTGATAGAACTCTATCCATAGAGACCTCCTCCCTTTGCTCGTATATAGCACTTAGAAGAGTGACTTTTCCCCGATAAGGGTTTAGAGTATAGAGAGGATGCCTTTCTATAAATAAGAGTAATAGTAAAAGACATAAAGCAAAGACTAGATTAGATGTTGAGTCCACCGGCATTTCTTTTTTATCGACTTTTTCTAAGATTGATTGGACTTGAATTCCCACTTGATTGCTTTTTCTCTCTCCTCATGTTTTGCTAATAGTTTTTATCATCATGGAGATAAGAAAGTAGAGAACGCATTGCATTCAATGTGATTTCCGCTGCATTGCTTCGATTTCGTGCGTTTAAAGGCAGGGTTGAGCAACCAATCATAAGCCAGCGAGAAAACGGATGCATTTCCCGTTCCCCTATTTAGTTAGTACTTTCTAGTTAAGAGCGATAAAACGAACAATTTAATAAGGCCCGTGCAACGGCTATAGAGTGAGAAGGCCATGACGATGGCTACGGCTTTGAAGCTCCAAAGTCTAACATAGATAGAATGGAAGAGACAGCCTATCACTGCACTGATCCACCCAGGCTAGGGATATCCAATGGGATGGAGCTATTTCCCTTGGCACCTTATAGTCCTCAGACGATGAACAGAGCACTAGATGCTCTAATCTACTCCTATGCTAAGTGTCTTTGTTTGGTTTGATTTCTTGTGAAAGCGGCTAGCCCCATCACTAAAGCATGCATGTTCCATATGAAAGGTGATGTAGGTAGGGCTGGTAGGGGAAGTAAGAAATAGGTGAGACTCGTTAATCAAACTAGCCTTCAGCCTTAGATTTCTAAGTTACGTTTCCACCATTACTAGTGTTTCCTTGCTTTTCATAATAGACCTTGATCAACTAAACTAAACCAGAGATTGTCGTAGAGATTAGCAGGACTGGGTATTATTCTAGGCGATGAAATGGATGGAATTTCTTGAAACATCACTCACTTCACTTAGAATCGAATTTGGAAAAGGGAGACTAGCTGCTTCAATAAATAAAGAAGAAAGCAGGCGCAAAAGAGAAGCTCAATGAAAGAGATTCTAGACCGGTCATGGTCGGGGTTGATCGATTGCTCCTTAAAAGGGAGTTAACTGCTTCGAACCATACATGAAACTTATCTCATAGAGTGAGCTAGCCCCATATAGCGAAGGATAGCTATTGACTTATTGGTAAACCCGCCTCCAATACATGCTTATCCCAGACCCCCTATTCCTTCATTTTAGGTTTTCATGGCCGATTCAATAACATAGTTCGCACACCTCTTTTCAATTCTCTAGAGATAGTTGTCATTTATCTCTTCTTCCGGGTCCTTCCTATTTGGTTGGAAGTTTCCTTCTCCAGTTGGGAAAGCAAGGGCCCTAGTTTCGTTATTGAGTCTCGTTATGGTCGAATATGAATCCTGGAATGGAATAAAAACATGAGTCAAATGCATCGTAGTCCCTCAATCGAACAGTCAACTAGTTCATATCTAACCTTATGTATTCTTTTCCCGCACCTTAGCTTAAAATAATTTTAGGAATGAGTGCTATTTCAGAGTTCAAGTTTAGGTATTAGCTCGCTACAGTAGTCAGTAGTTCTGTCCCTTTGTTCAGTGAACTAGTTCTGGATATAAGCATTAGAATGAGAGTGGATACGTATTCGGATTACTTGACTCACTTTCCTATTTCCGAATCCCTTCTTGCATACAATCCTAATTCACAATCCAATCCTTGCTCGATTCTATAATGAAAAACAGACCTTGTGCCATGGATTTGATGAAGCTTGAAAGGACTCCCCTTGTTCGAAGCCAAAGATAAGAAGCATACGGGTGACAACCCCAATCCTTGAAGGACCGATTGCTACGTACTCTTGAGAAACAAGATGTTATGGTGCCGGGGTGTTAATGAGAGTGTTGGTGCAGCCCGGCGGCAAAGGGATAATTAGTTGGTATGGCCCAGCGCGTACTACCACTGGAATAGGAGAGTGATGGCGCGTCGCGTACTAAGGACAATAGTGTAACATCCCTGATTTTTGGAGAAAGACAAAAATCACAAAAATTTAAAACTTTTGTTTTCTGGTTAAACCAAGCCACGAAAAACAAATAAAACTCTAACACAAAGGAAGTACTATATGTTATTCCAATGCTATTGGAAATAATAATCCAAACATGTCATATAACCCTTAAAAGAAATCATAGAAAATAAGTTTTATTATTCAAAGTATCTATTTGTTTATTTTGAAATAACATTTAGTTGCTATTAGAGTTTACTCATATTTTAAAATATGAATATGAAAAATAAGTTAAATGACTTTTGTAAAATAACATTTGACTTATAGAATGTTTTTGGATTTTATAAAACCCCCTTTCAAATGATTTGTCATATTTCCAATTAAAATGATTTTAAGTAGCCATAGTTATTTAATCATATTTTGAAAATATAATTATTTAAAGTGTGTTAAAACAACACCTAAATATTTCCATGTGAAAGGTTTTGTTTTTACAAAACTATAGAAATTGGTTTGAGATCATTTATATTTGTAAATCAAAAGTTATAAGGAAAACAGTATATATATATATATATTGGCCGAACTGGGCCGGCCCATGAACCGAGCGAACTAGCGAAGCATGATCGAACCAAATTTCTAGAAAACGTGGTCTTCTAAACTACCTTCGGTTAAACACGAATATCTCAACAAATATGACTCCAAATCCGGATCCGCTTGTTTCTACACGTTCATAACTTCGAGCCCAAGCTATTCCACCGACCATTAGCCTATATAAACATCTGTAGCCGCCGGCATTTCTTTTCCCCTTTTTGTCCCACCGAAACCCTAATCAGCAAAATAGTATTTCGTTTATCTACCCATCAAAACGATCTCGAATCGCACCAGAGCCTGAAGCAATATTGAAGCTCTCTCCATTATCTTTCCATCCCGAGAGGACTCAACTTTTTTCATCAACCGTGGAGGAAGAATTTCGAATCGCCTCTTTCAGATCTGAATTCGTAATTCCTAGATCTCTTCGTGCTCGGTTCTTCAAATCGAAATTCCTTTGGTGAGAAGATAGATTTAACCCTGATCTACAATTTTTTTTTTGAATACTTTTTGTTTTGACGTACGGAATTTTCTGTACAATACAGTTTGCGTTTCACGTTTTTCGGAGAAGAAAACCTTCTCAAATCTTTGGGGCTTGATAACCAAAGTTGTTCTCCTGATCAAGACCTTTCTTTTGCCGCAAACCTCACCTCTTTTGGTCGAGTGAGCTAGGAGTTATTCACTGTCAAAGTTTTGGACCGGAACGGTAATTTGTGATTTGTGACTAAACTATGCATCCACTGATTTTATATTTGTGATAGTTAGAAAGAGCACGTAATTCTTTACAACTTCCGTTTAGATTGTTTTTCCATCCGAGCAACTTTATTTTGGGTCAAAATCAGTAGTCGAAGCCCAGTCAGCAGCCCAGTCAGCAGTCCAGTCAGCGCCACGTCAGCCCAGCATTATCCACTCGATTTCGGCATTTAATTTATTTGGTAGTTTTGCAGAAATACCCCTGCAACTTAGATCTATCATTATTTTTTAACCGTAGATCCAAATTAAGCAAACTAGGACTTTTTGAAAAGCCCTGAACACTTAGAATCTTTTAGAACTGTCCAAATTCAAATTTGACAAATATAAATTGGTTCAAATTTAAATAGACTTGTTTGGTGATTTTTGGCATAGTTTAAATTCTATACATCTAAAAATTGCAAATAAAATATTTTTGGATACCTTATGATGTTTGCTAACAGTCCCTTGCGCCCAAAATAGTTTTTGGCTAAGTTAAAAAGGTTTTGGTTGTTATATGCTCATGTGACTATTTTTGACTTAGTTTATTTTCTGTAATTATTTTCAATATGTTTTCTCTAGAAAATTTGTGATAAGGACTAACCTTAGGCCAGAGAGACCAAAACAAGAGACCTTAGAATATTTCTAAGTTATTTTTCCTAGTTGGCCTTGCTAGTTGAAAACCACTAAGTCTGGATTAGTGAAAAGCCATGGAGATGATACTACAATTACTCGAAGATTTTCAACATGAAGCAAGAAGACAAATGAAGGACTTAGCCAAGACAATAGACTTCATAAGCATCTCCAAAGAAGTAGAAGCACTTAGAAGAAAATCAAGAAGACAAGAAGACCAGCCACATCTCTCTCTTTTTCTCTAAGTCTTTTCTCCCCTTATTTTCTGTTCTCTTAGACTTTTTGCTATGGCTAAGTTAGATTTGACCAGCAACTAGTTTGTATCAAAACCATCAAGTGTTAGAAGTGTTAGAAGATTCAATGAAGTCCACACACCAACGAGAAAGCTAAAAAGGATCCTGAAGATTTTCTAAGACCAAGGCTGTGAAGACTTAGGATTTGTTTTCCAATACTTAGAATTTGTTTTCAAGGTGATTAGTGTTTTGTCCAAGACTTAGAATTTATTTTCCAAGTAAGATGAGAGTTTTTGACCGAAACTTCAACAAGAAGACTTTCCTCAAGAAGAGCAACTGCAACTCAAGAAGAATACTCTCCCAGAAGATGAACAATATGAAGGTTTTTACAAGTCCTTTCAGGGGAACTCTAACAATCTCTACTACCTCTCTTATTCTAAATGACTAAGTCCTATAATTAATAAGGAGGACTACACGCAAGGCCATTGAAGAAACATGCAAAAATACTTAGACATCAGAAGAAACTCAAGGAAGCAAAAGAAGACTTAGAGAAAACAAGACAAAAATTGATTTGATCTTTGTGTGATCTTTAGATCAAAAACTAACCCTTAGTCACGAAGGGAAAACCACTAACAAGAATTTCTTAGTTCTCTTTGTGTGTATTGAAATAACAAGTTGTCCTTTTGCATATTAGAATAAAGGTGATAATACTTAGTGAAACTTTTGTTCAATAAGTTTGGAATCCTCAAGACACAATCCTTAGCCCAAATAAAATAATTCCTTTGTTGAATAAATAGTTGTGTTAAGTTTGTTGGTTGTTATACTTTGTTATTTTGCTTGTGATTGTTGGTTTATTGTTGTTTACTTGTGTTGTTTAGATTGTACGGAGAGAACGTTCCATTTTGTGAAGAGAAGGCGATTGTTCTTCACCAACTTCAAAGGAGAGTAACACACCATCAAATCTCCCATATTTTCACTATGCATTACTAGTGTTTTTGATAGAGAATTTAACTAAGTTATTATATGCTATGCAAAATCCCAAGTAGTGTGTAGACATCCTTTAGACTTGATATTTTGGAGACTTAGTACTTAGTACATGCTTAGCCTTGCTACAAAATTGTTTTACTAAATGTTGTGGAAAATTTTAAGTATAAATTTCAATGAACCACCTGGGTGGATTTGGTTGTGTGGTTGTTGAGAGTTGAGTGTCGCCCCGAGGGGTGTTCACTTGGGGATTGCCACCTAGGAACAAAGAGATTCCTAAGTCACTCTAAATTTAGTAGCTACCGTGCAGCCATTAGTCATATGGGCTCTGGCTAGATGTATTAAGTTGCGTGGACTTGTCCCGACTTGACAGGTGGTGGTAGAATGGTTAGAATGGGAGCACGTCAAGTCAGTATGGGATGAGGAAATGCTTCTGAAAAATCTCGTCTCAACTCTCTCCTTTTCCTTAGCACAAATTGGGTGTTTGAGGATAGTTTGGGTTAGTTGGGTCTAATGGTGAAAGTGCACAACCTCTGCAGAGTTAGAAACTATGATCATAGTCGTGTTCCCGGTAAAGGACGACTTCGAGCAGCTGGACAAGGATGGATGGAAGAATCTCAACACCGTTTTGAAGAAGTAAAATTTGGACAAGGAAATATTAGTTCTGGTGCTCATGGGTGTGTCCCATGGTGCCAATCTTTGAAAGAAAAACTCTTTTTCAAAAGGGTTAGGGAAAAACTTGCTTTCTGCAAATAGCCTAAACTCCACCAAGCCAGATATGCATGTAGTTTAGATTTGCCATTTTATATCCACCATAGTGTTACTTGACAATACATTAAATTGTATTGACTCCCTTGTGGCTGCATATTCCATATTGCAGATGAATCTGAAGACGAGTGAGGTTTCGTTCAGGATCTCGAGTCTATCGCCAACATGTTTTTGCCTGTGGCACATGAAGAAGATGGGCTCAATGTTGTACTATGTTTTCCGCTGTAGTTTTGTTTTCTGCTAGTCTTCTAAGACTATGCAAGTTGTAATACTATTTTGTAAAGACTGGATCATGCGATGTAATAGAATTTGATGCATTTTCCTTATATTTCATTTTGTACTGTGGTGCTAGCATTTGATCCAGCGACTAGCACAATAACATAGGTGTCCTTACATTACTTAAACGTGAGAACGCTACAAATAGCTAGTTTGGTGCGTGGCCAGGTGAGAGGTTGTATAATGAGAGCTGACACGAGTGGGGCGTTCAAGACTAAGGAAAGAAATCGTGGTACGATTCTATCAATGCCTTTAGCGTGATAGACAGTTAGGGTAGGTCGACGATAGATTGTACACAAAGACTACCTAAGCTAGTCCTAGCACCAAGAATTGATTGAGCAAAAGAAGTTTTGTAAGCAGGAGTAAGCGCATTCCCTTTTGAATCAATAAGGTATTGACTGGTTGTTTTCACCTTTCAAACGAAGGCCACTACTCTTTGGAAAAGTTCCACGAGTCGAATCAGTAAGATTTCATCAAGAAGATTTAGCACCACAGTGGCGTGCTATTTCATTGTTATCTAGCCGGGCTAGAGAAGAGTTATCGCCATCATCAAACAAAGAAGCCAAGGACTGGTCAAAAGAGAGGAGGGACCACATTCTCGAATCCACTCATGGAAAATTCCCCACCTCTATCAAATTGGTATTCATCTCGAAGGAAAATAAGAGACTTTTGTTTTGCCACAGTGAGTAAACAACAAGTTTGGTTTTGAAAAAGCCCATTCCTTTTTTGGGATAGTTTGCCAAGGAAAGTCGTACGAAGGCAAAGCGGACAACTGGAAAAGGTACCCTTAAACCTCGTTTCAGTACCAATACACACTCTCGCCTTCAAGGGCATATGAAGGAGCTCCTATTGCTTAAGAAAGTACAGCAAAAATCAAGTCTTTGGGTAGATGAGGTCACTGATTAGCCCGTTAAGCTGCTCTGTCCCCTCTGCCGGGATGGGATGGTTTATGCGCTTGTCCCGATGAAGCTTAGGATCCGATAGAAACACGGGGTCAACTAAGGCTAGGATGGGAACCTTTGCATGACACGCCTTCCTCAGGATGTGCGCTCTCTTTTCAGGATTGAGAATGACGACACAGCCTGGAGGTCTTTCGTCTACTTCTTCTGTCCAGGCCTGTTTGTATTCCAACCATACGTTTCCACATCGTCCTTCTCTATTGGGGGCTCCCAACACCTCAGCCAGTTCGTGTAGTATCTTATTCAGGATCTCGGTGCTCCCAAAAGTTGTGAGCGACTCCAGGAACAAGACTCTGCCACCTCTGTGCGTCACCGAATGAAGGAAGGAAAGAGCATGTCGTACATAAACCTGGATTTTCTCCATGTTGTTCGTATCTACGCCAGGCATGATGATACGTGGTCTGACAAAGGGGGGCTTCCTACTACCTTACTTTCACCAACAATTCTTCCTTCGGCGGCAGATGGCGGGCCGACCTCTCTTCGGTGGTCTCGCTCTAGAATGGCTCTTTGCTCGATTGGTACCATAGCTTTTGCGACTGTATGGCCAATTAATTAATTAATTAAGAAAGCTCTTTTTTGCAAGGATTTCCTACTAGTCTATGGTGCAAACCAATTCTCCTTGGTCGTATACAGCGGTGAACTAGCATAGCAGAGCGCAAGGAGCAATATAGCAGCACAGAGCTAAAGGGCATTCCACAGAGGAGAAATTACCATACGGAGCAGAGCAAGAAGCATTGTAGCAGCAGAAAGGAAAACTGCATCCCTCAGATCAGATCATATCATATAATGGTTCAGCTACTAGATGAAGAGCAAAATAACCGATGTTCTCCTCGACCACATCGGCCAGGCTAGTGATCAATCACATGAACATACTACTAACAGCTACCACTACTACGCACGGCATGATACATAAATCCTGCAACATGAAGCAAAATTTTGCTACTGGATCAACATCCACCGTCTTCTTCGGACTCAGACACAAGAACGAAACCGCCAAAAACAGGAAGACAGATTTCCTTTCTTTTTTTAGTAGGCCAACGAGCAATCTTCTCGGAACTCGACCTGGGACCACATTTACTATAGGATATGCTTATCTGACGAGGTCCCTCGAGTCGTCTCTGCCACTTGGAATTGCTTATGAGCTATTCTTAAATGCTCTTCTTGGTATGAAATTGCCTACCTTCCTTAAGTCTTGCTTTTCCGAGAGCCCTCATTTAATAAAATTCCACAGGCCAGTTAATTCTTTATGCTTATTTTGCAGTGAAAGTTGCATCCGAACATGTTTCTCAACACCAAAAAGTAAGGGAGCTAGTAGCTACATTCGGAGATTCACATTATGCCCCGGCTCATGAGAGCTATATTTATAGGAATAGAAATTTCAATGACCACCCACAACATTGTCCCCAGCCGTTGGTTCAAAACCTTCCTCGTCTCTAGTTTACTCCGGACCCGGCCCTAATCATAAGAATTATTATAGAAATCCTATCGCGAAAAAGTTTCCGCTTTCCCTTTGCACCAGCATTGCCCATTGTGAAAGTTGAAACGCATCGCCTTTAGTGATTATTTGGATCTCAACCCGCTTCCAGAAAGGAAGTGGTAAACAAATGCACTTGAGAGTGAGGGAAGAGAAGCACCACGCGCACCACCAGGGTTAGATTCACATTTTGCTTCGTCTCCCCGACTAGAGTTGTGATTTGAAGAAAGCGCAGGTCCCTCATTAGGAGGTTTGAATAGACATTAGAGCGCCCCGCCATTAAGAGAAAGGAAGCGAACTTCTAACGGAGGTGATTCTAAGCCCAATTTCTATTGTTATAAATTTCTTTATCAATGTGCAAGAGCAAAGGCAAACGCATCAGATGCAATGAATTGAGATTCAGTTGGGTGTTCAGTCGTTAATGCGACTAGGACGTGCTTACTAGGAAGATGAGAGACATGCTCGCTAGCCCCAAGTTGGGGTGCACCTAAGTTCTATCATACATAAGGAAATATCTATTGGACCAAGGGATGCCTGCTCAATTCCTTTTTATGGTCCGATCTAGCAAAATCATTAACATAGTGCAAATCGAGACGAGGAAAAGAAGGCATAGGAGTGGCAGATGCACGATCACTTGTAAAGAAAGTCCTATGAGCCAGGTTTATTGACTGGATTGTGTACCATAGAAAGTAAGTCTACCAAGAAGCTACCATTGAAATAGAATCTGGAATAGTAGGAAGAGTCCTCGAGTCAAACATCTTGGTCTACCCAGTAGGATTCAGCAACCACCGAAAATCAAGGATAAATCTTTGTACGTAATCCTTCGCTCGATCATTTGCATCAGCATGTCTTTCTTTTGCCAAAACAAAATAAAATGAGCATTAAGCAGCAAAACTTATTTTCTCTGGTCACACCACCTAAGATTTTAGGTTCTGCGTATGCATGTGATTTCTCATCATCACAAAAGTTCTGAACTAAGTAGGCTTCATAATCCCATATTGCAGGCTTGGCTCCGGCATCGTCCACAGCTGCTTTTGCTTCTTCCTCACGGGATCCTAGGAAAGATTATTGAGTTTTGTACTCATAACTATCCATATTCAAAAGATCCAAGCTAAAGTAATTTGAAATGAGTGCTAAAGAGAACGAAAGGTATTGGATCATTGCCTGCGGCTGCCACGTCTGCTTCATTTTACCCGCCTGGATCGCTAGAATCTTCTAATCTATTAAGTTTGAAAGGGACAAGAGTCATAAGATCCTGGTCGACTGACCTCAATTATGAACTGCACCGGTACCCGCGCCCATACCCCCCCCCCTTTTAGCTCGTTGATCATCAGACCTTGCAAAAAGTGAAAACATTGAGTCATACCGGGCTTCATCTATATTCTATTCATTGCTTTACCCAGATGCATACTCCTCAGAGATTTCTCAAGAGTTGGTGGTTTGGAACCTTTGTCCAAAGAGGAACGAGAGAACATAAAGGATACCTAGGTGGCAATGGGTCTTTATTAAACATGATCTGATCGGGAAGTAAACTACAGCCAACCAGTAGACAATTCTGGTGGACATGAATACCGACCTGTTACGTGAGAGAGTCAAAGCCGCTGATTTCCTCTTCATTACAATTTTAAGGATTTGACTCAGTTTGAGAGAGAAACCGCCTTGGGCTAGGAAGAAGAAGACCACGGTGAACCATAAAAGCTAAAGCAGGTAGGCCTATTCCTTCTGAAAGATCCGAGGTCTTCCTCATCAGAGGCTCTAGCGCCTTACTTTCCTTCCGTTTTTCCAATCCCGATTCGAGCTATGAGCTGTGGCACAAGCCAGTTGAAGAAACCATTGCCGAGAAACCATTCGTTTTCTTTCTTTTCAATGATCCTACTCGAGATAGGGAGAGTAAAAGCCCTCATTGTCCAACCTATCTATCTAGTGCACTTTCTCCTTGCTCTAATGAACTGAACACCGACTTATTTTGATTGTTACGGATATAGCTATTTCTCTGCCAAAGCCCCCGCTAAAAAGCTAGGAATCCAATGAGTTACGAAACACGAAAGTCAAAAGGACAGTAGGTTTAGTGAACCCTCGGCGCGCAACTGGTGTAGAAGGTCATCCCTCTTTCTCTTTTGTTTACACAATTATGCTTTGACTAATAAATCAGGGGGGAAATAGTGAAGAGAATTTGTTTGCATTAATTTGGGCTGGGCACCCGCTGCCATCTCTTCTATCATTTGGATAAGCGGATGAAGCCACTAGTCCAGGGTGTGAAATCCAATCAACAAGTGAGATAAAGATTCTCTATTTACGTCCTCGTGAGCAAAAACAGTAACATAAATCAGGAGTAATTTTGAAGGTTTTAAAGGTAACACATGAGCAATTTACTTGGAATGGCAGTTAAATACCACATGTAGGTAAGTATGGTGGACACAATGGGAAAAAATGTGGTTTAAGGGAGTTTCACGAGTAGAGCTCATACTCAGTACATGTGGAGCCTAGCAAAAGACTGGGAGCGACAAATCAAGAGAGCATAAGAGCCATAATCATGCATAGAGACATAAGCATCATTAATTAAAACATAAGCGACATCACAAGTTCAAAAAATAAGTGGTCATGGAGGCTATTCGTGACTGGTTTGTAGTCATAAAAATGGTGTGAGAATGCGCCAAGTCAACCAAATAAAACATTCGAAAGAGAATACCATATATTGATGCTTTACTATGACAAGAACAACTCATGAATCTTTCAGTACATATTAAACACTCTCAGATATTTGAGGCTAATCATGCTACTCAATAACCACAAGGCTTTAAAACTAGAATAACATTTAGCATGGCATGAAAAATTCCTAGCCATAGTCTATACAAGCTTCTACTAGTATTGTTATAAATTCTACTTCAAGCAGCAGTTTTCTTTCTCCCAACAAGCACCATACAAAGCATGCTTTAACAAAAATACTCTTTATGATACAGCAAGAAAACATGAGAGTACTCACATAACACTACTAAAACTAACAACTCTAATAAGAGATGCATGCAAAACAGGAGCTAAATAAATGCAGCAGCTAGACAGAGATTAAGAATACAACGTATTCTCAAGAAAAAGCGGAGCGTGTCACTCTCCAATAAAAGAATGCTGGGGTACAACCAAGCTTATTGAAAAAGTAAAAACAAACTCAAAGCAAAAGAAAAACCAAACTGAAAACAAAAATAAAAGACGCTCCAAGCAAAGCACATAAGATGTGACAGAATAAAAATATAGTTTCACTAGAAGTGACCTGATAATTTGTTAATGAAGAAGGGGATGCCTTGGGCATCCCCAAGCTTAGACACTTGAGTCTTCTTTGAATTTTCTTGGATGTACCACCGGGGCATCCCCAAGATTAGGCTTTTTACTCTTCTTGATCACATCATATCATCCTCTTCTCTTGACCCTTGAAAACTTCCTTCACATCAAAATTCTCACAATCTTCATTAGCAACATTAGTGCAATTGAAATAATAAATTCACATGGTTAAGTTTCGACACAAGTATAACACTCAAAAACACATTAGCTACTGTCAAAACTTCTTTCAAAACTCTTTTTTCAAAAGAACACCAAAAGAAAGAGATTAAGATGCAAATGCGGTAAATGGCAGAAATCTGTCAAAACAGAACAGCAGGTAAAGTTCGATTTTTTAAAAAATCTTCTGTTGCTCAAATCAAAAAGTAGTCTTCGAAGAAATGTTGCGTATATAACTCAGGATTAAGCACAAAAAATCTCAGGCATTTTGAATTTTGTGTGATTTTTAACGGAATTAACAGTGGACAACAGAAATCTATTTCCTGCGCAGAAATCCGAAATATAGGCTCAACTTTCCACTAGAGGCTTTACTTGGCTCAACAAAAACACAATAAAAAAGATACAGAGGGGTTGCTAAGGAAATAGATAACACCCAGGTGCAAAGAACACCAAAGAAAACGAAGGAAAACGGGTTGAAAACGTCAAAATAAAATGGGTTGTCTCCCGGTAGCGCTTTTCTTTTAATGCCTTTCAGCTAGGCACAATGATTTTTAAAAGATGCTCACATAAGAATAAGAGTTGAAGCACAATAAGAGAGCATCAAGAAAGAAATATAATACAAATTTAAATCTAACCCACTTCCTATGCATAGGAATCTTGTAAAGAAATAAATTCCAGAAGGTCAAACTAGAAATCATGGGAAGGTAGAAAAAGAACAACTTCAAAACTTTCAACAAAAAGAGAGGTGTATTAGTAACATGAAAATTACTACAACCATATTTTCCTCTCTCATAACAATTTTCATTAGCATCATGAACAAACTCAACAACATAATTATCACATAAAGCATGTTTGTCATGGTCTAAAAGCACACAATTCATATCAAGCTCAAAAATAGTGGGATCAAAATTTAAAATCAGCTCTTCTCTTTTCCCACTTTTAGCAATAGAAAAACAAGATGATTGATCACTCTTAAAAGGTATAGGACACATTATAGCAATCCTATTTTCATTAGAATTATAAATTATAACATCAAGTAACATAAGACCATCATCAAGAGCATTATCATAAGATTTATCCGAGTAGCATGGATTATCATAAATAACTGTAGCAATATCATTCTCACAAGTTTCATTCATAGTAGTATCAAGGTCACAAGTATAGAAAGTATCAATTTCATCAAATAATGTATGAGTTAAAGAGTTACTATCATTGGGACGTAGACATGGGTTCCATTCTTCCTCCTCTTGGTCATCACTCTCCTCCTCTTTTTTATTTAATGAGCTTCCAGATTCAGCAATTTCTTCTTCCATAGGATCCTGCAAGGCATCAGTTACTTCCTTAGGTTGTGAGAATTTATTAAGATATTCCATTGTGTAGTAATTACAATCCTTGTAATTATCAAAGCAATATTCTAGTATAGAATAAATATCATATTTATAAGGTGCGTCATAAATACTTTCAAGCAAATAGGCAATTTCGAATGCACCCTTCCAAGCAATAAATTCCTCAGATTGTTCCACATCATATAATTCATAATTTCCTTTAACATAAGACGATATGGTAATATTATAATTATACTCACATTGAAAAGGGAGGTGTTTATACCTCCTACAACAACAAGATTTATCAAAGCAATAAGTAACATTATAAGTAGAGCACAAGTTTTTAGCATGGTCATGCAATTTATTAATTTGCTACCATAAGTGTATCCCTTTTTGTGACAAGAGGTGTTCCCTATAATGTTTTTGTTCTTCATCTCTGAACCCACCATGCCTATAAGATCTAGTTTCAAAGACATCAAACATTGATAGCAAGCATGATAAAGCAAAAAAGAGCAAGTGAATGCTTCACTTGAAAATACTTGAGTTGCCCTTTTATGTCATAAAGTAAACTATTTTTTGTGTTTTTGATAAAAAGAAGAAAAACAAGACAAAAATAAAAACAAGACAATAAACAAAATAAATAGGTTGTGAGTGAGAGACTCCCCTTGCCAGAAGACTTCTTCCTCCCCGGCAACGGCGCCAGAAAAATCCTTGATGCACTTTGTTGGGAACCCCAAAAAGAGGGTATGATGAGCACAGCGGTAGGAGTTTTCCCCTCAGTTAAGAACCACGGTTATCAATCCAGTAGGAGAAAGAGGACCTTCGGAAGGTTGATGCCACTAACGGTGGTGCTGGCGCTTCACGGTGTCAGTAACAACGTGGAACCTGCACACAACGCAACCAAAATACTTTGCCCCAACAGTACAGTGGGGTTGTCAATCTCACCGGTCTTGCTGAAAACAAAGATTAGATGTATAGTGTGGAAAACAATGTATTCTTGAAGTAAGTAAAGAAAGCAGGAAATTGTTGTGGTTTATTTAACAGTGTGGAAAATGGACCGGGGTTCATAGTTTCACTAGTGGTGTCTCTCCATAAAAGATAGCATGTTGGGTGAACAAATTACATATGGGAAATTGACAAATATAGGTTGCACCGTAGTGCACAATATGACATGAAGATTACTATGATATTTAGTGCGGGCATTACAACAAGATACATAGACAGACATCCATTTGCATCTATGACTAATAATACAACCTCAGGTTATCATCCGAACTCCCTTAGGTATTAAGTTGCAAGCAACAGATAATTGCATTAAACAAAGTGTGTAATGTAAGCAATGATTATGCACGCGGGAACTCTCACCGCTGTTTTCTCTCTAATGGCAATAGAACATCCACCCCCTTCACGTTTCTGTCACTCGAGCAAGGCGAAAAGGAGGCATGAACCACTATCGAGCATAAATACTCCCTCTTGGAGACACTAGCAACTACTTGGCCAGAGCAACCACTAGCAACGGAAAGCATGCAAGATCACAAATAGCATATGCAAATAAAGACTACAATCAACTTGGCATAAGTTCAATATTCATTGGATCCCAGCAAACATAGCATATAGAATTACATAAGATCAATATCGATCATCATAGGCAGCTCACGAGATCTAAACATGGAGGCATATGAGGAGAATACAACCATCTAGCTACAGCTACGAACCCGTAGTCCAAGGATGAACTACTCACGCATCACTCCGGAGGCAGCCATGGTGATGTAGAAGCCTCCAGTGATGATCTCCTCTCCGGCAGGGTGCCGGAAACAGTTTCAGAACCCCCCTGATCTAGGGTTGACGGTGACGGCGGCTGCGGAACTTTTTGGGGATTTTTGATCAGGTGCTTAGGGTTTTCCATCCGGGGGCTTAAATAGGCGAAAGGGCAAAGCCGGTGGAGGCTAGGGGGCCCCACACCCATAGCTCGCGTGGCCAAGGGGGGCACGCCACCCTATGGTGTGGCCCACATGTTGCCCCTCTTCGACTCCTCTTCGGTGTTATGGATGCTTCCGGGGAAAATAGGAACTTCGGGCTTTGTGGGGTCCAATTCCGAGAATGTTTGTAGAACAACTTTTCTGAAACCAAAAACAGCAGAAAACAGGGAACTGGCATCTTGTTAATAGGTTAGTCCCGGAAAACGTATAAAAATGCTATAAATAAGGGACAAAACAAGTAGCAATTGGCAAAATATGATCATGCCGCATTAGAAATTATAGATACGTTGGAGACGTATCAATCACCTCAACATCTCGAGACGCGACCAAAGGAGACACGAGTACAGATGGAAGCTCTATATCAGAGGTTTGAACAAGACCACTCTCAACAAATGGCCTCACTCTATCTTTCACAGTCCTCAGACTAGCTGCAAGGGTGTTGACTAGTGCACTAAGCTCACGCTCACGACGAGCATAAGCAACAAGAAGATCAGAGGTACATCTAAGTCTAGGATCTTCCTCCTGGGAGGAGTTAGCAAATGTATGGGTGAAACACCCATCAAGAGTAGGTGCAGAACCAGGACAATAATGGAAAGAGCTATTCTCATGGTCTGGATAGTGATGACGAAGCATGTTGAGACAGTGTCGTGCAGCATCCTGCATAGCCATCTCAATAGTGAAACCAAGGCCCTCAGCATAGTGTATAGCAGGGTTGGTTTGGTTGTACCATCTAACTGTGGAAGACGGACAACACATAGGTACTGGGACTGATTAAAGTCACGGTAGTGCTCATACACAGTGTACACAGGGTACCAAGGGGATCCTAGGTTTGCGAAGGCTGAAGCAAGTAGATAGGTAAAACCTGGAACTCCAAGGAAATGAGTGTGTCGAACAACCTATCCGGAGGTCATCTGAAACAATCACATTTGCAAGATGTCAAAAGGCATGAAGGAGTGATTGGGATTTTGAACTGTAACAACCTGACACGAGGTACTAGGAAGAAAACACCCAACGATTTTTGCTCCTAACTTTGAGGATAACACAAGAGATACAACACACATAAAACAAATGAGGTACGGTGACTCAGAGTTAGAGCGATACCAGATAAGGAGTAAAAAGAATCCTAAGAAGGTTTTCACAACTCTTTTGTCTTTTCAAAATAGTTTTCACAAGGTCTAGAATCAACATCGACCAAAGGCAAGGGTTTCCTACAGGCAGTCCTGCTCTGATACGAAGACTTCTCAGACCCTGGACCCAGAGATATACATACTGTTATGTGCTCCTAGTCATGAACCCACAAGGGCTTCAGGGTTACCAGCCCCGGCCGCAACAAACAATGGCAGTCAGACCGGATTCATTGGCACGCAGGCCAGATCACCACGGTACTGCTACTCCTTGTGTCCATGCTAGTCATAACCAATTATGCATAACCAAGCATCCACGAGTCGGATGAAACTAAAGGAACAAGGACCAAAGCTATATAGAGCTGCTATGTATCCAGAAAGTGCAACAACAATCGAGGGTTCCTGGGGTTACCAAGCCCTAGGCTGAATCACATCGGCAGGCGGGCTCGGACATGGATCATCGGCTCCACAACCCCTCGACTACGACAACTATGCAGGCATAGCCAAAACTATATAACAATGAGCTCGAAACCAACAACCGATCAAAGCAGCACTCTAGACATGGAATTGTATTAAACAGGTCTTACTAGAGTATAGCATTCCACGCAGAGGTTACACGACCAACATAGGCCAAGTGACCCAACAGTACAACAAGAAGCGAAAGAAAATTATGTTGCTATACAACAAGACTACAAAAGGACCAAGAGTCCAAACATAAGCAACGTAGTCAAACCCATACTACAGATACCAGGCTGCCACTTGGGAACCCCGAGCTACTCATTGACATCAAGGTAGAACCCGTCTTTAGCTACATCACCATAATCTGAAACAAAACAACAACAACGCAACATTGAGTACAAAAGGTACTCGGCAAGACTTGGCTTCTAAGTTATTTGTGTAAAGCCACCTTTGTTTTCCGAAGTCGAGGAAGAAGAAGCCTGTGTAATAGAGCATTTCTAAAACAGAGGAGGAATCTACTCAACTACTAAGATCATCATGTACTTTTGTTCCACCAATACTTTCTCATTCCCAGACTATCTCATGCTACAAGAATCACCCCTCTCGGCTTAGTCGAGGAGGCATCCTTCATTCGTTGTCAACAAGTTTTAGTCATTCCGTTAGAGTTGTCTATGATCATAGAATCTGTTGCCAAGTCGTTCGTAACCGTGGGCACGGCTGACATTTATCCATGTAGGGGGTACACTTTACCCACACGTATCAACCGACTCTTAATGCCACGTGGTAACGCTCCTCTCTAAGAGCGTGGCAGAGTGTGGTCGACCACGGCCTTTACCTTGCTTAACCCTATCCATGAGTCAACCCAAATAGGGCCACCCCATCAACAGGAAGTTGGCCACCTCCTGATGGGCACCTATACTATGAGTCGGGACAAGATACGTGTACGTCCATCCCTGGTCGCGGTCACGCCCTAGTTTTCTCCAAAACATTTTATGACACACCCGCAAATGGAAACCTCAATCTACATGGCCCATGGAAGTGGCTAGACAAGTTAGTTAGCCGAGCGCGGTGTGTTAGGCCCCGCGTGTGGTTGCACGCTCAGTTTTGGCTTCGAAGGCGAGAACTCGCACCTAGGGGCATGAACGAGACAAAAACCACAACCCACAGTGGCCTCAACATCCATGCCATGTTAATCATGTTATCCAATTCACATTAAAGCATAAACACCTTTCATACTAGATTCACGCATTCACAGCATTCATCAACCGGATGAAGCAGATCATAAGACTAAGCATGTCTAAGCATAGAACACACAAGGCTCTACGTTACTCAAACAACCCTAGTCATACTAGGAGGGTAAACAGGTATGAAGGTGACATAAGGGGGATCATGCAGTGGATAGGATAACTCTAAAAGACTCAAAACTTAGTTGAATCACATGCATGAGTAAGAGGTTGAAAGGACACAAAACATGGGTGGAGCCATGAGGTTGTGCTTGCCTTGCTCGTCGAAGGTGGAACTGGAGTTGTCGTAGAAGGCTGGATCAACCTCCGGGTCTCGGTCTACCGATAATGAACAACACCGGAAAGAAGGCAAATATTCAATTCATGGTAACCAGGCAATGCACAATATGTATGCATGATCAAAACAATGCAAAGGATGTAAGCCCTAGGAGGGAAAACAGATTGCTAGGGTTTTGCGTCGAAGAACGACGACCATCGGAAGGGAAAACCCTACTTTAGAGTTGTGTCCAAGATATGTTGCTCAACTGACTTGGAGAACACCATAGCTAGGTTGCATTTGTCTTCCAGATCATTTTGGTATATTACACTTAGTTTTCTGATTTTATTAAATTAAAACTGTATTTTTATTATTTTAATGAATTTGATTCAAATTCAAATATGGCCTCATTTTGAACTTTTCAAACATGAATGAAAATGATACAAACAGATAACTTACATTTTTCCTAAACATTTTGCATATTTTTTTCATAATTTTTGGACTTATAAATTAAAGGTTATTTAATTTACAAAATTTAATTATTTTCTGTAAATTATATTTCAGGTGGGGCCCACTTGTCAGTTTGAATTTTATTGAAATAAAAACTCCGAATAACCTGGAGCCAACACGTGGCCAGGTGACGTCATAATGACGTCACCCCTGCGTCATCCGGTGGCCGGCCGGGGACAGACTTGGTCGCCGGCGGCGATTCCGGCCACCCCGGGATGCGTGGTTGGATGCGTTGGGACCGCCTCGTCACGCTCTACCTAAAGGTGGCGGCGCCGACCGCGGGAGGTAGACGACGGCGAGCTTCCATGAAGGAATTGCGATGGGGCGCTCGGGTCTCCGGTGCAAACACGATCCCGGCCACGGGGACTCAACGGGAAGGATGGGGAGGCGGCAAAGCTCACCGTGAGCACGTCAGAGGGTTCAGCGGGGCCGGAGGAGCTCGGAGGCGACGGCGCCGTGCAGAAACGTCCGGCGGCCGGCGCGGAGGAAGACGGCGAAAACGGTGGCCTCTAGGCCATCCCAGCTCTCCCGCGTGCTCGTGGAGTAAGAGGAGGTCGCGGCGGTCCTGTGGAGCTTCTCGGCGAGGTCCTGGAGGCGGTGAGTCGATGGCGGCGGTGGATCTCCGGCGACCTAGGGTTTCGGTCGAGCGCGGGGATCGACAGAGGAAGGAGGCGTGCGAGGAGGGGGCTTCTGCGGGTGAGCACGATCCGGACGTCTCCTGGGGTAGTCGTCCCCTCGCGGACGGAAGCAGGAGGTGGCAGCGGCCACCTCACAGTCGTTTCTCGGTCCTTCTGACCGGAGTTGGGAGAGAAAGGAAAAAAAGCCGTTTTCCGAAAAAAAAACCTGCATGTTCTGAAAATCACCAGGAGGCCCTTTTGTGGATAAAAAAAACAATTTTTGGTGTTTTGGGGGCCTTTTTAAAAGCAAAAATTACACCAAAATAACCATTGGAAAGCTCTTCAAAAATGTGACATTTCCATCAGTTGTTTGATTCAATTTGAAGAACTTTTTGGAACAAGTTTGTGGATGTCTATATTAAGTGATTTT
The DNA here is from genome assembly GCA_028641055.1 of Alopecurus myosuroides. Lineage (NCBI taxonomy): Eukaryota > Viridiplantae > Streptophyta > Magnoliopsida > Poales > Poaceae > Alopecurus > Alopecurus myosuroides. The sequence continues at coordinate 391,622,143 of CM054057.1, forward strand.
TATCATTTCACTATTAATTTTCAAATGCAAATTTTTGACCCACATTTTCATGCATGTATGCCATGTACACAACACCTCACTTCTTATTACACAAAAGTAGGAATGTTACATGCCTCGAGGCCACCTAGATCTCTTGACATAGTTACACGGTTCCGCCTTCGTATTCCTCTGTTTCGGGCCATCCCCGTGACTCCCCTCGCCACTCTTTGGCTCCTCTATCTATTTCTTGTCTTTGCGCGTGTGTTGATACCCTATGTGGATTTTCTGGTGCTGCAAATCAGCCGCGTCATCTTCACCCAATGCTAACTAGAGCCGAGCTACCCCGTTTGCATTCCGTCGTGCACTTAGGCTGTCCCCGAGCACGACATGGACACCCTCGAGTTCGCCTTGGCGCGTCGTTCATCTTCGTCATCTCCGTTGAGCTCGAGGACCTCCGGAGCGCCATCGTCATCAAATTCCGAGCATAGAACCACCACGGCGATATTTCTCGATGACCTCGCTGGCGAGGAGGTAACCCTAGCCCCGTGCGCCGTTAGATCTCAATTGGACGGCCCTAGGTAAATCACTTACGCGAAGAGGTATTAGCCAAGGGAACCGCCGCGTGGCAGCCCAGTTAGCATTCCCCCGTCAGCATGCCACGTATACGCCTAGTCATAAGATCCAGCCAATCACAGGAAGCCACGTAGCCCTACCTTATCCACTTGTTTACTAGATTTCTTTTCGAATAGAAATATTTGGCAGTTTTACAAAAAAGTCCCTACAACTTGCAACCATCATAACTTTTGATCCACTTAGCAAAATTTAACAAACTTGGACTTTTTGAAATCCCCTGAACATGTAGAAACTTTTGGCACTGTCCAAATTTAAATTTGACAAACTTAAATAGGTTCAAATTTAAATATGCTTGTTTGATGAATTTTGGCATAATCCAAATTCTATGAATCCAAAAATTGAAAATAAAATATATTTGGAAACCTTCAGATGTGTACTTTAATACCTCGGTCCCATAATAATTTTTGAACCACTTAAATTTGAATTTCGATTTTAAATATTCAATTGAGTATTTTCCACCTAGTTTAAATTCTATAAATAATTTTAGTTTTCTTCTGGAATTTTTTCCATTTAGTAACCTTAGACCAGAGAAACCAGTACCCAAACTATTTGTGACTAGAGAACCCATTCCATGTAAGTTGTCCTATAAACCATCCATAGTAGTCAACCATTTATACTTTGAGTGTTATATCATGAAACCTATTTTAGGAAGATTGTGGTATGATCATTTTGATCAAACCAACACCCATTTTATGTTAACCATATGGAAAGTAACCTTTGGACCAGAAACCCATAGCCCAAAGACCTTTTGTAAATTTACAAGTCATATTGTGAATTGCTTCAACCCCTAGTGCCCAAAGCCATAGCATGAATCATGTTGATCATGAATTTTAGACCAAAGCCTTGTTTGATCTTTGTGATAAAAGAATAACCCTAGGACCCTTCAAACAAGTTTGTTTTTGTCGATGTGGAAAGCCTGACCCAAACATCTTAATTCCTTTTCGTACATTGAATTAAGTATTAAACCCTAAATCGTATCACATCCACTCCTTGTGTATATTCAGTGAAGTGATATTCCTTGACAACCCTTAACCACCAATGGAAAACCCCATATCCAAACACTTAGTTTCTTTTTGCACACTAAATTAAGTACTAAAGCTTACCACATTGTTTCCTTTATCATATTGAAGTAAATGTGATAACCTTAGGGGAAGTTTTGGAACCTCTTTGACAATATGAATCCACTAGTATTTGAATCTTTCAAACTTAAAACTTGACCAACTCATGCCCTAGTAGCTAGCCCTAAACCCTTTTACTATAATTCTTTTTGTAAAATTGAATTATGTGTTAAACATTACCCAAACCACTATAACACCTTTTTATAAATTGAGTTATTGTGATAAACTTTGAACTTGTCCATAAAAGACCAAACAATAACTATCAACTCATAATTCTTTTTGCATATTGAACTGTGTATCAAAACCTTGTCCATGTTAACACCAAACAAGTTGAATAACTTTTTATGCTTATGTATTGTATATTTTGTCATATTTGTTTGTATGTGGGTGAATTGTCTGTTTATTGGTATTTATTTGCATTGTTTAGATTGTACGGAGAGCAACGTTCTATTTGTAAAGAGGGTGTCTCTATACCAACTCCCACAAGGCAAGTGATACTTCATGACCTAGTTTTATATGCATTAGTGTTTTACAGTACTACGCATAATAGGTGATTTTATTTATTTTCAAGTATATGTTATGCTTAGAACACCTAGTACTGTGTAGCCACCCTGAAACCCCTACTAGGTATTTGTTTTAACTGTACTTGGCTACTATCACAAATGCTTCTATTTCATTTTGGTTGTGGTATTTATGAAACTTTGAAAATTAACAACCTTAATGAAACACCTGGGTGGATTGAACCTTTCTTGGTGGCTAAATGAAATGTGGACTGCCACCCAGGAATAAAGAGATTTGTAGGTCTTCGTTGTTTCAATTAGCTTCCAGTGCAGCCTTGAGGTATTATGGGCTCTGCCAAGATTGAGTAAGTTGTGGGGGTTCATCCTGTTGTAAGGTGGTAGCAGAATTTTAGGAGCGTCTAGTCTTCTGGTATGGGTGAATCTCTCTTCCCAAAGATCTTGTCTCATTCTTCTCTCGGGTAGGATGAATCTTAAAGTGAAAGTGCACAACCTCTGTAGCGTTAAAAACTAAGATCTTATCCGTGTCCGCGGTTATGGGAAATTTGAGCTTCTAGATAGGGAATGTACTGAAGAATTTCCTCATCTTTTCTGAATGAAGTAAAATAGGGAAGAAACCTCTTTTAGGTGTACATGGTGTGTCTACCCCTATGTGCCCCCTTATTAAACTTCATGGTGTGTCTACCCATGATGACATTATCAAACTTCATGGTGGGTCTACCTATGATGATTTCCAAAGAATTAAATTGATTTATCAATTATAGGGCAAAATTAGCTTTATGAAAATAGCCCTAGACTCCACCAGCCAAATATCATGTAGTTAGTTCATTACTAAAAACTACCACCATACAAGTGTCACTTGCCAGTACATTGTTTGTACTGACTCTCCCCCGTGGGGCTGCATATTCCAGCGTGCAGATCATTCTAATGAATAGTGATTGGTTAGGATCTCGAGCTTACATTCCAACATGTCTGTCTGTGGCGCATGAATTTGAAGAAGGCTCATTGATTATTTATTTCCGTTGTGTTTTCTTTGAAACCTTGTTATTTGGGCTAGTCCATGAGACTATGCCATTTGTAAGACTATTTTATTTCATATCCACTGGATCAACGTTGTATAATGATGATATTGTAATGAATGTTTCATTTTGTCATGTGTATGCTATCAGTGATCCCGGGAATAGCATGTTACACAAGTGGTCTATCTTTATTAAAAGGTAGGGTGCTACAATGAAGCACGTCCTCGAGCTTTGGAAAGGCTAGCAAACAGGTGAGGGTGTTCTTCTCAAAGGTTTTCTTCACGTTCCCAAGTTGCTTCTTCCTCTGTGTGGTGACTCCACTAAACCTTGCAAAACTTGGTGGTCCTGGTATAATTATTCCTTTCATCTCTTTCCAATATCTTAGTTGGTTTCTCCTCCTAGGTCAAGTCACTTTCTAGATGTGCTTCTTCGAGAGGTATTGTATCTCTCAACAAAGTCTCTGACATCTCAGGATGGCATTTCTTCAACTTGTTGACGTGAAACACATTGTGTACTGCTGAAAGAATCTCTGGTAGCTCCATTTCATAAGCCACTTCTCCTTTGTGGGATAGGACCTAGAATGGTCCTATGAATAATGGTGCTAACTTTCCTTTGATTACAAATCTCTTGACACCTCGAAGGGGTGACACTCTAAGGTACACTATATCTCCCACTTCATAAGAAACATCTCTAGATTTGTTATCAGCATAGCTCTTCTGTCTTGAATGTGCTATCTTCAGTCTATCTTTGATCAATCTAACCTTCTCTTCAGCTTCTTGAATGATGCCAGGACGAAAGAAACTTCTTTCTTCGAGACCACTCCACAACAAAGGTGTGGTGCATTTCTTCCCATACAGAGCTTCCAATAGTGCCATCTCGATACTAGCTTGATAACTGTTTTTTTAGGAAAACTCTGCATATGGTAAGATGTCATCCCAGCTAGATCCATAGTCTAAAGTACACGCTCTCCGCATATCTTCTAGAATCGGATTCACCCTCTCAGTCTGATCATCTCTCTGAGGATCCAATGTTGTGTTGAACTCCAGTCTAGTTCCTAATGATTCATGCACTTGCTTCCAGAAGTGTGAAGTAAATTGGGTACCTCTATCAGACACAATACTCTTTGGAACATCATGAAGACAGACAATCTTCTTCATGTATATATCAGCCAACTTAGCACTGGTGTAGGTGGTATTTACTGGTACAAAGTGTGTTATCTTTGTCAGGCTATCAACCACTACCCAAATAGATTCATACCCTGATTTGGTTTGGGGTAACCCGATGAAGTCCTTACCAATTTGATCCCATTTCCAGTCTGGCACTTTCAACGGTTGCAACAATCCTGCTGGTTTATGATGCATTGCCTTTACCTTATTACACACATCATATTTGGCTATGTATTCTTCTATGTCTTGCTTCAAATTATCCCACCAAAATCTTTCTTTCAATATTACCAGGGTGAATGGAATATGGTGACTCATGGGCTTCTTGGAAAATAAGCTTTCTCAAATCAGGGTCATTGGGTACACAAATACATTTCTCAAACCAAACAGTTCTGTGCTCATCTTCACGGAATTCTGTGGTCTTCCCTTCCTTTAGGGCTTCTCAGATTCTATCCATCAGTGTTAGTTGAACTACCAGTGATGCTACAAAACCTTCAGGTACAACTTCAAAGCTAAGGTCTTGAAGTTCTTTGCACAAATCCTGGGATAATTCCTCGGTTGATAGGAAATTTACGTAAGCTTTACAGCTCAAAGCATCAGCAACTACGTTTGCTTTACCGGGATAGTATTGCAAACTCAGATCATAGTCTTTGATGATTTCTATCCATCTCCTTTGCTTCATGTTCAAAATATACTTCAAACTCTTGTGATCCGTGAAAACTTCACAACGCTTCCCCATCAGATAGTGTCTCCAGGTTTTCAATGTATGAACTACTGAAGCTAACTCAAGGTCATGAGTGGGGTAATTGGCTTCATGTTTCTTGAGTTGCCTAGAAGCATAATATTCAACTCTACCTCCTTGCATCAACACACTTCCTAGTCCTTGACGAGATGTGTCACGGTACACTTGGAATTCTTTCTCCAAATCAGGCAAACAAAAAATAGGTGCAGACACTAATCTCTTCTTCAATTCTTTAAAGCTGGCTTCACAAGTCTCCGTCCACTCATAATTCTTATCTTTATTTAATAGTTCAATCATTGGTTTAGCAATCTTGGAGAAGTTCTCAATGAATCTTCTATAGTAACCAGCCAACCCTAAGAAACTACGGACTTCTCCAACATTCTTGGGTGGCTCACATTCTGTCACAGCAGTAACCTTTGAAGGGTCAACTGCAATTCCTTCCTTAGATATGATGTGTCCAAGAAATCCTACTTCACCTAGCCAGAATTCACACTTGCTGAACTTAGCATACAGTTTGTGTTCTCAAAGTTTCTCCATTATTTGGCAAAGATGTTTCTCATGTTACTTAACACTCTTGGAATAGATTAGTATGTCGTTAATGAAGAAAACGACAAACTTATCAAGGAATTCCATGAACACCTTGTTCATCATATTATTGACGTATGATGGAGCATTTGTTAAGCCAAAAGGCATCACTTTATACCCATATGAGACATATCTGATGACAAAAGCAGTCTTGGGTATATCATGCTCTCTAATCTTGAGTTGAAAATATCCAGACTACAGATCGATAACAAGTCATTGATTCTAGGTAGTGGATATTTGTTCTTGATAGTCACCTCGTTCAGCGAACGATAGTCCATAACTAAACGCTGACTTTTGTCCTTCTTCTCCACAAACAGAACTGGTGCTCCCCACGGGGATGAACTTTCTCTAATAAACCCTTTGCCTAGCTGCTCTTCAAGTTTCTTTTTGAGTTCTTTCAGTTCATCAGTGGACATAGAATATGGCCTCTTTTCTATAGGGCATATGCCTAGAAGCAAATCAATCAGAAACTCCACATCTCTATCCAGTGGCCTTCTCGGTAACTCATCTAGAAAGACATCTGTATATTCTGTCACTACGGACACCTGGTCTAGGCTAACCTCCTTAAGATGGTTTAGTACAACTCCCTTAAGATAGTTTAGACTAATATCCTTAGGTTCCAACCGGGGTTTGTATCTAATCCTCTTGCCCTCTCGGGTAGAAAGTGATTGATCTATTGACACAATCTATGACTCCTCCATAGGCAGTTATCCAATCCATACCCAAGATAACATCTAATCCTTGTGATGGTAGGATTACTAAATGAGTTGGAAATTTATGGGTCCCAATTTCTAGAATTAGTTCCCCACATCTAGCATTGACTGACATTTCACCATCTGGGGAACTTACTTGAAATATCTTCCCTGTTGTTTTGGTGGGTATTTTATTTTTATCCACAAATGCTTTTGATATGAATGAATATGATGCTCCATTATCAAATAAAACCAATGATGTAAAGGAGTTGAGTGGAAATGTACCCATCACAGCATCAGGTTCATTCATCACCTCCTCAACATCAAGGCGATTCACACGCCCCTTCTGGAATGGATTGGGTTAGCCTTCACTTTTGGGCATTAATCAGCATAGTGTCCATTCTTCTTGAATTTGTAACACATGACTTCTGACAAGTCCCTCTTTCCATCTGAGTTTGAATGATGATATCCATTGTTCCCATTGTGATGACCATTATGATGGTCGTTGTGATGACCATTGTGATGCCCATCGGGGTGATTGCCCCAGAATCCACCATTGGACGCGTGGCCATTAAAGTTTTGGCCATTACCCTTGCTGAAGTGGCCTCCAAGCATGTGTGAACTGTGGACTCCACTACTCTCTGAAGAGTGATGCTTCTTGTGGAAAGTTCAGCGTGGTTCTTGCTGCTGCTGAACTTCCTCTTGTGATTATCTTCCTTTCTGATATTGTTGTCCAAGGTAATAGCTTGGTCAAGCAGTGACTGGTAGTTTAGAGAATATGCCACAGACAGTGGTATCTTCAGGTCTCTCGTGAGTCCATTGAGGAATGTTTCCTTCCTCTTAGCATCAGTATATATATCTTCTGGGGCATACCTGGACAGAGCATAGAAGTCGTCCATGCATTCTTTCAGTGTCCTTCCTCCTTGTCTCAGACTACGAAACTCGTCCTTCTTCATGTTCATAATGCCCGAAGAAATGTGAGCATTACGGAAACCTTCCATGAAGGTGTCCCAGTCAAGACCTACTACGGGATGGGTGACTTGGAATGTCTCCCACCATATTGCAGCTGGCCCTTCAAGCAGGTGCGTTGTGAATCTAACCTTCTCTGTGTTAGTGCACTCACAAGCGGTCAGATCCTTGTTAACAGAGCGGAGCCAGTCATCAGCCACCATAGGTTCAGTTGCAATGGAAAACTTATTAGGTCTAATCCTCAACAATCTAGTAAGTTTGTCAACAAGGGGTGGGGTGGTGGTGGAGGCGGTGGAGGATTGTTGTTGTTGTGGTGCTGCATGAATTGGGTCATCATTTGCATCAACTGTGTCTGGGCTGCCAACATCTGCTGGATTTCTTCCTGGGTTGGATCACGTCGAGGAGGCATCTGGTGTGATTTTTATAATAGATAATAAATAATATAGATAGAACTAGTATAAATAAAGTTCTTACCCATGCACAAACATCAATCATACAACAAGCAAAACAAGTCACAATCTTTTAATAACTCAAGGTTTTAGGAAAAAATATAAAGTCGTGGGTACTACCATACATCAAGTAGTAAGGCAATACAAAATCGCATAAGGAAGATACATAGATCCATGGGGTCATCTATCGTCACAAGACCAAGGCACTTCAGGCTTGAATCTTGAATAGCTTAACATACTGCATGGTTTGCATGCGCTTCGTCGGAGGGTAGTTGCTCTCAGTTGAGCTCTCCTCGATGTCAGGATCCTCATCGGAAGAGTTCCCAAACTCGGCTTTGTGTTCAACATGGGTTGGAGAAATTATGGGATCCTTTTCTCCCTGAACCGCTGTAATCCGAGCTAGCTTCTTCTTCATCTCATCAACATCCTTCTGCAGCTTGTCCCTCTCATTCTTGACTTGATCCATTAGATTGAACTCAATGGCAAAGTATGTATATTGTGCTCGAGTTGCAATGATCATGTCCTCCTTATCTTCTACCTCTCCCAACAGCTTATCATTGTGGTCGTCCAACTTCAGAACGGTCCTTTCCAACTTCTCGATTCTTTCCCGTTGGGAGTCAATCACGGCGATTTGTCTCTGCGTCATTACCTCCACGTTTGATGCCACAAACTCTGTCTCTCTCCATGAAGTGGAAATGAGTGGAAGTGAGCTACTGATGACTGCGGTCAATTGCTTCTGCGGTCTCATCTCGCTCACCAAAGAGGCGGAAGACACTTCCATGGGTAATATGTGCACGATATTTGTTGCATATGTTGGCGATGGCGCCATGAATTTCCATCCCCACGGAAACTTCAAAATTTTGATATGGAATCGTGTACTCCATGCCAAGGTCAAATGGATCCACTGTACGCCCCTGAAGGAGAATCATGATCTGCCACTTCTTGGCACCATTGTAGTCACAAAACTCTTCCTTGTCGTAGAAGTGTGGAGATGGTATCCCAACATCTATTGCCAAGTGGTAGAGGCACCTGCTGAGCCAAAATGGTTCATCACCAGCAATGAACACCTCGTCATAATCAGCCATCTAAAATTTTGAGAAAATAAAAGGTAAGATTAGCACAAGGTAGGAAGATACAAGAATAGAATAAATGAATGGGAAAGTGCAGAATAAAAAAATCACATATGTTTTGAACATAGTTTTAATCGTATGGTTTCCAATCCTAGGGTCTCGATCCAACAGGCAACACTAAGCTCTGATACCATTTTGTAGCGCCCTACCATTAGTAAAGATAGAACAGCTGTGTAAAATGCTATTCTCGGGATCACTGATAGCATACACATGACAAAATGAAACATTCATTGCAATAGCATGAGTCTACAACGTTGATCCAGTGGATATGAAATAAAATGGTCTTACAAATGCATAATCTCATGGGCTAGCCCAAATAACATGGTTTCAAAGCAAACACAACGGAATTAAATCATCAATGAGCCTTCTTCATCTTCATGCGTCAGAGGCAGACATGTTAGAATGTAAGCTCGAGATCATAACCAATCACTCTTCATCAGAATGGCCTGCACGTTGGAATATACAACCCCACGGGGGACAGTCAGTACAAACAATGTACTGGCAAGTGACACTTGTATGGTGGCATTTTTGAGGAATAAACTAACTACATGATATTTGGCTGGTGGAGTCTGGGGCTATTTGCATAAAGCCAGTTGTGCCCTGTATTTGTAAATTGTTTTTAAACCTTTGAAGACAATTGTAAATTCGTCATGGTTAGACACACCATTAAGTTTGATAAGGGGGCACAGAGGAGTAGACACACCATGTGCACCTGAAAGATGTTTCTAACATATTTTTACTTCAATCAGAATAGACGAGGAGATTCTTCAGTACAATCCCTGTCTAGTAGCTCAAATTGTCCATAACCGGGGACACGGCTAAGATCTTAGTTTTTAGCTCTCGAGAGGTTGTGCACTTTCACCTTAAGACTCACCCTACCCGAAGGAAGGATAAGACAAGATCTTTGGGAAGATAGATTCACCCATACCAGTAAGACTCGACGCTCCTAAAATTCTTCTACCACCCGATGTCTTACAACAGGATGTACCCCCCACAAATTAATCAATCTTGGTAGAGCACATAATACCTCAAGGCTACACTGGAAGCTAACTAAAATAGTGAAGACCTACAAATCTCCTTGTTCTTGGGTGTCAGTCCACATTTCATACAGCCACGAAGCAAGGTTCAATCCACCCAGCTGTTTCATTAAGATTGTTAATTTTCAAAGTTTCATAAATACCACAACCAAAATTAAACAGCAACATTTGTGATAGTAGTCAAGTCCAGCTAAACAAGTACCTAGTAGGGGTTTCAGGATGGCTACACACTACTAGGTGTTCTAAGCATAGCATATACTTGGAAAATAGATAAAACCACCTATGATGCACACTACTAGAAAACACTAATGCAATTAGAACCAAAAGTGGGACATGAAGTATCACTTGCCTTGGTCAAAGCAACCATCACACACACTGCAGTCGCAGAGGTTGCACTGGTCCTCTTCAAACTCTAGACAAAAATACAAGCACCAAAATGAACACACCATTCAATATGATCAAACATTGACATGTATGCATGCATGAATGCGCCAATTTGTTTTACACGAGTTAATTAGAAGAAAAAAGGGTGTATTTGACAGTATATGATGTTTATTTAGTTGGTGGAAGGCTCTGATTTTATTTTATTTTATTATAGTATTAAGTTATGCAACTTGAGGGGCCCAAAATTAGATAACCACTCTAATTAAATTCCTAAAACAACTTTTATGATCTGTAAAAATTTGGTCTTGATGTCTCTGGACAGAGGACACAAATACCAAGCTAACCCAATTGGAAACATTCAAAATTGTTTTTAGAATTTGAACTAGAGCCAAACTACTGATTTGACAATATTTAACTTAGCAAGTGTGTGCACGACTCAATTTCGAATTTCTCTAGTTCCATGGGATTCTAAAACTCTTAAGGTTTCCATAGACTACAGCTTTTCAAATTTTGGCCATGTAGAACTCAAACTAGAATTTATTTAGTGGATTTGGGCCATTTTACTAATTTAAATTGATGAGGACATCCCTAGTTCTTTACGACACAAGGAGGTTGTTATCCAAGAGAAGACTAATGAAATAAGACTAGGACCAATACCAAGATCAAAGTCCAAGTTATTACAACAACAGGTGAATTCACTCCTTATTTAATATGATGTTTGTGATGGTGAGAATTTTATACTGCCTAAGTCTATGCATTTTTTTATGATTAGGGTTATTGCTAACACAAACATGGTGGTGGAAAACAGCCAAGAGGAGCTAGAAAACAAGATGGAGATGCTGGAAAACAGATTTACAAGAAGGTGACAAAAAATTTACAAGTGTGGAAAACAACTCCAGGAATGTTCTTCCACGGTAAGGAATGGTGAAAACAAGGGGAGGGCGCCCCATTGAAGATCAATGCGCCATATAGAAGTCCTAATTCAATTAGTCATGGCATGTATGCCATAATGGCCGAACCCCCTAAAGTTGGGTCGGTTTGTATCCCTTCCTAGTCCAAGTAGGAGTCCTAGTAGCTAGTCCAAGTAGGAGTCCTAGTTGAGTTCTACTCCTAGTTGGAGAGGTTCTTGCGCAAGGAGCCCTTGTGGCCGCACCTCCACCTATATATACTCCCCACCTTCGTGTGGAAAGCTCCGAACAAGTTTAAACCAAAAACCACTAGCCTCTAGATTGCATTGCTGCTAAGCATTCATCTTGAAGTATACCTGCAAAGTTGCATGATATCTTGTTATTCCACTGGGAATAAGGGGATACAGGACCACTCGTGATATTTGATTACGTGTGCAAGAGTGTGTAATTGAGAATATCCAAAGTGATTGATTAATGTTGCATTGACAACAAGGGTTATCCAATTGAGAGGTCTTAGTGTCGCACTAGTTATTAGAAAATCCACAAAACATCCACAAAAATAGAGAGAGCTCATTGAGAAGATCGGGCCACCCCATATCATAAATAATGCTCCAAAATTTTCAACAGAACCTACACAATATTTTCTTGTAAATGTGTAATTTTCATAGCTTTCCAATGGTACCAATCTCATAATTTTTGGGCTTCTAAATCTTTTTCTATTGATTTTACAAGTTGACAATAGAATCTAGATTTAATTTTTTTGAATTTGCATTATAACTGACTTGGTTGCTGACTGGGACGCTGACTGGGCGGCCAAGTGGCACGCTGCGATTGGCCAGGGGCTCACGGGTGCTGACTCGCGGGTTGTACCGGTCAATAGGCGAAATCCAGTCGTGGATCTAAGATCCAACGGTTGTGGTCATGTTGACCATACGGAAGCGACGCCGGTGTACCAGAATCACGCCGGCGATGGCGGCGCCATGGGCGGTGAGTGCGAGCCCGAGGGGAAAAGGGGGTGCGGGGGCGCGGCTATTTTACCTAGGGATGGAGGGCGACGATGCGTACTTGCTGACGCGGGTGACGGCGGTGGGGCTCCCCTGCTTATGCCGTGGTTGCTCGCCGGAGTCGTGTTCACGGTGGCGCGCTCGGGTCGACGTCGTTCTTGTTGCGTCAGCGGTCCTAGGAAGGCCTAAAGAAGTCATGGAGGTGCGCGTTGGGACGGTGCTGCCGAAAGTGGAAACAAGAGGGAGAGAGGGTGAGGTGGCTCATCAGAATTTGGTGGAGCAGCCGGCGGCCGTGGCAGAGATTCCGAGCTCCAATGCGGCAGCCTCGCAGCATGGGTGGTGCGAGCGCGCTGGTGAGAGGAGGAGGAAGGTGTGCGGGTTTTAAAGCTGGGTCATTGGCGCGTTTGCAGGGTCATGGGGTGAGGGGCGTGCGCGAAGTGGGGTCGGCCAGCTTGGCGTGCGCGCGGACGAAATGGGACGGTTGGGGACGATGGCTCAGACCGGTGGGACTGCGGGCCCGCTTGTCATCGTCTGGACGGAGAGTGAGAGGGGTGCGCGGCCTCATATTGCTTGCTGGGCTGCTCTGTTGAGCTAGCCCATTGGCCAGGGTGCGCACAAGCGAGAGAGAGAGAGAGAGAGAGAGTGGGGTGGCCTTGTGGGGCTTGTGTGTGTTGGGCTTTCCGTTTTCTTTTTTTTCTCCTCTATTTTTCTTTTCAGTTTTTTAATTAATTGAAACCCCATTTTGATTCAAAACTGAATCAAATCCATCCATAAAAATTTATAAAAATATAATCTATAAATCTTATACAAAGTAGAACATTTTGGTAATATTTTGGTTTTCAAAGTAATTTGTTTTAAAAGAAAATAGGATATAGACTTATAGGTATTATTTTATGTGATAAAATCAATTAAATTTTAAATTATGGAAATAAGTGCAAAATGTTGTGATTTGATGCAATGATGCCATCGTGAAATGTATGCATGCAAGTTTTTAAATTTTTTAAAATCCTGGGATGTTACACTCAGCTCCAAGAGATGTCAGAGCAATACCGAGTGGATCTGCTCCAAACTCCGGTCACAAAACACGAACCACCAGAACTCCTGGAAGTAGGAAGGCAAGCCATCATGCGGCAGCACATCGAATGGAAAGATCCCGAGAAAACCTCATGAAAGCTTAGGCAGCCATTAAGGCGTAGCAAGAGAAAATCGAGGAATACACGTCAAAATAGTTCAGCAATTAAATCTACAAGGTTACCCTGAGTCGGAATACCAGAAGACTTCCCACCTAGAAGGGACCTTCAAACCCTAGCATGGCAAAGGCACGTAAACAAGGTTAACGCTAAGGGGGAGCGCATTTACAAAACTGTAGCTGAAAATGCGGAGGATGCATTCGCCATCTTGAACGATGACATGTACTCCAAGGATGAAAATTTTCAAGGCATTTATGCTTTCCTAGGAAAGGCTCTCGAGCAGCAGCAGCGAGGTCAAGGATGGCCAGGCCGACCTTTTGATAACTCCACTCTATGCAAAACCACATCAGAAGTGTCATGGTGTGGAGAAGACAGATGCCATAGGATGGCTTAAGGTTGGGGCCGATGGACGTTGTAGGTATCCGGGGAGGGATCGCACGCCTAACTGGCGCGCTCAGAACACTGCAAACACTACAATCTACCCAGGTTCGGGGACCTCCTGTGGAGGTAACACCCTTACTCCTGCCTCTCTCTGTATATTTGTGTGATGAGTACAAGAGTTCCTCAAGCTTAAGGAGCTAGAGGGAGAAGAACCTCTCTGCTGCTTTCCTCTCTTCACGTAGCTAAGCCAAACCTCAGATTCATCGACCCTCACGCAGGATGGGGGAGGCCACCTTATATACTGGTGGTCACCTACTACCTCTACGTAAGCAAATACTGATTAGGTGACTACACACTGTGCCACACAGCACGCCTCCGTGTCCTTGCTGACAGTCACCGAAAGTCTTCGCGGTTGGGACGCTCACATGTCATGTCCCCCTTGTCAGTGACATGACATGGCCTCACCCATACCGCACACAGTACCCACGTATGGATACACATCATCACGCGCCTAGTAAGTTGAACCGCACGCCTGTACTGTCCCTGGATACGCGGGATACACCCAACGGCTCCATTGACTTTGCCTCCGGGTAGACCCGCTGCCTTCTCTATCCAGATCACCCAAGAGCTACTCGGATGACCCACACAATTGCTCGAATCTTCCCCTTGGTGTCTTGTTCTTCATGCTGGATAGCACCCTATCCGGCCGGGTACCATCCTATCCGGCCCGTACCAACTCGGTACGGCCGAACTCGGTAACCAGTAACTTGAACCCCATTCTTCACCAGCCTTACCCCTACTCGGGAGAAGCCCTCCGACATTAGTCCCCGAAGCTGGTACGGTCTGGTGGACTCGGACACTGGGTTGTGCCATCTTAAACCAAACTTCTTCAAAGAACACGGCCGAGTTGCACCTCAACTCGGTCAAGCACCATCTGAACTCGGATCCAACTCCTTATCGCCTGAAGGGATTTCTTCTTTCAACCGAGTAGAACACGTCACTCTGGATTGTGCCGAAATCCCAACACTTAGTCGAATCTCCAGAATTTTGCCGCTTGAACCTGCGCGCCTCGCTATCTTCGCGTGTAAGGCTCTACGCGTGGCGCGCAACTACAGCCCATGTCGCCTCGGGTCCTGTGCGGTTGCACTGCACGCGCTCCACCTCTGCTAGACACTGCACACTGGACCCACTCGCCGTCGTGTCGCATTACACAGAGCACTCGAGCACCCAAGTCGCACGACGTGGGATCGATTGCGCCCGTTATGCGCGATTTAATCGCTTCGTGTGTTTCTAACGGGCGCGGTAACTCCCCACGAGCCCACGATTTTCGCCACAGTTAATCCAACGCAGTAACTGCTCTATGTGGGGTATAAATACCCCGCGCCGCCCATCGCCTCGAATAATCGTCATTTCTTCCTTTCCTTTCTTCTTCCTCACGCGAACTCGCACAGAGCTCTTCGCCCCGTCATGAACCACCGCGCTCCACCACGCCGCGCAGAGAGAGGATAAGAACACCGTCACGCGCCACCGCTCGCCGGAGTGCGCCCGAGCCTCAAGTTCTTCACCGCAATGTGTGGCCGTCTCCGACTGCACGCCACCGTCTCTGTTCGGCTTCACTGCATCGCCTCTTCGTCGAGTTCTTCCTTGCTGGAGAAACGCCACGTTGTTTGTCTTCCGCGCCGCCGCGACCCTTCTGCACCGCTGCAACCCGAGCCTCTTCTCGCGCCCTTGTGCTATCCGGATCTACATCGATGGCGCTCGAGGCCGTCGCCGATTTGGATCTTGAAGGCCCTGCATCCACCCGCGCCAACTGGTAGGGGTCAGATGTCACCGCCAGCGATACTCAATGGTTGGTCAATACTCGTCGGGTACCGCCCGATGTCATCTGCAGGCCACCCGGCGACGAGTTGGCCGCAGCCCCAGCCCGGTGAGTATGTCTTATTCCTTAGCCACTACAAACATGGTTTCGGCCTCCCAATATCCAAATTTATGCAGCAATTTCTTCGCCACTTCGTCTTGCAACCACACCATCTCCCGGCGAATGCCATTGCAATGTTGTCCACCTTTGTTACTTGTTGCGAAGCCTATCTCGGTGTCTACCCCATGGTAGATATCTGGGCCAAGTACTTTCATTCCCGCCAACAAGTCCTTCCAAATAAAGCCAATCCGAATGCTCCCAAGATCATGACCCAAACCGGTACGGCCATGATCGTCAGACGAGCTCCCTACACCTACCCTCGGGTTCTGGGACTGGACACATGCCGGAAATGGCAAAGGGGGTTTCTCTACGTGAAGAACCCCAGTCCAGAAGCAGGCGCACAGTCGGTTGATCTCATCCGGCTTCCTGCCTTTGAGAATGTTCCCCTGACTGCCATGAAGAACTGCGGGTACAACCCAAAGAAGATCGTGTCGGACGTCAACCACGCGGACAGCCAGCTGAAGAAGTTGGTCGAGCTGGGACTCAGGCCGGGTGACCTGATTGCAACTTGGGTGAGCCGCCGGGTTCTCCCTCGTCAACCCGAGCTCATAAGATGTGCTTCATGGGCGGGCCCTGCGATTGCACACTCACCACAACCTTCGAGCTCAGCAAGGAGGAAGTGGCCGTCTGGGCCCGATCCATTCTCAAGGCCACCCTCTCGGACACTTGGGACTATAGCTTCGCGCCATATAGCCGAACTCGGCTAGCCCCCCAAGTAAGTTTCCTTCTATATGTACATAGTTCATCTTGCTTTCTATTTCTCATGCTTCACCGAGTAGGACTTATCTTGGATTCTATTGGGCAGTCTTAGCCATTTATGCTTTTTGTTTGCATGCTCTACCGATTAGAGGCTCAACCCAGTTCCTCCTGAGAGGACTTATCCATTTATGCTTTGTGTTTGCATGATGTACCGAGTAGAGTCTCAAGCTGGTTCCTCCTGATAGGACTTATCCATTCATGCTTTGTGTTTGCATGATGTACCGAGTAGAGTCTCAACCTGGTCTCTCCGGAGTAGACTTAGCTTTTGTATGCTTTGTGTTTGCATGCAATACCGAGTACAGTCTCAACTCGGTTTCTCTTGAATTCATTTTGGTCCCTTATGCTTCATGTTTCCATCTACAGCACATTCCTCGCCAGAAGATGGAAGACAAGGCAATCCTGGAGGAGAACTGGCAGCCAGACCGGACTGAGGATGTCGCACCCGGACTTCTAGAGGATACTCACAGCCCGCTAAACAGTAGATAAATAGCTTACGGGGCATACCGGCACCCGCATCTCAATATGATCAGGCCAACACGTAAACGTGTGACAACCATTCTCTACTATCCATAGTCTGCGTAAACCATCCCATAGAAATCCGACTACTTCCATTGACGTACTTCATAACATACACACATGGTACGTCAACGGCATTTGAACAAGTGATATCACAACAAATCTCTAAGACACAAAGAAATAGAAATAAGTTGCAAATAGCTCTCACTAGAGCAGAGATAGCAAATACAATCATCCAGAGGACACATGTCCCAACCAGTCATCATTACATCACATCGGAAGCATCCAAAGTGTCTGAGTACAGACAAGATCCAAATAGGCCTAAGAGGTCGGAAACGAAAAGACGGAGCCCATCCACGATGTCTCGGATCCTGCCCGGGTCCACTATCTACTCGTCAGCAGCCTCGTCATACTCCACGTAGTAGCCACCATGGGGATCCTCGGAAACATAGTCTGCGGAAACCACAGCCCCAAAGGGGTCAGTACAGACAAGTACTGGCAAGCAAGACTCACAAGATACCAAAAGTGTACCCGGCAACACCAAGTACAGATGTTTTGGGTTCAACAGAAGATAGGTGATACAAAAGTGCGACAGCGGGCTGCCTAACCAACTACAGAGACACGCTACAACATCCGGCTAAAAGGAAGGGGATAAGATAGCCCATCGGAACCAACTACCACTAACCTCAAACAAACCCATCCTGGATCTCGCCCCTTATCCAAAGAAGCAATCCGAGGATAACTCACACAGTTGGATTAATGATGGTTCAAGTTATTGTGTCAATAAGACTATTACTAGTCAAGTTATCATTAATTAGGTGTAAGTTGTCTAATCCTTGTTAGCCATCCCTATCACCAAGTCATCCATAACCGCGGACAACACGGCTTCTCGAGAAGATTTAACCCTGCAGGGATGCACCAATTTGGCCGTACACGTAAGAATATCCCGCCAGACGGGGATCAAACCCACCAAGCGAGACACTCAACACAACCCAACTCTTCTTCGCATCAAGCCCAAAGAACCCCGTGCAATTGAGCGCACGGCTAATCAAGCCCCACGAAGAAAAGGGGACCCTCATAGCACTCTAAGAACGTGTCTCCCTAAATGCCGACTACAAAAGTTACCACCCTGGCCTCGGGTTCGCACCTGCATATGCATGCGGCAAATGGAAAACCCGAACTAAATGAGGCGATTTGGACGAGATGCGAATCGAATCAAATTGAGGGGGGCGCCCATACACGCTTCCCACATGCGGTTAGCGCGCTCATCATGGATCTAGAGGACAAGAACCTTTTCCTAATTAAGGCCGACACTAGCAGGCCTCAAAACCATACCCGGCCTCCTGCCGGTGCCTTATCATCAAATTAGCATTACCTCATACATTAACAGGTTTTTGTTTAACATCGAGCCCCAGAACATAAAATATATGGTAACAGAAATAACGGACATCAGACTCGAGCATGAACAACCCTAAGCATGCTAGTAAGACACAGGCAACAAGCAACAGGGTTATAGGTGTGGAGGATAGGCTATATCAGGGTTACAGGATAACATGTGATAGGATCGGAACACAAGCAACGAATCTTAAGGCTAGCAGGATAGACAACGGAAAGTATCGATATCCAGTGTGGAAAGGACACAATGGTTCTTGGGAGTGAATACTTGCCTGCAAACTCAGTAGCCTGGTACTGGGTTAACTCCTCAGAAGTAGCGTCGTAAACCTCGTCTGTCTCAACGTCGTCGTCTATTCGGGAAGAAGCAAACAAACAACGCAGAGAGACAACAATCAATAACATGGCATAATGCACAAACATGGGATGATGCATGGCAATTTAATTGATGCATCAAGGATAAGCTAGTTGACATGGTAACCATATTTAATTGGGCCCATATGCAATTTGGGTTGCATATAGGAAGGCCCAAGAATTAAAATTGAATTAAGTGATCTACAGATAACCATCATGTGAAGGTTGATTAGAATGATGCATGGATAAGGAAAACAATAAGATAACAACAATAGCTTCAATTTGATATGAAGTTTACCAAGTTTGGAATTTTATTTATTAAGTTAGGAAATTTGGCTTCTTTAAGGAGTTACACAAGCATTTGTTGTTTTCACCAATTTTAATTGTTCAAAATAGATAACAAAATTCATATTTGGAAAGAACACAAAATTTTAGGTGGGATACATGTTTCATTTGTTGAAAAAGGATTTAAAATGAATTAATTATGAATTAAACAAGTTTAAACAAGATTTAAATGAATTTAATTCAAGTATGAAATTATTTGAATTTTTATTTGTTCAAAACATTTAATACAATTCACATTTGGAAAGTTTCTACTTTTCTAGTTTGAAAACATATTTTATATGTTCAAAAAGAAATTAATTTGACCAAGTTATGAATTCAGCAATTTTAAATGATTTGAACAAGGTTTAAAATATTTAACCAATTTTAGTTATTCAAAACAGGAAACAAAGTTTATATTTGGAAAGGTGGTTCAATTTTGCATGGAAAACATATTTTGTATGGGCCATTTGAATTAAATTTGAATTAGTTATGATTTTGACCAAATTTTAAATGAGTTGTTTGAATTTTGAAAACATTTGAAATTTTCAAAACAGTAAACAAATGGTTTAAACATGTAGAGAATTAAATTTGGTACAGAAAACATATTTTATTTATTTAATTTGGATTTGGAATACAAAAGTTATTTAAATTTTAAATGTAGGGGCTATTCTGCAATTTTAAAAACATTCAGATTTGGTCCAGGGGCTTGGATGCGAAAAAAGAGTTACAGAAAGGCCCCTGGCAACCTTTTTCACGCAGCAGATCAACCCCTGGGTCACTGGCCTGTGTGCCAGCGCCCAGCTGGCGCTGCGTGGCACGCGTGTGTGTGCCTGCGTGGCATCCGCGGTCGATGGCAGGTGGGACCATCTAGCCCACGTGGCAAAGGAGCAAAATGTGGGTTTATTCCTGCGCGCGGGGGGGATCGAACCCGCGCCGCGGGCGTGCGCGCCGTTGGATCAAGCCACTGCGGTGTGGATCGTTTGGTGACAGAAGAGATGCGCGCGTTGTTTTGAGGTTCAGATCTGGGCGTTCTCGCTAAACTGACGAAACTGAACCTCAAGGTTCAGTCTTTCTGAACCTGCTGCCCGTGGCGGAGCTGTGGACGCCGGCGACGATCTGCTCGTTGTGCTGCTGCGTGGATGCGCGTGTGCTCGTGGGTGTACGTGCGCTTGGCTGCCAGGAGGAGATAGGAGGGAAGGAAGTGACGTGGTGCTCACCGGGAGGGGGTAGAAGGAGGTGGCCGTGCTCGGTGAGGTGGCAGTCGACGACGGCGACAGCGACAGGGACGGCAGCGACGATCGTGTGCTTCCCAGCCCCCGGCGATGAAGCGAGGGGGAGAGGGAGGTGTGGCGGCCCCGTTCCCGCGCAGCAACACCCTCGACGACGACCACAACAACCCCGGCGATCACTGCTAACTCACGGCCATGGCGGCTCCCCTCGGATTCAGAAAGTTCAGAAGGGAAAACAGAGGGATGGAGGAGAGGAAAACGGCGGCGGTGCGAGGAGAAATGGAGGAGGAGGTCTAGGGCTAGGTGGAGGAGCTCGGGGGCTAGGTTATAAGGAGGAGGGGGAGCTCTGATGGTCGTCCCCTGCCTCTGTCTGTCGACGTGGGCACGCTCGATGAGCGGCCATATAGAGGTAGGGGATGAAGGGGGTAAGCAGGCCGTGGGGGCTGGGCCTGGCTGGCTGTTGGGCTGGCCTGCCCCCTTCTCTCTCTGTTTTTTTTTTGTTTTTTCTGTTTTTCTGATTCTGTTGTTTTTTTTTGCAGAAAAAAGAAAAGGGAAGAAAGGAGAGAAATTTGAGGGGTTTTTGGGGTTTTAAATTTTGGTGATAATTTTTATAGTTTGTTATTTACAAAAACCCAATTGTGCCATTGTTTGTTTTTCAAAATTTTAAACTTGGTTGCTGTTTGAAAATTCAAATGAATTTGAGTGAAAATGGTATTAAATGAATTATAGAAAAGAAGCAATTTAAATGGTTTGAACTTTCAAGTTTATTGGAAACAATTTGATGTTTTGATTTGAAATTTTCATTTGAAAATTGTAACAGAACAAGTATGAAACAAGAATTTGAAATTTGGTTTGAAAATCAAATGGAAAACAAGGGAAAACAAATGCAAAACAAATGCAAAGCTTATGATGACATGATGCAAAACATAAATTAACAAAAAGCAAACATTCTAATGGTTGTTTTTCATACTTGGGATGTTACAAAACGCCCCTCCTTGAAGGAATCGCGCCCCGAGATTCCTACTGAGAAGAGAAAAGGTCTGGATACTTCTTGCGAAGATCCTCTTCGGTCTTCCATGTTGCCTCTTTATCGGAATGATGAGACCACTGCACTTTTAAGAACTTGGTGCTCTTGTTGCGAGTTTTGCGCTCGGTCTCATCGAGAATTCGAATAGGGTGCTCCTCATAAGAGAGGTCTTCTTGCAGATCAATTGAATCATGATCAACTGCACGACCTGGATCTTTGAAGCACCTCTTGAGCTGTGACACGTGAAACACATCGTGCACCTTGGATAGCTTTTCTGGAAGTTCAAGACGATAGGCATTTTCTGCACGCCTTGAGAGAATGTTGAAAGGACCGATATATCTTGCTGCAAGCTTTCCTTTGACACCAAAACGATGAGTGCCTCTGAGGGGAGTTACACGGAGATATGCTTTGTCTCCAGCTGCATAGACCATGTCCCTGTGTTTGATGTCATAGTAGCTTTTCTGACGAGATTGAGCAATCTTGAGATTGTCACGAATGATGCGAACTTTCTCTTCGGCTTCCTTAACAATGTCAGGGCCTAAGAGTGAACGTTCACCAGCTCCAGACCAATTGATTGGACACCTGCATCTGCGGCCATAGAGAGCCTCAAATGGTGCCATGCCTAGGCTTGCCTGGAAGCTGTTGTTGTAGGAGAATTCAGCATATGGAAGACATTCTTCCCATTTCATGCCAAAGGAGATACCACATGCTCTGAGCATATCCTCGAGAATCTGATTGACTCTTTCGACTTGCCCTTGAGACTGAGGGTGATAGGCTGTGCTGAACAGAAGTTTGGTGCCCAAGGCTTCTTGAAAGCTTTTCCAGAAATGAGAAGTGAAGATGCTTCCACGGTCTGAGCTTATTTCCAATGGAACACCATGAAGAGGAACAATCTTTGCTGTGTAGAGCTCTGCTAACTGACTAGCTGAGATTGTCTCTTTGACAGGAAAGAAGTGAGCTACTTTAGTGAGTCGATCAATGACAACGAAGATTGCATCGTTGCCCCTCTTGGACATTGGAAAACCAGTGACGAAGTCCATTTCAATCATGTCCCACTTCCACTCAGGGATTTTCAGAGGTTGTAGAAGACCGTCTGTTTTCTGATGAACGGCCTTGACACGTTGACAAACGTCGCATTCAGAAACGTATTGAGCAATTTCACGTTTCATGCCAGGCCACCAATACAGTGTCTTGAGATCCTGGTACATCTTTGTACTTCCAGGGTGTATGGAGAGAGGAGTTTCATGAGCCTCCTTGAGAATGACATCTTTGAGACTTTGAACTTGAGGAACTGCAATGCGTCCTTCGAAGAACACAGTTCCCTTGTCATCAATTGAGAAGGACTTAAATTTCTCCTTGCCTTCTTTGATGTGTTCTACAATCTTCTTGATTTCAGCATCACGAAGTTGTTCAGAACGAATCTTGTCCTCGAGAGTTGGACTGGCTGTCAAGTTTGCAAGATAGCCTTGAGGAACAAGACCAAGGTTCAGCTTCTGGAATTCTTCATGAAGAGGAGGTTGGCTTTCCATGATCATGAGATTATTGCAATACGACTTGCGACTGAGAGCATCGGCCATAACATTAGCCTTGCCTGGAGTGTAAGAAATGGTAAGATCAAAGTCTTTGATCTTTTCAATCCATCTCCTTTGCCCGAGGTTTAGATCTGGTTGAGTGAAGATGTATTTCAGACTCTTATGATCGGAAAAGATTTCAGTGCGATTACCCAACAAGTATTGTCTCCATTTCTTGAGGGCAAACACAACTGCTGCAAGTTCAAGGTCATGAGTGGGATAATTGAGCTCATGTGCGTTCAACTGGCGTGAAGCATAAGCCACAACTTGACGTTCTTGCATAAGAACTGCACCTAGACCTTGGAGAGAAGCATCACAGAATATTTGGAAAGGTTTGGAAGGATCTGGGCCAACCAAAACTGGTGTAGAAGTGAGTTTAGTCTTCAGGAGATTGAAACTTTCATCACATTGTGGAGACCAAACGAACTTCTTGTCCTTCTTTGTGAGGTCAGTGAGAGGTTTGGCAATCTTGGAGAAGTTTTGGACGAAACGACGGCAATAGCTAGCCAAGCCAAGAAAACTTCTTACTTGCTTCACCGTCTTTGGAGGTTTCCAATCAACAATTGCTTTAACCTTTTCTGGATCAATGGCTATGCCCTTGGCAGAGATGACATGACCAAGGTAAGCAACTTCTGAAATCCAGACCTCACATTTGGAGAATTTGGCATAGAGACGATGCTTGCGAAGCTTCAAGAGAGTGAGACGAAGATGTTCTTCATGCTCTTCCTCGGATTTTGAGTAGACAAGAATGTCATCAAGATATACCACAACGAACTTGTCGAGGTATTCATGGAAGACAGAATTCATGAGTCGAGAGAAGGTCGCCGGTGCATTGGTGAGACCAAAGGACATGACGGTGAATTCATATAGACCGTAGCGAGTGGTGAAGGCTGTCTTTGGAATATCCTCTTTTCTGATCTTTATTTGATGGTAACCCATTCTCAAGTCCAACTTGGAGAATAATGAGGCTCCAGCAAGTTGATCGAAAAGATCATCGATACGAGGAATTGAATACTTGTTTTTGATGGTTTTCTCGTTAAGAGGACGATAGTCAACAACGAGTCTCTTTGTGTGATCCTTCTTTGCAACGAACAGAGTTGGGAAACCCCAAGCCAAGGAACTAGGTTGAATGTAACCTTTTTCCATGTACATATCAATTTGTTCCTTCAACAACTTCAGCTCGGGAGTTCCTATCTTGTAAGGATGCTTAGAGATTGGAGCAGTACCTGGTTCAAGTTCGATCACGAACTCAACAGCTCTGTCTGGAGGCATTCCTGGCAACTCTTCTGGAAAGACGTGAGGGAATTCGCAAACCACCGGAACATTTTTCAAGTGAAGGTAGAGGTTTTGCATCGAGGGTGCACAGCTGAATGGAACTTGATTCATGTGGAGAATAGATTATCTGGCCAGAAAGGTGGAACAGAGATATTGACTTTTGAGCACAGTCAATCCTTGCTTTATTGGTCTTCAGCCAATCCATACCAAGAATGACATCAATGTCA
Source organism: Alopecurus myosuroides (assembly GCA_028641055.1). Taxonomy (NCBI): domain Eukaryota; kingdom Viridiplantae; phylum Streptophyta; class Magnoliopsida; order Poales; family Poaceae; genus Alopecurus; species Alopecurus myosuroides. The sequence continues at coordinate 391,646,696 of CM054057.1, forward strand.
GAACTTCCCAGCAACATGAGAGAGGCAAGGAAAATGTGGCCTCCAATTAGGATTTGATTGTCCTTACTTATCTTGGAAGTCAACATTTGAGATCCCGGGGAGTGAACCGTGATTTGATTGCTTAGTGGAACCACAATTAGGTTGTTTGTTGTGGCAAAAATCTTTGACACAAAAGAATGCGATGCTCCGGTATCAAACAACACTTTAGCTGGAAAAGAGTTTATGGGTAATATACCGAGAACGACATCAGGAGCTTCCTCAGCTTTGTCGATCTTGACATGATTCACCCTTGCGGTCCTCCCGACAGGCCTGTTGTTGGAGTTGAAGGCCTTAGGCGGGGGAGCGCGCACCATTGCCTGGTTTGTGTTAGAACGAGGTGGTGGTGGAGGTAGCTGCCTCTGCGTGCACTTGTCGGCGTAGTGCCCCGTCTGCTTGCACTTGTAGCAAGTGACGACACGAGGAGGCCCTGGCCTTGGCTGCCCCATTGAAGCCCTTTGATCATGCATCTGAGCAGGGTTGGGTGGGCGGGGAGCGAAGCCTGGAGAAGCTTGGGCATATGGAGCCCGAGTGACAGCACCATTTGGCACCCAGATGCGGCGCTTCTGCGGAGGGGTGGTCATGTTGGAGGAGGAACCACCCTCACGCGAGTGCTTGCGAGACTCCTCGAACGCCTTGCGCCCATTTTCTTCATTGAGCGCGGTGTTAAGGAGATCCTCGAAGATGTTGGCCTTGACGTTGGTGAGGGCATACTTGAGTTCCGGGCTAAAACCTCTGCGGAACCTTGCCATCTTCTTAGCCTCAGTGGACACCTCATCACCAGCGTAACGAGCGACGCGGTTGAACTCACTCTGATAGCCAATGACGTCCAACTTGCCCTGCTTGAGTGAGCAAAACTCTTCACGCATCCTTTCCATGAGACCATCTGGAATGTGGTGCTTCAGGAAGGCTTCCTTGAAACAACCCCACGTGACTGGTATCCCAGTTCTCATGGCCTGGAAGTTCTCCCACCAAGTAGCTGCCTGACCCTTCAACAGATAGGAGGCATACTTGACCTTGTCTTCCTCAGCTATGTGAGCAATCTCCAGAGCCTTAGCTATCTCACGGATCCAGACATCAGCGTCCAGAGGCTCGCGTGTGGCCACGAAAGCTCTTGGGCCCAGACTGAGAAACTCCTTGATGCTGACTCGTGGAGCTGTCTAGTTGTTGTGCTGATTAGTCTGAAACTGGGCCATCTGCGCCATGACTTGGGTCATCTGAGTCAACAGCTCCGCGATTGGCGGTGGCTCAGGCGCGTTGTTCCTTGTTGGCGGCATCCTGAATGGAAATGCATTTTAGCACAACAATAGAAAAGGATAGACTTGGAAATCGAAAGAGAGATTATTCCGACGCATGAATAGATAACCAACAAGTACATCATCACATGTTCAAATACATCAGAATATCCAACACACCATAAATGGTTCGAATGCCAAAGGATAACTAAACATAGCTAAGAATGGATACATCGGTACTCCCATGCTCATCACGCAGGACGGCGGCTAGGAGTACGGCGAGAGGTACGGTGAGGAGCACGCCCACAAAAGTAGGTGGAACGACGATGCACGTAGATCTGACGTGGTCTGAGAGCGACTCTAGGTGTGGTGAAGTACATAGCGTCGACTCCCTGTGCTCCAAAGCATGGAATCCCAGTGTAACCAGCACCAAGGTTAAGGAGTGGACCTCTGATCGGCTCGTAACCTCCAGCATCTGGCAGACGACGTCCAACTGGCTGATCGAAACGTGCAAAGCGCTCGTCTCCAACAAAGTCTGTGGTGTACGTCGCCAGACGAGTCAAAGCAAGGTAGAGCTGCTCTCTGACTCAAGCCAGCTCCTGAGATAGTGTGCTGGCAACTGCGTCACTGTGCCTCACAAACTGAGCGGTGGTGTGCAGCCTGGAGTTATCATGCTCGTAGACATCCAAGTTGTCGTAGAGAGTGAAGTGAGCTCCCTCCGAAGTGATGTAACCACGGGGGATGTGGCGATAGATAGAATCGTCAAATCCCTAGTAGTCAGCACGAAGGACGGTGAGACTCACATAAGCTGCCTGCTGCACAGCCATATCCACTGTGGAACCTACTGCCTCGTAGCGGTGGACTACGCTCATGCCATCATCTGACAGAATGTAGACGATATCCTGGTAGTAGGTCTGGTCAAACTCTCGCTGCTGCTCGTAGACCTGGTACTCTGTTGCCCAACGGAAACCCAGAAAAGTGACCATGTCTCTCAGCATCTCCGGATAACCGGCAGTGCTCTCGCAACGAGTCATACGAACCACCTGCGGGTAGAACCTGAGATCCATCTGCAGACGATCGGGGAAGTTTTGATTAGACGCCGATAGAAGAACTGAAGTGGCAAGCAACAACAAGGTTTCAACGGACGAAAAGGATGTTGAGAAGAACAGGATATCGAAGCACCATTGGGGAAACACGAGACCAAACACTACTGAGGTACTACGGAAACCCCATCCGGGCTTCTAAAGGATCAATATCTACTGCTTAAGGAATAGTGGATCTGCTTCCGGGGCTTACACGCCTCCGTTCTCAATCGTGAGTAGGCAACATGATAAATCATGTCACAACCACCTCCATTCCTATGGTCTAGTAGATATAACCATCCTAGAGAAACCAGGAGACGTGAAATCCTAACTGAAAGTTTAGATGAGGAGAGAAAACAACGTTGCACTTCCTTACCAGAAAAGGGAGGGTGGGTGGGGAAAGAAATAAAAGAACAGAATTCCTACTCTCACGTTTCATTTTTCCTATATAGCTACAAAATAGTTTCTAGACTCAACTGCGACCAGTAAAAGGGATCCTACAGGCAGACAGGCTCTGATACCATTTGTCGCACCCGGACTTCTAGAGGATACTCACAGCCCGCTAAAAAGTAGATAAATGGCTTACGGGGCATACCGGCACCCGCATATCAATATGAGCAGGCCAACACGTAAACGTGTGACAACCATTCTCTACTATCCATCGTCTGCGCAAACCATCCCATAGAAATCCGACTACTTCCATTGACGTACTTCATAGCATACACACATGGTACGTCAACGGCATTTGAACAAGTGATATCACAACAAATCTCTAAGACACAAAGAAATAGAAATAAGTTGCAAATAGCTCTCACTAGAGCAAAGATAGCAAATACAATCATCCAGAGGACACATGTCCCAACCAGTCATCATTACATCACAGCGGAAGCATCCAAAGTGTCTGAGTACAGACAAGATCCAAATAGGCCTAAGAGGCCGGAAACGAAAAGATGGAGCCCATCCACGATGTCTCGGATCCTGCCCGGGTCCACTATCTACTCATCAGCAGCCTCGTCATACTCCACGTAGTAGCCACCATGGGGATCCTCGGAAACGTAGTCTGCAGAAACCACAGCCCCAAAGGGGTCAGTACAGACAAGTACTGGCAAGCAAGACTCACAAGATACCAAAAGTGTACCCGGCAACACCAAGTACAGATGCTTTGGGTTCAACGGAAGATAGGTGATACAAAAGTGCGGCAGCGGGCTGCCTAACCAACTACAGAGACACGCTACAACATCCGGCTAAAAGGAAGGGGATAAGATAGCGCATCGGAACCAACTACCACTAACCTCAAACAAACCCATCCTGGATCTCGCCCCTTATCCAAAGAAGCAATCCGAGGATAACTCACACAGTTGGATTAATGATGGTTCAAGTTATTGTGTCAATAAGACTATTACTAGTCAAGTTATCATTAATTAGGTGTAAGTTGTCTAATCCTTGTTAGCCAGCCCTATCACCAAGTCATCCATAACCGCTGACAACACGGATTCTCGAGAAGATTAAACCCTGCAGGGATGCACCAATTTGGCCGTACACGTAAGAATATCCCGCCAGACGGGGATCAAACCCACCAAGCGAGACACTCAACACAACCCAACTCTTCTTCGCATCAAGCCCAAAGAACCCCGTGCAATTGAGCGCACGGCTAATCAAGCCCCACGAAGAAAAGGGGACCCTCATAGCACTCTAAGGGTCTGTTTGTTTGGGCTGCTGCTGTTGAGAAGCAGCTGTAGCTGGTGAGCTGTTAGAAAGCAGCTGTAGAAAGCAGCTGCTGGAAGCAGAGATTTGATGTTTGGCAGAGGTGCTGTTGATGGCTGCTGGTGGTGGTTTGAAGGATGTAATGTCTGTAATGCCCTGAAATGATGAAAAGTCGTATAAATACTGACAGGAAGCGAATTAGCTAATTCTGACTTTTTTAACATAGTTGACATGCCATAAGGGCTGAATTATCTCAATTTGACCCCTTTTTTTTGCTAAAATATGCGTAGGGCTTATGGTTTTTGGCGGTTGGCTTTTGGCTTTTAGCTTATGGCTTTCGGCTTTTTGCTTTTGGCTTTTGACGATGGTGGCGGGTAACAACGGCAGTGGCTAAACGGTAGTGGCGGCCGAAGTGTCAAGGAACGATGGCGGGGCCGCGGTCTTTTGGTGGAGCGTCGGAAGATACGGGGGATAACATTGCGAGGACGACGCGGTAAGCAGACCTAGCGCGGCGCCGGCTTGAAGAACATCCTAACCAAGCTCTTTTGGGTCGACGGCGCCCTGGATCATTGCCGCTCGCCAACGGTCACCGCCGCGACCGTGGCTTGTTGGGCGGACGAGAAACTACGACCTGGCGGGGCCTTTAATAACGACCTATAGCTAATTCTAACCCTTTTTTAAAAATAGTTACCATGCATGCGTAAGGATTGAATTATCTCAATATTAACTTTTTTCTAAAATAATTATAACTTTTTTTCTAATTAGCCCTCGGTGCATGGTCGGACGACACTGAAATACGCTCTGCCACAGCCGTGTATTTCCATCATACAAACACATATGACACATAAGCTAGCTAGCAAGTTAGCACTCAGAGAGGTGAGATCCATCGATCACTTTGGCTAGCACGCTGCTCCCGTATAAATCATGTACGTATAGTATATGCAAGCATCGAATAGAGTGGGCCACATGGCTGTTTGGATTGGAGGAGACAGGATGGGGTCTAGTGGCTGGTTGGTGAATTCATGAGTGGGCACGAGGCGAGCCGTGGAGGAGATGTTCCATCGATGGCTCGATGTGGGTACGCGGGCGGGGACACGGACGCAGGGGGCTGTACCTGGTAGGGAGTCGCAACTTTCTCGTAATTTCTCGAAATGGAAGGGACATTTGAATGTACCGCTTCGGGCATAAAAGATAAAGCTGCGGGAAGCAGCTCCACCGGTGCTTCGGCCGCTTCTCACTTTACAGTGCATTTGGTTGCCTCCGCTTTTGACAAGCGCTTTACAAATATTGGATGTTTGTTTGGGCTTCTGCTTTTTAGACCCAAAAGCACAAGCAGAAGCCCAAACAAACAGACCCTAAGAACGTGTCTCCCTAAATGCCGACTACAAAAGTTACCACCCTGGCCTCGGGTTCGCACCTGCATATGCATGCGGCAAATGGAAAACCCGAACTAAATGAGGCGATTTGTACGAGATGCGAATCGAATCAAATTGAGGGGGCGCCCATACACGCTTCCCACATGCGGTTAGCGCGCTCATCATGGATCTAGAGGACAAGAACCTTTTCCTAATTAAGGCCGACACTAGCAGGCCTCAAAACCATACCCGGCCTCCTGCCGGTGCCTTATCATCAAATTAGCATTACCTCATACATTAACAGGTTGTTGTTTAACATCGAGCCCCAGAACATAAAATATATGGTAACAGAAATAACGGACATCAGACTTGAGCATGAACAACCCTAAGCATGCTAGTAAGACACAGGCAACAAGCAACAGGGTTATAGGTGTGGAGGATAGGCTATATCAGGGTTATAGGATAACATGTGATAGGATCGGAACACAAGCAACGAATCTTAAGGCTAGCAGGATAGACAACGGAAAGTATCGATATCCAGTGTGGAAAGGACACAATGGTTCTTGGGAGTGAATACTTGCCTGCAAACTCAGTAGCCTGGTACTGGGTTAACTCCTCAGAAGTAGCGTCGTAAACCTCGTCTGTCTCAACGTCGTCGTCTATTCGGGAAGAAGCAAACAAACAACGCAGAGAGACAACAATCAATAACATGGCATAATGCACAAACATGGGATGATGCACGGCAATTTAATTGATGCATCAAGGATAAGCTAGTTGACATGGTAACCATATTTAATTGGGCCCATATGCAATTTGGGTTGCATATAGGAAGGCCCAAGAATTAAAATTGAATTAAGTGATCTACAGATAACCATCATGTGAAGGTTGATTAGAATGATGCATGGATAAGGAAAACAATAAGATAACAACAATAGCTTCAATTTGATATGAAGTTTACCAAGTTTGTAATTTTATTTATTAAGTTAGGAAATTTGGCTTCTTTAAGGAGTTACACAAGCATTTGTTGTTTTCACCAATTTTAATTGTTCAAAATAGATAACAAAATTCATATTTGGAAAGAACACAAAATTTTAGGTGGGATACATGTTTCATTTGTTGAAAAAGGATTTAAAATGAATTAATTATGAATTAAACAAGTTTAAACAAGATTTAAATGAATTTAATTCAAGTATGAAATTATTTGAATTTTTTTTTGTTCAAAACATTTAATACAATTCACATTTGGAAAGTTTCTACTTTTCTGGTTTGAAAACATATTTTATATGTTCAAAAAGAAATTAATTTGACCAAGTTATGAATTCAGCAATTTTAAATGATTTGAACAAGGTTTAAAATATTTAACCAATTTTAGTTATTCAAAACAGGAAACAAAGTTTATATTTGGAAAGGTGGTTCAATTTTGCATGGAAAACATATTTTGTATGGGCCATTTGAATTAAATTTGAATTAGTTATGATTTTGACCAAATTTGAAATGAGTTGTTTGAATTTGAATTTTGAAAACATTTGAAATGTTCAAAACAGTAAACAAATGGTTTAAACATGTAGAGAATTAAATTTGGTACAGAAAACATATTTTATTTATTTAATTTGGATTTGGAATACAAAAGTTATTTAAATTTTAAATGTAGGGGCTATTCTGCAATTTTAAAAACATTCAGATTTGGTCCAAGGGCTTAGATGCGAAAAAGGAGTTACAGAAAGGCCCCTGGGAACCTTTTTCACGCAGCAGATCAACCCCTGGGTCACTGGCCTGTGGGCCAGCGCCCAGCTGGCCCTGCGTGGCACGCGTGTGTGTGCCTGCGTGGCATCCACGGTCGATGGCAGGTAGGACCATCTAGCCCGCGTGGCAAAGGAGCAAAATGTGGGTTTATTCCTGCGCGCGGGGGGGATCGAACCCGCGCCGCGGGCGTGCACGCCGTTGGATCAAGCCACTGCGGTGTGGATCGTTTGGTGACAGAAGAGATGCGCGCGTTGTTTTGAGGTTCAGATCTGGGCGTTCTCGCTAAACTGACGAAACTGAACCTCAAGGTTCAGTCTTTCTGAACCTGCTGCCCGTGGCGGAGCTGTGGACGCCGGCGACGATCTGCTCGTTGTGCTGCTGCGTGGATGCGCGTGTGCTCGTGGGTGTACGTGCGCTTGGCTGCCAGGAGGAGATAGGAGGGAAGGAAGTGACGTGGTGCTCACCGGGAGGGGGTAGAAGGAGGTGGCCGTGCTCGGTGAGGTGGCAGTCGACGACGGCGACAGCGACAGGGACGGCAGCGACGATCGTGTGCTTCCCAGCCCCCGGCGATGAAGCGAGGGGGGAGAGGGAGGTGTGGCGGCCCCGTTCCCGCGCAGCAACACCCTCGACGACGACCACAACAACCCCGGCGATCACTGCTAACTCACGGCCATGGCGGCTCCCCTCGGAGCTCTGATGGTCGTCCCCTGCCTCTGTCTGTCGACGTGGGCACGCTCGATGAGCGGCCGTATAGAGGTAGGGGATGAAGGGGGTAAGCAGGCCGTGGGGGCTGGGCCTGGCTGGCTGTTGGGCTGGCCTGCCCCCTTCTCTCTCTGTTTTTTTTTGTTTTTTCTGTTTTTCTGATTCTGTTGTTTTTTTTTTGCAGAAAAAAGAAAAGGGAAGAAAGGAGAGAAATTTGAGGGGTTTTTGGGGTTTTAAATTTTGGTGATAATTTTTATAGTTTGTTATTTACAAAAACCCAACTGTGCCATTGTTTGTTTTTCAAAATTTTAAACTTGGTTGCTGTTTGAAAATTGAAATGAATTTGAGTGAAAATGGTATTAAATGAATTATTGAAAAGAAGCAATTTAAATGGTTTGAACTTTCAAGTTTATTGGAAACAATTTGATGTTTTGATTTGAAATTTTCATTTGAAAATTGTAACAGAACAAGTATGAAACAAGAATTTGAAATTTGGTTTGAAAATCAAATGGAAAACAAGGGAAAACAAATGGAAAACAAATGCAAAGCTTATGATGACATGATGCAAAACATAAATTAACAAAAAGCAAACATTCTAATGGTTGTTTTTCATACTTGGGATGTTACAAAGGACGACGAGCAGCAGTTCGACGTCCAGGATACGCTCTGCATCCCGCTCGTGACTCCTCCATGCCAAAACGGCAAGTCCCGAGTCTCCACCTCAATCTGGGACTGGTCCGAGGATGAAGAAGGTGATAGAGACCACTACTATATCCTTTCATATGCTTTCCGGCTTTTTCCCGGTCTCACCGTTGCATTTCTTTTTCTTGCCTCTAGACAAGATGGAAGAGGAACCGATTCACGCGGTGCCCGTGTCTATCACTGCCCCCATCGGGACGAGGAAGCGATCCGGAAGTGGAGCCGTGGAGCCTCCCACTAGTAAAAGGCAGAAGAAGGGCGTGAGGAAGAATACCAAGTCCACTGCTACCCGAAACAAGAGGCCACAGCGACCGACGGAGGACGTGTAAGCCTTTCCCGAGATGGTCCATGCTTCACGCTTTCTTGCCTTTTCTACCCTTTTTCCAATCTGTATGCTTTGTGTTTGCATTTTTCTTATTCCTCTGCTTCTTCCTTCTTTCCTTTAGCGACCCACTCGATGCTGAAGCCCCTGAGGCACCCCTAAGGCCAAGTACCCCTCGAGAGATTATGGATCTCGACCCTGATGACGCAGAGAGCCATGCCGAAAACAGGGTCGCGATGCCCTTCCCGGACCAAGAAGGCCAGGACCTCGGCGCTGACAACACCAGCGCCGAGATGGAGACTAAAGGGGCTTCGGAACAGCCGAAGTCCACCCCGGAACAGCAGCCTAAACAAGAGCCACCATAGCCAAGCACTAAACAGCAGCAGCAACCAGCAGAGCAGCACCTCCAGCAATCTCCAGAGCACCAGCAACAAGGTGCCGAGGAGACCGAGCAGCAGCAGCCGCCACCACCAACACAGCAGCTGGTTCCTCCACCAGCATCAGGAGGAGCCAGGCCACCAACTCCGACGAGACAGCCCACTACCCTGGATGCCGCGATCACAGCCGAGACGGCCACCGCCAAGACCAACAAGACCAAGTCGACCACGAGCACAGCTCCCACCGCCACGCGCCGGGCTCCAGCAGCAGCAGCAATGCCAAGCACCTCACCTCCGAGAAGATACCCGGTGCCCACGAGGAGCGTTCCTGTCCCACGCACCCGCCAGCAAGTGCAGCAACAGATTCAGTTTGCGCCCTCGCAAACATTGGCTGCAGGTGCAAGCAGCAGTGGAACGTCTGAAGCCACTGTGAGGGTTCCCGTCCTCTGGGCGAAAGGGCAGCCGCCACAGAAGAAACTGCAACAGCAGCAATCAGTGCCGCAGAAGAAGAAAACTGGCGCGGCCGGCACCAAGACCACGGCCGACGACCATTAAGCCGGGTACACAGCTGACAGAGCTTTCTCATGAGCAGCGTGAAGACATTGACGCCACGCTGGACCGGATAGGTCATATTGATGTGGAGTACAACGGCAAGATACTGGGCAATCTGGATAACTATCGGGAAGCCTGGAACAATGCCGATGTCGGCCCCATCTCTATGGTTGTTGCCGCATGCAGCAACACTCTGGCGCACAAGATGTACTGCATGCGCGTCGCTGCAGAAGACGCCGAGGTCACTTCCCGAGTAAGTTTTGTTCTCTATCCCAAAACATACATCATCCAGTCCCCGAGATTTGGACCGAGTAGGTAATACTTGACCGAGTTGAAGTCTACTCGGGCCGAATCTTCCAACTAATTTGTTTCTTTTCTCTCTTCAGACTTGCACTAAAACTCGCGCCAGGATCTTTTGCAAGCTCCTCTGGTCCCACCGGAACGTCAAGGAGCAGAACCGGAAGCTGCAGGAGGAGCGTGGCCAAAGAGGTAACTTTTATTCTTGCCAAGTTACTGCATATGCTTTCTCGGCATCAGTTTTCTTACCCGGTTTATGTTTCCCAACTCACGGCTATTTTGGAGAAGCAGCTCACGGACGCCATCACCAAGATCTCCTCCTTGGAGAGTAAGTGTAACATTTTCTGTTTGTGCGTTTTGTGTGTATGCCAGTTTCTTTCTATCTGGTTAACTTTGCTTTTTCTGCAGGTGAGCACCAAGCCTTCACCGAGAAGCACCAAGACTGCACTGTGCTGGCCGAGTCAGCGTATAGCAAAATCTTGGCTCTGGAGAGTAAGTTGGATTTACTTTTGTTTCATCCAATTTCCGTATTTTCACTGTTTTGCTGACCGGATTGCCTCCTTCCCAGAGGAATGCCAATTATTCCTTGATCAACACCAAGGGTGTGTCACTCCAGCCGAGGTGCAGCAGTAGGTGCAGGCCAGCCAGACCAAGTTGGAGGCAGAGCTCGCCGCCGAGAAGAAAGAGGTGTTCAAACTGAAGCACGAGCTGGCTGACGCAATCAAGATGGTGCTGTAGGATGGGACCGACAAGACTGAAGCGCTAAACCAGGCGGCTATCGAGAAGCTTGAACTGGAGAGGGAGATTGAGTCCCTCGAGGCATGAAACGCCAATGTCGACAGCATGCTGGTCAACTCCCGCGGTCTGCTGGACAAGCAGCACGCCCTTGCTGAAGGATGGACCAGACAGCTTAAAGAGCTTGTCATGTAACTGCGTTGTAAGTTACTTCCCTTCACTAGGTTATTCTATCTGGTTTCTCTTATTTGGTCTTTCTTCTATCCAGTATGTCTTCTATTCGGTCTCTTCTTGATTCTACCCAGTATCTCCTCTCTCAGGGACATTCCCAGCTTTCAACGCAGGTGCTGACAAGGCTGTGGAAGGGCCACGGAACTGAGGAAGGAGCTCGGCCATGATGTTGCTAAATCGGTCACGATTGATGACCATATTGAAAGCATCAACACCCGGGTTACATCCCTCAAGGGCCTGGGCACCACCATTGTGTCCACCGGCGTGCGCCTACACAAGGTCTTCTGGCCGGATGTCGAGCCCCCGAACACGATTGACAAGCTGGCTTCCAACTTGGACTACATCAAGGTTGAACTGAAGAATTGGCGCGCCTCAGCAGCCCAAGCTGCCACAGATGAGGCTCTTCATTTCGTGTTGTCTTGGTACGATAGCCTCGACCTCAGCAAGCTCCAGAAGCTCTGGAACGACTCCAAGTGGACCAATCAGGAGGAGTTTATCCAGCGCCACCAAGAGACGGCTTACCGGCTAGCCTCCTATGCTGATACAAAGGCATTCATCGATGGCCCCACGGATCCGGATACCGACGTAGAGAGCGATGAAGATGATGATGATGAAGACGGCGACGAGGGTGATGAGGAGGCCGAGCAGGACAAGGCAGGCGACGAGGAGTCCGTGAAGGACGACGACGAGGAGGCAACCGAGCCGAAAGATGGTTCCGAGGAGGTGGATGAGGAGATCCAAGCTGACCAGCAGCCCACTGCCTCTTCCGGAGTCGTCACCGCCGAGATGGTGATCGGCCTGCTCCCGAGCTAAGCACATCGGAGGCAAATGCCGAGAACGTCGCATCCGGGCCTCCTACACCAACTGTCGGCTCCGCAACTGCTGCCGCAACTGCCGCCTCCAAGCCCGCCACCGAGTCCTCCGACCCGGCGGGCGCTGAAGCGAACACCACTACCTCAAAGGCGGCCTAAATTCCTGCTCCTTACCATTCTCAAACTTTTATCAGATCCCCGGTATGCTGGGTGCAGATGTATCCAACAATTAATATTTCGCGTGTGCTACTCGGTTTTAATTAAGTCCTTAGCAAGACTAGCTTAATGCCGGATTGCGCTAATTCTGAGTCCCCGAGTTGCTTTTCTTATCCACCAGGCTCTTTTGTCTTTGCTCTTACCTGACACATGTGGCTTGTTGGTCGTCGAGTCACAAGATTTAAAAAACCGAGTTTCTAATACTTAACAACTTGGAGATTTGAAATTAACACTGCCCAACACTTAGCCGAAAAAACAGAAGAAAAAGGCACTCAACTCGGTTGACAAACTATTTCTTTCCTTAGCAGTTTTTCGTGTGTTTATTGACCTTTGGCTTGTTCTCTTGCTTGCCATGAAGTAGGGTTGCGGACAGCAGCGGAGTCGAAGAGTTGGCCCTTAGGTTTGAACACATTACTAGACTAACACATGAAATTCCGAGTTGATTAACCGAGTAGACAAAGTAAGAAGGTAAATAACACAGGGCAAGTTTTGGCACAGGCAATCCCCGAGTTTGAACTCGGAGTGCCGAGTTGGAATTCAACTCGGTTAAGGAGATACATACAATGATTTTTCAGGAATGAAAATGGCGGAGTAGAGCTACATTCTAGGGGCGCTTGGATTCCTCTCGGGATTTATCCGCCCTGTTCTTCTGTGGTGCCTATGCATCGATGAGGTAGTATGCATCATTGTGCAGAGCCTTGCTCACAATGAAAGGTCCTTCCCATGGCGGGGAAAGTTTGTGCATCCCGGTTGTGCGCTGCACAAGCCTAAGCACCATGTCTCCTTCTCGGAAAACCCTTGGGTTTACTTTCCAGCTATGATAGCGTCTCAGATTCTGTTGATATACGGCTGGCCATGATAGAGTTAACTCTCTTGCTTCCTCGAGCAAATCAACATCATCTTCTCGGGCTTCTCTTGCATCTGCCTCACTATAGAGGGTCACTCTTGGTGAGTCATGCTCAAGGTCAGTGGGCAACACGGCCTCTGCTCCATATACCAGGAAGAATGGTGTGTATCCGGTTGATCGATTAGGGGTAGTCCTTAGACTCCACAACACCGCCGGCAACTCGTCTGGCCAACACCCAGGTGTTTTCAGCAACGGCTCAATTAGCCTTGGCTTTATTCCGGATAGGACCATGCCATTTTCTCTTTCAACTTGTCCATTTGAAGCCGGATGGGCGACTGATGCAATGTCTAGCCGGATCCGCTTCTCCTTACATAATCGAGCAAAAGTTCCTTCAGCAAAGTCTGTCCCATTATCCGAGATGATCCCATGCGGGTAGCCATATCTCAGGATAACATCCTTCAAGAAACTCACTGTTGTGTTCCCATCACACTTCCGGATTGGCTTCACCTCAATCCACTTGGTGAATTTGTCCACCATGACCAGGATGTGAGTCATGTTTCCCCGAGCTGGCTTGAAAGGGCCCACCATGTCCAAACACCAGACAACAAATGGCCAGGTTATGGGAATTGTCTTTAACTCGTAAGCTGGCATATGAATCTTGCTTGCATATCTCTGGCACCCATCGTATTTTCTCACTAGGTCTTCTGCTTGTTGCATGGCAGTGGATCAAAAGAATCCATGCCGGAAAGCCTTCTTGACTAGGGCCCGAGATGAGACATGGTGCCCACATTCTCCTTAGTGTATTCCTCTGAGAATTTCTTCTCCCTCTTCCGGCTCAACACAGCGTTGTAGCACACCAGTGGCACTTCTCTTGTATAGCTCTTTGTTGATGATGGTGTAGCCCTTGGATCTTCTCTGTATCTGCCTGTGTGTGACCTCGTCACTCGGAAAAGTACCATCCATTAGAAAGGATCATATGGGCAGAGCCCAACTCGGTGTCTCCCGAGTAGGAAACACTGGTTCATCCACCTCCATTGGATCAGTTGTCATGACTTGCTCCAAGTTGGAGACGTGTCCCCGAGTACTGAGAAATGATCCTCGAAATTAATGCGACTGTTCCCGGGTTTACTGCGACAGTCCCCGGGTTAGATGGAGCAGTCCCCGGGTTCCCCTTTGAGCTCTCCCAATCCATCTCCATGGGAACAGCTTCCGAATCCGGCAGAGCCGGGATGAATATGGACTCCGAGTTGGGTGAGGGCTTGATAGAGGGCTTCCTCAAATGCTCCAAAGCAATTCCTGGCGAGATGAACTGCCGAGAAGAACCAAACTTGGATAGAGCATCAGCCGCATCATTTTCAGCTGGGTGGATGTGATGGAACTCACACCCATCAAAGAACCCGGACATATTCCGGACCAGGAATCAGTAAGATGCCATGCTGGCATCCAACGTGTCCCAAGTCCCCGAGGCTTGTTGAATCACCAGATCCGAGTCGCCATAACACACGATCCACCGGATGCCAATCTCCTTGGACACTTTCAGTCCGTGGACCAGGGCCTCATACTCGGCAACATTATTGGATGCTGGAAAATGGATCTGCAGCACATACTTGAGTTGGTCCCACTTGGGTGAGGTGAGTACAACACCGGCACCGAGTACCTCTTTCACCTTCGAGCCATCAAAATGCATCCGCCAGAAATTAGTTTCTGTCAAAGGAGGCTCATACTGCATTTCGGCCTAGTCAACAAAGAAATCTGCCAGGGCCTAGGATTTGATAGCTTCTCTTCTCGCGTACGCCGGGGCGTAGGCGGCTAGTGAAAGCTCATGATCCCTCTAATGATTTTGGTGATGATGATAACACGGGTATCCTCTATCTAACAATGTTGTTTTAGACTGTGCAGCTATTATCTCAGATGATTATTGTTATATTCTTGACGAAAGATCAAAGAGAAGACCTACACTCTGGATTATCTGCCACCGGATTTTTCAGTACCAGTCCGGAAATTCCGGTGTCTTTGGGGCGGAATATCCGGCCCCAGTCCCGGAATATTCCGGCCCTCTTCTGGCATCTCGAAAAACGACTAAGTGTTTTCACTGCCCGCGCACAGAAGCCAGGGCGGAAATTTGCCCCGGAAATTTCCGGTGCAAAAATCCGGCCCTCTAGGACTTAGCAGAAATTGGAGCACTCTCAGCTGCCCGCGCACAGAGATGGGGGCGGAAATTCTGTCCGGAAATTTCCTGGCCCGGACATTTCAATTATCCGCCCCCCGGATATTCCAATATTCCGGCATTCTGGTCCTTAGCCGTTTTCAACAATTGGCTGCTACCCGCGCACAGAAGCTGGGGCGGAAATTTGCCCCGGAAATTTCCGGTGCAAATATCCGGCCCCTGGTCCTTAGCCATTTTTTGTCAACGAGCTGGTGCCCGCGCGCAGAGAGGGGGGCGGAAATTTCCGCCCTCGGATATTTCAAAAATCCGCCCCCCGGACTATTCAAATTTCCGGCCCAGGCATACGGCAAATTTCTGGTGCTTACACCGGAATATTCCGGTCCTACAAGACTGCAACGGTCAGAAATTGGAGGAGCCTATAAATAGTTGTCTTCTTCCTCTAGATAGGTAGCTCGTCCATTCCTCTCTCTCCTCCATTGTTGTAGAGCTCAAAACGCCCCGATCTCCCTCCTCCTCCAACCAAACTCGATGCCCTTCAAGGATCTCATGGAGGAGGACTAGATCTACCTTTCCACCAAGCCAAAACGTGTGTACCCACACCACAACTCTTGGGATCTTGTAATCTCTTGGTTGCTTTGTCATCCAAGGGAAACCCTAGTGCTTGTAGCTTCCACCTTGTAGCAAGAAGCTTCAATTGTTGAGAGCCTCCATCTCACTTGTGGAGTAGCCTCACCCCTTGTAAAGGTTTGGTCAACGCCTTCAAGTCGACCTCATAGTGGAAACGAGAATCTCCCTCACCGGAGAAGCTCAAGGAGAACAAGGTGTGCACATCCGTGCTATTGAGGAGGGCCTAGGTGGCTCCCCACCTCTCCAACGTAGACGTACTTCTTTTAAGAAGGAACTACGGGAAACATATCCTTGTCTCCGTGTCTTTCACTTGTTGCTATCTTGTACCGTTCCTTTATTTCCGCTGCTACTTGTTCCGTACCACCTAGGGTATTCACTTAGTTGCACATTTAGGTAATCAAGCATTTACCTTCTTAAAGCCCCCATTAAAAGTGAAAAATAAGTAAAATTTGTAGGTCACCTATTCACCCCCCCCCCCTCTAGTTGACCATATTGCACTTTCAATTGGTATCAGAGCCTCGGCTCTTTTATCGGGCTTAACCGCCTAAGAGTAATCATGGTCAACGGAGATGATCCCGAATCTTCTAAGGAGGAGCTCTCCAAAATGGCCGACACTATAGCCAACCTAGAGACAACGGTTTGTACCATTCAAACCCAATTGTCCAAGGTTAGCTCTAGTGTGGGCTCGGAGGTTTCCTCCATCAAGAAGATGTTGGAGAACATGATGGGTAGAACCAAGGGGCCTTCGCACTCTCCCCATGTCACCGATGAGGATAGTTCGGATGAGGAAACGAACCCGGATAATTCCGAACTCGAAGAGAACATTGCCAAAGCTAAGGCTAAAGCCGCACAAAAGGCTAAAGCCAAAGCTAAGGAGAGTGACGGTGGCTCCAAGTCTCAAACGGCTAATGGTTCGGGGTCCAATTCAAAAGTTCCACCACCGCAAAACTATGACTCTATCCACCCAATCGTTTCCATGCCACACATCCTTAATGTTGGAGTTCCACCCATCCTTAACACTAACGAATTTTCCTCTTGGAAGTTTGAAATGGAATCTCACATTTCAGGATCGTGTACCGCATTGTGGAGAAGCGTGATCCATGGATTTCATCCTCATGACCCAAGCAACTTGACTCCAAGGGAGGATGTTGAATCTCAGCTCAACAAAACTGCTCTTGTAATTATCCAGAAGGCTCTCCCAAGGGAGCATCTCACTCACATCCGTGGTTGCAAGACCGCCAAGGAAGCTTGGGACAAACTTGACACCTTGTTTCAAGGAAATGCTAGCATTCAGTCTTCCAAGTATGATGTGGCCATTGACAACTCCGAGAATTTCGTTATGCAAGAGGATGAGACTCCTGAAGAGCTCTATAGAAGAGTTGTCACTCTCTCCAATCAACTGAGAGACTTTGGCAAGGAAGAAATCACCGATGAGTGGATAAAGAGGAAATTTGTCAAGGCTATCACCCCCTTTGAGAAGAATCTCGCCACTAGTATCCGGACAAGAGCGGACTACAACACTCTCAACTCCATTGGTGTTATTAGTGAGTTCATCACAATCTCTCTCTCACACAAGAGTGCGGATGATGCTCTAGCTCGCTCTAGAGGGATGGGAAAGTCTCCCAACCTTGCATTGAAGTCAAAGGCAATGGCTCGGGTAGATGAAAGTGAAGAAGAAGATGATGAAGAAGAGGACTATGAAGACACCTACACGGGAGCTCATAAGTGCATTGCTCTCGCTATGCATGGATATTGGAAGAGATGGGAAGCTCACAAAGCCGGCTCTCCGAGACCTCCACGAAACAAGAACTACAAGAAGAAGGGGGAGCGCCCAAGGACATGCTACAATTGTGGTAGCGCAAACCACTTTGTGAAGGAGTGCCCCTTTGAACCTAGAGAAGAGAACGAAGGCAAGCTTGTTCGTAAAAACAAGACCAACCCTCCACAAAACAATAACTTCGCTAGGAAGGTGCCAAGGGCTCTCTATGTTCAAGAAGGGGCGGTTCTTGAGACTTACATCTCCGGAGATGAAGGAGAAGATGAGGTAGTTGGAGTTGCTCACATCGCCAAGGCCACCGCATCATCATCTTCGACCTCTCTATTCCAATCCCCCAATGAGAATGTGGCTACCCGACCTACGTGTCTTATGGCAAAAGCCACTTCGGTATGCACTCCCAATTCCAAGACCATTATCACTAACCCTCCTTCATTATTTGATTGCGATGAAAATGCTTGTGAGGAGGATAGTGAGTCTAATGAGTTAAGCATATGGCTATCTAGCCTTAAAGGTGAGACTAAGGAAAAGGTGAACTCTCTTATGAGGCAACTTGACGAGGCTAACTCTCTTGTTGATGAAAAGGAGGAGATCATCATGACCTTAGAAAGCCATGGAGGTCATACTTGCAATGAGCAAGAGCTTGAAAAATCCCTGAAAATGAGCGTTCCATTCGTGCCTCACTTGAGGAGAAATTGTCTTGTCTTGAAGAAAACTTTGCCATAAGTGTCTCTAAGCTTAGGAAAGAAAATGCACAATCTCTTGCTTTAATTAAAACTCTTGAACATGAAGAGTTGAAGCTAGGAATTGCTCACGAAGAACTTGGCACTCGTCATGAAAAACTTGAAAAGGAGTTCATGTCTCTAAAGGAAATTCATGACAAGTTAACCAAATCTCGTGACAATCTTCTAGCCCAACTATCAAACAAGCAAGTTGTGTCCACTTCACCCTCTAGCTTGAATGTCTTGCCTAGAAATGCTTGTAGTGCAACTAATCTTGTAGGAAATGAGAAGAATCCTCATGAGATTGCTTCTCAACGAGCCAACAATGGAAAGGAGGGACTTGGCTATATAGCCAAGTCAAAGAAGAAGTACAAGAAGAAGAACAAGAAGAGAGTCACCTCCCCCTCACAAGAAGTAAGATTTGTGAAAGAGGGAGAGGTTACCAAAAGAAAGGAGACCAACACCATTGTGGGTGGTGAGACCTCTAGGGGGAGCACCACTCACAATAACTTTGCCGGGAAATATAATCCATCTTATGTTCTTATGAAGTCTAGAGATGGTCATGTATATGCTAAATATGTTGGTACTTCTTATGGTGACGATTATCATTGGAGTATTTGGGTTCCTAAGACCCTTGTCGCTAACATGAGAGGACCCATTCAAAGATGGGTCCCTAAATCAAGAAACTAATCTATTGTAGGGAAGTGCTTCCGGTTCGAGCAAATGGACGATGGATAGTGGTGCATCCCAACATATGACCGGAAGCAATGACGCAATGAGTGATATTCATCCTCCATTACCTCATCTCAATTGCGTTACTATTGGTGACAACTCCGAACTAAAGGTATTTGGACGAGGCAAGGTAGCAATCTCAAATGACTTGTCAATTGAGAATGTTCTTCTTGTTGAGTCCCTTGGCTATAATCTCATCTCGGTTCTTCAACTTGCTAAAAGTGGTTTTACCTCTTTCTTTAATAAGGAGAATGTGATTGTCACTTGGGAAACGACTCTTAAAGTAGCCTTTGTTGGGCATGTCGAGAACGGCATGTATGTAGTGGACTTCTCTAAAGGAGACACGTGTGCCGCGACATGTCTAATGTCTAAAGTTGATGTGGGTTGGCTATGGAATCGCCGGTTAGCCCACACCAATATGAGGACGTTGCATGACCTTCAAAGTGGCAATCATGTTCTAGGACTAACGAATGCTAAGTTTGCCAAAGATCGTGTGTGTAGCTCTTGCGTTCTTGGAAAACAACATGGAGAAGCTCACCCAACCAAGACCAACATCACCACCTCAAGAATCCTCGAGCTCATTCACTTGGACCTCTTTGGTACTCTATCATATGATAGTCTTGGAGGCAAGAAGTATTGCTTGGTGACTGTGGATGATTATTCACGATATTGTTGGGTGTACTTCTTCAAGAGAAAGAGTGAGACTCAAAAGCGGGTCATCGAGTTCATCACTTTGGTGGAAACACAACATAATACAAGCATCATGGCTATCCGAAGTGATAATGGCTCCGAGTTCAAGAACTACACCGTAGAGGGATTTCTTAGTGAGGAAGGCATTGCTCATCAATATTCCACTCCCTACACTCCTCAACAAAATGGTGTGGCGGAGAGAAAGAATCGAACTCTTATGGATGCGGCTCGAACCATGATTGCGGACTTCTCTTCTCCTTATAATTTTTGGGCCGAGGCCGTCTCCACCGCTTGTCACGCTAGCAACCGATTATATCTCCGCAAGATCTTGAACAAGACCCCTTATGAGATTCTCACGGGCAAGAAGCCGGACTTTTCATACTTCAAGGTCTTTGGATGCAAATGCTTCATTCGCAAGAGAGGGAAACGCTTGTCAAAGTTCGAGACTAAATCCTATGAGGGTATCTTTGTTGGCTATGCCTCGAACGCTCATGCTTATAGAGTCTATAACAAGTCCACCGGACAAGTTGAAGAAGCTATAGACGTGGTATTTGATGAGGATAATGGGTCCCAAGGGGGCCGTATAAATCATGGTATTGTAGGAGATGCAATTCCTCCCATCGTCATAAGAAGAATGGGGATTGGTGAAATAATCCCCATTGAGGGTTACCGGATGACGGAGGGAGAAGGACTATGCCCCACTCAAGTGGAGCCATTGACTACATCCATTGATAACCAAGCTACCCAACAAGATGCACCAAGCCCTCACGCTTCACCACAAGGCCAAGCTAACAATCAAGGCCAAGCTCATGATGAAGGCCAAGCTCACAATGAGGAACAAGATACACATGGTGATGATACAACTCGGAACATAAGGGATCCACCTCCCGTTGATGATCAAGATCAAGGTGGACATGTCTCCGATGATGAAGGTGATGATCAAGCGCTATCCAAGGAAACTTTGGAGGAGATGCTAGCTCGTAGGGCAAAGAGAAGACTAGATAATCTCGCTCGTGCCGGTCACACGGAGGACATGATTCTTGGACAAGTTCTTGGAAGGGTCGTCACAAGGAGGCAACTAGCGGATTTTAGCAAAGCGCATGCATTCGTCTCTCACATTGAGCCAAAGAAGGTCTATGAAGCTCTTGAAGATCAAGATTGGCTTGAAGCTATGCACGATGAACTCAACAACTTCGAGCGCAACAAGGTGTGGAAATTGGTACCAAGGCCCAAAGATTGCAAGAACGTCATCGGCACTAAGTGGATCTTCAAGAACAAACAAGACAAGGACGGCATCGTCATCCGCAACAAGGCTAGATTGGTTGCTCAAGGCTTCTCTCAAGTCGAAGGTGTCGATTTCGGTGAAACATTCGCTCCCGTTGCTCGTCTTGAATCTATTCGCATCTTACTTGCATATGCCTCTCATCACAACTTTAAATTGCAACAAATGGATGTTAAAAGTGCATTTTTGAATGGTCCCATCCACGAGTTGGTTTATGTCAAGCAACCTCCGGGTTTCGAAGATCCCAACCACCCCTATCATGTCTACAAACTCGATAAGGCGCTATATGGGCTTAAACAAGCTCCACGTGCGTGGTACGAGCACCTTAAAGAGTTTTTGGTAGATCGTGGGTTCAATGTTGGTTTAATAGATCCCACCCTTTTCACCAAAAAGGTTGGCGGTGACTTGTTCATATGCCAACTCTATGTGGATGATATCATCTTTGGTTCTACTAACGTCGCATTCAATGATGAGTTTTGCAAGCTTATGACGGATAAATTCGAGATGTCAATGATGGGAGAATTAGAGTATTTTCTTGGCTTTGAGATCAAGCAACATCCCGAAGGCACATTCATCAAGCAAGCCAAGTATACTCAAGACATGCTCAAGCGCTTCAACATGCACGATGCCAAACCTATGAAGACTCCCATGTCCACGACTATTGACTTGAAACCCGACCCGAATGGTAAAGAGGTAGATCAAAAGGTATACCGCTCCATGATTGGCTCTTTGCTCTACCTTTGTGCATCTAGACCCGATATTATGTATAGCGTTGGTAAATGTGCAAGGTTTCAAGCCTCCCCGAGACAAAGTCACTTTGAAGCGGTTAAGCGTATCTTTCGATATTTAGTTCATACCCCAAACTTTGGTCTTTGGTATCACAAGGGTTCAAGCTTTCAGCTCATTGGGTATTCGGATGCGGACTATGCGGGAGAGAAGACGGATAGGAAATCTACATCCGGAAGTTGTCAATTTCTTGGCCGCTCATTGGTATGTTGGTCTTCCAAGAAGCAAAACTGCATTGCACTCTCCACCACTGAGGCCGAATACATCTCCGCGGCGAGTTGTTGTGCTCAATTACTTTGGATGCGGCAAACATTGAGAGATTATGGCATCGTCTTCGACAACGTTCCTCTCTTGTGCGACAATGAGAGTTCCATCAAGATCGCCTACAATCACGTTCTTCACTCCAAGACGAAGCACATTGAGATACGACATCACTTTATTCGGGATCATGTTGAGAAGGTTGATATTGACCTCTCCTATGTTGCGACCAAGGTTCAACTCGCGGATATCTTCACGAAGGCCCTTGATGAACCAAGATTTCGGGGTTTGAGGAATGAACTAAATGTGATCGATGCGTCTAACTTCTCTTGAACCCTTGCATGAGTACCTTCACTATATGTGCTATCTAGTTTAGATGCATGCATGGACATCGGGGGAGAGTAGTTCAACTCATGAACAAACACTCCACCTATCATGCGCAAAACAACCAAAACGTCATGCATATCTAGTCAATTTGTGACTTATAGTGCTTTAAAACGTGAGTTATACTTTTGAGTCCAAGATACATCTTCGCGGCTCCTTGGTATCACTCAAACACGGTGGCTTCGGCCACCAACCTTTTCTTTTTGTATTTGTACTTGGTGTGTTTTTACGTCTTCTTCGTGTTCGTGCATTCGTTTGTGTTTTTCGTTTTTGGAGGCTCACGACTTGTTCCATCTTCCACAAATACTCGGATGGCGTGGGAACACCGGAAATTCCGGCCTAGGGCCCGGAATATTCCGGTCCTCAAACATTTGTCTCATAAATTTTGCCCATTTCCGATGTGCCCGCTCACAGATGGCACACCGGAAATTTGAGCGGAAATTTCTGGGGGAAATTTCCGGGGACACGGAATATTCCGCGCCTTAAGCCCAGGAAATTTCCGGGGTTCGATTTGGACTCGAATAATCCCCCAACTATCCAGCATGCCCGCTCGCAGAAGGCACACCGGATATTTGGGCGGAATATCCGGTCCAAATTTCCGGACCCCGGTATATTCCGGCTTTAATACCAGAAATTTCCGGTGGGGTTGGTCTGGGGCTATATAAGGGCGACGGGAGGGAGCAGTTTCCGATTGCTTTCCTCCCCTCGCCTCCACTCGTCTCCAGCCGCCGCCGCCGCCTCCGAGACCTCGGGGAGGCCCCTCCGCCTCCCCTCCTCGTCCTCTAATCAACTTTTGCGGATCAAGAGACCGCACGTCCGTTCCTATTCATGGATCCCGGTATGTGTCCGTTTTCTCCGTAATTTTTGGGTTGATTAGATGATTTGATCTCCTATCTAGTGCTCTTCTTGGTATAGCACGGTTATTTGTTCACACACATATCACATATTCTCCAGGCTTCATCTCTATACTAGATTCCTCGTTCTAGCTTCATTATAGGGCCAGATTCAGATCTGGATTCGAAAATCCCGAAGGCCGGAAATTTCCGCCCCAGGACCGGAATTTCCGCCCCCGGAAATTTCCCCTGAGGCCGGAATTTCCGCCCTCCGGAATTTCCGCATCCACGACCGGAATTTCCGGCCTGTACTGAATCTTGAACAGAGATCCACTTTCTCCATTTTCCACAATTCGTGAGCCCCCGTTTTTTTATTCTTGTTTGGTTTTCTTTGCATCTTTTCTGCTTTCCTCGCAGATGGTTCAAGCTCTAGGCCCGGCAAGCTGCTCAGTTCCCGCAAGCGCCTCCGTCACCTGAGGGAAAATGAGGAGGGGACCTATGTGGATGAGAATGAGACTCGCCGGCGTGCGAGGGATGCTGAGAAGGAATATGAGCGCCAACGTGATGCTGACAGGGCTGCTCGCAAAGCTGGGAAGCAGCAAGGGAAGTCTGCTCTGAACCTGGCCACCATGTCCATCCCCGAGTTCAAGGCATGGCGGGGCAAGGCCTGGTACACTGAGGGTCCTCAAGACCCCACAATTGATTCCTGCTTCTGGCACGTTGAGCAGGAGACCCTTTTCAAGCAAGTGTACACTGTCATGAGCAAGCCGGTGTGCCCAATGAAGGTTATCAACTTCGCTCATCTGGCTGCCAATCCTGCCTACTTCAACAACTCAGTCCAGTTGGCTGAGCTCCTTGGTCTGCGCCCTCTTATGGAGACTAGATGCTCCACATTCATCCAGCAGTTCTTCGCCACTCTGGTTATTGATGATTCTGAGGAGATTGGGATGTCTTGGATGTCTGGCCCCCACTTGCTCACTGCCAACTTCCATGACTTTGCTACTGCGCTCGGGTACCCCTTTGCTGGCCTCAACACTCCCCAGGGTCACCGCATGCATATTCACGGGGTTGAGTATGAGAAGAACAGGCTGGCTGAGTTGTATGGCTCCACAGGTGTGATTGGCTCGGCCAAAGGGCTGTATCCTATATATGACATCCTGCTGCGTATGTTCAGGGAGTCTATTGCCCCAAGTGGTGGCAATAATGATGCTATTCGTGGTGGCTTGGTCAACCTCATGTACCACGCCTACCTGACCTTCACTGAGGGTGACCTGGATGACATGGAGGCCCACAAGGTTGATGTGATGGATTTCATCTTCAATGAGATCCACTTTGCTCTCTTCCACCGCAAAGTGCCCCCATATGCCCCGTACATCATGAAGCTCATCAAAGCTCGCTATCCCGAGGCACTCCGTGAGGACCTGGAGCTGGACTGTGAGGACCACAAGGATGTTACTCTGTACAAGAAGGCAGCTCACACACAGCAGGCTGCACATGATGTGGGTGCCACAGGTCAAGGCCACCGTGATCCTCGCATGCGTCCTCCTCCCCCTGGCAAGAAGAAGCGCTCATGGCTTGTTCGCGCAATTGAGAAGGTGCTGTGCATGAATGTGTGCCTCCACAAGGAGAACTACAGCGCCTATGTGGAGCGCCGCAGCATCCTCGAGAACCAGCATCACATCATGACTGCTCTTGGTGCTCCCAATGTGCCACCACTTCCTCCTCCCAGGATTGCCTACAAGAACTGGAACAACCGCGACGTTGACTGGGATATCGGTGTGGATGATGATGAGGACATGGAGGATGTCACCGAGGATGAAGCGGAAGAGGAAGAGGAGGACACCCAGGCCTAGAGTTTGCTCCATGGGACGTAGCTCTCTCTTTTCTCTTTTTGGTATCCTGATGCCAAAGGGGGAGAAGATCTAGATGATCGCGGGGATTTGCTTGGGAGGGTTTCGTTCTTTATTTGCCTGTTTTTATCATCTCGTGTGTCTTTTCGAACTTCGTTCTATCGTACTCGTTATTCGTTGGTGAACTATTATTATTAGGAGGCATGTCTCCTATATATGCTATCTGTGATGTTTTTCATATCTTGCACTGTTTGTTTAAATTCCTGCAAATACCCGTGTTGTCATCATTCACCAAAAAGGGGGAGATTGAAAGCTCATGATCCCTCTAATGATTTTGGTGATGATGATAACACGGGTATCCTCTATCTAACAGTGTTGTTTTAGACTGTGCAGCTATTATCTCAGATGATTATTGTTATATTCTTGACGGAAGATCAAAGAGAAGACCTACACTCTGGATTATCTGCCACCGGATTTTTCAGTACCAGTCCGGAAATTCCGGTGTCTTTGGGGCGGAATATCCGGCCCCAGTCCCGGAATATTCCGGCCCTCTTCTGGCATCTCGAAAAACGACTAAGTGTTTTCACTGCCCGCGCACAGAAGCCAGGGTGGAAATTTGCCCCGGAAATTTCCGGTGCAAAAATCCGGCCCTCTGGGACTTAGCAGAAATTGGAGCACTCTCAGCTGCCCGCGCACAGAGATGGGGGCGGAAATTCTGTCCGGAAATTTCCGGGCCCGGACATTTCAATTATCCGCCCCCCGGATATTCCAATATTCCGGCATTCTGGTCCTTAGCCGTTTTCAACAATTGGCTGCTGCCCGCGCACAGAAGCTGGGGCGGAAATTTGCCCCGGAAATTTCCGGTGCAAATATCCGGCCCCTGGTCCTTAGCCATTTTTCGTCAACGAGCTGGTGCCCGCGCGCAGAGAGGGGGGCGGAGTATTGGGGCGGAAATTTCCGCCCCCGGATATTTCAAAAATCCGCCCCCCAGACTATTCAAATTTCCGGCCCAGGCATACCGGAAATTTCCGGTGCTTACACCGGAATATTCCGGTCCTACAGGACTGCAACGGTCAGAAATTGGAGGAGCCTATAAATAGTTGTCTTCTTCCTCTAGATAGGTAGCTCGTCCATTCCTCTCTCTCCTCCATTGTTGTAGAGCTCAAAACGCCCCGATCTCCCTCCTCCTCCAACCAAACTCGATGCCCTTCAAGGATCTCATGGAGGAGGACTAGATCTACCTTTCCACCAAGCCAAAACGTGTGTACCCACACCACAACTCTTGGGATCTTGTAATCTCTTGGTTGCTTTGTCATCCAAGGGAAACCCTAGTGCTTGTAGCTTCCACCTTGTAGCAAGAAGCTTCAATTGTTGAGAGCCTCCATCTCACTTGTGGAGTAGCCTCAACCCCTTGTAAAGGTTTGGTCAACGCCTTCAAGTCGACCTCATAGTGGAAACGAGAATCTCCCTCACCGGAGAAGCTCAAGGAGAACAAGGTGTGCACATCCGTGCTATTGAGGAGCGCCTAGGAGGCTCCCCACCTCTCCAACGTAGACGTACTTCTTTTAAGAAGGAACTACGGGAAACATATCCTTGTCTCCGTGTCTTTCACTTGTTGCTATCTTGTACCGTTCCTTTATTTCCGTTGCTACTTGTTCCGTACCACCTAGGGTATTCACTTAGTTGCACATTTAGGTAATCAAGCATTTACCTTCTTAAAGCCCCCATTAAAAGTGAAAAAGAACTAAAATTTGTAGGTCACCTATTCACCCCCCCCCCCACTCTAGTTGACCATATTGCACTTTCAGCTAGCTCAATTGCCCACTCGGCTACCCGGCCGCTTGCATCCTTGTTTCCCATAATATCCGAGATGGGGACAGTTCTCACCACCGTGATTGGATGGTCTTGAAAATAGTGCTTGAGTTTCTTGGCACCCAGGTAGACCCCATATGTCATCTTCTGATAGTGAGGGTAATTTTGCTTGGAGCTGGATAGCACCTCACTGAGATAATACACCGGCCTCTGCACCGATTTGCCTTCCTCTTCTCGCTCCACAACTACCACCACACTCACAACCCGGTTGGTAGCTGCAATATATAGTAGCATCGGCTCCCTAGGCAGAGGAGATGCTAGAACCGGAGCGGTAGCCAGCATGGTCTTCAGCTCCCGGAAAGCCACATCAGCTTGTGGTGTCCAAACGAACTTATCTCTTTTCTTCATGAGCTGGTACAGAGGCAGGGCCTTCTCGTCCATTCTCGCAATGAACCGGCTAAGGGAAGCCAGACACCCGGTACACTTCTGCACATCCTTCAATGACCTTGGCAAAGACATGCTCTCAGTAGCTTTTATCTTGGAGGGATTGGCTTCAATGCCCCAACTAGACACAAGGAAGACGAGTAGCTTCACGGCCGAGACACCAAATGTGCACTTGGTCGGATTCAGCTTCATCCGGTACCTCCACAGATTTGTGAATGTTTCTTCTATGTCACTCAGCAGTGTGTGTTTTTCTTTGATTTTGATGAATATGTCATCCACATACACCTGCACATTCTTGCCGATCTGCTCATGCGGACATTTCTGCATGCACCTCTGGTATGTGGCCCCAACATTCCTCAACCCAAACCACATGACACGATAGCAGTAAGCCCCGTACGGGGTGATAAAAGCAGTCTTTATTTCACTAGCTGGATTTCGTGGAATCTGGTGAAAACCAGAGTAGGCATCAATAAAAGACAAAAGTTCGCACCCGGCAGTGGAATCGATCACCTTATCTATCCGGGGCAATGGGAACGGGTCCTTGGGGAAGGCCTTGTTCCGACGCACATGCGCCACACCACAGCGACCATGGGATCATCCTTCTTCTTCTCCACCATGACCGGATTGGCCAGCCAATCCGGATGCACCACCTCCATGATGAATCCACTTGCTAACAGCCTTGTGATCTCGTCACCAATGGCTTTCCTTCTTTCTGCCGCAAAGCGACGCAGAGCCTGCTTCACCAGCTTGGCATTCGGCTGCACATGTAAAGAGTGCTCAACCAACTCCCTCAGGACACCCGGCAGATCCTGATTGGACCAGGCAAAGACATCCCGATTCTCACGGAGTAAGTGGATGAGCACGCTTTCCTATTTCTCCTCCAACCCGGCACCGATGATGGCAACACGCTCGGGGAACTCCGGGTCAATCTGCACCTTCTTTGTCTCCTGGGAGGCCTGGAATGTGGCTCCATGCTGAGAGCTCGGCATGTCTGGCATACCGAGTTGAGCTGCCTGGGCCAGGGCCACCACTTCATGGATCTTCTTCTTCTCGGACGCAATGACCATGGACTCGGCTGGCCGAGATCCAGCAGAGGCACACTCCAAAGAGCGCGTGTAGTCATCCGAGAAGCTTCATCTTCAGGTAGGCCGCGTGAGTAGAGGCCATGAACTTGGATAGAGCAGGTCTGCCGAGAAGGGCGTGATAGGGGCTCTGAAGATCAACCACCTCAAACTTCAGACACTCAGTCCGGCAGTTATCCCTCCTGCCGAAGAGCACATCAATCTAGATCCGGCCAATGGGAGCACAAGACACCCCCGGCACAATGCCATGGAACGTGGTCCAGCTGGGTAGCAGCATGTTCTCGGCAATGCCGAGTTTCTCCATGGTGTCTCGATACAGAATGTTGATGCCGCTACCGTTATCAATCAGCACCTTGCTGAACTTCACATTCTTCTTGGACCCAAGGAAGGTTGGGTCCACCACTAGAGCATAGGTACCCGGATTGGGCATTATCTTGGGATGATCAGCTCTGGACCAAACAATGTATTGGTCGCACCAATGCATGTAATCCGGCACAACCGGCATCACAGCGTTCACCTCCATCGCCCGCTTGCGCTGGCTTTGCTTGTCATCGCCCGCTTGCGCTGATATTGATTCTGGTCTCCACTACCATCATTGTTGTTGTTGTTCCGGTTGACGTTGTTTTTGTGGTTGTTGTTGTTGTTGTAGTTGCGGTTGTTGGTGTTGTAGTTATTGCGGGTGTTGTTGTTGTTGGCCCCCTGCGCCACTTGGTTCACATTTTCCCTCCTCTCGTTCTCTACAGGCCTGGGAGGAGATGCCCGGATAGGCTGCACACTAGAGCCCGAGAGCGGAAGAGGAGGAGGAGGAGGCAACTGGCCAAAGCCCTCGCTCTTGATCCGGTCCCACCAGC
This sequence comes from Alopecurus myosuroides, assembly GCA_028641055.1. Lineage (NCBI taxonomy): Eukaryota > Viridiplantae > Streptophyta > Magnoliopsida > Poales > Poaceae > Alopecurus > Alopecurus myosuroides. The sequence continues at coordinate 391,675,935 of CM054057.1, forward strand.
TGCATTGCCGAGTGGTGTGATTGGCTGGCCTACTCGGATGTCGAATATGGAAACTGCATATACCCTCCTTCATGGTCTCAAAGATAAACCTGGGAGCCTCTCCAAATTGGTTATTATCATTGTACTTCTTCTTGAAGTCCTGGCCCTGATTCTGGTTTTGTCCATATTGGGTCCCAGCAGTTTTTTGCCTTTGGTTGCTCCTGGCAGCGGGCTGATCCTGATTAACTGCAGCCACATGATCCGATCCATAGCGGATATCCGGACGGTCATCTCTTCTCTTGTTCCGGTAGTCTTGGCGATCATTCCGCCTACCACCATCATGTCCATGGTTTCTCCTTTTCGGCTCAAACGAATCGAGCAGAGGCTGAGTAGGGTCACCGAGTGCATACATATCAGCAATCTTGATTGTCTCGGCGAGCGTACTCGGCATCTCCCTTTGCAACTTCTGCCACAGCATGCTGCCATGTCGGCAGCCTTGAGCGAACCAGGCAATAGCCTGTGACTCATTCACACCCTCCCAGGTGTTCCTCAGAGTACTCTACCGATTAAGATACTCTCGATTTGTCTCCTCTTCCCTCTGTTTGCACGCGGAGAGCTGTTGTGGCCGGTTTGGCCTCTTGTAGGTGCTTGTGAAGTTACTGATGAAGGCCTCCGAGAAATCAAGCCAGCAATTGATGATGTCTCTCGGCAGGTTGTTGAGCGAGATTCGGGCTAGGTCCCCAACATCTGAGGTACGTACCTCACCGCCCACCTGTGGTTACCACCGGCAATGTGCACGGTAGTTACATAGTCATTCAGCCAGTCCTCTGGCTTTGTGCTCCCATCATCGGTCTTGCTCCCTCTAGCCAGCTGGAACTTTTGCACAGTAGGCTCATTCATGATTCTGGGACCAAAACAGAGTGGTCCCGGCGGGCCTGCCCACTCCATCTCCTCGGACTGATAGATCTTGTCTAGCTTGTACCTTGCGTCACTCGGCTACATCACACGTGCCCCCAACCGAGATCCAATTCCTCCATCATCATACCTCTCATTTCTTTGGTATCCGGCCTGCTCCATCACCGAATACCCATCATTGTATCTGTCCTGTCGCGCAGCACCGGGTTGACCACAGCGGCAACAACCTGCGGCTAAACAACAGGACTTGCACCGGGTTGAGGTTGAACCGGGTGCCGAGATGGACCATCTCGGTTGCCTCCTTGCCCCTCTCGGTGAACTCGGGCAGTATCATGGCCACCACCTTGCACAATGTGTTCTTGACCGGGCTGCCGCTCTACAGCATGCTGTTTTCCAGCGACAGCCGGGTCGTACACCTGCATCTGCTTATGTTTCCCAGAGTTCACACTTGGAGATCTCCCACGACCGGGAAGAGGCGAGGAGTCTTGGCCTCCGGATTTCATCCCATGCGACTGAACAACATGAGAGGCACCAGCTCCCGGATTCGCCTTCCGGAAAGCCTCATTCTGCCTACCAGCTTCAAGAACAAGCTCATTGAGCCGGTCCTGCTGCCTAATGCGAGCCTCACCAGTCAGGTGTGGCAACTCGGCAGCCACTTCTTCTGCCGCCCTAAGCGTCTTTGCAGGAGTACTATACTTAGGCCTATCAGCCGAGGTCAAACTAGCAGACTTGCTGGCAGCTCTACCATCTCTAGCCAATTCGGCACCTAACTTGCGCCTAATAACTCCTATCCGGCTAGGGTTCTTTGCCGCTGGAGTAAAACCATGAGCCCTATTGTACTCATTCTGGTAAAGAGTGAATTCAAGCCTGACCTTTGCCATCTCTCGGGCTTCCTGGAGCATGGCCTGGCACTGTTCCTCGAGCTGCACCCTCAACACCGCCGGATCTGCATCCGTGGCGAGAGGCATGCCCAGATTCTCGATGACACCGGCAAGAGGCGCCGGTATCGCTGTTGATGTAGAAGGAGCCTTGTAGCCCGGTTGGTTCTGGGGCTTGTCGTATGGCTTGTGGCTCGGCCGAGCAGACGGCTCGTCAACAACTTCAGGCTCAGCGGGCACGCCTTTCCCAATAGCAGGGACCGGGCCAGTCATAATCACCTCCACACTTCCTGCAGAGCCGTCGGTTGGCTGCCCGCGGCCGGTGAGAATGGCAGGAGGGTCCGCAGCAACGAGCACAACCTCGGGGTACTCGCGGATAACAGTGGTGGCGACGTACACCAGATGCACGCCGAAGCTGACGACGAAGCGCCTGTAGGCACGGGCCTGCCGTAGAAATCGCCCGTGTTGTCGTTGACGAAGTCGAGGGAGCCGAATATGTGGACAAGGCCACAAACCACGCGCTCCCCCGAGCGAGAAACGGGTCCCGTCCAGATAGAAACCCCAGCCAACGCCGCTGCTGGTCCCATGGTGGGCGCCAACTGTCATGGTGTGGAGAAGACAGGTGCCATAGGATGGCTTAAGGTTGGGGCCGATGGACGTTGTAGGTATCCAGGGAGGGATCGCACGCCTAACTGGCGCGCTCAGAACACTGCAAACACCACAATCTACCCAGGTTCGGGGCCCTCGTGTGGAGGTAACCCCCCTACTCCTGCCTCTCTCTCTATATATCTGTGTGTTGAGTACAAGAGTTCCTCGAGCTCAAGGAGCTAGAGTGAGAAGAACATCTCTGCTGCTTTTCTCTCTTCACGTAGCTAAGCCAAACCTCAGATTCATCGACCCTCACGCAGGAGGGGGAGGCCACCTTATATAGTGGTGGCCACCTACTACCTCTACGTAAGCAAGTATTGATTAGGTGACTACACACTGTGCCACACCACACGCCTCCGTGTCATCGCTGACAGTCGCTGAAAGTCTTCGCGGTTGGGACACTGACATTCCTATCCCCCTTGTCAGTGACATGACATGGCCTCACCCATAACGCACACTGTACCCACGTATGGATACACATCATCACGCGCCTAGTAAGTTAAACCGCACGCCTGTACTGCCCCTCAATGCGCGGGATACACCCAACGGCTCCATTGACTTGGCCTCCGGGTAGACCTACTGCCTTCTCTATCCGGATCACCCAAGAGCTACTCAGATGACCCAGACAATTACTCGAATCTTACCCTTGGTGTCTTGTTCTTCATGCCGGATAGCACCCTATCCGGCCGGGTACCATCCTATCCAGCACGTACCAACTCGGTAACCAGTAACTTGAACCCCATTCTTCACCAGCCTTACCCCTACTCGGCGGTAGCCCCCCGACAAGAAGCTGCAGCACCTGAACCAACTGAACCTGGAGATTCGGGTAGCTCAAAAGGAAAGGACGAAGATCGAAAGAAGAACAAGAAAACCCCAAGAGATCAGGATGCAGCATCCAGAACATGATCTAATCCGGCAAATCATGGGGCATACAAAGCTGAGGCTAGCCACCATAAGGAAAATAACCATGGCCCCGACAAAGTTCGGGACGACAAAAACCGGAGAAACGACAATTACGCCCTTCTTAACCATCAGGTTGAGAGAGATAGGCAAGCCATGCCTCCTCCGAGGACCCTGGCTAAAAAAGCTCGAAGATATGAACATCCCTATTGCTAGGAAAGATCCCGAACTCCCCCACGGAACAAGGAGCACTCTAGAAGACGAACCTCCCCCCCCCCACACCCCCCGTTCGCATGGAGGAACTGTCGGAAAAGATAGAGAAGAGCCCAGGAATGCACGATCATGCCAAGGAGGATCCAGGGAAAGCAGGTCCCCCTCAGCACACTCGGACGTGAGGCATTCCTTGGGCGATAGGAATGAGTTTTACTTTGGCCCAAAATGCTTCATGGATAGGATCCAACAAATTAATCTTCATTCTGTGTTTACAAACGTTGGACCAAGTTACCAAAAGTATATTGGAGGCACTAACCGAGATACATGGCTTTCTGCGTTATTACACAGTCGTGCAAGATCACAGCAATGAAAGGTTCCATGGTATAGTACCAGGTAGGCAAGCATCCTCTTTGGGTGAAATCACGTTGGATTCCACCTTCAGGAAGCCGGACCACTTCTGTACCAAAAATATCTCATTTGAAGTAGTTCCATTTGAGAGCGTATATTACGCAATCCTCAGATGGCCGACTTTCGCCAAGTTCATAGCTCGATCGTGCTACATCTACAACAAGCTCGGGATGTCGGGGCCAAAAGGCAGAGTAACCACCATTGAGGGAGACTTCTCTCTTAGAAACGAACTTGAGCTTGGAAACGTCCTTTGCGCTGAAAGGATCGTTACAAAGGAAGAACTGAAGGAGCTAGCCAAGCAGGTATCGCCGACAGAAATGCCAGCAGGAAAAGAAACCACAAAGATGGCAGACAGCTTCAAAGCCCTGGAGAACACCAAGAAAATAATCCTGGACCCAAAAGATCCGACAAAGTACATCGTCATAGGCGACGGAATGATTGATAATAGGAAAGTGTGCTCATCGAGTTCCTCCAGGAGAATGGGGATATTTTTCCTGGTGTCACGCTGATATGCCAGGTGTACCTCGGGAACTCGCTAAGCACGAGCTAAAATTCAAACCAGGATCAAAACCCGTCAAGAAGGGACTTCGACGTTTCGACGGACCAAGACGAAAGTCCATCAGTAAAGAAATCATCCGGCTTTTAGTTGCCAAATTTATCCGGGAAGTAATTCATACGGATTGGCCCGCCAGTCTAGTATTAGTCCCGAAGAAGGATACTATCACACGTAGGATGTGTATAAATTACAACGGTCTGAACAAATTGTGCCTAAAAGATTTTTTCGCTTTACCACGAATCGGTCAAATAATAGATGAAACTGCTGGCTCTGAGCTTTTATGCTTTTTGGGTGCTTATTTTGGTTATCATCAAATAGGTACGAAGGAGAAAGATAAATATCAACCTCGTTCATAACCCTGTATGGTACGTATTATTACATAACCATGCATTTTGGCTTGAAGAATGCCGGAGCCACATACCAGCATTGCATGCAAAGATGCTTGCATGAACAGATAGGCACAAATGTGGATGTATATATGGAAGGCATTGTCGTTGTATCCAAGGAGAAGGATACCCTCCTTGATGATTTGTGAGAAACCTTCGAAAACTTGCGCACATACAAAATTAAGTTAAATCCATTAAAATGCGTATTCGGGGTACCCTCAGGTAACTTCTGGGTTTTATCGTGTCCACAGAGGCATAGAAGTAAAACTGGAAAAGATCAAAGCAGTAATGAACATCAAAAGACCTACATGCCTGAAAGACGTTCAAAGACTCACAGGTTCGACTGTCGGCGTCAGTAGATTCATAAGGCGGCTTAGCGACAAAGCTCTTCCATTGTACAAGTTGCTGAAAAAACCGACAAATTAATCTGGAGTGAAGAGGTGATGACCCACAAGTGTAGGGGATCGCAACAGTCTTTGAGGGTAAGTGTAACCCAATTTATTGATTCGACACAAGGGGAGCCAAAGAATACCTATAAGCCTTAGCAGCTGAGTTGTCAATTCACGCACACCTGAGAAGCACTAAGCAAATGATATTAGTAACACAAGGTGCAATAAAACAGTGGATGGAGTGATGTTGTGATGTCTCTTGCGTCCTCAGCACACCTAATACAATGGCAATTGTATAGATCCACTGGTTCAGCGCAAAGATGGTGAATGTGGTGTAATACGAAGTGGAATAAGTGATATTTGTAATCTGTAATAAACTGACCAGCAAGGTAAAAAGTAGTAAAAGCGTGTAAAAATAGTAGCAATAATAGTAAAATATGGACCGGGGTTCACAGGTTCACTAGTGGAAACTCTCCAAACAATAGAACAAGTGTTGGGTAAACAAATTGCAGCTAGGCAATTGACAAATCATGGGGGGCATAACAATGCTATTATGACGAGATAAAGTTCACAGGTTCTAACATGGTAGGCATTACGTCAAGGCATATAAACCGCTATCTAGCATGCATCTATATCTAATAGTCCACCTCAAGAAAGCTATCCAGCAAATCTCTCTGGTATTAAGTTGCAGCAATGAAGTGATTGCTTTGTGTGCAACAGACAATTGCATTAAGAACAACATGAAATATAAGCAATGGTTCTCATCCGTAGACAAGAGCACCGCTTTTTCTCCCTAATGGCAACAGTACATCCTCCCCCCCTCCCCCCCCCCCCCCCCCCCGCATGTTTCTATCACTCAAGCACGGGAAACAAGGAGGCATGAACCCACTATCTAGCATAACTATTCCCTCTTGAGGATGCAAACAACTATATGATCAGGATAATCATACACATCGGAGAGCATGCAGGAACACATTAAAACATTCTAAGGATATAAGTGAAGCTTCTCATAAAAAGACATGAACAAAATAATCATAATTACATGGTTCATCGGATCCCAGCAAACACAACACATAGCATTACATCAGATGATCCAGTCATGTGAGGCATAACATGAGATCGTGGTATTGATCAACAAGGAGGAGAGAGTACCAACTAGCTACTGCCATGAACCCATAGTCCAGGGCGAACTACTCACGGAGGAAGAACAGTCGATGGAGATGGCACCGGGGGCACTTCCCCATCCCGGCAGGGTACAAAAACAGGAACTTCTGTCCTCCAAATTAGGGTTTTCGATGGCGGCGGAGCTCGGATGCGTTTCTGGAAAAATCCTCCGGGGGTCCTCTGTTTTAGGGATTTTATAAGCGAAGGGGCGATGTGAAGCAGTGCCACGAGGCCCCCAGGTGGGTCCCAGGCGTGGGTAGGGGTGGTTGCGCTTAGTGGGCCCCTAGCGGACCCCTGGCTTGTAACATCCCTGATTTTTGGAGGAATTCAAAATCACAAAAAATAAAAAATAAAACTTTTGTTTTCCATTAAAGCAAGCCACCAAAAAAAATAAAAATCCAACACAAAGGAAATATTATATGTTATTCCAATGTTATTGGAAATGATAATCCAAATTCCACTGTTTTCTAAAACCCTAAATCCTCAAAGTAAATAATTATGCAAAGAAACTATTTTCTCAAATTACAAACCTTAAGAATACAAAATGGTTTTCCAGGAACAAATTGTTTTCCATATTGTTTTCATGTTCTATTAGTTGGTTATAATTCATATTTCAATTATTGGATTAATATAATACTTTCAAAGCCAAAATTAGCTATATCATTTTTCAATTACTATAACAAGTTCCAACCATAAAATGTTATCGTGAGGTATTTTGCTTAAAAATAATAATAATAATAATAAGTTAAATGACTATGTGAAACAATATTTTCAAAAGTGTCTGTCTCTGAATTTTATTTGGCTATAAACTTTATTTAGCAATTTTTTCTATTTTAAAACAACATTAAGTTACTATTAGTCAATTATTCATTATTTCGAAAATATAAAATTGTATTTGTGTTTGAAACAGCACAAATGTTTTCATTTGAAAGAGAATGATTTTACAAAATTATAGAATTTTGTTTGAGGCATTTTGGATCTTTAAAACGAATGTTATGCCTTAATATAGAAAACAGTTTTGAAAAAAAAAGGAAAAACAAAAGAGGAAGAGAGAAGAAAAGGCCGGCCCAGCCCTCTCCCTATCTCTCTCGCGCATGTGGCCGAAGCCGGCTCAACTGGGCCAAAGCCCATAGATTAACGCCCGCGCATGCAGCGGACATAAGCCCAGCAATGCAGCCAGACGCCCCCTCCGTTCTCTCTCTGACGACCTGGACCCACGGTGACGCAGCCGCTGACGTCGCCCTCCTTCTTCCTCTCGTGCACGCCACGAACTCCCGAGATGGAGTCGAATCCATCTCCCGATTCTGCGCAATTAGGGCACGCATTTGATCTCCGAGACCTACTATATAAAGCCACGGATCCTCTCTCTTTTTCCACTCTCATTTCCTCTTTGATTGTGCCTCTAGGCCTCGGAGATTTCTCACCGGAGACCGAACCCTACCGCCGCCGCCTTCTTCCGTTTCCGGCGACAGAACCAACTCCCGCAACTCCTTACTGGCCTCCTTTTTTATATGGGGTGGCCCAATCTTCTCAATGAGCTTCTCTCTCTTTTTGTGGATTTTCTGATAATTGGATAACTAGTGCTACACTGAGACCTCTCACTCAGCTGACCCCTGTTGCCAGATGCAACAACAATCAAGCTCTTTGGATATTCTCAACTACACACTCTTGCACAAGTAATCAAAGATCACAAGTGGTCCTGTATCCCCCTATTCCCAGATGGAATAACAAGATATCACGCAACTTTGCAGGGTAAACTTCAAGCAGTATGCTTAGCAGCAATACAAACTAGAGGCTAGGGTTTTGTTGGTTTTGGTTTAAACTTGTTCTACCTAAACCACACGCAGGTGGTGGACATATATAGGTGGAGGGTGCGGCCACAAGGGACTCCTTGCGCAAGTCCCCTCCTCCTACTAGGACTAGGGCTCCTACTAGGACTAGGAGTCCAACTATGACTCAAACAGAGATACAAACCGATCCACCATTAAGGGATTCGGCCAATTATGGTATACAAACCATACCTATTAGGAATAGGATTTTCTATGGCGCATTTGACTTGGTGGAGGCGCCTATCCCCTTTTCTTGAAGAATAACAATTGTTTTATTGACATAACAATTGTTATTTATTTGTTTTCTCCATCTTGGACACTTGTTTTCACCATGGCATTATTGTTTTCACCATCTTCTAACATTGTTTTCACCATGGCTCCTTTGTTTTCACCACTTGTATAATCATCTTCTAGCTCCTCTTGATTTTTCTCCTCCATCATGTTTGTGTTTTCAATAAACCTAATCATACATAAATGCATAGACTTAGGTAGTATAAAATTCTCATAATCATAAATAGCATAATCAATGAGGATTGAATTCACCTGTTGTTCTAGTAGCTTGGTCCTTGATCTTGTCATTGGTCCAAGTCTCACTTAATCTTGTTTAAGTGGCAATGTACTAGGGATGTCCTCATCATCCTCCCCCCCTTGAAAAGCCTTGATGTCCACATCAAGATTCTCTCCATGATATGGTGTCAAATCCAAAACATTGAAGGAATTACTCAATCCAAACTCATCAGTTGGAAGATCTATTTTGTAAGCATTGTCATTTATTTTTGCAATCACTTTGTAAGGACCAGCACCTCTTGGCAATAACTTTGATTTCCTTAGCTTAGGGAACCTATCCTTCCGAAAGTGTACCCATACCAAATCTCCCTTTTGAAAAATAACCTCCTTTCTCTTTTTATTTCTCCTTTCAGCAATATCTTTCCCTTTCTTCTCTATGGAATCCATTGTTTTCTCATGTATCTTCTTTACAAAATCAGCCCTTTTGGATGCATCCATGTTAATTCTCTCTTGAATAGGAAGTGGTAATAAATCAAGTGGTGTAGTAGGCCGAAATCCATAAACCACCTCAAAAGGACATAGTTGAGTAGTTGAATGCACAGCTCTATTATAGGCAAACTCCACATGTGGCAAACAATCTTCCCACTCCTTCAAATTCTTCTTGATCATAGTTCTCAACAATGTGGACAAGGTTCTATTCACCACCTCGGTTTGTCCATCTGTTTGAGGGTGACATGTTGTAGAAAACAACAATTTGGTTCCAAGCTTCCCCCATAATGTCTTCCAAAAGTAACTCATGAATTTCACATCTCTATCCGAAACAATTGTCCTTGGTACTCCATGTAGTCTTACTATCTCCTTGAAAAAGAGTGTAGCAATGTGGGAAGCATCATCATTTTTGTGGCAAGCAATGAAGTGTGACATCTTAGAGAATCTATCCACCACCACAAAAATTGAGTCATGTTCCCTCTTTGTCCTTGGCAAGCCTAACACAAAATCCATGCTTATATCTTCCCATGGTGTAGTTGGTGTTGGCAATGGATTATATAATCCGTGGGGCTTCAATTTGGACTTGGCTTTATTGCATGTAATACACCTTTTCACAAATCTATAGACATCTCTCCTCATATGTGCCCAATAAAAAATTTCATCCAACATAAGCAGTGTTTTCTCTCGTCCAAAGTGACCCATCAATCCACCACTATGAGATTCCTGTAATAACATCAAACGCAAAGAACACTCGGGAATACATAGTTTGTTAGCTCTAAACAAAAATCCATCATGTATATGATATTTATCCCAAGCCTTCACATTAGAACATTTACTATAGGGTGTAGAAAATTCTTTATCTTGATCATATAGTGGCTTTAATTCTTCTAAACCCGAAACTTGCACATCCAATTTAGTGAGTAGCATATTTTTCCTAGACAAAGCATCAGCTACCACATTATCTAATCCTTTCTTGTGTTTAATAATGTATGGGAAAGATTCAATAAATTCTACCCATTTAGCATGTCTCTTATTAAGATTGGATTGATTCTTTAAAAATTTCAATGCCTCATGATCAAAATGTATAATAAATTCCTTTGGCCACAAATAATGTTTCCAAACCTCAAGAACTCTAACAAGTGCATACAATTCTTTATCATAGACAGAATAATTCAATTGTGCTCCATGTAATTTTTCAGAAAATAAGCAATTCGTTTCTTATCTTGCATTAACACTCCTCCAATACCTATGCCACTAGCATCACATTCAATCTCAAATTGTTCATTAAAATTAGGTAGCATCAATAATGGAGCCGAAATCAACTTATTTTTCAAAGTATCAAAAGCAATATCTTGAGCAACCCCCCACTCGAAATTTACACATTTCTTAGTCAAATCATTTAAAGGGGCATCAATAGTACTAAAATCTTTCACAAATCTTCTATAAAATCCAGCTAGTCCATTAAAACTTCTTACTTGACTCACATTCATCGGAATTGGCCAATTTTAATTGCTTCAATTTTAGATTCATCCACTTCTATCCCATGCTTAGAGACAACATAACCAAGAAATATGACCTTATCTTTGCAAAAAGTGCACTTCTCAAAATTTCCATACAATTTATTTTCTCTTAGCACATGCAAGACTTGTCTAATATGATCAATGTGTTCATGTTTATTGTGGCTATATATGAGAATATCATCAAAGTAAACAACCACAAATTTGCCAATAAAATCTCTCAAAACATGGTTCATTAATCTCATGAAAGTACTAGGTGCATTAGTTAATCCAAAAGGCATTACTAACCACTCATATAAACCAAATTTTGTTTTAAAGGTTGTTTTCCACTCATCCCCTTCTTTCATTCTTATTTGATGACAACCACTACGCAAATCAATTTTAGAGAAAATAGCACTAGCACTTAATTCATCTAACATGTCTTCCAAACGTGGTATAGGATGACGATAACGAATAGTGATATTGTTAATTGCTCTACAATCTACACACATGCGCCAAGTACCATCTTTCTTAGGAACTAAAATAACAGGAACAGCACAAGGAGATAAGCTTATTCGAATGTAACCTTTATCAAGAAGATCTTGTACTTGTTTCTGAATTTCCTTTGTCTCTTGGGGATTTGTCCTATAGGGAGCTCGATTTGGTAATGAAGATCCAGGAATTAAATCAATTTGATGTTCAATCCCTCTCAATGGTGGTAATCCCGAGGGCACTTCTTCTGGAAAAACATCATCAAATTCCTGCAAAACATTAGAAACACCAATAGAAAGAGGAGTCATGTCATTAGAAACTAAAATTTCCCCCTTGTGCATGAGCACTATAGGTAGTAGGCTAGGATAATCCTCAAACTCTCTCAAATCCTCTTTGGTCACTAACATTGTCAAGAGGCTCACTCCCTTGCTTTTTCCACTCAGCCTAGGTTTGTTTTCACCCATGGAAGTAGTGTTTTCACTCATATTTTCCCTCTCGCTCTCCTTCTCAAGATTCACTTCCACTTTTTGTCTTGATTCATTCACTATTTGTTGGGGTGTCATAGGCCTCAATATGATATCCTTATTGTTCCAATTCAATTGATAAGTGTTTGCTCTCCCATTGTGTATAACTTTTCTATCAAATTACCATGGCCTTCCAAGCAATAGATGGCAAACCTACATGGGAACCACATCACACTCAATAGTATCCTTGTATGGTCCAATTTGGAACTCCACTCTCACAATTTGTCATACTCTTATTTCCTCCTTCTCATTGAACCATTGAATACAATATGGATGTGGGTGTGGAATATATCTCAACCTTAGCTTTGCACATAGATCCTTGCTTGCTAAATTTCTGCAACTCCCTCCATCAATGATCACCTTGCAAGCCATGCTAGGACCAACAATTGCCTTGGTTTGAAACAAATTGCATCTTTGGCTCTCATCATTGCTAGGAACAATACTCAATGCTTTGGTGCAAACAATAGTTGGATAATTTGTAGCATAGGAATCAATAGGACCATCATCATCATATGCATCCTCCTCATTGGGATCAACATCATCTCTAGTCTCATACTCATCATTAGCATTGAGAAACATAACTTTCTTCTTTGGGCAATCTTTCTTAAAATGACCTTTTCCTCCACAAGTATGGCATGTCATATCTCTATTTCTTGGAGGAGGTGTAGCACCACTAGAACCCGAAGTACATGGTGTTGCTTTCTTGGAATTGGAAGTATTGGTCTCGGGTTTGGTACTAGAATTCCCACGGGTTGTAGTACTTGGAGGTGTAGGTGATGAGAAATTTGATTTTTGTGATGGAAAACTCCTCCTTGCACTCACTTGTAGCTCCTCATTCAACCTCTTTTCAGCCTCCCTTGACTGATGCAATAATTCACTCATATTGGCATAAGGAACATGCCTCACAATGCTTCTAATTTTGAATTGCAATCCACTCAAGAATCTTTGCATTGTTTGTTCAGGTACCTCTCTAATCCGAGCCCTTTGTATGATTAATTCCATCTCTTTGTAATAGGCATCAACTGTCTTGGATCCTTGCTTCAATTGTTGTAATTTGTCATAGAGAGTTCTAATATAATTCTTGGGTACAAATCTCTCTCTTAGCAATTGTTTCATCTCTCTCCATGTGTTCACTTCTTCCTCTTCATTGTCTTCTCTCAATCTTGTAATGCAATCCCACCACAAGAGAGCATAGCCATCAAATGAAGAATATGCAAGTTTCACTTTCCTCTCCTCGGGGTACTCATGGAGTCTCCATAGTTTCTCAATTTTTAGCTCCCACAACAAGTACTCTTCCACATCTTCAGAATCACAAGCAAGACTAGGGATAGAGAATTTTGGTTTTCCCAAGCCATCATCCTCTCTATTATTTTCCAATGGTACTCTTCTTGCCAATCCTCCACGGCCTCCATTAAAATTTCCTCTCCCATCATCAATTGGAGCAATATCTTGAGGTCTTTGTTGTAGTTGTTCCACTAGATTTGCAATTTTAGTCACTTGTTGTGTCAATGTCCTCAAAGTGTCTTTAATCTCATTGACAGATTCTTGAGATGCACAACCATCCATCCTCAAATCAAGAGTAGTCATCTCCTTTCTCAAATCTTCATCAGTCTTATCAACTTCTTTAGTAATCCTTTTGTACATGACATCTCTCAATGCCTCATACTCATTCCACTTGACAATGTCCTCGGGCTTCTTCTTTGCCTGCACATCAACATCACTAGAAGAACTCATGATTAACTTGTTAGTAACAAAATAATCAATGGGTTTGTGGTGCCTCTCTCAACTCACTCAAAACCAAGAAAAGATGGCTTCACTTAATGTTCCAAGAGAGAAAAGGATCAACTTACCAACAAGGAGCAATGAATAATGTGCTTTGGTGTGAGAAAATAATATCCGAGCTATCAAGTATCACAATGCAAACAGGGTTTTTGGTGGGGCTTGGTTGGGAATCCTAACAACACCAAAATAACAACTCCAATGCACTGCTTAATGTGATAAAAATTACTAAGGAAACACACTCACACTTGGAGACAATTGTGGCTTAGCAAATATATGGTAGAGATTTGGCAAGCACTAGAAAGACACTAGCAAATACACAATGAAACAGGCACAAGATTGCTCAATTTGTCCACAAAATATCCAATATGAAAATAGCTTCCACTAGTGATAAGTAGCATGGCCTCTTTTGATTTTTCTTTCTTTCTGTTTTTTTATACTTTTTCCTTTTTCTCTATTTTTTTATTTTTTTCAATGGCCTTTGAATCAACTAGGAGCAATAAAGTAGATGGAAAATAAAGAGTGGACAGAAATTTGATCAAGTTGAGCAGCCTGTTAGAGCAATAAAACAGCTAGTCTTTGGGTTTTGGAACCTAAATGTGGCTGTAGAATGGCTGTAGCTAGGGCTTATCAAAGATCAGACGAGAACCTAGAGATAAAACAGGAGTAAAACAAAAAAAATTGTAAGAAAAATTGGTGAAGAATCGACTCACGACAGAGCTTTTTGCTCACGGCAGAGAAACGAGCGCGCGGCAGGCTGGCGGCAGCGTGCAGTGGCTCACGGCAGTGGTGCGGTAACGCGCGGGTGTGGTGTGCTGCGGGTGAGTGCGGGCGTGGGATTTGTAAGCGCGCGCAAGGGGTATTCCGACTGCGGCAGGGAACGGTGCGGGCGGCAGGGAATTGGTGCGTTTGCGTGCCGCGGTAGGCTAGGAGTCTGAGTTCGACTAGGACAAGGAAACGCGTGCGCTGGTAAGGATATTTGGGCACCGTGGGGGCGTGCGGTAAGCGGGGGGAACGGTGCGGCAGGGATAGTGATGGCGGCAGCGAATTAACCAGAATCCGTGTCGTGGCAGGAATCCGATATGGATTGAAAAAGTGGTTGCGGTAGGAAACTTTTTGTTGCGATTGATATAGGATTGCAATCCGATGATGGCTAGAACCCTAAGCACAAATAGAACCCAACTTTTTCCGCAACAAAGACAGCTCGAAAAACTAGATCACCTTGAGAACAAGATGTAGGTCTAGACTTTCCCGAGAGAAATAACACACGGCAGCACTATATTTTTGTGAGATTTTTTTGATATGTAGGAAACAAAAGATAGCTAGATGAACCCTAACCCTAAAAGTTGAAAATCTAAAAACAGAAAAACAGATACGCAAACCAACAAGAAACAGCAAATAGAGTAGCAATTTGGTGTTGATCTAGGCTCTGTCACAATCTAAACCTAATATTTGTGTATGGCTTTTTCTGGATAGGAAATAAAAACAACGAAACTAGGGATAACTTTGCTCACCGAGTAAACCTGAGAATCTGATACCAAGATGATATGGGGTGGCCCAATCTTCTCAATGAGCTTCTCTCTCTTTTTGTGGATTTTCTGATAATTGGATAACTAGTGCTACACTAAGACCTCTCACTCAGCTGACCCCTGTTGCCAGATGCAACAACAATCAAACTCTTTGGATATTCTCAACTACACACTCTTGCACAAGTAATCAAAGATCACAAGTGGTCCTGTATCCCCCTATTCCCAGATGGAATAATATCACGCAACTTTGCAGGGTAAACTTCAAGTAGTATGCTTAGCAGCAATACAAACTAGAGTCTAGGGTTTTGTTGGTTTTGGCTTAAACTTGTTCTACCTAAACCACACGCAGGTGGTGGACATATATAGGTGGAGGGTGCGGCCACAAGGGGCTCCTTGCGCAAGTCCCCTCCTCCTACTAGGACTAGGACTCCTACTAGGACTAGGAGTCCAACTATGACTCAAAGAGAGATACAAACCGATCCACCATTAAGGGATTCTGCCAATTATGGTATACAAACCATACCTATTAGGAATAGGATTTTCTATGGCGCATTTGACTTGGTGGAGGCGCCTATCCCCTTGTCTTAAAGAATAACAATTGTTTTATTGACATAAAAATTGTTATTTATTTGTTTTCTCCATCTTGAACACTTGTTTTCACCATGGCATTATTGTTCTCACCATCTTCTAACATTGTTTTCACCATGGCTCCTTTGTTTTCACCACTTGTATAATCATATTCTAGCTCCTCTTGATTGTTCTCCTCCATCATGTTTGTGTTATCAATAAACTTAATCATACATAAATGCATAGACTTAGGTAGTATAAAATTCTCATAATCATAAATAGCATAATAAATGAGGATTGAATTCACCTGTTGTTCTAGTAGCTTGGTCCTTGATCGTGTCATTGGTCCAAGTCTCACTTCATCTTGTTTAAGTGGCAATGTACTAGGGATATCCTCATCACTTTTGTTCCCCTCCTCCTAGAGTGTCTTTTAATTGTCGTTTTCGGTTTGTTGGTGCAGTACACCATCATCCTCGAGCTCGCCGGAGTCCACGACCCACCGCCACCACGGGTTCTGCAGGGCGCCACCATCTGGTGCAACGTCGGAGCCCACCGTCATCACCATCCTCCTAGCCATCTGAAGCCGCGCCCCTTCATCACTTCCCCGTGCCCGGGAACCCCCTGCAGCGCCGCCGCCAACTTTGGCTGCACCGCCGGCCACCGCATGGCCATGATCCGAGGAGATCCCTCCGGTGGTAAGCCACCCCTCTCCTCTACCGTAAGATCTGTGATGGACGCATAGGATTAGAACCCTTTAATCGAATCGGTACGGCCAATGGTTCAGCGCCACGTCACCTGCTTCATCAGCGTGCCCATGTCAGCGCCCAGTCAGATCCGCGTCCGCAGCTGTGCCCAGTTAGTGCCATGTCAACCCAGCATTATCCACTCGTTTTTCCGAAATAAAATTTAATAGGCAGTTTTGCAGAAACACCCCTGCATCTTAGATCTATCATATCTTTTTAACCGCAGATCCAATTCAAGCAAACTTGGACTTTCTGAAATCAGCACAGCACGTAGAATATTTTAGAACTGTTAAAATTTAGATTTGACAAAGTTAAACATGTTCAAATTCAAATATGCTTGTTTGGTGATTTTTGGCATAGTTTAAATTCTGTAAATCCAATTTTTTCAAATAAAATATTTTTGGAGACCTTAGGATGTGTACTAACAGTCCCTTGCACCCAAAATAATTTTTGGCTAAGTGAAAATGGTTTTGGTTGTTATATGCTAATTTGACTATTTTTGGCTTAGTTTATTTTCTGTAATTATTTTTAATATGTTTTCTCTAGCTAATTTGTGCTAAGGACTAACCTTAGACCAGAGAGACAAAAACCAAAACCCTTAGAATATTTCTAAGTTATTTTTCCTAGTTGACCCACCTAGTTGAAAAAACCACTAAGTCTGGATTAGTGAAAAGCCATGGAGAGGATGCTACAATTGTCAACTCGAAGATTTTCAACATGAAGAAAGAAGTGGAAGCACTTAGAAAAACTTCAAAACCTCTCCAAGAAGTAGAAGAACTTAGAAGAAAATCAAGAAGACAAGAAGACCAGCCACATCTCTCTGTTTTTCTCTAAGTCTTTTCTCCCCTTTCTTTTTTGTTCTCTTAGACTTTGTTCTATGGCTAAGTTAGATGAAGACCAACCCTACTTGTACCAAAACCAACAAGTGTTAGAAGATTCAACGAAGGCACCACACCAAGGAGGAAACTACTAAGGAGCCCAGTGATGTGAAGAGTTAGAATTTGTTTTTCAATACTTAGAATTTGTTTTCAAGTTTTGTAAGACTTAGAATTAGTTTCTCAACTGAGATGGCAGCTTTTGACCAAGACTTCAACAACAATACTTTCATCAAGAAGAACAACTTCAACAAGAAGCCTACTCTCCCAGGAGATGAATAAGAAGAGAAGATTTAACAAGTCCTTTCTTAAGGAACTAAAACAATCTCTACTACCTCTCTTATTCTCTATGACTAAGTCTATAGATCCTAGACTTATACTTTAGATATTTTCATCCACTCAATAAGGAGGACTACAAGCAAGGCCATTGAAGAAACATGCAAAAATACTTAGACATCAAAAGCAACTCAAGGGAGCAAAAGAAGACTTGAAGAAACCAAGACAGAAGTAGATTAGACCCCAAGACTTTTGTGGGATATTCTTGATCAAAGACCAATCCTTAGTCACAAAAGCGAGAACTAACTACAATCACTTAATTTTCTTTTGTGCATTGAAACTAAATGTTTTCACATGTTTTCATTTGCTATGTTTATTGCTTTGTAGGTTTTCTTCATTTGTTTCTATGATTGTTAGCATGCTTGTTTATTCTGTTTGTGTTTTCAATGTTTAGATTGTACGGGGAGCAACGTTCTTTTGTGAAGAGAGGTGATTGTTCTTCACCAACTTCAAAGGCAAGTAACACACCATCAAATATCCCATATTTTCACTATGCATTACTAGTGTTTTTGAGTAGTATGCATGATAGGAAATTTTCCTAAGATATTATTATGCTATGCAAAACCCTAGTAGTGTGTAGCCATCCTTTATCCTTGTTATTTTGTAGACTTAGTACTTAGTAGATGCTTAGTCTTGCTACAGATTTGTTTTACTCAATGTTGTGGAAACATTCTAAGTATAACCCTTAATGAAACACCTGGGTGGAATTGGTGATTGCAAGGTTTATGTTGAGTGGCTCCTTGGGGCCATGTCTATGGTGTTTTTCACCTAAGGAGTGCACTTTTGGTTTGCCACCCAGGAAGAAAGAGATTCCTAAGTCCCTCCAAGTTTAGAAGCTTCACGTGCAGCCTTAAGACAATGGGCTCTGTCTTGAATGAAGTCGTGAGAGTTCAACTCGTCAACTTGACAAGAAGATGTAGCAAAATTATAGGTGGAGCGGGTCTTGCAGTAGAGTTGGATTCTCCTTCTGAATTTCTTGTCTCAATTCTCTCCTTTCCTTAATGCACTCAGCGTGTATAGGATGTTTGGGCTAATTGAGGACAAAGGGTGAAAGTGCACAACCTCTGCAGAGTTAGAAACTATGATCATAGTCGTGTCCCCGGTAATGGAAGACTTTGAGCAGCTGGACAAGGATGGATAGAAGAATCTCAACACCGTTTTGAAGAAGTAAAATTTGGCTAAGAAAATATTAGTTGTGGTGCTCATGGGTGTGTCCCATGGTGCCACCCTTTGAAAAGAAAACTCTTTTTCAAAAGTGTTAGGGAAAAACTTGCTTTCTGCAAATAGCCTAAACTCCACCAAGCCATGCATGTAATTTAGACTTGCCATTTTATATCCACCATAGTGTTACTTGCCAATACATTAAATTGTATTGAATCCCTTGTGGCTGCATATTCCATATTGCAGATGAATCTGAAGACGATTGAGGTTTCGTTCAGGATCTCGAGTCTATCGCCAACATGTTTTGCCTATGGCACATGAAGAAGATGAGGCTCATTGTGTACTATGTTTTCCGTTGTAATTTTGTTTCCTGCTAGTCTTCTGAGACTATGCAAGTTGTAAAGCTATTTTGTAAAGACGGGTCATGCGATGTAATAGAATTTTGACGCATTTGCATGATATTTTATTTTGAACTGTGGTGCTAGCAATTGATCCAGGGACTAGCACGATAACACAGAGTTCTTGCATCATTTAAATGTGGGAACGCTACAAAATGGTATCAGAGCATTGTGTTGCCTGTAGAATTCAAGACCCTAAGTTTGGAAAATACCATAGGATGGAAAATCTACTTTGTTCAAACTTTCTATAAACAAGACATCTCATCTTAATCTTTCTCATATCCTCTCATATATTATTCATCTTCAAAATTTTCTTCTTTTGTTTTAGATACATCATGTGTATAACAACAAGACAAATTTGGTGAATACCATGACTTGAAGTACAAGAAGTATCCTTCACCCACCCTGAAGTACTACAGAGAAGATCATTGAAGAAATTAGAGAAGAACTCAGACTCCTCAGCAATCAGAAACACCTCCTGACATTTTAAGAGACTTTAGAAGATATAGATGAGACCACCAATCTAGTTACTTGTTAGAAACAACGTCAACGTGTTAGTATATTGACCATACCAATCAGTATGGTATGACAATATTAGTATGTTTTCCTAAAACCTTGTGGTTTGGTGTGAAATTTTTTGATTATATGTCGATTGTAAGATGTATTTTCTTGCTCTGTTGCGTCGTGGTAGGAACGTTTATTAGTCAATCAGGAATTCCCGGAAGTAGCAAATGAAGTCTTACAGAAGAAAATACAGTGTCGCTGCAAAGGATATAGAGTGATTAGTGGTCAACTGTATAAACGCAGTACGTCCAGAATTTTCGAGCGATATGTATCGCCGGAAGAAGGAAGGATGATTTTGAAGTAAATACACGCTAGAGACTGTGGGCATCAAACTCAATCAAAGAGCATTGTTCACACAACATTCCAAGCAAGGTTTTTCTGTCTTACAGCCAAGTAGGACGCCGAACACATTGTCAACACATGTGTCGGATTCCAACTCTACACAAAGTAGATGAATTTGCCATCCCAGGGACTAAGGACCATCCCCATTACATGGCTTGGGGGATGGATATGATGGGACCATTTAGGACTGTAAGAGGTTGACTGACACATCTGGTAGTAGCAGTTGATAGATATACCAAGTGGGTAGAAGAAAAACTTATCAAAAACTTAATGTTGTGACGGACAAAATTTTTGTCATTGACTTAATCAAGCGATTCGGTATCCCACGCAGCATAATTACAGACAATCGAACTAACTTCTCCATTGGAGAGTTAGCAAAGTACTGCAAAAACAGCGAAATCTGCCTTGACCTAGCCTTTGTGGCTCACGCACAGTCAAACAGACAGGGTGAAAGGAAGAATAGCTCAATTTGCAAGGAATACGTCCAAGACTCGAATCGCCATTGCACGAAGCAGCAGTAGCATGGGTAGAAGAATTTTCGTATGTACTTTGGAGTATTCGAACCACACCGAACAGATCTACCAGGAAAACACCGTTTTTCCTGGTTTACGCTACAGAGGAAAGTTACCTACCGACATTATTCACGATTTCCCCAGACTGCAGGCATATGTCAAAACAGACGCCAAAATTGCATGATTTGTTATAAGAAGAAAGAGAACATGTGCTACAAAGATCCCTCATTTACCAGCAAGTCTTGCGGTGTTACCACAGTTGCAAAGGTAAGCATCGATCTTTCAAAGAAGGTGACATAGTGCCGAGAAGGGTAGAAGAAAGGGAACACAAACTGGCCCCACTCTAGGAAGGACCGTTCGTCATTAGAAAAGCTATGAAAAATGGTTCATATTACCTTGTAGATATAAGGGATGAAGAAAAGGACCCCAAGAATAAAAATTGCAAGAGGAAAATAAACATAGATGTTGAGCTAGGAGAAACAAAACAGCCATGGAGCATATAGCAGTTACCTCTTTTATATTCCTAGTCAAATTCTATGTAAATATTTTTTAGATCATGAAATAGAAGTTATCGGAATCTCCACTTAAATTGTGCATGTTTTCCCCGTCTTTACCTATTTCCCAATGATCTTTCAATTCTAGTTCAATTTTAACCCAAATTTTTGCTGCGAGCTCCGAGTAAAAAAGTGACTTATATTTTCAGCCTTAAGGCCCACGAAACCCCAAATGGTGCTTGTGTGCTCGGAGTTTAAAAGTCTTACTTTCTCCTTTAAAATGATAAATATGACTGTCTGTATGTCCTATGCTAATCTAGTAAGTTAATAGCTCCAAAATACGGCTCATGATTCTGAGTTTAGACTGATTGGTTCAAAAACTTGGTTGCTTCGCTTGAAGATTCTGTGTTTATGGATTCACTAAAACACTAGAAAAAGCTAGAATCATACAAACCATATAATGAAAGGTAGAAAGACAAAATTTATTCACAAACAACTTCCAAAGTTTTTGCAAAAGAGAACTTTACATACAAAGTGCACAACATAAGTTATGGCATGCATTTCAAGTATATATTACGTAAGATTTGGTAATGCAGTTTTCCTCCATTCATATGCAGGACATGGATCGCTGGTCATCCTCTTCGACATCATCTTCGTCATTGTTATCACTCGTATTCTCCGTAGTCCTGGGAATTTCCTCCTCTGGGTAACAAGTGGTCGTGAAAACCATCCGGGCAATCTTCAAGGCGAAGCTTTTTACGAACTCGAAGATCTCCGCCCTCTGGTTATCTGTGTAGGCTTGCGGGATGTTAGTGCCAAGATGCCAAGGTTTGGCGGAGGGGTAGTGCATCTTCATTAGGCCAAGGGCCATATGCACCCCACCCTGAACGTTGGACTGAAGCTGGTCTTTTCGCTAGACAATTACTTCGTCAATGGCGGCCGGCAGCTGCACAATGTCGAAATACTTCTCCTTTTGGTCTGGGAGAAACTTGCTAACAAGCCTTCTCCCAGATGTCTTCATGCTTCCAATGAGATCCCCCGAAAGCGCGGATACGCTCAATTTGGGGAGTTGGGTCATTTTCAACTTTAAAAGTTGAATGATATGCATTAGGCAAAAGGAGGAAAAACATTGAATTCTATGAAAAACGGTAACAGGAAAAATCTTACCAAGGGTACCAACGTAAATAGGATATGTTTATCCAATTCCGCAATCTCCTCTAGGTGAACTTGCAAAGTATCCTGGAGATCGCGGATGGGCTTGTCATCCTTTTCGCTCTTAGCCTGGAGCCGGGATCAGAAAGCTCCAAAGCTTTCTTGCTTTCGTCCAGCTTCTTTTGAATTCTTATGTTATCCTTATGGACTCTGAGATTTTCTTCACCGAGCTAAGGAGCATTTGCAGCATCAGGGACAACTTGTTTTGCCTCAGCGACAACAACCGCAAAAGGCGAAAAAAATGAGAAAACGTGGATTGTGTTATAAAACCCGCACGAATACAAAAGAAGGAAGAAAATATTATGTTGTAGGGTACTAGCATCTTCCTTTGGTTTCTTCCGAAGCTCAGATAGCTCGGATTCGTTTTCCTAAGTGATTTGGAGGAGCTCGCGCACCTCCTTATTCTTTATTGTGAGCTTCTTGAAAACTTCGTTGGTTATTTGCTCAGAAGTTTTCTGTGGAAAGAAGAAAGGAAAAGTAAGAAAAGATGAGTGTAAAGGCGGATCTATACTCAAAATTATTAATTAGAGAAACCACAAATCAATACTTGGGGGCTAGGGAGTATACCTTGCTCATATTCTGAATACCTCCAAGCATATGGGTCTTGGAATTTATCCCCCAGATGGGCGATTCCATCATTCATGACCTGCCGAGGGCAAAAAGCATAGTTCTTCCGGATTACTATGCCGCCTGGTGGCCATCTGCTAGAAGAAGCGGTAGGAACTCCGAGGAATAGTTTTTTTATTCATGCATATATTCATCTTTGTCAAAGGCTTCTTCCTTTACCTTGAATTGGTCCTCAAAGGAGGGAAGGTCTTCATCAAGACTGACGAAGGGAGCTTCGTCCCTTTGGAAAGATTCTGCCCTTTCCCACACGTCCGTCGTTGGCGCATTGGGCTGGCTTACCTGGCCTGGAAGAGGGAAAGTTTCGTCCTCTGAGGAATGGAAGAACCGCCCGTGATAGTGACGGCGGGAGTGTTGGGGGAAAGTGCTGGAGAAGGCTTGCAATACCGATAAGCAAGTGTCTTCCTCTTTTTCCTTCCTTTTAAAGGAGGAGGTGAAAGACTGAAAAGCATGCAATAAATAAGTTATACAAAAGAACCTACTCCAAAAATACAGAAATACAGGGTAAGGCCGAATTTACCTGGAGGTTGCAACAGAAACGTTGTCCAAGTTAACAACCTCCTTAGTAGCGTCAGTCTTCTTGCGTTTTCTACCACCTTCGGCGGATGCGGCCCTCCAGGCTTTCTTAGCGTCCATCTTTACCTTGGACACAAGCTGGTCCTCGGTGAGATCCTCAAACTGCAAAAGGACGAATTCTATATCAAACAAAAGTTCACATCTGCAAAGTATAGTTTCATCCAAAAGACGAAACTTACCTTGGGTGGAGGATTGGCGGCGGTGTACATCTCCATGTTCTCTGAATATTGGGTCCGGACGGAAACCGGATGGTTAACCGACGACGGAGAATATTTCTGGAAGATCTGTCGTCGTCCCGTGCAGAGAATATTCTCGCCACGTGTAGGTACACAAAAGGTGGCGAGAAAAATGAGCCACGGGCTAGATCCGCTTGCGGTACCAGCAAAGCACTTTATCCATTCCATTAAGCTCTGGAACAGACGCGGTCAGCTTGGCTATTCATCTTTTATCTTCAGAAGATCAGCTGGGAGCACTTTGACATCATCTTGGGCCCAGCTGTCTCTTGGGGTAGTGGTTGTGTTTTGGAAAGGCCGAATCCACGTATCCTTTCCTGGAAATGGGACGTCTGAACAATAAAAGTATGAACCCGTCAATGTTTGATGGAGTCACTTGTCGGGATTTTTGGGAACCACTCCTCTCTGCCTCGGAAAAGGTTGAAAGCAATGATACCACAGACAGCAAGTTTTTCATTTGTGTATTGTGTTTGGCATAAAAGCTGTATTGAAAGAAATCTAATCTAGGAGGTATACCTAGATATCCCTTGAATAAGGCTTGGAAGCCAAAAAAAAAGATAGAGGGTGCTATTGGGAGAGAGGTTGTGGGGTTGCACGCTGTAATGGTTTAGGACTTCTAGGGGAAAAAGCAGAAAATGGAAATCCCAAACCTCGGATTATGTGGGAAACGTGCATCACCCTCTCAGTTTCCTTGAGGGCTTGGCTCTTTTTCAGCTTCCGCGCTCCGCCAAATGCCTTCGGGGAGAAAGTCGTCCTTTTGCAGATCCTCCAAGAAATTGAAAAGGGTTGAGCATCCAATCCATTTTTCGTTGCTCCCCTCCACTTCTTCGTCAACTCTGGTAGCCATATTTGTTTCTGACTCATCGCTGGTGTTGTCCTCTTCTATGACATCCAAGTTCTTGGAGACCGCAATGGAAGAACTTGCGCCAAAAGGCGAAGGAGCTGACCCCGTGGTGGCGCTAGGGTTAGAAAGCCACGGATAAGACCGGCGCCGTCGTGGAAGCCATTGCCGTAGAGGTGGATGGTGTATATGCGGGGGTGTTTCCCTTGGCCACGTCCGTCGCCGCCGTAGACGCCCTAGTAGCCTCTGCTGCAACAGCCGCTCAAGAAGCTTTTGTGGCCGTAGTTGTGCTAAGTGACGCCACGACTGCATCGTCGGAGGGGCTACGGGAGCACGCCCCCCAAGATCTCCCCCAGTCAACATCATGGAGGAACATGGGGGAGGTTTAGATCCGATGGCACTGATGATTAATTGTCGGAGAACGGAGGATGGATAAAAAGTGCAGAGCTCCAGGGAAATCTCTCTCTCTCTATCGTTCTCTCTCTATCTCGGTTGCTCCATGCGTGCTCGGGGTAGAAGAAGGGGAATGAGGAAGAGAAGTGGCATGGGACTATTTATGGATGCGCGCAAAGATCCGTGCAACAACTAGACTAGTCATTGGATGCATGCCGCATGTGCAGAGTTAATTACGGGGTTGCCGTGTAACGACACGTTTTTTACTCCATCTTCTCGGTTCCCATGCAAAAATCTCGCAATGATTCAACTTTCCAGATTTTGTCTATGTTCAAAAGGAATGACGTAAGTGAGAATCATTTTATTACATCACTTTGACCATGATCAAAGTGGTTCCTTCTATGCGATGATTGAGAAAGTTATGTCGGGTTTTGTAAAAGGCTGATTCGGCATAATATTATTTTAAGAAAATATTCAAGACTGAGTATCTTATTTTCCATGTTTGTCAAATTGATAAATGACGGAAGATGGAAGTCTTAACTCTTCTGGAGGGATACTATCGGGAATATGCCGAATTAGGGTAATACCCGGCATTAGCCACAAGTCGGCCTGCCAGAGACATGAACGAGTATTAAGATCATCATGATTGATCAAAGAAGCAGTTAGAGTTGAAAGACAGACAATGCTGATCAATGGAAAATGAAGTGAGGATTCAGGGCAAGAGGCCACCTACATCAAAGTAATGTCAGAAAATAGTTCCACATGAATCGAGAGTGATAGAAGCTCTTTCTAGTTATCTTTACATGAGAGGATTCGTAACTTCGAGGTGAAGTTATTGTTAAGGGGAGAGAATGTAATACCCTAGGGGTTTAAAAAATTAAAATGGTAGAAATAGAATTTGTGCATTCGCATAGCATACATCTGAAAATGCGGGTAAATTTCGCGTGTTAAGTTAAACGATGCAACGTGATCGAGGATTCTCTTTGAATGATGAATTAGAGCAAGGTCATCTAAGAGAGTGTGTCCAACTTTGAAGTGATATTTGTAATCATTAGTTAGTAAATTAAAAAAATTGCCGAGTCATTCAAAATTATGACATGACCTTTCGTAATTCTCTACACTTTGAGCACAAATAGATACAATGACCATAATATGGTTCAAATCCAATAGACATCTTATCATCCCATATCTAGATCATCCAGGGACACCATATCATCTCATTTAAACATCATGATCATACATGTGATCATATTTCCACAAAGTAAATTATACATCTAAACAAAACATTCCAATTGGAATCCAGTGCACTGCCCAAAAGGCATTTGGATACAAGAGACACAAACATGACATCAAATCTTTACAAGTGGAAATTGAAAGTATAAATCACAGTACAATGTTTTATGGAATATGTACATATATCAATGGTATTAAAGAAGATTACAAATGAAATAAAAATAACCATGTAGCTACAGCTTGATCTTGATCATTTCATCTTGACCATCTTATCTTCTATGTTCTCAGTTTTTCACTCTTCTTGTTCATCATTCCTTCAAACCTTAGCAAGACAAGAAAGGCAAAAAAAGTGAAGTTTTGAAATGGACTTCCACTCGCATTTGCATAGAAACACTATGCATGATCGTCAATGAGAGCTTGGAAGCTCCCATATCAAGAACCTATTCGTATCACCTTCTCTAGTAGAAATTGTGTGAAATGCAAGAGTTTAGTGTGCGCAAAAGTAGTATGGTAACAAGTCTTGATCACCCTTGTTAACAAAATTCTTTTGTATGCATAAGCAATTGTATCCCATGTAACGAAAACTAGCCACACATCCATCTAAGCCCAACCAAAAGAAATGATCATATCCAATAATAAAGCAACACATTTGAAATTACAAAGTCAAATGGATTAATTCTCAAGTTTATATAGTTGAACAAGCCCATGTCAGAGATTCAGCCCACAAGTCCATCTAGTGACAAAAGCAACTTGGCATGAACAAGAATAACAACTACAAGGAGATAATTACTAGACGTACAGCGCGCTCCGCCGCGCCAGCTGCCATGCGTGGTTATTTTGTGTGGTTTAGAGTTTAGCTGCTTTAGGAGGGAGTAAATTTAGTGATCGAGGTCTAAGAAGCAGCAACCCCATCTTAGACTTGAGAGGAACAATGTCATTCCTCATAACCAAGAGCCTTATAATCAGTCACTTGCCACATAATTATAGAAAGCCTACTCAAAAGGGAAAAACTTATTGTAGAAGCATGGAAAACATACAAAGTAGATCTTTTTCGACCGAACGGAATTCCAGTAATTAGTTTTTGCTCTTGTACATACAGTTACGACTTCATAGCCAAAGCATGCCGAACCACCTGCCATTGTTGCACCTGGACATGACCGTGAACAATGCTACTAATTACAATTTGCGGGAACATGTTCATAACACATTTGTATTCTTTTTAGGCTCTCAACAATATAAAACATAAAATAAAAATTACCAGCACCGGCAAGCCATTTGGAACTCTATCTATAGCCAAACAAGTCTTTTATACCAATGATCTAGGAGTGTAATTGGGCGATCTAAAAATACAAAAACCAATGTCAACCAGATATCCAATTGGACCTAGTAACAATAGTACTTAACTCTGCCGGTTCTTCACGTTTTGTTTTCACATTGGGCAGATCTAAAACAAATCAGAACAATAGACAGTGGAATGTGTGATCTTAAAAGGAGAAATGTATCACCCTGTTATGGCTGCTAGGGTTTGAGCGGGAGAGAGAGAGAGCTGCGAGGGCGCGAGAGACCCGGCCGTGGGCTCCTTTCCCACGGCCGGGCAAGAGGAGAAGGGTTTTCCTTCTTAATTCTTGCTTGATTAGATTGATACATCTCCTCTCCATATATAGAGAGGTCTACTTGACTCCCAAGCAAGGCTTACTTGACCCCTAAGCAAACCCTAAAACTAATGGGCCCAGGCCCATCACGTACTCTAACACTACACCCCACCTGGACATGCAGCTCGTCCTCGAGCTGCAACCTGACAACGATTCGACCCCACACAAACCTAACGCCTAAAAAAAATAAGCCTTTTATATCTCGGCCTATTTTATTGACCTGAAATAAGCTAGCCCGAATGAGACTCCGACTCTTTATTTTTGACTCCGAACGATAAGAGAATCCTCCGCGCGCCGAACTTGTGCGTTTGCAGCCCCCTGGATCCCAAAGACGCCATCGGGACCAAGGGAGCCCTCGCGGCGGCCGGCGGCGGACTGCAGTGCGCTCCTGTCGGGGACACTAGGTCTTCTCCCCGCCGGCTGAAGGTTGTCGCCCGTGGGAAAAACAGCACAAGGCACCATAACCTCTTTCCCGGTACCTCATGCCCAAAAATCGTAACGATCAGTTCTCCGTAGCCCAAATACGGCGAAAATGTTAAGCAAAAGGTACATTCTGAAGCACAGAATATAGATACTTATTCTCATTGATATCATAAACATAATAACCCTGCGTATACAGATTAAAATTATCTGGCAAAGCTAGATATATTATACTACAATTCACCACCATGGCTGAGAATACTTATTACTCAAGACATATTGAACGAAAATAAAGTACTACATCATAAGATACCTAAGAGATAAAATGTTGGAGTGAGGATGTTGCAACCTCAGATCTAATAACCAGTGGATGGTGCCAACATGCCATGACGCTTAAACCTGGAAGGATCGCTACTTAAGAAGCAACGGTAAGTACCAAACATATAGAACCCAATCTTCATAGACTCCATATATAAGAAAATAGATATCATGTACTGTCGTGCCGGCGAATAGCCGGAGTTTCTCCTTGTCGGCGTACACAGTACCACTACCAACCAACATCCTCCGAGGAACGACTCATGGTACCACGACCTGCCCGTCAACATTGCCCGTGCAAACATCCTCGAAGAGTCGCCCGGAGCACACAGTTTCCAAAATTTCCAAGTATCAAATCGGTGTAGCTTTGCGTTGCTCCCTGTGCTGTCGACCCAAGCAGAGTCAGAGCTCCTCCCACCACCGAACCAGGGGTGCTCCACTTGATCCCTCTGCTGCACAACATCTTCTCCAAGCCCAGTTTCTCATGCAGGACAGAGGGCACGTCGAGTATGACCCCCTGCTTCTCCTAGTCAGTGCTCCTCCTCCTCTACCTTTCTCGTCTGATGGTACCGCACCTCACTCCTCCAGCGGCGAGAGATGTGGAGGAGACCGACTTCCCCGAAGCGCGTCGAGGCGCGAGAGCAGTGGAATATTTCGCTCGAGCGTGTCACAACGCCTCCTCAAATCCAGATGCGGCTGTCAGCGGGCGTCGTCTTCCACCAGAGAGAGGTAGGAGAAGGAGTAGGGAGGCTGAAGCGGCTCACATCGTCTCATTTTCGAAGAGGGTTATCACATACAAAGTTGAATGGGTTTGCTGAAGCCATGCCTTCAAAGGTTTCCATGCTAGTGACGCTTCTGCTATGCAGATTTCTTATTCTTGCTCAATGTTGTTCAGATGGTGGAAGCAGTAGCATATCCATTCAAAAAATTGTCAAACTACTGAACCATCAACCAAAAGAAGGGCCATAAAACGACTAAATGAGAATAATTTGTTGGGACCTAGGAGGCATCAAGAACATATAAGAATGATAATCAAATTACATGCTATTTAAGGAGACTATAAATATATCTCCGTTCTTGTTACAGCACGATGCAACCAAAGCAACTGCAACCGTAAAATGGAGTTGAAATGTGAAGACAAAGACACAATATTCGGAACTACATATAAACAAAGCGCAACCGATATGCATCTTTAATATAGTCCATGAGTAGGTGTAAGCAAACTCTGAAATTGTACCTAAATGCTTCGGTAACAATCCTTGTCTAGAAAAATAATATGGCAGAATACATAAACTGTTCCGGATCTAAGGTTTCATGATTCATCAATATTTACATTTTAAGAGATGATAGCACGTATATGGAAAATTGACATGGACATTAAGTATACATGGAAGGTGTCTTGCGGCCTGCCGATTGTTGTTAAGGATTTCTTATATCGTCTTTAAGTAACGGCGAGGTAGTAACAGTAATAAATAATTAGACTTCACAGATTATGGGATTGCCTTACATAAGTAGTACATACATTATTAGACCTTATTACATAGTTCATATCGTCGTTTTATATAGGGCATACATGGAAGACGCCATGACTACTTGAACTAAAGTACTACGAACATATTTTTGATGATGAAAGATACGTACGTAGGCTGTTAAGACTGGTAGCCCTGATGTTCCCTGGTCTTGACGGAATCGAAGGCTCTGGTTCGTCTTTGATGCGGTCACCCGTGTCTTGTTCTTTTTCTCCCTCAGAGTTGGAGTTATGGATTTTTTTAAAATAGTAGTTGCAATGGTGATGCCTATGTTGGCCACCTCAACAAAACTGAGAAGACCTCCCGTTGGCCCCTTTATGACCTTAACCAACGCTGTGCAGCCACAGTGGGTGTAAGGAACGGCCAAACCTGAAGTTCTGCATAACAGTTCAGAAGGGTGTAAATTGTTATGTTTTATGTGGTATGGCAACAATAAAAACAGATATCGTACTGTTTGCATATTCAGTAACTACTATTTTACGAAGCCAATAATTGAAGTGGTAGAATCGTTTCAATGATCTGGTTGAGTGCTAAAGTACTGCCCGTGAGGCCAAGAACTGATATAAATGGTTCTTACCTGCATTCTAATAAGAATTCAAATGATAACATTTCTATACAGGTTGAGCATAAACCACCTCCTTTCTAGCTCAGCACAAAGTTTTACTTTGTCTCGTGATAAAAATGGCAGTTTTATGAAAAATAGCAATTGTTGAGAGACATCAAAAATTCCAGGAGCCTAAATATGATAATGTATTTAACATCAGATTACATGGAGAAAAATATGTGTTTTGTGCCTTCTTGTCTGATGCAACAGAAGTTGGATCAAGGGTGAAAAATATGACAACATAGACAACAATCCAAGAGAAATTATTTTGTAGGCTAAGAGAAAACACCAGTCGGCATTTCATCAATCGCAAGACATTATTTGGCGACAATCCAATTAATTCATCTATTTAATAATTTTGCTTTCCAAACATTAGCGAACCATGCTGACCATCAATAAATTTTGTCTCTGGAGTGTTACAGTATCTCCAATGCCGATTCGAGGATATCATTAAACATTAAGGAAAAATATACATACTGTCTTTATTAAGGAGACGAAGAAAGTTAGGTGAAACGAATTATATGCCAAACATGAAATCTAAGCTAATAAAAGAAAAATATGAATACTGGTCGAGCCGCTTTCTTTATCACGAAAACCCACCATTTAAGATAGTTACTTGAAGCGCATAGACCGTAAATTTTCTGGAGTACCAACACAGCAAGAAAGCAAGAAAAATATGAAAAGGAAAGGTATGTAATCCTACTTGCCTTTTATTGAAGCTTCTCTGAAAATCTGAAAGAGAAGAAGGGCGAGTAGCTCGAGTATCATGGTACTCAGAAGCTTGCTGCCGCTTGCACTCAGGGAGGAAGAGCCATGCCGCTCACTGCACCCGGCATGACGCTATCCCAGCTGATTGTCCATGTGAGAATGCAGCTGTAGTGGTGGCGGCCTCGACGACGTCAAGCAGCAGTGCCCACGGCAAACACGGTGACATGAGAAACGCCACCCCATGGGCGAGCGAGTGGAACTAATCTGTAGCCATTAACCATTAAAATTCAGTAATGTGTGAGTTATTTTGGGAGTTCACTGTGTAAGGAAGGAAACAACACATCAAAATATAATCAGTCGAATAGGTTTGCTTGCAACATAAAAATAAAATAGACGGTTCACATGAATGGCCTGGTGATATGGCATACTTTTAGCTCTACAACAGAATGACCTGGTGACAGAACATACTTTTAACTCTACAACAGAACTAAGCAAATTCATATTTAGAAGCAATGCCTTCTTAAGCCTACATAGGAAATAAGGTACTGGCACTTCTCAAAAACACGAAGGTATGCATTACAACAAATAATATTCCATGCGTATTGCAACAGTATAAGAGAGGCCAGACCTAGATAACAGCTGCTACCGTGGGTCTCCTCCGCTGCCACCTCCCTACGCGCTCCGCCTTGCGGACTGCATCACAGACGTTATAGTCGTTGTTTGTTTGGGTGTGGGAAAGTTGGCTTCCAGGCCCCAGCACTGCTGGTCGTCGAGTACTCACCCTGCCGCGGTGATGGCAGCAAACCACCTTGGGGATCATGGGCCACTACCAAGGTGAGGAGCTGTATTGGGCTTCCTTACCACTGGAGTCAAAAATCAAAATGGGAGGAACATCCGGTTAATTAATATTGCAGTGGAAGTAAATTAAGATTGGAAAAAGATGGTAATAGAGAAAAAACAACTTAATGATCCAAAT
This sequence comes from Alopecurus myosuroides, assembly GCA_028641055.1. Taxonomy (NCBI): domain Eukaryota; kingdom Viridiplantae; phylum Streptophyta; class Magnoliopsida; order Poales; family Poaceae; genus Alopecurus; species Alopecurus myosuroides. The sequence continues at coordinate 391,708,324 of CM054057.1, forward strand.
GATCAACATCAAGGAGTTCTCGGGCTATCAAATCTTTATGAAACTGTGAACCCGTTCTTGAGCAGTAACTTATCGTCTGCAGCTGTAAAAGTAGAAATCATGCAAAAACAATAAGCTCGACTTAATGATCCAAATGATCAACAAGAAGGAGTTCTCGGGCTATCTAAGCTTTATGAAACTATGAAGCTTCTCTTGAGCAGTAACTCGTCATATGGAGCTGTAAAAGCATAAATCATTCAAAATAAAATAAGCTCGCGTAGAATCACTATGCATTCCATGTCACATTTACAAAACAACATATACAATATCAATGATCAACACACGGAAATTTGATGTGCCAAAGAAGAACTAATTGGTATACGTCAGCACCACACGATATTCTGCAAAAATCGAAAGTGCAAGAAAAGATAGAACAGGACTAACCTTGATGAAGATGGAATAGACTTCAAATCACTGCATTAGTTCCATCTCGTCTTCCTAGTTTCTACGACAACCTATACCGAATGTCAAAAATTAACCCTTGGAAGTTTTTTTGTACCAAAAAAGAACTAATAATTGTCTACCTACCACTACCAGTACCACATGATATTTGAAACAAAATCGAAAATGGAAGAAATCATAGTGCATGACAAACCTTCATGAGGATTGAACAGGCCAAAACGGTCGGTGCTCATGTGGCAAGAAGTCAAGCCGTCCTAAATCAAATATGCTTCAGACCATCTCCAATTTCGTGGGTGTCTCGCAGCGGTGTTGTGGCCAAAATTCTTAGGCAATAGTATCTGTATGAAGAATAAAAAACCAGTCAGCAAGAAAAGAAAATACAAAAAGGCATATACACTGAATTTTCTTTGTGCTATATCTATTTTTTTTTCAAAATACCTATACTGGAATCACTTGGGCACAAGGTTTATGGATTGAATTTTCTTTGTGCAATAAAAAATATTATAAGATCATATATCTAATTCACATTATCGATATATACATAGTAAGTGTTTACCATAACTAACACATAGTAATACCATAAGCCCACAATCATGATAGATTCTGTAAGTTGATATAAATCCCACAAAATAGTTCCTAGATTCCTTTTGCAATGTTAGCCAAAGAAGCATAACTCAACCAGTTAATCACAATCACACAGTACCAGTTATTTTGTATATTTGGACGAAACGGTATGACATGGTTATCTCAAGTGATGATGTAGATAAAATGACAAATAGAAGCGGGACACCATCTAGAACATAGTTTGCAGCTGTAGTGGATCGAAATAACACAACTCAAATATTAATTATACTACATAGCCCTATTATCCAAATCCAATAAACTGTCACTAAAGAAAATAATTAATCACATGGGTTATTTCAGATCCATAAGGCACAAACAACATTATACTATTCTGAATCATATAGCAGTGAGAATCATGATGTAAAGTGGAACTGTTTGAAGCTTATGAACTGCCTACACGGATCATGCTCCTTATATTAAACAAGCCGATCTAATCATAACTTGACAATCTTCTATTCGGTAAAAAAGTTCATAGGTTCAATCTAACAAAAATAAGTTTAACACCAAAAGTAAGTCTGAAAAATACTACTCCTATATTTCAAATGAGCCATGGGTGGCCGCTGTAGGAATCCAACACTTACACGTAACATCATGAGCTTTGTTGAACCTCATGAGCTCCTGATCCAAATCTGTACAAAAAACTGCAAAAGTTAATCTACTGTATTAATCAAATCGAGGAGGAGTCTGCCAAATATATGTGCTGCACTCTAATTATATCTAGGTTCATTAAACTACCGTACTAATTTATGGCTCAAATCAATCTGCATAGACGTGTTAGAATAAGGTAAATGATATGAAAAAGAGAGTAACATAGATATTTTCGGTGGGTATCAATGCGTGACCAGCATGGGTATGAAGAGGAGGCGGCAAAAACGAACCATGGAGAAGCAGCGAGCTCCTGAAGAGGAGAACCAACACCACCGCGGATCTTCTCCTCCTCGTCTGGATCTCACACTTGTATTATCCTCATACTGCTGGAGCTCCCCATGACCTCCTCGCCTACCGCCGGACCCGTCCCAGCTGCCTCTACCCTGTTCGCACCGCCGTGGATTCGACTGGAGATCCGGCTGATGGAAAATAGAGCGGCAGCGCTGGCCGGGCACGTGCCCTCGTCCTTGGCGCTGCCTGGGCATGAGGAAGGGCACTCATCTGCGGCGGCCGCCCGCGGTCCGTCCCGCGGAATATCCTCCCACTCGCCGTGCGTCCTACTCGGTCGTTGCAGCTCGAGGCCAGATTACCTTCCTGCCGCATCCCCACCTCTCGCATCTCCTCCTCGATTGATGATGCGCTTCCGAAAATTTTAATGGCGGCTGAGCCAGCCGCGCCTATTCCCCACCATCGCAACTTCGCCAGCGCTTTCCCTTCCCCATCGCCACTGATAGAGAAAGGAAGGATGGGGCGACGGAGGAGAGAGACCCAGGGGGATATGACTCTCGGCCGTCCCCCGTCGTTCACGGGACCTGTCGCTGCTGCCTCCAGTGATTGCTCCGCTGCTACTGCCACAGCCAGGAGGAGAGAAGAAGGGAAGAGGAAAGCTTTTTTTTTTGTCTTGCAAGAAAGGAAACTACTGCACAACCAGAAGACCAACGCGTGGCCAGGCCCACCGCCGACCACCAGCTCGCTCGCCAGCTGCCTCGCATGCACTCAGAATAGTCAGGGGCTGCAAACAGCACATGCCCACATATAGAGACACATAGCCATAGCCATGCCCCACATCCAGAGACACATAGCCTGGCAAGATCGCTGAGAGTCCTCCCAGCCCATGGAGATTATGGCTTAAAGGAATGCCACATAGGAGAGTCATCCACAAGGAAAATACCTAGCCTTACATCAACCCTAAGCAATGTCCTGGCAAAATATCTAGCAGTACTTCAACCCTAAGCAATGTCCTAGCAAAATATCTAAGCTTACTTGAACCCCAAGTAATGCCTATGAATGAGAGCTTGAAAATAAGTAGCTTACTCATCCATGCAAAGAAAGAGTCACCACTTGAGGTCTCAACTTGTGACTCATCACCAGGTTTTATAAAAGACACCACATAGTAGCTATTTGAGCACCAAAAACCATGGTACTATGTGACCAAACGAGTTTGGACCAAGAGAAATATATTCCAATGTTAGCAAGAACACCACCAGATCTTTCAAGCAGCGAGGAGGAGGGTTTTATCAGATTCCACAAGACCAAGCTCCACTTCATCAGCAGGCTGAGAAAATAGGAACCAATCTTATATTTGCATCTATACCTATCTTTAATTAAGAAGAAGAGAATGAGAGGGGTCGGAAAAGGGAGTTCCCTCAGATCTGCATAGAAGTGCTATGCTGAATCATCATAGGGAAATTGGAAAAGCCACACAATAAGTATATGTCTTATAGAAAATGTGCCTCAGCCTTTGCATCATTGGTTGAGCTAAGAAATCAAGTGTAAATATGTTCATATAAATATACACATCCAGATCTTGTTCATAGGACAAATACAAACACTTTGCACATCTTCCACTAGATTTAACTCGCAAATATCATACATCTGCAAGCACCAGTAGCACTAGATCATGATGAGCATGTAGTTACATCTCTGCACACTCAATGAGGCACCACAGGGGTAAATACTACTCAAAAGATAAGCACATGGGCACAAAAATCATGAAAATATATCCAACAGGGATTAATAATCTTACAAGCAAAGCCAGCAAGCTAAAGTATCTGTAATAGCTACTATTAGATGAGTTAATCATCTAGAGTTTAATTGAAAAAAAATCATCTGTGCCAGGATGAGCATCCAAATTGAGGCATATATCCTGCACATACACTTGCACATATCACAGATGCTTCGATGAGTTAATCATCCAAATAGGAGCATCACACACAAAACATCACACACACACACACACACACACACACACACACACACACACAGATCTTTAGTTAGCACCACTGCTAGTGAGGACACTACAAGCATAGCACGAATACACACAGCAGTTCATCCCAGTGATGAACTGGAGCAGCACACAGGGCACTGAAGTACCTAGCACACGACCACCATAATCATATTCCATAGCAAGGGGAGAAGTAGCTAGATGGGTCACAGACGTGTGTTCACCAAGGGTGGATGTAGCCGCAGATGCAGGGGTTGCGCCAGGCCACCATCCCACCAGCGTCAACATCCTAGTCGAGGATGCGGTCGAGGGAGTCGAGTAGCCGTACGTCATCATGGTTACGGTGACAGCATCACCGTCATCCCGTCAGCGACAACAACACCAGCATAGCAGACCAACACCCACACCACCAGACCACCCATGCACCACCGTCATGGAGATGGAGGACGACAGGGTTGCAGCTCACTGTCGTACTACTGGCGTCAATGTACAGAGAGGTCGTGATGGCGAGGTTGAGCAGGAGCTCACGAGGGGGCCGAGCTCGGGGAGGAAAGGGAGCCAGACACCAAGGAGGCACCGGAGGGCTTCACGGCGGTGGGGAAACTGTAGACGTCGTGGAGCAACGGCCGAAGTGTTAGCACTAATCTTGACATGTTTGTTAGTTGCATGCAAAGTTGTTAGCTACGTGTGTGTGGCCGGGTCAAGTGCCTGCATGTAGCTAGCTAGGTTAGTTGAGTTAGTGGCCGGGTGATGCGTGTGCATGGGTTAGTGACCTGTGTGTGTGCGCGTACCTGAGGCTATTTAAGGTGCCAGTGAGCTCGGTTGTGGTGAGAGAGCAGGGAAGAGGAAGATGTAGTCTCCGTCGGACCATGGTGTGCGCCAGGCCGACGATGAGAGCTCCCCTGGGTAGTACTACGTATGTGCGTGTGTACCTCCATGTATGTGTTCGAGTTAGTCGATGTGAGAAATAAAGCCAAGATACTGGCGTTGGTGCGCCGCGGCGTTCATGCGCCGGAAAGTATTGGTGTCTCCTTCGTCTCTTTCGTCCGGCGTTTGACGCCGGAGGGCTGCCTCGGCGTGTGTCGCCGGAGGGCAGCCCCAACATTTGGTATCAGAGCCTTGTCGATCCGAGGCGTAGCCGTGGCGTGCGGTCAGTCCGCGATGAGCACGGCGGACACGGAGGCGGCGAGGTGGTAGAGGCCGCGGTGGCGCGCCATGGCGTCGGCGTGGAGGAGCTGCGCGACCACGGAGGGCTGTAGCGGCCCCATGCGACGGCCGTGGCTGAAACCGGCGTGTGTCGTCGGCGGAGGAGCTCGGCGTTTGTCGCCGAGGAAGAAGTCCGCGTCCTGGGCGCGCCGGGCTGGCCACGTTGCCTGCGTCAGTGCGCGGCATGGGCGTGAGCTGGAGGTGTGTGGAGCGCGGCGTGTGTCGCCGGAGACAAGGAAGATGGAGTCGACCGGCGTTAGTGCGCCAAGGTCGGGTCCGTCGCGGTGCAGACCGGCGTAAGCGCGCCAGGTCGGGTCCGCGGGGCTGGGTCACGGCCATGCATGTGTTTGTGCCTGCGGCGCGTGAGTATGTGCTCGCGTTGTGTCCACTGGTCAGGTCGAAGCAGGGCGGAAGGCTGGGATGACCAAGTCGCAGCCAGTTGGAGATTACAGGCCGTAATGCGGCCGGTGGCGATGAAGACGATGGCAGATGCAGCAACTCCGGCAACGGCAAGTCAAGATTAGGAGGGAAATTGTTAGCACTAATCTTGACATGTTTGTTAGTTGCATGCAAAGTTGTTAGCTACGTGTGTGTGGCCGGGTCAAGTGCCTGCATGTAGCTAGCTAGGTTAGTTGAGTTAGTGGCCGGGTGATGCGTGTGCATGGGTTAGTGACCTGTGTGTGTGCGCGTACCTGAGGCTATTTAAGGTGCCAGTGAGCTCGGTTGTGGTGAGAGAGCAGGGAAGAGGAAGATGTAGTCTCCGTCGGACCATGGTGTGCGCCAGGCCGACGATGAGAGCTCCCCTGGGTAGTACTACGTATGTGCGTGTGTACCTCCATGTATGTGTTCGAGTTAGTCGATGTGAGAAATAAAGCCAAGATACTGGCGTTGGTGCGCCGCGGCGTTCATGCGCCGGAAAGTATTGGTGTCTCCTTCGTCTCTTTCGTCCGGCGTTTGACGCCGGAGGGCTGCCTCGGCGTGTGTCGCCGGAGGGCAGCCCCAACACGAAGCCGAGGCTCCATGGGCGGACTTAGGTATAGGTCTGCGATGGAGATCGATTGGGGTCAATTCGAGATCAAAGGACGCGAGCTACTAGTGGGCATAATGGAGAAGAGATCACCGGAGGCACGCCTGTCCACGGCATCGCTGGAGGAGGACAAAAACGGCCGATATCCAGTGTGACATGGGCAAACTAGGGTTAGGGTTCCCAAGGAGTCCTAAGTGGTGGCGCTTGGGCGCAAATCCGACGGAAGGACGACGGGAATCAAAAGAGCGGAGTAGGGCAGAGCATCTCTGGGCAGTGCTGTGTCGGGAAGATCGGCGGCGGCTGGAGCAGGGGATGGCGATGACCGCATCGCCAGGAGAGAAGGGGATCGAGCGAGGCACTCGAGTACGGATGGCAATGGGGCCCGAAAACCGCAAACCCGATGGGTACCCGCCTTAAATGGGGAGGGTTTGGTAAAATATTTGACCCGCCAGGTCTAATGGGGAGGGTATGGGGGTGGCAAACCCGTACCCGCATACCCGCAGACCCGCTCTAAGTCCTAATTATATCCATAATAATTCTATGCCTAACCACACGTCCACGAGCTATGGATCACAAACCTCACACATCACATGGACGCGTTGGAATCTGGAATTCTATGTCTATTCCCATCAACCTAATCCCAATATTCCATTGTTTTTTCCCACACGTGTGTCGGTGTCGCTCTTAAATGGGTACCCGTTGGGGCCCCGAACCCGACTGGGTGGTGGGTATGGTAAGAAATGAGACCCGACAAGTTAAATGGGGCGGGTATGGGGGGCGCCGACCCGGCCCCGAACCCGGTGGGTGCCATCCGGACACTCGAGTACGACATAATTTTTTTTTTTTGAGAAACGAGTACGAGAGAAATGAGAGAGGCCGAGAGGGGGTGAGGTTTGGGCCCGGTTAACCCAAACTAGTTCAACAGGGTCCGGTTGGACCATGGGCTTAGGACCCATTAGACCACAGCCCATTAGTCCAAATTGAGCCCACTCAACTCAGGTGTAAGATTCCTTTCTTTCTCACCCAAATCAGTATATTAAAATTTGCTAATATTCCAACATACAAATCAAACACCTAAAAATAAAAAACAAATCATTTTTAATCACTTGAAAATGTGATAAGTGTTAATATGAACTTCCTTGTAGATTTTTCTACTCAAGTGAACTTTCTTTTTAAAAAAATCTTTATATGATTTGTCTTTAGTTATAATGGTAAGAAGTTATAAGTAATTAGTTTGAATAATTAATTCCTTAAAACGAAGTAAAACTATAAATATTTTCAAAATGATATTCATGATTTTCCTAAAACTACATTAACCTTAATGGTTCATTTTAAACAGTTTTAAAACCAATATTTTCTCATTCTCAAATAAAATAAAACCTATTTTATAATCATGGAGAAATCCTAAAATATTTGAAAGTCAATAATCTATTATTTTCCTTGAGTTTTAATAAGTAATTCTAAGTACTAAAATAAATCCTTTACTTAATAAACATGATCGCTCATTTTTCTTAAAACCTTGTTATGTGAATAAGTTCAATATTTCAAAACTTCAATTTCACTTAAGCTATTATTTCTAAAGTAACAACTTTGACAAATCATGACAAACTTTGTTTGTTTTCCTTTAAGAATGATTCGTAAATAAGATAGTATCGTATTACTTGCTTAAAAATGAACAGCACTTAAGTTATAATTGCATAACATTTTATGATGTTTAATAACCAAGTAAATTAGGTAAAACTCTAAAACTCTATGAAGTCAATCAACCAACCTATTACCAACTCTTAATGATGAAATTCATTAAAACAAGAAGTGATACAACAATACTAAAGCAACTAAACCTAATGAAATCAAAGTATCGTAAGACGAATCTTACCTTTCAAGCTTGGGGTATTTTGAGGGTAAATCACGATGCATATCATGACTATACATAATAGCATCTTGCCAGCTTTCCAGTAGCTTGTGGAGGTTCCATCATACGGAAAAGTATTACCCTAAGAATTAATTCACAAATGTCGTCATTGTTCTTCATGTCGTATAGACAGTGTCAACCAATGGACTTACTATGGATGAGGAAGTCAGAGGTACTTTATCCGTTCGCATATCCTTAGCAGACTAGCTCGTTGGGTCCGGCGTGTTCCGGCCAATAGCGAGTAAGCGCATATAATTTACCACCTAAACGTTTGGTGGGGATCGGGAGCTCAAGAGTGGTGGCATGCTATTGGTTAACGTACCGGTTGTGTCACATTAGGAATATATGCGGAGATCAGGGAAGTATTCGACATGACTTGGTGGCTCTGACCGGGCTAGGGCACACATGGTGTGCGGAGAGAGCAAAAAGGCTGAGACCGATGTTGGGTAAAGTGGCACACCTCTGTCGAGGAAAAAAACAAACTGTGCCAGCTACATCCTTTTCCCAGGAAGGGGCTACACTCATGGCCAGAAAGGAGTCCCATGAGATCCTGACGACCGACGGGACTGACAGACATAGTTTTTCATAAACTAAAACTTGACTTTTAAAGAAATGTTTTCCAAAACCTGCATTTCTCATGCGACCTATGGTCAGGGCAGTAGATAGAGCATAAAACACTTTATTCTTATTTACCTGAACTTGTTGAGTACGTTGTACCAATTCCCTCCCATTTTAACCCCTGCTTAGACCTTGGAGAGATAAAAGAAGTTGTATGTTGTCCATCAAGGCGTGGAGAAGGTATTGAATGAAGATTCCAATATATCCGATGAAGTCTGAAGGAGTCAACCGCTACATCACCAATGGAGAAAAGCTGACCACTTCACCAATGGAGAATGACAACAACATTGCCAATGGTGTACACAAAGACAACATGGCCAATGGTTTGAGCACTACAATTTGAAGGAGGAGTCCAACCCTGAACCAAGATACAGCTAGACAAATAGATTAGGGTTGAGTCAACATCAATAGAGGATTAGGAATTAGATCTTGAGCTATATCCAGCTTAGAGCTAAAATTTGGATCTTCTTGCGTTTCATTTGCACGAGACTTGCTTCTATATATAAAGGAGGTTCCCGAGATTTTGTATTGAAGAGATTGTAATCCTATAGTGTTACCTTGGACTAGCTATGTTTTTGTTGTACTACTATGAGGGATATAATATTTATGGATAAGTCCTTCCGTGAGTGTTATGTCAATGACTTGTACACTACACATGCAATGGTGTACTCGGGTCATCGCACAGTCGGCTGGAACCGGCCTGTGGGCCGGTAACCCCTTCTGTTAGGCTGACGTAGGAGTCGGCCCAGGTTGTCTGGCTGGTCGGCCTGGTCGAGGTTGTAACCGTTCTAGGTTGGTTGGGGCTAGCGCTAGAACTGACGCTTGTGATTCCCAACATATTCTTTGTCAATGGTTTTCTCTTCTTGTCCATCTTCTATTGCATCTTCCTGAGCATCCTTGGCATCGTCCTAGGGGTCATACCTGAGCACACATAGCACATCCTCATGAGGTAGCGAACCATTCACCGAATACGCAAATTCATGTAAAAATAGGAGCGAGTTAACCTTGTTTCGAAGTGCATCGAGTGGAGCTCTCGTCATGGGAACATTTGTAGTGCTTGGAGTGCTTGGTGGAGAGGGTTGGGCTGCATCATATCCCCCCATGTAAAAGAGACATCCTCGACTCATAATCCTTCTTATCACTTGTGTAACCACGAAAGGGAGATAGATTGGTGATATTGAGGTTGTCGTGGCCCGAGTGCTTACACTTTGGAGTGTTGATCTTGTAGTCGTTTTTGTTGATGCGCTTGTCGAAGGCCATGTATAGGTATGCCCGTAGTGGTGTTGGGCCAAGTGTGATAAAGATATCTAAGTAACCTTGCAAGGTTGTTCGAACAAGAGATTGATGGTCGGTGTGGAAGCCATAGAAGATCTCGAAAGTTGGTTGCTTTATGGCTTGAGGAAGTGGTTGTTTGTAGATGAACTTGGCGTGTGGGTTGCACTCATCTTCATTGTTCAAGTTGACGTTTATGTTGAAGAGGTTGATGCGGTGAGCGGATCCATATGTTGTTAGAAATCCATGAGGGCGATCATGCTTGATGGGTTCACCAAATTTCTTCAAAATATACAACAAAGATGGAGATAGAGTTGGTAAGCCGTTAGTTACAATGATCAAAAATGGGTTCTTGCTCTCAACTCTCATCTCACTTTTGGTGGTAAGTAAGGCTAAGCCTTTTTGAACAGTCATGGTTTCCACCCAGTTCAGTTTGGGCTTCTGGTTCTCGCTCACTTGATCGTGGATCTCTCTCACACACCACTCATCTCACTAGATGCACTCTCTTATTGCTTTCGAGCAAATGTTTTTGCATTATCGGCAACCACTTGACTTGGTGTCATTGTGAGTAGCACATACGTTTTGTTGTTGCTCTCGAAACTATAGTAGTAGTTTCTTCCATCATGCATTGCACCTTTATCATATTGACATGGGCGTCCAAGAAGTAGGTGGCAAACTGACATGGGAACCACATCACATAGAACGGTGTCTTTATAGGGTGTAACCTTGTTGGTGTTTGATCTTGACACTTCCATTGTCACTTACGCATTGTATGTCGCATAGATGAGGGTGTTTTCTTCTTTCCAAGTTGAGATTCTCACACATTTCTTCGCTAGAAGGGTTGAGAGAACTCCCTCATCAATTACGACATTGATTCATCTTCCTTGTATGTCGGCTCTTGTTTGGAACAAGTTGGATCTTTTGTCATCATCTTAATAATTGTTGGTGGTCAACACTCGTGACACAATAAGCGAGGGTGCTTATCTCCATCACAAAAGTGGATGCCTTTTTCTTTATCAAATTTTGGTTATTGAACCGCTTTTGTCAAAGCTTCGTATTTCCCCTTCACTCATAGGGTCATATTCCCCTTTATCATTCACTACCATGACTCTTATGTTGGCACACTCGAAGGATTTGTGTCCTTTAACACCACACTTGAAGCAAAATATTCTAGTTGACTTGGTGGTTGAGATCGGGCCCGAGCGACGGACACAACCACCCCCACCGATGTCGATCACCGCGCGCTACAGGACCACTAGCTACGACGTGCCCACCACGTCAGCAATCACGCGCCCTCCTAACACCGTTTGGCGCGCACCGACCGCGCCGCCAAGATTTGCCACCGCTGCCCCGGCCGACGGCTCCAACGTTGGGAACAGTGCGACGCATGAGGCCTGCCTCCGTCTTCGGCAGCACATGCTTCGCCGGCAGCTTCCTCCGACGGAGGCAAGGTTGTCTACGTGGTCTCATCCCGAAAGAAGTCAGCCGTTCGGCCCGGGTGCTATCTATAATTCTATATGCTTCAATTAATGGCAATTAGATACCAAAAGTCAGAGCTAAACCTAGTGGATCCATGTGGTATTGTTGAGGAGCACATGCTCTCTCTCTCTTTGATCTCTGCATAGTACAACATGTTATATTTTGAAGGAAGTGTTGTATCCTCCAACTAGCTAAATACCTATCTTGCTTTGGTCTAGTCTGATCTGAAGAGAGAAGAAGAAGAAGAAGCAAAAGCTAGGCAAAAACTAGGCGAGGATGCTTCGGAAGAGCTCGAGCCAGAAGACACTCCGACACGTGATGCAGGAGGAGAGGACGACCGGCATCCTTGGCCCGGACGCCTCCCTCTCCAACCCCTCGTTCGGCAACTAATACAGCGTTGCTTCCACGGGCTCGGTGTCGTTCCTCTGGGAGTCGGTGCCGGGAACTCCCAAGAAGGGCACCTTGTCAGCGGAGCTCCCACCCCTCATGCTGCCACCATCCTACTACAGCAAGACTACCAAGTCCAAGTCGTCCTCCGAGAAGCCCAAGACGGACGGCTTCGTCCCGAAAATATTTAGGAGGAGCCACACGATGTCGTCGCCGTCGAGCGTCCAGTGCAGCCAGAGGAAGCGGCAGGTGGATAGTCCTCGGTCGTCCTTCTCGTCGATGTCCAGGGTGGAGGAGGAAGAAGGGGACAGCGATGCGGGGTCAACACTGTGCTTCCGGACGCGGCACTCCGGCCGCAGGCTGGTTGCCTCCGGTGTGGGAGGGTGTCGCACCCGGACTTCTAGGGGATACTCGCAGTTCCGTTGAACAGTAGTTGGTTGGATTACGGGGCTTACCGGCACCCGCATCTCTTACGAGTAGGCCAACACACGTATGTGTGACAACCAACCCCTATCTGTTCACCGTCTACGTAAACCATCCCATAGAAATCAGGATACTTCCATTGACGTACTTCAAAACATACACACATGGTACGTCAACGGCATTGGAACAGGTGATATCACAACAGATCTCTACGACACAAAAGATGGAAATAAGTTGCAAATAGCTCTCATTAGAGCAGAGATAGCAAATACAATCATCCAGAGGGCACATGCCCCAACAATTCATCATTACAACACAGCGGAAGCATTCAAAATGTCTGAGTACAGACAAGATCCAAATAGGCCTAAGAGGCCGGAAACGAAAAGACGGATCCCATCCACGAAGTCTCGGATCCTGCCCGGGTCCGCTATCTACTCATCAGCAGCCTCGTCATACTCCACGTAGTAGCCACCATGGGGATCCTCGGAAACGTAGTCTGCGGAAACCACAGCCCCAAAGGGGTCAGTACATAAACGTACTGGCAAGCAAGACTCACAGTTCACCAAAGTGTAACCCGTCAATACCAAGCACAGATGCTTTGGGTTCAACGGAAGAAAGGGGTGATACAAAAGATGCTGCAACTGGCTGCTCTAACCAACTACAGAAACATGCTACAACTTCCGGCTATCAGGAAAGGGATAAGATAGCGTATCGGAACCAACTAATAACTAACTCCAAACAAACCCATCCTGGATCTCGCCCCTTATCCAAAGAAGCAATCCGAGGATAACTCACACGGTTGGATTAGTGATGGTTCAGATTGTTGTGTCAATAAGCCTATTACTAGTCAAATTGTTAATCATTAGGTGTAAGTTGTTCTGAGTACTTGTTAGCCAGTACTTTCACCAAGTCATCCATAACCGCGGAAAACACGGCTTCTCGAGAAGATTTAACCCTGCAGGGATGCACCAATTTGGCCGTACACGTAAGAATGACCCGCCAGGCGGGGAGCTAACCCACCAAGCGAGGCGGAAAACATATTTTATATGGCCCAAAAGAATTTAATTTGATCACGTTATGAATTTAGCAATATTAATGATTTAAACAAGGTTTAAATTATTTAACCAAATTTAATTATTCAAAACATGAAACAAATTTTATATTTGGAAAGGTGGTTTAATTTTGCATGGAAAACATATTTCATTTGTTGAAATTTGATTTAAAATGAGCAAGTTATTAATTTGGCAATTTTAAATGCAATAATTAAGAAACAGTTGTTTTCAGCAATTTAAATTATTCAAAACAGCAAACAAAGTTGATATTTGGAAAGTACATGAAAAGTTGATTGGAAAACATATTTAGCTTGTGGAATTTGGAATCTTTATGTTCAAGTTATGAATTTTGCAAAATTAAGTGAATTAAACAAGTTTTCAAATATTTCACCAATTCAAAATATTCAAAACAGTAAACAAATTGCATTGAAAAGGTTGAAAACATGTAGCAAATGTTTCACTGAACATTTTGAGCTATTAAACATAATTTTTGGGTGATTATTGAATTTATTATGCAATTTTCGATAATCATTCTTATTCTGCCATTTTTAGTAAACAGAGGGAAACATGCTCAAAATTAATTCAATTGTGACCAAATAAAATACCAATGTGTATAGTTTGTTAAGACAAATTTTTAGAGCCCAAGTTTGATTAAATTGGATGAGCAGAACTAAAGTTATGAAATTCCAAAGTTTCCAATTTTTATTGCATTTTCAGTAATTAATTATTTAGTGCAACAATTGTTACAGAAACATGTTGCAAACTTGATATTAATAGAAGTAGCACAAAATTATGAATCCACAGGATTTTGAATCATTCAAATTGGAGTGATATTCAATTTGATATTGATTTTAGAAGTAAGTGCTCAGATCTGAGTTTCTGAAATTTGCGCAGAAAAGAAAAAGCAGAAATAAAAAGGTGGGGAAGTAGCACAAAATTATGAATCCACAGGATTTTGAATCATTCAAATTGGAGTGATATTCAATTTGATATTGATTTTAGAAGTAAGTGCTCAGATCTGAGTTTCTGAAATTTGCGCAGAAAAGAAAAAGCAGAAATAAAAAGGTGGGGGTTAGGGGGATCGAACCCAGGACCTGGGTCTGTGCGCAAGGGGCAGTAACCAGTGGGGTGAGTTGTTGTTGCTTGACATGGTATAGCTCGCGGAGGGGTTAAGGTGGAGCAGCGAGTTAACTGAACCAAATCGAAATAAAAGGAGCAGAAAAAGGGTGGGGCTGGGACTCGATCCCGGGAGCTATGGTTGCGTGCGCTGGTTCAGTTACCACTGCGGTAGCTGCAGATTTGTGATAGGAAGAAGCCTCGGGGGTGGATATTGTTCAGCAGCGAGATGACATGAACTGAAACTGCACGCTCGATCTGTACCTCGATAGAGAACGGCCAGCGACGGCAGCGGCTCGCCGGCAGCTGCTGCGCTCGCGGTGGCGCTGGGGTGGCAGTGGGGGATGGTGGCGTGCGGACGGAAGGGAGAGGAGGAGGAAGGGGATCGAGGGGGATGGCGCTCACCTCGAGCTGGTACAGAGGGAGGCGCAGGTCGTGGCAGGGAGTCGCCGACGACTTGGCCTTGACGGCGGCGGCGGCACAGCCCCTCCCGGCCCGTGCCGAGGGGTGGAGGAGGAAGAGGGCGGCCGGGCGTTTCCATTCCCGCGCTCTCCCGGGCCGGAGGGAGCCCGGATCGCCGGCGATCGCCGGAGGAGAAGGGGGCTCGGGTGTGGAGGTTCAGGTACAGAGGATACAGAGCAGAGAGGAGAGAGGTGGGAGGAAGAGGAAGAAGATTGGAGGCGGGGGAGAGGGAGAAGATGGGCTAGGGTAGGGTTAGGGGAACCCTAGGGTTAGATATAGGAGGAGGGGGAATCTCACAGCCGTTTCTCTCCTTCTCTGTATACGTGGCTATGGTGGATGGAGACCGTACAGAGGAAGAAGAAAGGTGGAAGGGGTATGGCCCAAGGGAAAAGGATTTGGGCTGGGCCTCTCTCTCTCCCTGTGCTGTGTTTTTTTTTTTGCTGAAATGAAATAGGGAGAAAAGAATAGGTTTTTAGGTGTTAGAAAATTTAGAAAAATTTGGTATTGATTAATTATGTAATATTAACAACTTGTCAAGTTTTTGTTTTCAAAAAGATTCAAAATAAAAGTGCTGTTTGTAACTTGATTCAAATTTGAATGAATTTTGGATTAAATGAATTATTGAAAACAAGAATTTAAATAGGGTGACCATATAGTTTTAATTGGAAGCAAAAGATTATATTTGTGTTGTAATTTTTATAATTTCCACATAGTTGCTGTTTGGAAAATGTAATTGTATTTGAAAGGCATTTGAATTAAGTTTGGATTAAGTGAATTATTAAAAGCCATCATTTTAAATAGTTTTGAACCTTATGGTTTGATGGAAACAAATGATTGATTTGTTTTGCAATTTTCATAACTTTCAGAAGGGTTGTTGTTTTGGAAATTAATTGAATTCGAAAGGGGTTTGGTATTAAATGAATTTTTGATAGAAACAAAACAACAGTTTTGAAATCACAACTTTAATGGAAACAATTGATTGTTTTGATTTGAAATATTCATTTGGAAATTGTAACATCACAAGTATGAAACAAAAGGTTTGAAATTTGATTTGAAATTCAAATAGAAAACAAAGGAAAACAAAGGAAAACAGTTGGAAAACAAAGTAAAACAGAGGAAAACAAATGGAAAACAAGCAAAACAAATGCAATGAACATGATGCCATGATGCAAAACATAAAATAACATATAGCAAACATTCTAAAGGCTATTTTTCATACTTGGGATGTTACAAAACGCCCCCCCCCCCCTTGAAGGAATCGCGCCCCGAGATTCCTACTGAGAAAAGAAAAGGTCCGGATATTTCTTGGGAAGATCCTCTTGAGCTGTGACACGTGAAACACATCGTGCACCTTGGATAGTTTTTCTGGAAGTTCAAGATGATAGGCATTCCTGGCAACTCTTCTGGAAAGACGTCAGGGAATTCGCAAACCACCGGAACATTTTTGAGTAAAGGTAGAGGTTTTGTATCGAGGGTGTATAGCTGAATAGAACTTGATTCATTTGGAGAATAGACTATCTGGCCAGAAGGGTGGAACAGAGTTATTGATTAGACGCCGGTAGCAGAACTGAAGTGGAAAGCAACAAAGGTTTCAACGGACGAAAAGGATGTTGAGAAGAACAGGATATCAACATCGGGAAAACACGAGATCAAGACACTCCTGAGGTACTCCGGAGAAACCCATCCGGGCTTCTAAAGGATCAATATCTACTGCTTAAGGAATAGAGGATTTGCTTCCGGGGCTTACACGCCTCCGTTCTCAATCGTGAGTAGGCAACATGATAAATCATGTCACAACCACCTCCATTCCTATGGTCTAGTAGATATAACTATCCCAGAGAAACCAGGATTCGTGAAATCCTAACTTGAAAGTTTAGATGAGATGGGAAAACAACGTTGCACTTCCTTACCAGAAAAGGGAGGGTGGGTGGGGAAAGAAATAAAAGAACATAATTCCTACTCTCACGTTTCATTTTTCCTATATAGCTACAAAATAGTTTCTAGACTCAACTGCGACCAGTAAAAAGGGATCCTACAGGCAGACAGGCTCTAATACCATTTGTCGCACCCGGACTTCTAGGGGATACTCGCAGTTCCGTTGAACAGTAGTTGGTTGGATTACGGGGCTTACCGGCACCCGCATCTCTTACGAGTAGGCCAACACACGTATGTGTGACAACCAACCCCTATCTGTTCACCGTCTACGTAAACCATCCCATAGGAATCAGGATACTTCCATTGACGTACTTCAAAACATACACACATGGTACGTCAACGGCATTGGAACAAGTGATATCACAACAGATCTCTACGACACAAAAGATGGAAATAAGTTGCAAATAGCTCTCAGTAGAGCAGAGATAACAAATACAATCATCCAGAGGGCACATGCCCCAACAATTCATCATTACAACACAGCGGAAGCATTCAAAATGTCTGAGTACAGACAAGATCCAAATAGGCCTAAGAGGCCGGAAACGAAAAGACGGAGCCCATCCACGAAGTCTCGGATCCTGCCCATGTCCGCTATCTACTCATCAGCAGCCTCGTCATACTCCACGTAGTAGCCACCATGGGGATCCTCGGAAACGTAGTCTGCGGAAACCACAGCCCCAAAGGGGTCAGTACATAAACGTACTGGCAAGCAAGACTCACAGTTCACCAAAGTGTAACCCGTCAATACCAAGCACAGATGCTTTGGGTTCAACGGAAGAAAGGGGTGATACAAAAGATGCTGCAACTGGCTGCTCTAACCAACTACAGAAACATGCTACAACTTCCGGCTATCAGGAAAGGGATAAGATAGCGTATCGGAACCAACTAATAACTAACTCCAAACAAACCCATCCTGGATCTCGCACCTTATCCAAAAAAGCAATCCGAGGATAACTCACACGGTTGGATTAGTGATGGTTCAGATTGTTGTGTCAATAAGCCTATTACTAGTCAAATTGTTAATCATTAGGTGTAAGTTGTTCTGAGTACTTGTTAGCCAGTACTTTCACCAATTCATCCATAACCGCGGAAAACACGGCTTCTCGAGAAGATTTAACCCTGCAGGGATGCACCAATTTGGTCGTACACGTAAGAATGACCCGCCAGGCGGGGAGCTAACCCACCAAGCGAGGCACTCAACACAACTCAACTCTTCTTTGCATCAAGCCCAAAGAACCACATGCTGTGTGTGCGCGGCTAATCGAGCCCCACGAAGAAAAGGGGACCCTCATAGCACTCTAAGACCACGCCGCCCTAAATGCCGGCTACAAAAGTTCCACCCTGGCGCCAAGGGTTCGCACCTGCACATGCATGCATCAAATGGAAAGCCCGAACTAAGTGTGGCGATTTGGACGAGATGCGAATCGAATCAAATTGAGGGGGGCGCCCATACTCGCTTCCCACATGCGGTTAGTGCGCTCATCATGGATCAGTAGACAAGACTCTTTTCCTAATTAGGGTCGACACTAGCAGGCCTCAAAACCACGCCGGGCCTCCTGCCGGTGCCTTATCATCAGATTATTATTACCTCAAACATTAACAGGTTGATTGTTTAACATCGAGCCCCAGAACATAATAGAAATATAGTAACAGAAAGTAACGGGTAACAGACTCGAGCAAAACAACCCTAAGCATGCTAGTAAGACACGGGCTCAAACAACGGGGTTATTGGAGTGGAGGTGAGGCAATATCAGGGTTAGAGGATACATGTGATAGGTTCGTAACAGAAGCAACGATTCATAGGCTAGCAGAAATAGGCAACGGAAAGTATCGGTAACCAATGTTGAAAGGAACACAATGGTTCATGTGAGTGAATACTTGCCTGCAAACTCAGCAGCCTGGTACTGAGCTAAATCCTTAGAAGGGGTGTCGTAAGTATCGTCGGTCTCAACGTCGTCGTGTATCCGAGAAGAAGCAATCAAACAACGCAGAGAGACAAACAATCAATAACATGGCATAGGTGCACAAACATGGGATGATGCATGATAGTTTAATTGGTGCATCAAAATAAACTAGTTGACAAGATAGCAACATGATTAAATGGACCCACATGCAATTTTGGATTGCATATGGAAAGCCCATGAATTATGGTTGAAACCATTGTTTTACAACTAACCCATGGTTGATAGTGGATTAGTATGATGCATGGATGAGGAAAACAGCAAAATAACAACAATAGAATCAACTGGAAATAAGGTTTAACAATGTTGGAATTTTAGTTATTAAGTTAAGGAATTTTGGTTCCTTAAAGGTGTCACACAAGAATTTGTTGTTTTCACCACCTTTAATTGTTCAAAATAGATAACAAAGTTCATATTTGAAAAGAACACAAGATTTTAGTTGGAATACATGTTTCACTTGTTGGAAAAGGATTTGGAAATAATTACTTATGAATTAAACAAGTTAAACAAGATTTAATTGAATTTAATTCACACATGAACTTATTTGAATTTTTAGTTGTGCAAAACATTACATGAAGTTCATATTTGAAAAGGTTATACTTTTATGGTTTGAAAACATATTTTATATGGCCCAAAAGAATTTAATTTGATCAAGTTATGAATTTAGCAATATTAATGATTTAAACAAGGTTTAAATTATTTAACCAATTTTAATTATTCAAAACATGAAACAAATTTTGTATTTGGAAAGGTGGTTTAATTTTGCATGGAAAACATATTTCATTTGTTGAAATTGGATTTAAAATGAGCAAGTTATTGATTTGGCAATTTTAAATGCAATAATTAAGAAACAGTTGTTTTCAGCAATTTAAATTATTCAAAACAGCAAACAAAGTTGATATTTGGAAAGTACATGAAAAGTTGATTGGAAAACATATTTAGTTTGTGGAATTTGGAATCTTTATGTTCAAGTTATGAATTTTGCAAAATTAAGTGAATTAAACAAGTTTTCAAATATTTCACCAATTCAAAATATTCAAAACAGTAAACAAATTGTATTTCAAAGGTTGAAAACATGTAGCAAATGTTTCACTCAACATTTTGAGCTATTAAACATAATTTTTGGGTGATTATTGAATTTATTATGCAATTTTTCATAATCATTCTTATTCTGCCATTTTTAGTAAACAGAGGGAAACATGCTCAAAATTAATTCAATTGTGACCAAATAAAATACCAATGTGTAGAGTTTGTTAAGACAAATTTTTAGAGCCCAAGTTTGATTAAATTGGATGAGCAGAACTAAAGTTATGAAATTCCAAAGTTTCCAATTTTTATTGCATTTTCAGTAATTAATTATTTAGTGCAACAATTGTTACAGAAACATGTTGCAAACTTGATATTAATAGAAGGAGCACAAAATTATGAATCCACAGGATTTTGAATCATTCAAATTGGAGTGATATTCAATTTGATATTGATTTTAGAAGTAAGTGCTCAGATCTGAGTTTCTGAAATTTGGGCAGAAAAGAAAAAGCAGAAATAAAAAGGTGGGGGTTAGGGGGATCGAACCCAGGACCTGGGTCTGTGCGCAAGGGGCAGTAACCAGTGGGGTGAGTTGCTGTTGCTTGACATGGTATAGCTCGCGGGGGGGTTAAGGTGGAGCAACGAGTTAACTGAACCAAATCGAAATAAAAGGAGCAGAAAAAGGGTGGGGCTGGGACTCGATCCCGGGAGCTATGGTTGCGCGCGCTGGTTCAGTTACCACTGCGGTAGCTGCAGATCTATGATAGGAAGGGGCCTCGGGGGTGGATATTGTTCAGCAGCGAGATGACATGAACTGAAACTGCACGCTCGATCTGTACCTCGACAGAGAACGACCAGCGACGGCAGCGGCTCGCCGGCAGCTGCTGCGCTCGCAGTGGCGCTGGGGTGGCAGTGGGGGATGGTGGCGTGCGGACGAAAGGGAGAGGAGGAGGAAGGGGATCGAGGGGGATGGCGCTCACCTCGAGCTGGTACAGAGGGAGGCGCAGGTCGTGGCAGGGAGTCGCCGACGACTTGGCCTTGAAGGCGGCGGCGGCACAGCCCCTCCCGGCCCGTGCCGAGGGGTGGAGGAGGAAGAGGGCGTCCGGGCGTTTCCATTCCCGCGCTCGCTCGGGCCGGAGGGAGCCCGGATCGCCGGCGATCGCCGGAGGAGAAGGGGGCTCGGGTGTGGAGGCTCAGGTACAGAGGATACAGAGCAGAGAGGAGAGAGGTGGGAGGAAGAGGAAGAAGATTGGAGGCGGGGGAGAGGGAGAATATGGGCTAGGGTAGGGTTAGGGGAACCCTAGGGTTAGATATAGGAGGAGGGGGAATCTCACAGCCGTTGCTCTCCTTCTCTGTATACGTGGCTATGGTGGATGGAGACCGTACAGAGGAAGAAGAAAGGTGGAAGGGGTATGGCCCAAGGGAAAAGGATTTGGGCTGGGCCTCTCTCTCTCCCTGTGCTGTGTTTTTTTTTTGCTCTATTGTTTTTTTTGCTGAAATGAAATAGGGAGAAAAGAATAGGTTTTGAGGTGTTAGAAAATTTAGAAAAATTTGGTATTGATTAATTATGTAATATTAACAACTTGTCAAGTTTTTGTTTTCAAAAAGATTCAAAATAAAAGTGCTGTTTGTAACTTGATTCAAATTTGAATGAATTTTGGATTAAATGAATTATTGAAAACAAGAATTTAAATAGGGTGACCATATAGTTTTAATTGGAAGCAAAAGATTATATTTGTGTTGTAATTTTTATAATTTCCACATAGTTGCTGTTTGGAAAATGTAATTGTATTTGAAAGGCATTTGAATTAAGTTTGGATTAAGTGAATTATTAAAAGCCATCATTTTAAATAGTTTTGAACCTTATGGTTTGATGGAAACAAATGATTGATTTGTTTTGCAATTTTCATAACTTTCAGAAGGGTTGTTGTTTTGGAAATTAATTGAATTTGAAAGGGGTTTGGTATTAAATAAATTTTTGATAGAAACAAAACAACAGTTTTGAAATCACAACTTTAATGGAAACAATTGATTGTTTTGATTTGAAATATTCATTTGGAAATTGTAACATCACAAGTATGAAACTAAAGGTTTGAAATTTGATTTGAAATTCAAATAGAAAACAAAGGAAAACAAAGGAAAACAGTTGGAAAACAAAGTAAAACAGAGGAAAACAAATGGAAAACAAGCAAAACAAATGCAATGAACATGATGCCATGATGCAAAACATAAAATAACATATAGCAAACATTCTAAAGTCTATTTTTCATACTTGGGATGTTACAGAGGGCAAGGTTCAGCTGCATCTTAATACTAGTTAACTAGAGAGTTTGCATTCTTGGACCATCTCCTGCAGTATCTTCCTTTGGTGTTGTCAGTTGTCACGGCTTTACTGTATCGGAACTGTTATTGGAATTTCCCAGTTTCTACTACATGAACTAGTTGTCCAACCTTGCAGTTGAGCGGTGTTGATTTGCAGCAGCTGAGCTTGTGGTATATCTGGAATGGTAAAGCCATTTTATTTTTCAGGACGAGACGGAACGTGCTTGAATTCGGGGCATCATAGTTTTTTCTAGATTTTCCTAGGAAATGCGCAGTTAGTCTCGGCAGGTCTGGAACCTCGCTCATTCCTGGTAAAAAGGGGGTTATTTATCAGGCTGCCTTTAGTTGGTACCACGACCTCAGTTTTGCCCCTAGCGCCGAATGGTGCTCAGTTTTGCCCCTAGTCTGTGTGCAAGGATTCGTTTCATGAGACTTCCAGCCTCCATTAGCATGCTGACTTGTGGGACCCATAATAGAACCGTTGGCGCGGCTTGTGGGACCCAGCTGTTTACCGTTGGCGCGGCTTGTGGGACCCAACTGTTGACCGGTCGCTTGCGGCCAGCGGTTTAAAAGCGGCGGAGCGCGTGCCCGGAGCTCGCGGCGGTGAGCAGGAAAATCAGTTCCGCTTCTGAATCCCCTTCTTCTCTGGCGGCATGTCGTCGAGCTCCGCTTCCGAATCCAACTCTAAATGGCCGTACTTCGGGCCAGTTCCGCTGGGAAGGTGCCCTGGCTGCCCACGGACGACGTCCCTGCAGCGGCGGGTCACCACGAGCGACAAGAACGGCAACCGCGGGCGCGAGTATGTAAAATGCGAGAGCAAAGAACAGCTTGGGGAGGTGAGATATGTGTTCCCCCCCCCCCCTGTCAATTTTGTTTTATGTTTCCTCAATTTTCAGCTGATTTGGGTTTTCATCCGATTTGGGTTTTCGTATTTGCAGGATCTGCTTCCATGTGACCATTTCGAGTGGCTTGAGGATTACATCAAGAGAATTCAAAAGGAGGGAAAAAAGTGCCCAATTTGCTACCGGCGGTGGAGCAATTGGGATCTGCTACTAGGGTTTTTGGTATGGTGCAGAAGGACAAGTTTAAGAAGATAGCCAAACAGCTCGAGAAGCTTGTCGATCTAAAGAAGCAGAGCAATCTGTTGGCTGCAATTTTTTATTTATGTGCAATTGTTTTTGGAGTTGTGTATTTGCTGATCATTAGTCAAAAATAATGTAGTTAGTGTTGTAGTTAGCTTGACATGGTCAATTTGTGTATGGATAAGATATGGAATAAATGCGTCAGGAATCCAGCCCTGATTTGGTTTGCTTCAGTTCGTATGTTCAGTTCAGGTTCAGTGTTCAGTGTTCAGTTCAGGTTCAGTTCAGGTTCAGCTTCAGTTCAGTTCAGATTCAGGATAAAAGGGCAGGCCCATGTAAAACCTAGACATGCCCAATGTTAAAAGAGGCCCAATGTATATTAGCACGGACAAAAATAATTTAAACATTGGACAAATATAATGTAAACATACCCTTATATATATTAGAAACCATAAACATTGGCCCCACTTTACATATAGATAGTGGGGCCTGACACACATTACATATATTTTACATATATTAAACTTTAAAAAATAACAGCTCTAACCCTAAACCTAACCACCCTCGGTCTGCATGTGGGCGCCCTAACCGCCCTCCGTCTGTGGGCGCCCTTCTGTCCTCTGGCCAACCGCCGGGGGTTGGCCTACTTCCACTCTGTCGCCCTGGTCGCCGTCTCCTGCTTGGCCAAGGCCCGGCGGTTCTCCTCCCACATCCTGTCCTCCGAGCTTTCACGGGCCCTCTTGATGCGTCGCCGGAGAGACTCCTCCTCCGCCTTCTCCTCCCTCCTCGCCTCCGCCTCCATCTCCCTCTTCTCCGCCCTCATCTCCTTCTTGAGGCAGCGGTTCTTCTTTGCGACGGAGAGGTTGGCGGCTCGGTCGATGCGGACGGGGTCGGGGTGGTGGACGAAGGAGGGTGACGGCGAGCGCTTCCGCTTGGGATATTCGACGGGCACGATGCCCATCTCCTCCGGCGTCCACTCCGGCTCGTACCAGGGCCGAGCCTTGGGGTGGTTGTCCTCGTTGGTGACGGACTCGGGGCTGGAAGGGAGAAAGTAGGTCGACATGGTGCTCGGGGCTGAAAGGAGAGCGATGAGAAGATGGAGGAGGAGGCAAAGGGGCTGGAGAGGGATGAGAAGATGGAGGAGGAGGCAAGGGGGCTATTTAAAGACTCGATGAGACGTGAATTAATTGGGATAGATGAAGCAACTGTGTGAAAACGTTGAAGATGCAGTGTAGAACAAGCGATGCATGGTCAAAGCCGTGCGTGCATTAGGCGTAGGATAGCTAGTAGTACGTGCGTGCATTAGGCAGTCAAAGTGATGCGACGTAGCCTGCATGCGTGTATTAAAGAGGTGAAATAGATGAAATCCAAAGTCTCACGCCAAAGTCTGAGTCGTTGCGTGCATTGATGTGTGCATTTTCTGAAAATGAGGCGTGGAGGGCTGCGTCGCTGCAAATAGCGCTCGTGCGACGCGACTCGTGTTTCTGAAACGAGGCGTGCAGGGCTGCGTCGAGGTCTGCATGCATAGGGCTGGTGAACGGGGCCCCACTAGACAGTGTCCGTTGTTGCATGCAGTTACATTGAGACAAAACACCCAGTCCATGCACCGCCTCATTTTCAATCGTTTGATCGTAAGGAACGGTGCAGATCGAGTCCATGCATGCAAACTACGGCGGCAACGGCCTGCAGACGCTGAGACGAGCGCTTCTCTGTGCGGGAACGGGATCCTCTGACTTTAGGTCACTAACAAATGGATCCCATCACACAGCGGACCCACGTGTCATGGGGAGAAAGTCAGAGAACGTAAGGTGGGCAAAGTAAGAGGATCTGGTTCCCTCTGTTTTTAGGGCATGTACAATAGTGTAGACGGGTGTTGTCTGCACTACTCGGCCATGTCATTTCTAGACAGCTTTAGAGATAGTTGGTACAGTGCGGTGTCCCCCTATCTTGTGTTGGGATCCAGACGCTCCGGAGCCCCCTCTACGGTGAAACCCTAGAACCACTGGAGAAACACCGGACTTATACGGATACACGCGGTAACGGCGTCGAAAGGGGGTAGAAATGTGGAATTAGTTTTTTGGTTATGTTAGGGTAGGCCATAGCAACCCAAAACACAATGTTAGAACACAACTCTTTGGAAGATTCACGATGTTTCGTCTGATAAGGGAGTTTCACCCTATAAGCGCGTGTAAACTCCATAGAGAGAAGTGGATGCCGGTGCAGCGACACACACCCCGGAGTGCAATATTTGACATCCAAAGCACACAACACACCTATACTAACATGGTATGGCACCCCCTAGCTTGTGTTGGGATCCAAACGCTCCGTAGCCCCCCTCCGGTGAAACCCTAGACCCGCTGGAGAAATACCGGACTTATACGGAAACACGTGGTAACGGTGTCGAAAGGGGGTAGCAATGTGGAACTAGTTGCTTGGTTGTGTTAGGGTATCACATAGAAACCCAAAACACATTGGTAGAACACAACTCTTCGAAAGATTCCCGATGTTTCGTTTGATACGGGAGTTTCACCCTATAAGCGCATGTAAACTCACGAGAGAGAAGTGGATGCCGGTGAAGCGGGTCACACCCCGGAGTGCAATATTTGACATCAAAAACACACAACACAACTATACTAACATGGTATGGCACCCCCTAGCTTGTGTTGGGATCCATACGCTCCGTAGCCCCCCTCCCGGTGAAATCCTAGACCCGCTGGAGAAATACCGTACTTATACGGAAACACGCGGTAACGGCGTTGAAAGGGGTAGCAATGTGGAACTATTTTCTTGTTGTGTTAGGATAGACCATAGGAACACAAAACAAAAAGGTAGAACCCACCTCTTCGGAAGATTCCCGATGTTTCGTCCGATACGGGAGTTTCACCCTATAAGCGCATGTAAACTCACGAGAGAGAAGTGGATGCCGGTGAAGCGGGTTACACCCCGGAGTGCAATATTTGACATCCAAAGCACACAACACACCTATACTAACATTGTATGGCACTTCCTAGCTTGTGTTGGGATCCATACGCTCCGTAGACCCCCTCCCGGTGAAACCCTAGACCCGCTGGAAAAATACCGAAGTTATACGGAAACACGCTGTAACGACGTCAAAAGGGGGTAGCAATGTGGAACTATTTTCTTGGTTGTGTTAGGATAGCTCATAAGAACACAAAACAAAAAGGTAGAACCCACCTCTTCGGAAGATTCACAATGTTTCGTCCGATACGGGAGTTTCAGCCTATAAGCGCATGTAAACTCACCAAGACTATAAGCGCATGTAAACTCATCAAAATGAAAAAATAACTTAGGATCTTTCTTAGTCACTCCAAAATGAAGCTTTTGTGAGGTTTTGACACTTTACATTTCAAGATTATAGAACCCACCTCATATTCTTTGAAATCTCTACTACTCTATTCGAGGAATTACATTTTAGTGAAGGCTTTCGTTCTAATCTTTATAAATCCTATTTATATTTTTCCTAGACTTGTATTCGACCTATATAATATAATTCCGAAGCCTCACTATTTATTGGATGAATATTCATATTATTTATTTTCTTTTGAATAATAATGGTTTTAATCGAAAATCGTAAATAAAACAAGTTTAAAACATCAAAATGAAAAAATAACTTTGGATCTTTCTTAGTCACTCCAAAATGAAGCTTTGGTGAGTTTTTGACTTTTTTCATTTTCAAAGTTTTAAAACCCACCTCATCTCCCTTGAAATCTCTACTACTCTGTTCGAGGTATCACATATTAGTGAAGGCTTTTTCGTTCCATTCTTTATAAGACGCAGTAGTAGTAGTAGTAGTCCGCTGTGGGCAATTCGATAAATGACCCCAAAAAAAAACCTCCCTCGTTGTCACGGTGGGCTTGAATGAGAATATGATGATTTGCATCTCAATCGAGCCGCCAGTTCAATGGAGATGCTATTTTCACCAGGCCAACTGGGATGGAGCAATAAAGAGAGAAAAACAGAGAAGATGATTACTGGCCAATTGTCTAGTCAGAGAAGAACACACACAGGCTTCAACTACTAGTCATCACTAGCGCTTAAAGTTTATTTCTTTTCTTCGCCGCATATGTAGACATGATGCATCTAAAAATTCACATGTATAGTAGCATGAAAGCATTAAGATTCATTTCCCTATTTCATGAACGGACCTACAACCTCCAGGGTTCCCATAGAAACACATGTACAATCATGTAATAGACTTGTAAAGTACAACCTCCAGGAGATGCGACCACATGGCTGACGGACAAGACCATGACGGGCAATTCTTAGGGCGTACAACGATATAGAAGGCACGGCTTCTCTTAGCTATCCACGTCATCTAGAGAAGGCAAAAGACAAACGTTATACAATGCATTATCTCTTATTGTTATCTCTAGCAATTAATGATATTCAAAAAACATGTTAATTCTCTGTAATTCAGTAACATATAGATGCCTTTAGACTACATCTGTTATGTGTTCAATATCCAATAGTGCAACACTGGATGCATGCTTAGCACAAGGCAGTGAAGGTTTACAAGCTATTCATGTAATACAATCACTTTCAGATGCCTTGGTATTCTCAGTATTTTAAATCCTCTGCCAATGACTACAATTTGTTTCATTCGCAACGAGAAAATTCAAAATGTCGCAATGTTATTCAGAATTATAACCCCGATCTGTGAGACCTTAGTATTAGAATGAAATTTGACTACAACAGATATGCAGGATAATAGAGCAAGTCAAGTATGAAAAAAAATGAGATCATAGATGGTCCGTCACACTATCATATTTAGCACAACCAGTATACTTCAAGAAACTATAGTCTGGTCCAAGGCCTGGGTAACCCATCCTATCATTTGAAACAATGGATAATCAGCCCACTTGCTGTAAGAAAATACAATCTCGCCGTCTAAAATCCGAATATTTGCCCACCACTGATGGAGTGGGGTTCAGTAACTTGTCCATCGGCATCCTGCGATATATAGCTCAGTGATCTATGCAGAACTCTGACTTCCCCCTTTGTCAATCTTGTTGCGTGTTTGTTAGTGTCTACACCATGACGAGCATCCCCCACTCCGACCAGTCTTAGATCTTGATCATCAACAAATTCATGGAAGAGGCCAATGGCATTTGATCCATCACCAACGCGAGCAACTAATACATCAGGCTTGGCACACCCAACTGTTCATTGCCTATGTAAGGGTCTGCTTGCTAATCACATTGTGGAACTCCCTCACCACCATTGGGTATGGGTGTGGACCCGCAACTGTGCCTAGAATGTAGTGTATAGCCTCTACTTTTAGCATCTTTCACGTGTGGCCTCTGAGGTAGCACCTTTCAGCGTTGCAGTCCCAGAACCTATGTGAGCAAAAAACAAGCGAGCATGCCTAACAAGACTTTCGAAAGAATGATACGAATCATCCTGCATCTCACACCACATGACTTGCAAGACAAGTATTGGCCTCACAGATCTCTGCTCCAAGAAGCTTCATTCTAAAAACGTTAAGCGCTTGCCTCTCCATATCTTGCGCACCCGTGTTATATGATGCACTGCAGCCCGAAGCGCGATCAAACCATGGCATTAGCAACTCCATGCTGGCCAGCGCCAGTTTCAGTGATAATACGCTGCTTCCTGAGCCGCTTGGCAAGCAGATCTTGGCCATATCATTGTTGATTATGGGCACCGATATGGTTCAGATCCTCCCTCTTGAGGTATATAAAGGCAACTTCTACGGTACCTTTTACTAGTCTAGAAGATGACTAGTATGATTTCCTATCTGACGGTTGAGAAATAATAGGCCCAACAGGCCCAGTTTTTACTAATTCGGTGGAAAATGAGTCACACGAACTCGTAAGAACACCTCCACACGCTGTCCAGCCCGTACAGATGCCGCCGCCACACGGGAGGTCGTGCCGCCGCCGCCTCCATAGGAGAGGTCGCGCCGCCGCCGAGTCGTCCGGCCAGGTCACATCCGTCGGATCCCTTCGCACCACGGCGCGCCATGGACGCCCCTCACACCGTGCTGCTGCATAGACGCCTCAACTAGTGCATTACCCAGATTCCACCTCTAATCATCTAGTATTCAGATTCAGACTGAACTTGCTTCACCACTTCCTTAACCAAGAACTTCATTTTTTTCAGAGTTCAACACTAATGTTCAGCAGAATTCATGTTTAGGGTTCAGCATAGATGGCATCATAAACTGATCAAGAACATTCAGAGTTTAGAGTAAATGACATTGTAAACTGAATCAAGAACATGTTGAACATACATGGCAGATCGATGGTGGTGTAGTTTTATTTGTACTATAGTCAGAATTATCAGTTACAAGATTGTAGTGTCAGTCCGCTAGTACTCTGTCCGGCAAGCACGCTAGCTTTGCTGCTATAGCCATTTACTACCAGATGGCTTGGCAAGTTAGCGTCAAATCGCAAACTGCAGTTTCCGTATGTATCAGTGCTGGGGACTGGATTGGCATGTTCGCTCCCTCGAATTAAGGTTTCCCATTTCATGGAATTTTGTGATTTCCTTTTTTTTTCTTTTCACGGAAGAACAGCGAAATGAGTGTAACATTTTTTTTTTAGGAAGCGAACTGAACGTAACCATTCCCACATACTGTCTTGGGCCCAGGTGCGAATTTTGTCAGCCGGCACCCATCTTACATATTGGGCTGAGGCCCATCTGCGGGGGGAGTCGTTTTCTGCACTAGTATGAACTATACTACTTGTCTTTTTGGTACTAGTATGAAATCTTATGAACCTTTGGATGGACAAAAATGGATGGCTACTATTCATTTGAGGGTACCACAGAACGGGACCAGTGGCACGACACGCTTGTAATGCCCCGTCAAGCGCTCTACAAAGTATAGAGGCCTCTCACGGCATCCGTAATTCTTTAGGATACCACCGAGATCTTTCTGCAAACGCCAAGAATATAGTGTCAAAATATACTCCCTCCGTTCATAAATAGATGACTTTCATTTGTTAAAATGTGGATGTATCTAACACTAAAACATGTCTATATACATTCACTTGGGGACAAATGCAAGTCATCTATTTATGAACGGAGGGAGTAGCTATGTGGCTTTACGTTCCATATTATTCCTAACCCACATATGTAGCATATACTCCCTCCGTATCAAAATATATGATGTTTTAGCATTTCCTATAGAAAATGTACCTAGATAAGTTTTAGTGTAAGATGCATATGAATCTATACACTAAAACATGTCTATATACATTTTGTCTAGAAAGTGGTAAAACATCTTATATTTTGATACGGAGGGAGTACTATTTATTTTGTACCCAACTTACAGTGAAGAGCAAGGAGGTGTGGACTTTGCCAGGGTGGCTTTCGCCTTGAAGACCAGCCTCGACTGTGATAAGAGTATGACATATCATGTTGTTAGTGACTGAGACAGTAGTATTGTACCAGTGCACGGCGGAAGATTGTTATGCTACTGCTAGTTGGATCTTACTTACTCAATGAGGCTCTCATCGCCTATCAGACAAGATTAGTCGACAGGTTTCCGGCCAGTAATGAGCTACAGGAGCACAACGCCGAAAGAGAACACGTCCAATTTCTCCGCCAGCTTCCCCGTGAAGGACTACACTGGAGGCAAGTATCTGTATTCAGAATTGACACTCTTGTAAGTTTCCCATTTTGTTTCCCTTGGTTGGATGAATGACCGCATGGTACAAGTAGAACTCCTGAAAAGATAAATTACCCCAATGTTCCTGTCAGACGCATCGAGGCGTGCGTGACATCGTTCTCCAGTAGCCTGGTCAGCCCGAAATCGCCGACCTAGAAATTAATGAAACAAGGTCTCACCGGAAAACTCATCACACGGAACAGCAAATTATGGCACTTTTGCTTTGCATTGTAAGACCATAACATGTGTTCAAAATTGTCATCGTGCAGGAAGTTTGATGACTTGATGCCCCAACGGATTATCCCTACTATATGTATTACAATAATGAGCAATAAGAAATTCGGTTGTAAAATGAAGGGAACCTATCGCTGCCGCTGCATGTCGGATCATTCAGTTGTAAAATGAAGGGAATCTTAGGAACAAACATCATCCAACCCATCCTCAGCATGGGCATATGTTTGAGTACACCCGGCCACGCGGAACCGACCCATCGTCGTGGTTGAGGGCAGCCCGGCCTAGGACGAGGGTTCCCTCATATCTGAGAGACCGGCGATCAAGCTCGGTGGTTGTTTCGGGCGCACCTACTTATGTGGTCCTTCAGGGCGTTGAAACAAGCACCGAGGACAACAGTGGTGGCAAAGGGTCGATCTTGTGGGGCAGCGGCTGGACGACGACCCGGGCGGCTGGAGGAGTCCGTGAGCGTGGGATGCCTTCTTTACTTCTCTGTCTGGATAGGGTTTGCTGGGTAGGCCCGGGCGAAGTGGTCCTCAGAGATGGGCTGGGGGCAAGTGAGCGATCGCGAGAGAGGCCCTCCGTTCCTAAATATAAGATTTTCTAGACACACTAGTACGATTGAACATGTATTCTAGACACATGTAGACATATGTGAATATGGAAAAGGGCTAAAAACATGTTATATTTAGGAACGGAGGGAGTAGTAAAGACGTAGGTCTGCACTGTTGGCGACTCCCTTGTGAAGGGGTGCTCGTCTCACCGTCGAATCTCCATCCCACCTTGTGCCGCAGGCCCAGCGCGATCTGAGGTGCACCAGCTGGTTTCTACATACATACATGTGGAAAGAAAGAAAAAAACCCTGCAGTGCAGTTGTTCCAGAGATTGATGATGATTACATACGCGCGCGCGCACGGACATTTGTGGTGGTGATACCTGAAGGCGAGGAAGACGAGGTACTGTGCCCTGACCCTGAGCTGCTGCTGCGTGAACACCGTACTAGGAAGCATCTGCCTTCTGCCCTCAACACAAGTACTCGTGTGTTTCGTATGTCCTATTTGAAAATGCTGCTGCTGCCGCGAGTAATTTATTATTCATCCCAACACACATACATATACATCCGGAGAAGATTGCTGGATTCGCATGGTTTGCTGGGAAAGCGACATCGAGGAAAGCATCCAAAAGCCAAAAGCAACACAAACAACCATATGGCTTACTCAATAAGCACTTGTATAAGCTGCAACGCAAGTTTATCCAACAACCTGAGATGCCCCTTCTTTGCCACTGCTAAAAGGGTGACAGGATCTGGTTAATGACTTGGCCACCAAAAAACGCATCAGCAAATACTACTCATAAAAAAGAAATACCAACTTTTGCAGTGGACAGCAACATCAAAAGACTCCAGTAATGGTCCAACTAGCATATAGCATAGACACACGGGTCTAAATTTTGCAAGAATTCAAGATCCATAGTCTGCAACCATTACCTTCTGCTAGACGCATAAGCAAGCGAATGACACAAGGAAGTCCATGGGGACCAGATCCTAGTTCTAGTAGATAACTTAAGGCCTAACGCCCTGGAACATAAGTTACTGAGAATAGACAACTCAACCACATCAGTCGGAAAGCTGCAGCCTTGAACGGAGCTCAGATAGGGTGCTGTGAAACAGCATTTCAGCGCCACCACATGCTTCCTGGGCCATGTTAAACTCAACTTTCAGCCTCGACAGCTCTGCGTCTCCAGCTTCTGTCTCCCTTGCGATCTGCGCTGCTTCCCCACGAAGGCACTCAAGTCTCTGCTCAAGCTCAACTATAGCTCCTTCCTTCTCCTCACGTAGTGCCATCTTTTGGGACATGGCACACTCCTTTCCCGGAAGCAATTCTTTCAACTTGCCCAGTTGTCCAAGATGTTGAGTGTGATCCCATTTGATCTGGAGCAATCTGCTCAGGGTGTGCTGCAAAGACTTGACATCGAATCCATTTTCCTCTAAATGCGCAAGTGCACTCATCTTCCTTTCAAACAGATCAATGTCATCTTTGATGCACGATTTCCTCACACTTTCAACTAAGCTGGCATAGGTCACCATTAGACCGATGGCCATTCCTTCACGCAGTTCTGGCACAAATTGCTGAAGTGGAAGGAAATGGGGTTGCTGTGGTACCTTCTGGAACACTTCCAGTGGTTCAATTTGATTCCATATAGGTGAGGTCTTTACAAACGGCACACGGTCAAGAGAGAGTTCACATGAAGGAAAACTTGGGTGCACACAAGTCCCCACAGCTGAGCAGCTCCTTACTATAGTGTTGTCCATGGTGCACTGTGAGCTCCCAGCACTCTGAATATGAAGCTGAATCGGTCTCTCCTCCACTTTTTCCCCATCATCAACAGAACCTGCCATCAAGGAACTTCGACAGTGAGCTACAACATAAAATTAATACATGTTTACACAACAGGTAGTTCACACAGCACATACCTTGTCCGTTACAGATTGCCTTAAAGCCTGGAGGTACTAAGAGAAATTGTTCTTGATTCGTTACTTCATTGACGTTCACTTTTTCCTCCAAAATTCTGTTGAGCTGCTGGAGAGTATGAGGTTCTCTCTTCTCCAATTGTTGCTGAACCAATTACCCAGGTTAGAAGCCACCAAATAATAGAAATATCTTATCAAGAAAAAAAAATCTTACTTCCACGGAGCATTCTTTCTGTCGTCCCGACACTTTCTTTGCAACTCTCTTCAGGACAGTCCTGGTTCCATGCAGTGAGCTCGGTGGGCTAGATGAATCTTTCAAGCCTTTCTTTCCAGCTGCTGCAGATGACACAACAGTATTTAGATTTTTGATAAACCATCTTCTTAATGCATCACTGTGAAGACGAACTACTTACATTTCTTAGAGGCAAAAACCTTGGTAGTTAAGCCACTATCAGCCCTTCTTGACACCTGCAAACAGATTGACAGGCAGCACATATAATGCAAATGAATATGGATAATATGACGAAAGAGTTCTGACGTAAACAGTAACAAGATATACCATTTCAGACGCCCTTATCTGTTTATCCAGCGGTAAACGGGTGTTGCACGTAGAAGCAGTCAAAGCACAAATAATTTCCTTACAGGAGCTATTGCCATTACTCTTCAACAGAATCTGCACATGAGAAAGATTGGCATGATCAATAACTATAGATGCTTTGCATGTACACATTACTTCAACTACAAAACACAATGATAAAGACTCACATTATCAAATGTGTCACTGTTTTCCTGAAGTGTTTGGATAGGGTGCACTCCCCCACTTTTATGTGTAACAGGACATTCCTTTACCTGGATTGGCTGGTCGAAGAGCGGACTTTCCTGTGGATTCTGGACAGCATTATTTATGCAAGATGAATCCATGCTCTGTTTGCTTAGTTCTGCACTCAAAAGCATATCGTGGGTTTTGTCAGCACTTGTTCCACAGGCAGGTGTACTCATATCATGGGTTTCATCAGCACTTGTTCCACAGGCAGCTGTACTAGGCTGACCATCTGAATGCATCATGTCAAGCGGGACTTCTTGAACAACAATTTCCACAATACCATCTGATGTTGATTCATTGTGCGGGTTTGGATGTTCCGAGGAAGCATGATGAAGCCCAAGCCCCTTCATCGGCACTGCACAAGAACTCACTATCCTTTGTGAAAGCACTTGGAAGTTATTTTTTCTGGAGGGCAGAGAACATGACTTTGGAGAATAATTGCTTGCTAGTGTCTTGCGCAATGCAGATACAGTGGTGTCCATGTCAGACTCCAATGCATGTTCAGAAACTTCAGCTAACTGTTCAAGTTTTCTTGGTGTCTGTTCTTTCCTTGACCTTTTTTTGGCTGAAGATTGAGGATGATTGCTATGTTCATCATTACCAGATGCTACCTCAACAGCTGAGCTTGGACGCTTTCCAGACACAGACTGACGCCTGTTACCTTGTCTCTGCATAAGTAGAAAAAAGTATAGAATGGGTCATGCAAAATGAAGTACATTTAGTATGATGAACGGTTGATGAGAATATCAAATATTGTACCAAAAGAACAGTTAAAGTGTTCTCAAGTCATACACAAATTAATGCATGATGAACGGTTGATGAGAATATCAAATATTGTACCAAAAGAACAGTTAAAGTGTTCTCAAGTCATACACAAATTAATGCATGTGAACCGGTAATGCAAACATAGTAGCATGATTGAAAAATCGAAATATGCAATTACCAATTAGTCAGTAATCCATACAGCTGCATATACAGAGAATGAACATAGGACTCACAACTAAGCACATGTCATATAGTTCATCCAAATAGTAGAAATATCCCTAGCATTCACATGAGACAAGTTGTCTCACAATATCAATCAACCTGATGGAGAAAAGCAACAGTGAAGAGAGTCTCATATAAGTTCTTCAATTAATAAAATTATGAACCCCATGTTTCATATGTTGCCAACTGAATGAAAAACACAAGCTGCTAACAATGGACCAAACTAGAACAACATTGAGTAACTAATTACTAAACCAACTGTTGCCTGAATCAAACATGCTTCAACAGGAAGCATAAGAGAGAGAGAGAGAGAGAGAGAGAGAGAGAGATCCAAACATCTTCAAACTCTGGGACTTCTGCGCAGTTCTGGCAAAAATTCTAAGAAAAAAGGAAACTGAAAAGTGACTGTAGGCCTTATGTATTTTGACATAGCATGACACCATCATTTTTCTCGGTACGTGAAACTTCACATATTAGTAAAGACACAAATCTGTGGTTTAACCTTAAATTTTAAAAACCACAAGATTCTATTTTCTACACCATTATAATGCATGCGACATAGTGGTCAGATAAATGGCAATGGTTCTTTTCTCGCTTCTCCTAGTTGATGTTAGTGCCGTGCTGCCAGTCCCTTATTTCACAATAAAACGAGCATAGTAGACTGCAGGTATTTTGGCACATGCCGACATATGCACCATTAGTTAGTGAGCACTTGCACTTTTTTTATTTCAAAAGTATCACAATAGTGTATTGCATAGAAGTAAGAGCACCAGCAAAAAACGGTGCCAAAATTATCCATATTTTTCATCTGTATCAACAATGTGTGCACAAGTTTGTCTTTTTACAGCTCTAAATTGACTATATTATGCCATAACTCAAGTTAATAAATAATAAGTAATTTACCCATAGCTCAAATCAGTAGTGTGATAGCATTTCACCAAGTCGATTTCAGCCTCTACTGCGTTAGGGTTCCATGCCACCATGTAAGCCATACACTACAGACAACGCTACATCCTGACGCTAAAGAACTAAATCTCGAAACACCTCCTAGGCTCCTAATTTGAACACATTGCCAAAAAGAGTAGGAGACAGCATACACCAAAAAAACTGGAAAAGCGGTTGGCTGCTTCCGTTGTCACTGGAGTGTTCCACAAATTATATGCACTTGTGCTTTGGTGTAACTTGTAAATATAAGCAGCCACTGCTGAGTAACTATCAAAATGTCAGACTAAAATATGAAGTTAGCACTTTTTGAAAATGATTATGAGCAATCGCATGAGCAGTAAGATAAACAAGGGATGCATGATATATGAGTAGAAATATACAAGATTAGCACTGTGGGAGGGGGGTGACAGCTGAATATGGTTAAATTAAAGATCTAAACAGCATGATAATAGCTCCACACCAGCATTTAGTTCGGATTTGAAAGGATGAAAACAGAAAGAAGTCTGTTCCCACATACTCCCTCCGTATCAATATATAAGATGTTTTAGAGTTTTCTAGACAACATGTACACTAAAACATGTCTAGGTACGTGTTGTCTAGGAAACGTTAAAACATCTTACATTACGAAACGGAGGGAGTCTTATTTTTGCATTGCTTTGGAGAGCATGTCAATATCCTCAAGTTAAACAATACCAACATCTGGCAATACAGAAGTAAAATTTGATTTGCAAGCGAACCTTGGTAGTAATTCAAGAAGAAAGTAGTGCAAAGCACATATTATGAAAACGCATGTTGTTGGAACTCAGAATTTTAAGAATACATGGCCAGCAGGTTAGGGGAAATGGTAATAAATTAGTGATTATCAGATTTTGTAGCACAATAATCTCTCTAAAAGAATAACCTTTTTCTACCTCCCAGGGATGTGTGGCATAACTTTAAACCAATTGATACAAGAGTAAAACAAATCAACCTGTTGGATGCATGAGCAAAAACAGTAAAAGTTGCAGCATGTACACCATCCACAAAACAATAACAGCAAAGTACTGAAATTACAAAGTAGCAGGTACTACATATGCAAAATTAGGAAGTGGGTTTTGCCATTATTACCTTGGGACTGACAATCCTCCAATGCTTGCCATCCCACTTGTATTGAGGCTTGAGCAGCTCTGGGACCTTATTCAGCAACAGCTCTTCCTCCTTTCCATCAACGCAGACCTCATACTCCCCCTCACCAATGGCCTTCTTGACCAGCCCCGGTGACCAGGCCCCGTCGCAGTATACCTCTACTGCGGCACCAGGAGCGAGTTGGAACTCGCTTTCCCGCGGAGAGTGCTCCACGTCTGGTCTGATGAAGAGGCAATGCAGGTACTCCATGGCCTTGGCTCCACCATCCTCTCCCTCCAGATCGGAGTACTCCACCAGGTAGCTGAGCTTATCGATGACCTTGGAGACGGTTGCCGGGAACCAGGAGTAGCCGTACAGCTCCCGGTCCCTGACCACCTCCACCTTGTCGCCGACCTCGTAAACCTTAACCGCCCGCTTGGGTTTGACGGAAACGGCGGTCTGCGACGGGATCCACTGGCCGTCGACGTAGTCGCGGCGGGGGCGGACGTGGTTGGGATCCTTGAAGGTGATGGCCTCGCGGGTGATGGGGAAGGCGGCGGTGAGGGGGTCGGTGGAGACGATGATTCCGGACCACCATCCGTCGTTGTGGAAGGCCTCGACGATGTCGTGGAGGCGGAGAGGTTCCGGGGTGGAGGGCGTTGGGGGGCGGGGGCGGATGTGGGTGGGGGGGAAGGGCTCGACGAGGGTGCCTCCGGAGTCATCGGAGAGGAGGTGGCTGTAGGTGACGGTGTAGCGGGCCCGGTAGCCGCGGCCGCGGGCGGGGAGGAAGCCGTCAACGACGGCCTCGAACCAGGATCCGTGGAAGCCGTCGTCGTCGACGCGGACCTCGACCTCGGTGCCGGGGAGCAGGAGGGGGGGCTTCTGGGCGAGGGGCGGCGCGGAGGAAGGGGTCGGTGACTGCGGCCGCCGGGAGGACTTGGAGGGACTGCTCCAGCCTCGGTTGCGGCGGCGGCGGCGGCCAGCTGGGGCCGGGGAGCGGCCGGGCATTTGGGCGGAATGGAGGGTTTGCGGTTGCGGGCCGGGGATTTGGGATGGGGAGTGGGACGGGAACGGGAGGGGCTTCTTTGTTTTTGGGCTCTACTCTACTCAACGTCTCGGACCGGACGAGAGGCTGAAAGCCCCATGTGAGTGTGACGCGGTGCGAACACAGCCTAACCTCTGACATGTTGGCCAAGCAATGAACTGGGACGGCGGGGCCACAAGCCACCGGCTGTTTTTTGACTGGTATAGGTAGCCTAGGAATAGGATACTCCGCAGGAGTGGGCAGGTGGCGTGGTACAAGGACAAAAAAAAACGCCAGTGTGCTGGCAGGATATATGGGCCACCTGTAACGGCGGCAGGGTCATCTTTTTTGACTGCACGGCTAGGGTTCACCTGACACGTCGCGTACGTCCGTGCTCTCGGCGTCTTCCAAATTTTCTCATCCCAATCCTGCCCCTAATTAATCTCTCCTTCCCCTTCCCACTAATTTTGTTTCTGGTTTCTTGCGCTGGCCTCCTCGTATCTCGCTGCCAGCCATAAATCCTTTCATGCCACGTTGTCGGACATCTTTTTTAGAAATTTTTACTGCTAATATTATTATTTTTAAGATAATTCATAACATAATATAAAGATCTGGTTACAGGACACGTAAGCACGACATTGCAGTACTTAAAGGATAGAATAATCCTAAGAAATAAACAGCGCGTGTCCCTCTCATTCGGCGCGACCGAGACGACCACCAATAGAGAGAAGACAGCCGAGCTCAATACGGTTCCATCACTGATATGCAGCTTTACGAACCTTCAAAATAGTTTGTCGTCGAATGAATTAGGTTGGGGCAACGTCTCCCCAGACACGCATCGAACTCTAGAACTGACATCCTCCACAACTACAACGTTGGAGGAGTAAACCAGAACTGTCACCAACCAACCACAAACCCACCACAAGATGCATCATCTTCCAGCTGTCAACTGCGCACGCATCCGTCTGCTCGTAGTCCCGGATGACAAATCCTCCCTGCTCCACCATGACGTCGGAGACAACGCCGTAACCCCCCCTGGACATAGCAGAAGGAGAGACACACCTGATGGGATCGCCACTAACGCCTCGCCGACACCATCCATGAACCCTAACGCCACCGATCTGAAAGATCGACAAACACACGATGCCATCAACACCGAGACATCGCCATGAAGGACGTCGCTGGTGTGGGAGTGGAGTTGGGACAGATTTATTCATCGGGGCGCCGCTCCCACCACCCAACGCCACACCACAGCCTACAAAACCAAACCCTAACTACAAAACGGAGGGTCCCCTTCCCTCCTGTCGCCGGAGCAGCAGTCGGAGGGAGAGGGGACCATCACCCTGGCCGGTGGAGATCGGGGTTAGAAAGTCCTCTCCCTAGGTGCCAACCTCCTAGCGGCGACTAGGTTAGGAAAACTTTGGCAGTTCGGCTTAGTACGTTGGTACGTCAGCTGCAAACCATCGCTCCCGCATATGCTCGCTCGATCGCCCGCACGTCCATGTGTAGCCCATCTACCATACCCCTTGGCCCAGCCCGGCAAGAAAATTAGGCCAAACAAAAACGCCACGGGCTGCTCATGTGTTCTCTCGTGTGGTGATGCCCTAGGACGGTCGTCGCCCCCCCCCCCCCCCCCCCCGAGGAACTCGTGCCACCCCCGACAGCCGCCTCCAGCAATTGACGCTGCTCTTAGCTCTCTCAAAGACGGTCGCGTCTCGAGCTAATGACAGGGATTGGTGGATGGAATTTTGGCGATGTTTGTTGACGCCGCTAGACTTCGCGCCTTCCTCCTCTCGACGTCGTCATTTCCCTTGTTGCCGCCCCTCCGCACTCCCGGTGACAACCGCATCGAAGAGGTCATCCAGCTACATGACTCCACGCACGACGACCCACAGCCACAGTTTGTGACCGATATCCAACATGGCAGAGTCATCCATGGTGGCTGAGAGGACGATGAAGATAAGGAGCGAAGGGAACAATCCTGGGAGAAGGCGGAGAAGGGAGCTTTCCAAAACCACTACGAAAACCACGAGTTCATTGCCGTCGGGGCAAGATTTTCATCTCTCGTGTTGTTGCATCTACTGCCGGGGTGAAAGTATAGTATGGGCACCTAGAGGGGGTGAATAGGTGCTACGAACAATTTTAATTTTTCTTTCACAATTAGGCTCGACACAAAGGTAAATTCTCTAAATGATGCAACTACGGTGAATTTACCTATATGACAAGGATAACAACAAACACAATACAAGTGCAAGTAAAGGGCAAAGGGAACGAGGTAACCGATATGAAGCACGCGAAGACACGATGTAGTCCCGAGTTCCTCCTTGTTAAGAGAGTACGTCTCGTTGGAGGGGTGTGAGCTCGCCACGAAGGCCTACTCAACGCCACAAAGGCCTCACCCTATTCTCCGATGAACCCCGCCACAAAGGCCTAGTCCACCTTCCACTATTGATCCCCTTTGAGGCGGGAATCGAATCTTTTACAAACAACTTGGGGCACACACCCACAACCAAATTGGGGGATCCCAACAATCATGAATCACCAAGAGTAGCAACATGCCTAGGTTCTCCATAAGAGGAAACCCTAGGCTAGATCCCTCGAGCTAGAGAGGGGGAAATGAAGAACGGCTTGGTGAAGATGTAGATCGGGGCCTTCTCCTTCAATCCTTCAAAGATCTTCGAGTTTGGTGGGAGGGATTGGGAGTTAATGCGGATTTGGTGAGCTCTTAAATGCTATTGAATGTCAAGGGGAAGAATAAGAGCTCAAGGTGGAAGAGGAGGGGTATTTATACCCCCTCTTCAAATCTAGCTGTTTGGCTGGAAAACAGGTACCGGAATATCCGGTCTAAGTTTGGACCGGAATATCCGGTTGGGATATTTCCACCGAGTTCGTTGACTTAAACCGGATTATCCGATTGCCTCTGAATAATTCGGTACGAATAATCCGGCTGGCTTCTGTCTTGCGCAGACAGCTGAACCGGATATTCCGGCTCCTCCAAAATAATATGGTACAAATAATCCGGTTCACATCTGTGAGTTTCAACTCCGGTCCTTAGCCGATTTTTGAGCAGAAACTCTTCAACTGGAATATACGGTATGGTTTGAATAATCCGGTACCAATAATCTGGCTCATCTCTGTCCCAAACTGGACCCAAACCATCCTAACCGAAATATCCGGTTTCTCTGAATAATCTGGTTGCTCACTGTCCCAAATCACTTAGCCTGATCTTCACCGATCTTTTCGGTGATCGATGCCGATGTTAAGTATAACATCTGCACACTAAAAATCTCGATAAATAATGTACTTAGTATTGTTAACTAACACACAAAACACCGGGAAAAAATGCCTTTCAAGGGGGAAACCGCAAGGCGTGAAGGCACGCGATCGACCTGCATCTGATGTACGACTATTTGTGAGAAACTAATCTTTAGTTTGTTTGTTCTTGAATCATTGCCCATCATATGCTTGTTCTAATGCACCCTAGGACGCTGTACATTTTGTTTGTTAGTCGTACTATTGTGCTCTTGTGTAGTGTAGATGGTGTCGTGGCTCTAAGGATTAGTTGTTGAACATGGGTTTTGATAGTGTCGCTTCTGATTCTGCAGGTGCTTTTCTAGATGGTGCATCTACTCTTTTTTATTTGCTTTTGTAACACATTATAGTTGGTAAATATGTGTAGTGATGATTCATATATCTCCAGTATACTCTCATGTTGTGTTTTATGCACTCGCTCTACACAACTTAAAAAATGCTAGGGAAATTTAGGCCAAACGGGGGGCAACTTACAACTTAACATACCTAACATGGATTTTGTGTAGTTTATTAGTTACAGTAGCAGTTAGTAGAGATGGTTTGCACCCGGCTGATCATCCAACGTATTTTATCTGGAGAAATGAAAATCACACAATTTAGCATGCTTCTATTTGGTTTTCTTTCTTTCGATTGCTTCTGTGGTGAGTTCATCTCAGCTTCCTTCAGTTGTTCACATTCATCGCTCTATTTTGTCCTAACTTTATTAACTCCTTATGCATGGTTCTTTAGGGTTGTTCATAGTGGAGTTGAAAGTACACAATGGTCAACTAGAGGGGCGGGTGAATAGGTGACCTACAAATTTTAATCTTTTTTCACTTTTAGATGGGCTTTAGCAAGTAAACAACTTGGTTATCTAGATGTGCAACTAGGTAGACACCCTATGTGATAAACAACAAGTATGCAACGGAAGTAAAAGCAAGGCACAAGATAACCACAAGTGAAAAACACGGAGACAAGGATATGTTTCCCGTAGTTCCTTCTTGAAAGAAGTACGTATACGTTGGAGAGGTAGGGAGCCACCTAGGCACTCCTCAATAGCACGGTTGTGCATACCTTGTTCTCCTTGAGCTTCTCCGATGAGGAAGATTCTCGTTTCCACTATGAGGTCGACTTGAAGGCGTTGACCAAACCTTTACAAGGGGGTTAAGGCTACTCCACAAGTGAGATGGAGGCTCTCAACAATCTGAAGCTTCTTGCTACAAAAGCTACAAGCACTAGGGTTTCTCTAGGATGACAAAGCAACCAAGAGATTACAAGATCCCAAGGGGTATGGTATGGGAAAACACTTTTTGGCTTGGTAGAAAGGTAGATCTAGGCCTCCTCCATGAGATCCTTGAAGGGCATCGAGTTTGGTTGGAGGAGGAGGGAGATCGGGGCGTTTTGAGCTCTTGAACAATGGATGAGAGAGAGGAATGGACGAACTAGCTGTCTAGAGGAAGAAGACAACTATTTATAGCCTTCTCCAATTTCTGACCATTGCAGAACACCAGGGCCGAGATATTTCGGGGTTAGGACCGGAAAATTTCGGGGCAGACAGGCCGGACATTTGAAATATCCGGGGGGCGGATTTTTGAATAATCCGGGGCCGGAATATTCCGGCCAATAATCCGCCCCTATCTCTGCAAGCGGGCAACAACACCACGCTGAAATTTCTCTAAGGACCTGAGGGCCGGATATTTGCCCCGGAATATTCCGGGCAAATTTCCGCCCCTCCTTCTGCGTGCGGGCACCTACGACTCCTCCAATTTCTGCTAAGGACCTGAGGGCCGTATATTTGCCCCGGAAATTTCCGGGAAAATTTCCGCCTCTGCTTCTGTGCGCGGGCAGATGGAGTCAACCACTTCGTCGTTTGAATAAATCAAGGGGCCGGAATATTCCGGTGCTGGGGCCGGATATTCCGGCCAATATCCCCCGGAAATTTCGGGGCCACCACCTGAATAATCCGGCTGCAGTTTTCTCCTTCTTCAGAAATCTTTTGTGAA
The DNA here is from genome assembly GCA_028641055.1 of Alopecurus myosuroides. NCBI lineage: Eukaryota > Viridiplantae > Streptophyta > Magnoliopsida > Poales > Poaceae > Alopecurus > Alopecurus myosuroides. Next base: position 391,752,070 of record CM054057.1, read on the forward strand.
ATTCTCCGAGAGTATTATCGTTAATCATATGAGAGACCAGCTGTATACACTTAAACAACATTGTTAGTAGAGGGGATAACAGTGTTGTTATTATCACCAAAATCATTAGAGGGATCATGAGCTTTCAATCTCCCCCTTTTTGGTGAGTGATGACAACACGTGTATTTGCATAGAGATAATCTAACAATGCGATAGAAAGTAAACATCATGGATAGGCATATATAGGAGACATGCCTCCCAATAATATGAGTTCACACAAACGAATCCACGAATAACGAGCACGAGTGAAACGAAGTTCGAAAAACGCACGAAGAGATGAAAAAAGATAAAAACGAGGAAACCCACCCTAGCTAATCCCCCGCGATCTCTAGATCTTCTCCCCCTTTGGCATCAGGATACCAAAAAGAGAGAAGAATGCACTACGCCCCAAGGAACAAGCTCTAAGAATGGGTGTCTTCCTCCTCCTCCTCGCTAGTAGTGGCAATGTCCTCATCATCAGCAACATCCAGATCCCAGTCCACATCACGGTTGTTCCAGTTGCGGTAAGGAATCCTCTCAGGAAGAGCAACAGGAATATTGGGAATGTTGAGTGTAGTCATGATGGCGTGCTGATTCTCATGAATGTTGCAGAGCTCGACATAGGCATTGTAGTTCTCCTTGTGGATGCACACATTCATGCACATCACCTTCTCAATGGCACGAACTATCCAGGAGCGCTTCTTGGTACCAGGAGGAGCGGGACGCATGCGAGGATCACGGTGGCCCTAACCGGTAGCATCGACATCATCAGTAGCTTGCTGAGTGTGAGCACTCTTCTTGTATAGCTTCACGTCCTTGTGCGACTCACAGTCCATCTCAAGATCCTCACGCATTTCAGCAGGGTACCGGGACTTGATGAGCTTCATGATGTAGGGAGCATACGGAGGCACTTTGCGGTGGAAGAGAGCAAAGTGGAACTCGTTGAAGATGAAATCCATCACATCAATCTTGTGGCGCTCAGTGTCCTCAGGATTACCCTCAGTGAATGTTAGGAAGGAATGGTGCATAAGGTTCACCAGGCCGCCATAGATCTCATCATTGTTGCCACCACTAGGGGCAATGCTCTCCCTGAACATACGCGGAAGGATGTCATAGATAGGATAGAGACCCTTGGCAGATCCCACAGTGCCACGAGGACCATACAGCTCAATCAGCTTGTTCTTCTCATACTCCATCCCGTGAATGTGCATGCGAGTACCCTGAGGAACATTGAGGCCAGCAAATGGGTATCCAAGCTCAGCAGCAAAGTCATGGAATGTGGCGGTGAGAAAGTGCAGGCCAGACATCCAGGACATGCCAATCTCCTCAGACTCATCAAATACCAGGGTGGCGAAGAACTGCTGGATGAAGGTGGTATTGTAGGAGCATTGGGTCTCCATGAGATGGCGCAGTCCCAGAAGCTCAGCAAGATTGACAGAGTTGTTGAAATACGCAGGGTTGGCAGCCATGTGGGCAAAATTGATGTATTTCATTGGGCAGATAGGCTTGCTCATCACAGTGTAGAATTGCTTGAATAGAGTCTCCTGCTCAGCATGCCAGAAGCAAGAATCAATGGTTGGGTCTTGAGGACCCTCTGTGTACCAGGCCTTGGCGCGCCATGCCTTGAACTCGGCTACAGACATGGTGGCCACATTGAGAACAGTCTTGCCCTGTTGCTTGCGGGCCCTACGAGCTGCCCTGTCAGCATTGCGCTCCCTCTCATAGGCTTGCTCCTCATCACGCTGGCGGCGACGAGTCTCAGCCTCAACAAACACTCCCTCATCATCCTTCCTGAAATTGCGCCACCTCTTGCGAGAGCTAGTCACCTTGCTGGGCCTAGAGCTTGAACCATCTGAGAGAAAAGCAAAAGAAGCCGCAAAGAAAAAACAACAAAACATCAAAACGGGGACTCACAACTTAGTAGAGTGGAATAGGAGATCTCTGTTAAAGATTCAGGGTAGGCGGGATATCCCGGCCACTGATGAAATTTTCGGGGGGCGGAAATTCCGGCCTGGGGGACGGAAATTTCCGACCCTCGAAAATTTGCATTACGGCTGAGAATCAGGCCTGCCACGAATCTAAAATAACAAAGCGGAGCGGTGGAGGGGGAACAATATGAGATTTATAAGACTAGTAGACGGTCGTCCCACCCCAAAACTCCTAGAAGATGAAGGAACCAAGATCTAATCATCCGACAACCCTAGATCACGGAGAAAACATGGCACATACTGGGATCCATGGGGATGAGTCACGGGCGTGCGGTATCTTGATCCACAAAGGTGTGGTGACCCAACACACCACTGCATGTGTAGTGTGCAAGTCGATGACATAATACTCACAGAAGGACTTATCCGTGAATATTACATCCCTCAGAGTAGTACAACAGAAACACAGCGGGACCAGGTAAAACTATAGGATACAAACTTCATTACAAAATCTTGAGAATCTCCCTGATGAATCAAGAAGATGTCCTGCAAATGAAACATCAGAAGAAGCAATTCGAAGCTCCAAGCCGGAGAAGAACTCTAGCTCAGAACTAATCCACTACGGCTGATGTCAGCCCTAAAATATGGCTTGTAATTGCTAAGTCCAAGAATGGACTCTACTTACACCTTGATAGCTTCTCCTCCATCAGCGTTGTTGGTGATGATGCGTTACTGGCTAAGTAGTATAAGACTCCACCTAGCTTCATAAGGTAAAGATGGCTTCACGATGACGACTTCCATAGGCTTCAACTCTAAGCAAGGGGTCAAACGGGATAGAATGAGTAACGAGCGTTACTCAGCAAGTTCATGATATATAGTGGGTGGTTGATGCACTAACTACAGCTTTAGACTCGGAAGAGTCATAAGCTAATGCAAGGTTTTGTAAAACTTTCTTCAAGAGGTTGCTTTTACTTCTGAAAACTATGCCCGCCAGACCATCACAGGGCTAGAACTTCATGGAGTTGCCTTTCCTGTAGCGTTCGCAGTTCCTTCCCGGAACAGGGGGTAACATGCCACATCCTTTTACACTCTGCAGAGGTGCGTTACTTTACCCATGGACGACCAAGACCATGTTGCACAACCAGGCTCGAGATCCTGTCCACTCCCACTCAGGTGTGGGGCCTGGTAGTTGGTCCAAGCCAAACCGTGCTTCTCCGCACAACGCATGCCCACCCATTTCTGCCAGCAGGTTGAACGCCTGATTCCACCCCTCACGATGGAGATCTACGCGCCCCTGGCAGACACTCATAGACCCCAGAGCCCGTGGGACGTAAGGGCTCCCACCCATGTGCATGTAGTCTCGCAAGACCTACAGCGTACGTCTCTGGCAGTCCGTTGACATGCGAACGAGAAAAGTATCACGGCTGACTTACTCCCCCCATAGAAGACCCATGGTTAACGCGGTATTTACGGCGCACCGAGTTCTGACGGCATTTGTGATTAGTTCCTAGGTAATACGTTCCCATGCAGATGGAACCTTCCTTTGACCTATTCATCTTACCATGGTTCCATCCGCCCACCAAACAGAACACTACCACTCGGGTAGTCATTCAATTAGTCATATTATTATAAAAATAGGATCATGCATTCTTTTGAGAGTAGGTGATAAGACGATAGGGTTTTTTGCAATTAGTTTGTTATGAAGTACTGCTAAGGATATGAACAAGTGATGAACTTGCCTGAGATTGAAATAATGACAATAATAATCCAGGTCTTCGGGGTTCGAGGGTTGTGTAGAGAAATCCAAACATCTGAAAGATAGCAAAGTAGTCCCGGTAAGGACTACAGAAAACACTGGCAAGATGATATATGCATAGTAATGAGATGCATCGTGAAATCCCCTGGAAAATACCCCAACTTACAAGTGTAAGCCACGTTTGAAACGATAACGTATTCACACAATTGTTAGGTGACTTAGGGTTGTTTCATTATTTGTGGTGATGTTGTTAATTCTTTTAGGCTTAAGTGTGTTTCACTTTTATTGAACAAACACTTGCTATCATGTTTAAGTAGAAGTTTTATACATGGTTAGGCAACAAGACAATAGCACATGGTAAACAATTATTGAAAAGGTAACAAACATGTTTGGTTTTATATTCCAAAAGTGTAGAGCTAATGACAATGAGTTTAGTTGAAAATGATGAACTAGTACATCTAACTCTATCATCACAATACTTGCTAATAACTTGTGATGATAGGTTTTATAGGTGTGAAAATGTGTGGTTTTATTAATAAGGAAATAATTTGTGGCAGTTATTTCTTGTCATAATGAAATATAATGGAGTTTCAGTAAATATTTAGAAACAAGTTTATAAGCTCCCCAAAATGTTTTGTGTTTGATATATTTGAGTTGAGAATGTTTTTCGCTTTAATTTGGTATATCATTTGAAAGTTTCTGAAAAGATTTGAATAACTTATTAATTTATTGATTTTAAATGAATTAAATGATTAGGCACAACATTGCACTTGTAAAAACTTGGTCAAATGACCATGAAAACATCATATATGAATTGTATTAGTCATTTGAAGAATTTTGGTATATAACTTGTATTTTTCTGATTTTATGAATTATTTATTATTTTTCTCAATTTTAAATGATTAGTTTAATTAAAGGAAATGTTTAATTTCAAATTCATCAAACATTTATGAAAAGTTGATAAACATTTAGATTATATTTTTCTAAACATTTCCATATTTTTTTCATATTTTTCTGATAATTATTTTAGTAGTTATTGAATTATTAAGTTTATTCAAATTTCTGTTTTATTTAATTGACAGGTGGGGTCCACCTGTCATAAACCGATTTAATTCAAAAATAAAAGAGAAAGGGAATATGACGTCATGGTGACGTCATGGCTAGGTCATCGGAATTGGGGATTTGTACTGTGGTTTAGCAATCCGTCGATTGAGTGTAAATTGGTTCGATTCAATGGGTCATAGAGCTAGATGAGATCAAGGGGAAGCTGTTGGTGGTGGCAGAATGACCATATGGTCATCGGAGACCTGCCGGCGACGAGGTTTGCGGCGGCCGGCGACGGCATCCGATGAACATTATGCAATTAGCCCGATTTTGACAAATGAAAGACACCACGAGGTGCGCCATCTCACCAGGAGCTCGATGATGAGGTCGGGGTGGCCAGGACTCGCCGGAATCAACCGGAATCAACCGTGGCCTCCGGCGGCTGGTGGTGAAGAAGATGGCCTGATTCGGCCCTCTCCGATCCTCCCAGCAAACGAGCTTCATATGGTAGATAGAGGGCGTCGAGAGGGAGCTCACGGTGGTCTCAGGTCCTCCGGGGATGGCCGGAATCAACGGCAATGGCCGGCGGCCATTGTTTAGGGTTTCGGGTTCCTCGGTTCAATTACAGAGAGGAAGACAGAGAGTGAGCGATAGATAAGAGAGGATGAGGGCGAGTTGGAGGCTTACCCTTCCTCTTATCCGCGCGGGAGCGGCAAGCATGAGGTGGTTGCGACGACATCGGATACGGTGGCACGCCTCTGGCCTTCTGGCCAGAGGTTGAAGAAGAAAGAAAAAATGGATTTTTCTGGATAACCCCCTGGAATGTTTTGCTAATTACCACTAAGCCCTTCTGCTATTGTAAACTGAGAATAGAACCTTGTTTTCAGGGCCTTTTTGTGCACAGAAAAATTATTAAAAATCATATTTAGAATCCTCATCAAAAATACAATCCCACCATGTTTTATTTTGGTGAAATTGATGGAGATATGAATTTCTCACTTAAGTGTTCAATTTAAGGGGTTTTGTTGTTTTCTCTCCATTTCATTTATTAAATGGCTTTAAATTATTTTTAGGTATAATTATTATGATCACACACAACAACCATGTTGTTAACAAGGTAGTATAACTTAATTGGATAATTTTAGATACAATTCTTTTTAGAAAATAATTTGGTAACACTACTTGGTAGTGTTTTTATATATGATAATGAAATGCACCCAATTAGGGAATTTTATTCCATGTCATACCAAATTATTTTGAGTAAGAAATGGATTTGTTTTCTGTTATGAGTTTTATTATTTTCCTAATTGAAACTCTTAGCAAGTTTGGTTGACCTTTTACTGAGGTGGGTGTAATCCATATTTTGTTGTTTTAGGTACATGATCAAGTGGAAAACATGTGTCTCTTTGGAACTTATTTGTTTGTTTTTCACCAGTTTCCAAATGGGGATATTATCTCATGTTGTTTGAGAACATGTAATAATTTACATGGTTACATGCAGATGAGTTATTGTTATCATCTGTAAGTCTTACATGTGACAATGGTTTGGAAAACAAGGTTTTAAGCTTGTTTTCATCTACCTCCACATATCAAGACATGTGGATGTGATGGCTTTGTTGTTATCCCATACTTGATAATTATTTCCCTTAAAGATATTATTATGAGTGCCTTATCTGTGATGAGCTTGACAGAGGTTATTGATTCTCTATTATATCCTCATGATTCACTGGATAAATTCTTATGTTCCCTTACTAAGGCAGTGTTGCTTCATGATCTTCTATTGCTTGATGTTCTTCTCTCCAGCTGCTACTAGTCTTCTGGTACTGCCTTTGTCCATTGCAGGTAGGTTCCGCTCTTGGTTTCCAACCTCAACTGTCTCACCATTGTGGTGAAAACAGCCAGTAACTCCAAGTAAAGATTTTTCTTAGATGATTATAGAAGAATGTAGGGTTATTTATGACATCAAGTTGCTATATGCATATAAGTAGAATTTGTTAACAAGTGGATCAGACTTGCCTCCAAATTACTAATCATATACAATAGGCTGAGATGTTCTAGGTTATTCAACCTTCTGTTTGTTTGTGTATGACACTCAACTGTTTGAGTATACAAAAGTGATCTGTTAACAAGGTAGCTAGTCTTGTTATCAAACTACTTCTATATAACACTAACATTGGGGTATCACACTCTTTCAAGAGAGTTAATAAGATCATATCAAGATATAAGAGTTTCCAATCACTCTTGTAGTAGATTGGAATGGCACTTCTAGAACAATCTGAAGAATCCTTCTGTAGATCTTCTTGTGATAGTTCCTCTTTTCTTATGGATTGCTTCTCTTGAAGAATGTCTTAAAGAGGAACAGAGAATAACAAGATAAAATGATCTAGACAAAATAATAAGATCTAGATTAAGAGTTAGCTCATACTTTTATTATCCTTCCATATACTACTTATTTTATTTCCCAAAAGATAGATACTTGTTTCATACATGATTGGTTTTACTTAGCTATCAATCCAAATCCTCTAACAGAGGTTATAACTTGTGTTACTCTATACTTGTATACATAGATAATTTAGTTGTTGAATTGTTGAATTTGAATAGGAGTGTGGAGTGCTAATGAAATGATAACTTAAATAATGAGTTGATCAAATGGTTCTTTGATGTATTGAGATTTAATATGCTCCCTTATATAAGGTGAAGGAGACATTGAGCATATGAAAGTTATTGAGCTTAATTACTTTGATCATGGTTGTTATTTGATATTCTTCATTTGTATTCATGATGAAGACATGTAGTTTTGGAAAGATCATAGGTAATGATCAAGGTTTAACAGTAGTTTAAGAAGATTTAATTCTTATCTTAGGTACTTCTTTTATGGTTGAGGAGATATGTACATATTCGATACATATGTTAATACAATTATCAAGTCATTTACCACTTGTGGGTTTTGAGTTAACACTAGTTGGTATCACTTATGTTCTATTGAACCATTGTTATAAGATTGTAAAGGTGCACTCAGTAGTTATTAGATGATTAAGGAACATGTTGTGTGAATGGTTGATGACTTAAAGAGTTCATGATTAGAGGATGTATTATCTCTTCTGTTGTGATGGTTCACTGGTGTATTACTAGCTTGTGGAAGTGTGATCATTAGCTATGTGATTTGGATACTCACCCCTCTTTGAGTTCTAGATACCTACTGAATCATCCCAAGTCACTTATAAACTTGAGGTTAGGTTGTTGACAGTTTGTTTTAGTCAAAACCAATTTATGGTTTGTGTAACCAAATGATTTAGTGTCTTAGGATACTTGTTATAAAGATCACTCCAAATGTACTCTTAACTAGATGAACTAGACCTATTTCATCATGTCAAGTGAAACTTTGGTAACTTTGATTCGTTTAAACTTTCGCGCCAAAATTTCCCGTACTTTTAGATGCATGCTCTGCAAATGCACATATTAAATTTAGATCCTTATAACTTCCCAAACACTGGGATGTTACAGTATCTCCCCCTTAACAAGAACTTCGTCCTGAAGTTCAATCTCTCTCACGTAAAGATAGGTAGAGAGAACTTCTGTAGACCGTTGAATCTTCACATCTGTTTCTTGTGTTGACCTTGGCATGTGGAGCCCCTTGTCTGGATTGTTCACCTTCCACTTTCTTGCGTAATGATCTAATATTTAGCCTGTTGCTATGACAACTCTATTTTCTTTCTAGGCCTTCATTATGGTTTCACGAAGAACACGTGGTATTTCCACCACATAGTGGATACCAAGTTTCGTTCTCCGATGAAAAGGTATGGTTTCCTATCCCTCACAACTTTCTGAAGAACATTTGGTACATTCACCAGGTGATGAATAACCAATACGATTCTTCCGATACACTGGATATTGTCTATGGTTTGGACTCCTTTTGGTTCAATCTAATGGTCTCAAGATAAAGATTTTTCAAAGAAACTTGTACAAAGTAGTGTACACTTACTTACACTCTTCTAATTAGTAGAAATATCTTCGAGTTTCCTCGAGTTTTAACTTTTTTCCTATAGGTGACTATAACCTATTCCATTGGTTACTACCTATGGTTCTTCTATATCTTTGGGTTTTGACTTCTACGGGATGACTCTATAAGTTAACTTATCGAACTTCTACATATTTACTTCTAGGATATAACTACTCATGTGATTTTCTTGGCATAACTTGTGGTAGCTCACCAACTCCAAACAAGATGTGAATGTGGTCCATTCCCATCAGTGGCTTTATTGTCTTCTGCCTTCTTGCCTTCCTGGTCTTCCAGAGCTGTTGTGATTGTTTCCATCTGCTGATTACTCAGATCGCTCTCATTCTAATCCTTTACCCTCTAGACCAGTAACATCAAGATAGAACTCAATGTCTGCACATGCATTTGCACATCAAGTTCCAACTTCATGTACAGATCTAGTCAATCAAAGATCCAAATAAGATCCAATAAATTCCAAATGCAGTTATCACTCATGCATCAAAAGCCTGTGAAATAAAAGTACTTAGAGTAAATCATCTCAAGTACCAAGGCTCTTAAATGCTATACACTACAAGTAGGTATATAGTACTTTATAATCCTAATCTACAAAACCACTTTTTAGCTTGGTAATTACTCCAGTTGCATGACTTGCTGCAATGGAATAAACCCAAACAACATAATCCTATAGTAGTTGTTGTCTAACTTGGTTCCATATAGGACTAAGCACCATGTAAATTGAAGTGCTTCATGTTTATCATGATAAGCTTCTCATGGAATTTGTTGATCCTTCATGGTGTTGATCACATCGTAGGAGTAGTGATGTAGCTTCCATCAATGCTGATGCCTTCTCCTAATTCTATTCTATACTATAGTGATTCACCTCTGGACTTGATAACTAAGGATATGGTATATACCCCATAGGTACCATGGTCCAATGACTCTTCATGATTCTCAAGTATACCTAATTGTTAGCTCCTATACCTATTCTATACCATGTTCTACTCCATCCTATTATTTCATAGAATGGGGTAATCATATGTGGGACTTGGTCATCTCTGACTATGTCAGAACACTCTTTTTCTCAATAACACTGGTACACACTAGACTTCTAACTATTCATACCTAGGTATAAAGAAAATAGGTAAGTAGATTTACTCAAGCTGAATAAGACATTCTATACAAGCATGACTATATCATTCTCAAGTGAATGATCATCATAGTTGTAGGAAATGTGGTTTAGATAAGATGGCTTCCTATAGACTTTACCAACCTACAGATCTCCTAAAAGGTTTTAAACCTAAGGTCTCTTCGCTCTGATACCATCTGTGGTGACCCAACACACCACTGCATGTGTAGTGCGCAAGTCGATGACATAATACTCACAGAAGGACTTATCCGTGAATATTACATCCCTCAGAGTAGTACAACAGAAACACAGCGGGACCAGGTAAAACTATAGGATACAAACTTCATTACAAAATCTTGAGAATCTCCCTGATGAATCAAGAAGATGTCCTGCAAATGAAACATCAGAAGAAGCAATTCGAAGCTCCAAGCCGGAGAAGAACTCTAGCTCAGAACTAATCCACTACGGCTGATGTCAGCCCTAAAATATGGCTTGTAATTGCTAAGTCCAAGAATGGACTCTACTTACACCTTGATAGCTTCTCCTCCATCAGCGTTGTTGGTGATGATGCGTTACTGGCTAAGTAGTATAAGACTCCACCTAGCTTCATAAGGTAAAGATGGCTTCACGATGACGACTTCCATAGGCTTCAACTCTAAGCAAGGGGTCAAACGGGATAGAATGAGTAACGAGCGTTACTCAGCAAGTTCATGATATATAGTGGGTGGTTGATGCACTAACTACAGCTTTAGACTCGGAAGAGTCATAAGCTAATGCAAGGTTTTGTAAAACTTTCTTCAAGAGGTTGCTTTTACTTCTGAAAACTATGCCCGCCAGACCATCACAGGGCTAGAACTTCATGGAGTTGCCTTTCCTGTAGCGTTCGCAGTTCCTTCCCGGAACAGGGGGTAACATGCCACATCCTTTTACACTCTGCAGAGGTGCGTTACTTTACCCATGGACGACCAAGACCATGTTGCACAACCAGGCTCGAGATCCTGTCCACTCCCACTCAGGTGTGGGGCCCGGTAGTTGGTCCAAGCCAAACCGTGCTTCTCCGCACAACGCATGCCCACCCATTTCTGCCAGCAGGTTGAACGCCTGATTCCACCCCTCACGATGGAGATCTACGCGCCCCTGGCAGACACTCATAGACCCCAGAGCCCGTGGGACGTAAGGGCTCCCACCCATGTGCATGTAGTCTCGCAAGACCTACAGCGTACGTCTCTGGCAGTCCGTTGACATGCGAACGAGAAAAGTATCACGGCTGACTTACTCCCCCCATAGAAGACCCATGGTTAACGCGGTATTTACGGCGCACCGAGTTCTGACAGCATTTGCGATTAGTTCCTAGGTAATACGTTCCCATGCAGATGGAACCTTCCTTTGACCTATTCATCTTACCATGGTTCCATCTGCCCACCAAACAGAACACTACCACTCGGGTAGTCATTCAATTAGTCATATTATTATAAAAATAGGATCATGCATTCTTTTGAGAGTAGGTGATAAGACGATAGGGTTTTTTGCAATTAGTTTGTTATGAAGTACTGCTAAGGATATGAACAAGTGATGAACTTGCCTGAGATTGAAATAATGACAATAATAATCCAGGTCTTCGGGGTTCGAGGGTTGTGTAGAGAAATCCAAACATCTGAAAGATAGCAAAGTAGTCCCGGTAAGGACTACAGAAAACACTGGCAAGATGATATATGCATAGTAATGAGATGCATCGTGAAATCCCCTGGAAAATACCCCAGCTTACAAGTGTAAGCCACGTTTGAAACGATAACGTATTCACACAATTGTTAGGTGAATTAGGGTTGTTTCATTATTTGTGATGATGTTGTTAATTCTTTTAGGCTTAAGTGTGTTTCACTTTTATTGAACAAACACTTGCTATCATGTTTAAGTAGAAGTTTTATACATGGTTAGGCAACAAGACAATAGCACATGGTAAACAATTATTGAAAAGGTAACAAACATGTTTGGTTTTATATTCCAAAAGTGTAGAGCTAATGACAATGAGTTTAGTTGAAAATGATGAACTAGTACAGCTAACTCTATCATCACAATACTTGCTAATAACTTGTGATGATAGGTTTTATAGGTGTGAAAATGTGTGGTTTTATTAATAAGGAAATAATTTGTGGCAGTTATTTCTTGTCATAATGAAATATAATGGAGTTTCAGTAAATATTTAGAAACAAGTTTATAAGCTCCCCAAAATGTTTTGTGTTTGATATATTTGAGTTGAGAATGTTTTTCGCTTTAATTTGGTATATCATTTGAAAGTTTCTGAAAAGATTTGAATAACTTATTAATTTATTGATTTTAAATGAATTAAATGATTAGGCACAACATTGCACTTGTAAAAACTTGGTCAAATGACCATGAAAACATCATATATGAATTGTATTAGTCATTTGAAGAATTTTGGTATATAACTTGTATTTTTCTGATTTTATGAATTATTTATTATTTTCTCAATTTTAAATGATTAGTTTAATTAAAGGAAATGTTTAATTTCAAATTCATCAAACATTTATGAAAAGTTGATAAACATTTAGATTATATTTTTCTAAACATTTCCATATTTTTTTCATATTTTTCTGATAATTATTTTAGTAGTTATTGAATTATTAAGTTTATTCAAATTTCTGTTTTATTTAATTGACAGGTGGGGTCCACCTGTCATAAACCGATTTAATTCAAAAATAAAAGAGAAAGGGAATATGACGTCATGGTGACGTCATGGCTAGGTCATCGGAATTGGGGATTTGTACTGTGGTTTAGCAATCCGTCGATTGAGTGTAAATTGGTTCGATTCAATGGGTCATAGAGCTAGATGAGATCAAGGGGAAGCTGTTGGTGGTGGCAGAATGACCATATGGTCATCGGAGACCTGCCGGCGACGAGGTTTGCGGCGGCCGGCGACGGCATCCGATGAACATTATGCAATTAGCCCGATTTTGACAAATGAAAGACACCACGAGGTGCGCCATCTCACCAGGAGCTCGATGATGAGGTCGGGGTGGCCAGGACTCGCCGGAATCAACCGGAATCAACCGTGGCCTCCGGCGGCCGGTGGTGAAGAAGATGGCCTGATTCGGCCCTCTCCGATCCTCCCAGCAAACGAGCTTCATATGGTAGATAGAGGGCGTCGAGAGGGAGCTCACGGTGGTCTCAGGTCCTCCGGGGATGGCCGGAATCAACGGCAATGGCCGGCGGCCATTGTTTAGGGTTTCGGGTTCCTCGGTTCAATTACAGAGAGGAAGACAGAGAGTGAGCGATAGAGAAGAGAGGATGAGGGCGAGTTGGAGGCTTACCCTTCCTCTTATCCGCGCGGGAGCGGCAAGCATGAGGTGGCTGCGACGACGTCGGATACGGTGGCACGCCTCTGGCCTTCTGGCCAGAGGTTGAAGAAGAAAGAAAAAATGGATTTTTCTGGATAACCCCCTGGAATGTTTTGCTAATTACCTCTAAGCCCTTCTGCTATTGTAAACTGAGAATAGAACCTTGTTTTCAGGGCCTTTTTGTGCATAGAAAAATTATTAAAAATCATATTTAGAATCCTCATCAAAAATACAATCCCACCATGTTTTATTTTGGTGAAATTGATGGAGATATGAATTTCTCACTTAAGTGTTCAATTTAAGGGGTTTTGTTGTTTTCTCTCCATTTCATTTATTAAATGGCTTTAAATTATTTTTAGGTATAATTATTATGATCACACACAACAACCATGTTGTTAACAAGGTAGTATAACTTAATTGGATAATTTTAGATACAATTCTTTTTAGAAAATAATTTGGTAACACTACTTGGTAGTGTTTTTATATATGATAATGAAATGCACCCAATTAGGGAATTTTATTCCATGTCATACCAAATTATTTTGAGTAAGAAATGGATTTGTTTTCTGTTATGAGTTTTATTATTTTCCTAATTGAAACTCTTAGCAAGTTTGGTTGACCTTTTACTGAGGTGGGTGTAATCCATATTTTGTTGTTTTAGGTACATGATCAAGTGGAAAACATGTGTCTCTTTGGAACTTATTTGTTTGTTTTTCACCAGTTTCCAAATGGGGATATTATCTCATGTTGTTTGAGAACATGTAATAATTTACATGGTTACATGCAGATGAGTTATTGTTATCATCTGTAAGTCTTACATGTGACAATGGTTTGGAAAACAAGGTTTTAAGCTTGTTTTCATCTACCTCCACATATCAAGACATGTGGATGTGATGGCTTTGTTGTTATCCCATACTTGATAATTATTTCCCTTAAAGATATTATTATGAGTGCCTTATCTGTGATGAGCTTGACAGAGGTTATTGATTCTCTATTATATCCTCATGATTCACTGGATAAATTCTTATGTTCCCTTACTAAGGCAGTGTTGCTTCATGATCTTCTATTGCTTGATGTTCTTCTCTCCAGCTGCTACTAGTCTTCTGGTACTGCCTTTGTCCATTGCAGGTAGGTTCCGCTCTTGGTTTCCAACCTCAACTGTCTCACCATTGTGGTGAAAACAGCCAGTAACTCCAAGTAAAGATTTTTCTTAGATGATTATAGAAGAATGTAGGGTTATTTATGACATCAAGTTGCTATATGCATATAAGTAGAATTTGTTAACAAGTGGATCAGACTTGCCTCCAAATTACTAATCATATACAATAGGCTGAGATGTTCTAGGTTATTCAACCTTCTGTTTGTTTGTGTATGACACTCAACTGTTTGAGTATACAAAAGTGATCTGTTAACAAGGTAGCTAGTCTTGTTATCAAACTACTTCTATATAACACTAACATTGGGGTATCACACTCTTTCAAGAGAGTTAATAAGATCATATCAAGATATAAGAGTTTCCAATCACTCTTGTAGTAGATTGGAATGGCACTTCTAGAACAATCTGAAGAATCCTTCTGTAGATCTTCTTGTGATAGTTCCTCTTTTCTTATGGATTGCTTCTCTTGAAGAATGTCTTAAAGAGGAACAGAGAATAACAAGATAAAATGATCTAGACAAAATAATAAGATCTAGATTAAGAGTTAGCTCATACTTTTATTATCCTTCCATATACTACTTATTTTATTTCCCAAAAGATAGATACTTGTTTCATACATGATTGGTTTTACTTAGCTATCAATCCAAATCCTCTAACAGAGGTTATAACTTGTGTTACTCTATACTTGTATACATAGATAATTTAGTTGTTGAATTGTTGAATTTGAATAGGAGTGTGGAGTGCTAATGAAATGATAACTTAAATAATGAGTTGATCAAATGGTTCTTTGATGTATTGATATTTAATATGCTCCCTTATATAAGGTGAAGGAGACATTGAGCATATGAAAGTTATTGAGCTTAATTACTTTGATCATGGTTGTTATTTGATATTCTTCATTTGTATTCATGATGAAGACATATAGTTTTGGAAAGATCATAGGTAATGATCAAGGTTTAACAGTAGTTTAAGAAGATTTAATTCTTATCTTAGGTACTTCTTTTATGGTTGAGGAGATATGTACATATTCGATACATATGTTAATACAATTATCAAGTCATTTACCACTTGTGGGTTTTGAGTTAACACTAGTTGGTATCACTTATGTTCTATTGAACCATTTTTATAAGATTGTAAAGGTGCACTCAGTAGTTATTAGATGATTAAGGAACATGTTGTGTGAATGGTTGATGACTTAAAGAGTTCATGATTAGAGGATGTATTATCTCTTCTGTTGTGATGGTTCACTGGTGTATTACTAGCTTGTGGAAGTGTGATCATTAGCTATGTGATTTGGATACTCACCCCTCTTTGAGTTCTAGATACCTACTGAATCATCCCAAGTCACTTATAAACTTGAGGTTAGGTTGTTGACAGTTTGTTTTAGTCAAAACCAATTTATGGTTTGTGTAACCAAATGATTTAGTGTCTTAGGATACTTGTTATAAAGATCACTCCAAATGTACTCTTAACTAGATGAACTAGACCTATTTCATCATGTCAAGTGAAACTTTGGTCACTTTGATTCGTTTAAACTTTCGCGCCAAAATTTCCCGTACTTTTAGATGCATGCTCTGCAAATGCACATATTAAATTTAGATCCTTATAACTTCCCAAACACTGGGATGTTACAAAAGGGCAGCCAGAGGACGGAGAAGGCAGGCGAGAGGGCCTCCCGGGGAGCTCGGAGGCAGCGGCTGTGGTTGGGGCGGAGTGGAGGCAAGGGGAGGGGAAAAGGATCTGCAAACTCCCCTCCCGTCGCCTATTTATAGCCCCCAGCCCCTTACCCCAGAATATTCCGGTGCTAAAGCCGGAAATTTTCGGGGCCCAGAAATTCCGCCCCAAATGTCCGGTGTGCCTTCTGTGAGGGGGCACGATGGATTTGGGATTGAATTTTCGGAAAATATCGAGCCCCAGAAATTTCCGGGGAATAAGACACGGAATATTCCGGACCCCGGATATTTGCACCGGAAATTTCCGCCCAAAATTCCGGTGTGCCTTCTGTGAGCAGGCACAAGGGAAACGGGGGAAAATTTCTGAGGCAATTATCCGGGGCCGGAAATTTCCGGGCCTTAGGCCGGAATTTCCGGGGTTCCCGCACACACCGAGTTTTTGAAAAATAGGATAAAAGATGTGTCGAATATATATATTGAATAGAGGTATATCAGATGGTAGTCAAAAGTGCCTGATTACCCGGGTGGCCCAACTGGTAGTGGGCTATGGTCCATTGGGCGTCCCAGTAAGCTGACGCACAGAAGCCGGATTCTAGAAGGACCCGGATCACGGCCCACGTGATCTGGTTTGGAGGAGAAGACGGATTCCTTACTTTCCAAGTTAGAGGTTACCGTAGTCTTCTAGGTTTCCTATTCTGTATGCCCTAATCCGGCTATTATATAAAGCCGGACGGGAGATGAGATAACAAAAGACGAAGCCACAGGCTAACTCGCCGAGAAGTTGATCCTCCGCGAATAGCTAAACCTAACCTCACGTTGTAATTGTTTACACAGGCTTTAGTCCTGATTAGTGAGATTGCAGGAGTAGGAACGCCGTATTATTACGACGTACCGAACCTGGGTAAATCCTGTGTCTTTGTCACCAACGCGATCCCGTTTCCCCACGTCTCTACCCGTAGTCTCATGGCACCCCCGTCTATGAAAACTACTACGATGTCTCGACAGTTGGCGCCCACCGTGGGGCAGACGACGTCAGGCGTTAAGTTCCGATCTGGGATACTCGGCGGGATCGGCAGTTCCATAACTGTCGGAAGCTTGGAGTTCGACGACGACGTCGAACGCTTCCTCGACAATGGATCCTACATACCGGCGCAAAATCATCTGGTAAGTGCTTGCGTGTTACCGATTGGATCTGCTAATATCTTTATCGGACTAACTGCAGAGGCCATGGGTTTTGCGGTGGAAGCAAATTCAGCGTCGATGCAAAGGATACACGGTAATTGATAATTGCCTGTATAAACGCAGTACTTCCGGAATTTTTCTGCGGTGTATTTCACCAGAAGAAGGACGAGAAATCCTGCAAGAAATCCATGCCGGAGATTGCGGACATCATGCTCAATCAAAAAGCATAGTTAAAAAAGCATTCCGTGCCGGGTTTTTCTGCCTAACAGCCAAGACAGATGCTGAACACATAGTCAACACATGTGAAGAGTGTCAATATTACGCCAAGCAGACTAATATGCCGGCCCAATCACTCAAAACTATCCCAATTACATGGTCATTTGCGGTCTGGGGGCTAGATATGATGGGACCGTTTAAAACTGCGCGAGGCGGACTTACACATCTACTTGTAGCTGTGGATAAGTATACCAAATGGGTGGAGGCTAAACCCATCAAAAAGCTTGACGGTGTAACTGCCAGAAATTTCATCATTGACATAGTCATGAGATACGGTGTTCCACACATCATAATAACCGATAACAGGACAAATTTCTCCATTGGAGAGTTGGCAAAATATTGCCGACAAACGGGAATTCGCCTAGATCTCGCATCTGTGGCACACCCGCAATCCAATGGACAGGTTGAAAGAATGAATAGCTCAATCCTGCAAGGAATACGCCCAAGACTCGAATCTCCTCTTCATAGAGCAGCTGGAGCATGGGTAGAAGAGCCACCTTCTGTGCTTTGGAGTATTCGAACGACGCCAAACAGGTCAACTGGGCAAACCCCGTTTTTCCTAGTTTATGGTGCGGAAGCTATTCTTCCAACGGACATGATCCATGATAGCCCAAGAGTGCGGGATTTTGACGACTCGGATGCCGAAGAAGCACGACAGGATGCCGTCGATCTCTTAGAAGAGGAACGAGAACTTGTGCTTCAAAGATCTGCCATTTACCAGCAAGGTTTACGACGTTATCATAGTCGGAAAATCAGGCATCGTTCTTTTAAAGAAGGTGACTTAGTGCTGAGATTGGTGCAGCAAAGAAAGCACAAATTGGCCCCAGTATGGGAAGGACCATTTGTAATCAGCAAAGCTATGAAAAATGGGTCATATTATCTTGTAGGTATTCGGGACACGGAAGACGATCCCGAAAAACCGAATCGCAAAAGAAAGAGAAAGATAGATGATGAACTAGGAGAGACAAAGAGGCCTTGGAGCATCCAGCAGTTACGTCCCTTCTATACTTAGTTCAATTTCTATGTAAACATCTTTGAGATCATGAAATAAAGTTGTCGGAATTTTGATATCCATATTTTTACAAGTTTATTATAGTATAAAGCATGATTCCACCTTATCTATTTTCCAATGATCTTACAAAATACTCAATGTTAACCCGAATTGTGCCTGCGTGCTCGGTGTTTAAAAACTGAATGATTTTCAGCCTGCTAACGGCTAAAGGAAACTCGGATTGTGCCTGCGTGCCCAAGTTTCAAAAAATTCCTTACTTTTCTCTAAGTATTATCTGATTGTTTATGTGTTGGGTCACTGGAGCTAGTTAGTAAAAATGCCTTTAGTATGATCCATGTTTCCGAGTTTAAACTGATTGGTTATACCCAGTTACTCGGCATGATGATTCATAATACTATTGAGCCATTTCAAACACTAAGGACAGTTAAACATATAAGCCAGAGAACTTAGAAGACAAAGGAATATTAAAACCCGGAAACCTTGCAAAGAATTTCATAATTAAAACTGCAAAAGGCGGAGTTCTTGTTCATACAAAAGGAATAGAAGCATTACAATATAAATTACATTGTAAAAGTGCAGTAATGCTCCTATTGTCTACTTCCACCATCACGGATCAGGACAGCCCTTTAAGCATCCGAGTCTTCATCGCTGCTGTCATTCTCGGGGGCTTCGGGGATCTCCTCTTCCGGATAGGTGATGGAGATGTTCACTATGGAGGAGATCTTGGTGGCATGGCCTTTGATTTCATCAAAGATGCTGGTTCATTGGTTTTCCGTATATCCTTGAGGGATACCGGACGCCACGCGCCAAGATTTGGCACCAGGGTAATGCATACGCATAAGGCCGAGAGCCATGCGTGCACCACCCCGTGCAGCGGAGCGTAAGGTGGATTCCCTAGATTCCGCCACCTCCATGATCTATACGGCCCCCTTGGGAGCCATTATCCTCATCAAACACCACGTCTATAGCTTCTTCAACTTGTTCGGTGGATTTGTTGTAGACTCTATAGGCGTGAGCGTTTGTGGCATAACCAACAAAGATACCCTCATATGACTTGGTCTCGAATTTTGACAAGCGTTTACCTCTATTACGAATGAAGCACTTGCAACCAAAGACCTTGAAGTATGAAACATCCGGCTTCTTGCCCGTGAGAATCTCATAAGGGGTCTTGTTCAAGATATTGCGGAGATACAACCGGTTGCTAGCATGACAAGCGGTAGATACGGCTTCGGCCCAAAAGTTGTATGGGGAAGAGAATTCTGCAATCATGGTCCTTGCCGCGTCCATTAGTGTCCGGTTCTTCCTCTCCGCCACACCATTTTGTTGAGGGTTATAGGGAGTGGAATATTGATGGGCAATCCCCTCCTCGCTAGGAAATCCCTCCACGGTGTAGTTCTTGAACTCGGAGCCATAATCACTTCGGATCGCCATAATGCTCGTATTGTGTTGGCGTTCCACCAAAGTGATGAACTCGATGACCCTCTTTTGAGTCTCACTCTTCCTCTTGAAGAAGTACACCCAACAATATCTTGAATAGTCATCCACAATCACCAAGCAATACTTCTTGCCTCCAAGACTATCTTATGATAGTGGACTAAAGAGGTCCAAATGAATGAGCTCGAGGATTCTTGAGGTGGTGACGTTGGTCTTGGTGGGGTGGGCTTGTCGTGGGATAATCACGGCAGACGTTACCGGGGGTAACTTATCTTGGGGCAATTCGACTCTGGTGTTTGGGAGAGGGTTTAGCTCAAGGGAAACCATGGTGATATGCGATCTGGTAGCCGACAATCGAGTCGCCGAGTCTCCGATCTGAATATATTATCTCAACTCTCGTGTTACAAAGGATACTCGAATATCTTGTGTTCGCGTGATTGTGTTTAATCTAACCCTAGGGGCCGGCTTATATAATATCCGGACCCCCTGGCTTACCATCCAAGGCATACTCGGAGTCCTACCCGGACACTGCTCACAAACCCTAAGTTTCCCTATCGGAACCCACAAACCGGGTTACGGGGCCTACACTCTTGGGCCTTCTAGAAACTCCTTTTCCCTAAGCCGGATCTTGCGCAGCGTCCTTTGGGCCGAGTTACACCTTGGTGTTAGCCTACCGGGTTATCATCCCTCCATCAGTAGTCCCCAGAATAGCTTGGGCTTCACGGGATCCTCCTCGAAGCGCATGCTATTCCCTGCAAAACAACAAACATACAAGTTCATAGAGACCGGGTTGGGTTGCTTTGATAAACAGCTAGGCCTAACTCCACTTGTGGTCCATATAATAACCCGGTTCTCTCCGAATTCATCTTCATCTTCCCGGGTCAACATTCCGAGGAAGACATAGAAGACCCGGCTCATTTCGTTCGCTAATTAGCCCGGATATCACGGGGATTATTTACTTCCTATCCTTTCCGGATATCGCACACGGGTACTTAACGCATATCCCAAAATTTCCGGGCGGGTATCCCTCCCTTCCGAAATTTTCGGCTCCCGCTTGCTCGTCTAGGTTTCCCCACCCGTGCTTATAAATACAAGCCCAAGGGGGTAACCCTAAACTCAATGTTCCATTTCTCCGCTGTCTCCTTCCTCTCCGGTGCTCTCTTACTCGAGCTCGCAGCCGCGCCGCCACGGAGCCCACGGACGCGCCGCCGGAATCGAGCCGCCGCCAACTGCGCTCGTCCTCGACCCGGGCCGCGCCGCCGTCAGCCTCCGCCGCCGCGCCCTCGAGCTGTCCGCCGGAAAGCCCCGCAGGCCACCGCGGTTGCGCCATCTGCCTCCGCCGCAGCCTCCTCCGGACCTCGCCGGTAAGTTTCCCTCCATGGATTTATCTTCAAGTTTTTCGCTCGGTGCAGATTGGATCTAATTCCGCTCGTAAGTAATCTCCTTGTACCATGCCAATTTGGATTGCACAACTCATTTCTTGCTTATCCAACTGCTCAAAGTAGATTCAGCAATACTCCCCTGTCGCTTGTAGCCATTAATTTCTCCATAGATTTCTCTGCAAATTTCTCGATCTAGACGTAATCTGTCAAGATTTTCCGTAGTTGTTCTTCTATACCCGGATAATCCACTATTTCCGGATCTTCCAGTTACTCTCTACTTAACCATACAACCAACCCTCTTCCATAATTGCTCACTGATACTAGGATTACCTGTAATTTCCGTAACTGCTCGTTGATACTCGGATAACCTATAGTTTCCGTAACTGCTCGTTGATACTCGGATGACCTGTAGTTTCCGGGTCTCAGTTACTCATGTTCTGCACTCTTTTATCCCCTGTTTTGTAGGCCGCACACATGGCTCCCAAGAACAAGGGAAAACAACCGGCCAAAGCTAGGCCAACTCAAGCTATTTCCGCCAACTGGGCTAAGTCCACCATGACCCAGGCCAAGCTGGAGGAGCGTGCCGAGTCAGGCGTCCTTCCTCCTCAAAAGGAGATCCACTGGCGTGTTCCGGGTGATGAAACCCGGCCATCTCCTGGTCCAAATGAGGTAATATGTTTTGTAGAGCACGTGATCCGGGGATTTCGTCCCCCGGGTCACTCTTTTTTCCGCGAAGTCCTCAGCCACTACGGCCTCCGAGTCTTTGACATAGGGCCTAACTCTATGTTGAACATAACTCACTTCATAGTCCTTTGTGAATCCTACCTGTGCATCCCTCCGAACCTTGCTTTATTTATTGAACTATTCCAATGCAAACCGTGCCACGAAAGCGGTGACGGGGCCCTCTTGGCCTGCGGCGGAGTTTCTATCCAACGGCGAAAGAATTCGCCAATACCGACTTTGAGCCTTAACTCCCACGTTAAGCATTGGCAAAAATACTTTTTCTACTGCCGGGACATCTCCCCACCCGGCGAAAAGAAACTGCCGGGTTACTCTGAGGGACTCCTCGATCTTTCTGATACCTTTAATGCCTTCACCTCTGAGTCGGACAGAAAGTCCATGCAGCCCCACCTAGCCAAGATAGCCGTCCTTTCCGCCCAGGGCCTCCTTGGGCTTAATTTGGTCAAGACTTGGGTAGATTTCCGGATTCAGCCCAACTCCATTCGCCCCAAATTGATGTGCGAGTACTCGGGGCACGTCACGGATGCGCTCCGTCATTCTTCAAGGAATTACCCGGGCTGGTGATACAAACAAAATCATCAAAAGTTTCCTGACTGAGAAGGTGGACGTGATCAAGAATATAGCCGGCTTAGAGCCGTATACTCGAGATAACCCGGCGCCTGCGGTAAGATCCGGCACTTATTCTTTTACTCTTGTACTTTTACTTGATACAATTACTAACTCTCACTTTTATGCCTTTACCTCAGGCTGATAGCGCTTTTTGGAACATAGAGACTCCCCCCCACCTCCGAGAACCCGGAAGAAGAAGAAGAGCCGGCTGACACCGAGGAAGGTATCACCCGGGTTTCACCCACTTTACTTTCTGTTAACTAGTTTTCCCACACATTTCTTTTTCCGACTGTGTACCATACTTCTCAGGAATGGAGGATAGGGAGGACAAGGATGACCAGGGAGACCCGGAGGAGACCGAGAGCAACAAGAGCGAGGCCGAGCCGGAAGTTGAAGTCGGGGCCAAGAGGAAACCCCGAGGGGTCGTGTTCAAGGTTCCCTACTCCTCCATGTCCTCCAAACCCTATTCTTTTGCTAATATGCGTGAGCTTAACCAACAACTATCCAACTCACCAAACTTGAAGGATCCTCCTCCAGCCAAGCGCAGGGTGACCCGGAATTCCCCGGGTGATGATCCCCCAACCCGGGTATCCCCACGTCCCCAGCTCGTCGCACTGGTACTTCCCCATCTCACCCTTCCAACTCACCTCAAAGACACCCTTCCCCCAATTATCCATTAGCCGGACAGTTCCGGGTCTCACTCTCGGATCCTGTAACAGCCTCGTCCGCGTCCAGCAGCGAGCTTCCGGCAGATTTCGTGGTGAATGCCGGGTAAGTTACATTTCCTGCTAAGCGATGTACTAGTCCTTTTGATAACCTTCACTTTTTTGCTACTAACCACTTCTCTTTTCTTTCCTTAGCGCCCAGGTCTCGATCAGTGACCCGGATAACATGGATACGGATAACCGGGAGACTGAAGGGCCGGTTGATGATATGGACGCCGCAACTGGCGGTGCTGGTGAAGAAAACCAAGGACAAGACCCCCTGACAGACTCGGCCCGGCAGGAAGCCAGGTCTCCCAAGCCATCTGAGGAACCTGAGGATGACGACATCGAGATCCTGGACACGAGGATGGGCACTCCCAATCCTGACACCCAGGCAGCCCGGGTCTCGACCCCAAAGCCGGAGAAGACTCCTCCTCCGAGTGATCAGGCCGCCGGCTCTTCCGGTACCAAGCCCGAGGATATGACCTTTACCCAGATGCTCGACGCCCTGCACACCTTGAGGGCTGACGAAGAAAATGTCCTAGAAGCCTTGATAGCCAAACATGAGGTAAATCCGAGTAATATTGCCTGTATATTTGTCTAGTCCCCAAGTTTCGAGTGAACTTATTAATAATTTGCTTGGAACTTTCATAGTGTATCCAACTGATAGTTTGCTTTTATCCGGCTAACCCTTCCTTGTGTTTCCACGCAGGCCTTCATAACCCACTCTGAGAAAGCGTTGGCGAAGGCCACCAAACTCCTCGAGGCGGAGACGACGCTGCGTGAGTCGGCTGAAGCTGACGCCAAGAAGACAGGGAAAATTGCAAGAAAGTATAGAAAGAGAGCTCATGCAGCAGAGGATGAATTGACCAAGCTTTCTGTTCAGATTGCCGACACGTATCGTGCTTTGACTGGTAACTATTCCTAACTTAATAACTATAACCCGGATTCTCATTCTGATAAACAGTCGGATTTCCTTACTTAAAGCTTTTTTCTATTTTCTGCAGGTCCGGATGATGAAACTCCGGATGAAGATGACATAGCAAAACTGAAAACCATAAAGAGCACAATCTGGCAGCTCTGTGCCGGAACCAAATGGATTCTTCAGGCTTTGAAGTGGCCGGGTGTTAGACATGGTAGCTTGAGGACACTGCTTGACGCGTGCTCCACCATCGCCGAGTGGATCGAGCACTGGAAACGCTCGTCCTGCCGGGTTGGAGTAACCCGGGGGCTTGCACTGGCTAAGGCATATTTTCCAAAACTTGAGCCGGCAAAGCTCGTTGGCGGGTTTCCAGAGTTCAACCATGACGGCTCCAGGTTCTCAGCAAAGAACTTCAAGGCTGTCCAGAAGGAGGTTCGTCACTCGGCTAGTATGATTGCCGATAGTCTGGACGTCAGTCAGATTGTTCCACCGTATGACGCTGACGATAAGGCAGTTAAGTCGGATCTTCCAAAGCCGTATGACATGTTGGCACGGTGGAAGGCGGTGTCTGCTCAGGCGAGGGAGGAAGCCGCGAAGAAGAAGGCCGAGGCCGACACTGCGCCCACTACCTCCACGCCGGTTGTTCCTCCTCCCGCGCGCGCCGGCGCTGCTGCTGACCCGGGTGCCGCTGCCGCAAAGACTGCTGAAGAACAAGTCAAGGACCAAGACCCGGCTGCCAAGGGCAAGGGCAAGATGGACGACTCGACCCAGGAGGCCGAGTGAACTTTTTATCGGCAACCGTCTCAAACACTTTATTCGGCCAATGGGCCTTTTTAAAACAATTATTCCTTTGATAGTGCGCCTGTGCACTTTATGATACTACTATCCTGGTTTGTAATACGTTTTAAAACCTTAATATCTTTCATGGCCCTTCTGGCCTTTGCGTGAATTTGATATTTCTTAACTTCGAGCTTTTTTCATTACTGATTTTCCGACTTTCTGCTATGGTTCCTTTTGTGAGACTCGGTTTCCGGGTCTCGTGGGTTTTGACTAGTGGACTTTTTTCTAAGTCCCCAAGTCCCCAAGACTCGGATTTTTGGGTTTTTGAGCTGAATAGCTAGGTAATTTGTTTCTTTTTTCAAATTCCCAAGTCCCCAAGGCCCGAAATTCCGAGTCTAGGGTGTTGGGTCTTTTGAAAACAAATTGTTTCTGCTAAGCCCAAAACCTAGAGCCGTTTCACATAGGCTTTGAAGTTATGCTTAATATACTTTGAGTTTCCGGCTATTAACCTTGTACTCTGCATAACTTGTGGTTTAGATGACCCTTTTGACCTTCTTCTACTATAGGCCGGCTTTCGCATGGATAATCAATGTTGCTACAGCTGTACGAAGACAGGGTCAGGCAAGTCCCATTGGGCATCATGACTGAATGTAATCATACGCTAGCAAAACATGCCACATTAGTGCGAGTCACATCAAGCTTAAGTAAGAAAGGTCAAGAAAGTTTGGCTCCTTTGTCCGGTTATAAGCTTGCAGCCGTACTTATTACAAGTAATCGGCCCTTATAACTCAATGGCATCGTGGCCGGGTCTTTGAGTTTGCAACTGTGCTATTCAAGCAATCAGCCCCCAAGACCTAGATATATGCAATTTACTAGAGAAACTAATATACTAAGAGCAATAAATAATACTTACCTAGAAGAAAAATAAGAACACGACAGAAATATAAAAACTTTATAAAAAACACACACAAAAAAGGAACAATATATTGTTTAACCATCTCTTTATTGATATGAGAAAAGTTAGGTCAGCAAGCCGCCTCATTAAAAACCCTCCAGTCCGCTTAGGTACCCTGGGTAGGAAAAGAGTGCGTCTGAAACCTGCTGCCTGTTACATCATGTAATTCCACTTGTGAATCTAGTCTATCCTAAGTGTAGTAGGGACGCAGTTGAGCCACGTTCCATGGTCTTTCTCTTTCTTGCATAGATGATGTTGTATGGGCGGTGTCATTGACAGTAGCCGACTCTTCTCTTGCATCTACCAAGTAATATGATCCATTGTGCAGATTCTGGCTTATAATAAACGGTCCTTCCCATGGTGGGGATAACTTGTGTTTTCCTTCCTTTGACTGTACCAGGCGAAGAACCAGGTCTCCTTCCTGGAAAACCCGGGTTCTGACTCTCTGGCTGTGATATCCCCTCAGGTCCTGCTGGTATATGGCTGATCTCTCCAAAGCTTGTTCCCTGTGTTCTTCTAGCATATCCACGGCGTCCTGCTGGGTCTTCTCGTTCTCCACCTCGACGTAAGCCGACACTCGAGGCGAGTCATGGATAATGTCACTCGGTAATACCGCCTCTGCACCATAAACCATAAAAAACAGTGTCATCTGAGTAGATCTGTTAGGTGTGGTGTTAATTCCCCAAACCACTGAAGGTAACTCCTCAACCCATGCTCCAGCAGCTCTGATGCATGGGACTCGTAGCCGTGGCTTTAATCCACGAAGTAACTCCCGATTCGCCCTTTCCACTTGTCCATTAGCTTGTGGATGGGCTACCGAGGCTATGTCAAGCCGGATTCCATTGTTCCCACAGAATTTCTCCATCTCACCTAAGGACATGTTAGTTCCATTGTCCGTAATTATGCTGTGAGGGTACCCAAACCGATAGATAATCCTTTTCAGGAACTTGACTGCCGTGACTGCTTCACAATTGGTAACTGGCATAACTTCAACCCACTTGGTAAATTTGTCAATAGCCACCAAGAGATGTGTCTTTTTGCAAGGAGACATGTGGAAGGGGCCAACCATGTCCATACCCCAAACGGCAAATGGCCAGGTTAAAGGAATTCTTTGCAACTCCATAGCCGGCACATGGATTTGGCGGGCATATCTTTGACATCCATCGCACCTTGCCACCAAGCGTTCCGCGTCTGCTAGGGCTGTGAGCCAGAAGAAACCGTGCCTATATGCTTTGGCCACAAGGGACCTTGTGGATGCGTGATGCCCACAGTCGCCTTCGTGGATCTCTTTCAGGATTTGCCGACCTTCTTCTAGTGCCACACAGCGCAAAAATACTCCTGCGACACTCCTTTTATATAACTCCCCATTGATGATGGAATAACCTTTTGCTCGCCTCAGAATTTGCCTTGCTAGTACCTCCTACTGTGGTAAGTCGCCCCGTGATAGGTAGGCCAGAAACGGCTCTGTCCACTCGGGAACAGCACGTACCGTGGCCACGAGCTCCAAATTCGGGTCTTGGTTTGCCACCTCTTCTTCAGACTCGGTTTTAACTGATGGCCGCCATAGCTCGTCCAGGAAAACATTGGGTGGAACCGGCTCTCTGCGCGAGCCGAGTCTGGCAAGTGCATCTGCCGCCTCGTTCTTTCTTCTATCTATATGCTCCACCTCATACCCGGAAAAACACCCGGCAACCCTGTCCACCTCTCTGCGGTATGCTGCCATAGTCGCATCTTTTCTATCCCAAGTTCCCGAGACCTGCTGTACCACAATGTCCGAATCTCCATAGCATCGTATCCTCTTAATGTTCATCTCCTTGGCTATCTTCAATCCATGCAATAATGCCTCATACTCGGCCACGTTGTTGGAACAATCAAAGTTAATTTGCAACACGTAGCTCAACTTGTCTCCTTTGGGTGATGTGAGCACCACTCCAGCTCCTGATCCCTCGTATTGCTTGGAACCATCAAAGTGCATTATCCAAGACTCAGAACTTGGAGTCATTGTGGGCATGTCTGTGTGAGTCCAATCATTAATGAAATCAACTAGAGCTTGAGATTTGATTGCTGACCTGGGCTCGTAGTTGATATGATAATCTCCCATCTCGATCGTCCACTTGGCTATTCTACCTGTTGCATCCGAGTTTCTGATGATATCCGACATTGGTATGGAGCTAACCACTGTTATGGGGTGTTCCTGAAAATACGGCTTCAATTTCCGGCTGGCCATGAAGACTGTCGTGGGATAATCACGGCAGACGTTACCGGGGGTAACGAATCTTGGGGCAAGACGTCACAGGCGTTTGGGAGAGGGTTTCGCTCAGAGGAAAACATGATGGAACTCGATCTGGTAGCCGGCAATCAAGTCGCCGAGTCTCCGATCTCAAGATATTAACTCAACTCTCGTGTTACACTGGATACTTGATACCAAACGATATTGCTAGGGTTCTTAGATCTCTCCCAGCTAAACCTAGGGGTCGGTTTATAAAGCACCCGAACCCCCTGGCTTACCCTCCAAAGCGCACCCTGAATCCTACCCGGACACCGCTTACAAACCCTAACTTTCCTTTACCGTAACCCACAATCCGGGTTACAAGACCTACAAATTTGGGCCTTCCAGAAGTTTCTTTATCCTTAGCCGGATCTTGCGCAGCGTCCTTTGGGCCGGGTTACACCTTGAAGTTTGCCTACCGGGTTATTATCCCTCCATCAGTAGTCCCCAGAATAGCTTGGGCTTCACGGATCCGTCCTTGAAGCGCCTGCTATTCCCTGAAAAAATGTCAAACGCACATGTGTATGGAGGCCGGGTTAAGGTGCTTTGATAAATAGCTAGGCCTAACTCCATGGTGGCCATATAGTAACCCGGCTTTTCTCCAAGTACTTGGCTTAGCTCTCCAGGTCTAAACCCTGATAAAAAATGCCAAAAGCTTGACTTACTTTACTCGATAATTAACCCTGATATCGCGGAAAATATCTCCTTCTTATTTCTGCCCGGATATCACGTTCAACACTTGAAGCATATCTCGAAAAATCCGCACAGATGACCGTTATCCCAAAATTTCCGGATCCCGCCTGTTAGGATAGGTTTATCCAACCACATCTTATAAATAGAGCCCAGAGGGTAACTTAGATCCCAACGTTTCATTCCAACCTTCCCTTTGCTTCCTTATTCCCTGCGCTCCGCAATTCCACAAGAATCTCAAGCCGCCATCGTAGCAAGGCCGCCGTCGACCACGTTCATCCCTGAACAGCTCCGCGCCGCCGCCAAACTCTGCCACCGCGCCTTCATCCCGCTCATCAAGGGTTGCAGGGGGACATCCATATCGCGACATCGGCCGCCGCCACGCCAGATTCAAGCTCCTCCCAGTAAGTATTTGTTAATATAGCTCCGCAATTTTTCGATTCGCCTCAGATTGGATCTAGGTCAACCTGCGAGCCGTTCTTCCTATTGCACCGGATTAGATCGATTTGACGCTCGCTAACTCCTTTAACCACCTGTTTGATGATTACACCTCATCCTCCTACCATTATTAATCACCAATTTCTTCGTAGAATCGTTCACAAGTTTTCCAATCTAGATCCATTTCACCTTAATTTTCCGCGCATAACATTTACACCCGGAAAACCCTCCTTTTCCGACTATTTTGCTTGCAGTAGATACATGGGCAACCATCCGTCTTCCCCAAATACTTTTCCATACGTAAGTGACCAATAATCTCCATAGTTGTACTTAATACCCGGATACCTCGCAATCTCCACTCCATGGCGTGATACCCGGATAGTTCTTAGTTTTCATACTTTCTTGATACCCCAGACTCGGATAATCCAATACTTCCGAGTCTTATTTCCTGTACCTTTTTTTTCTTGTGTTTTGCAGGTTGATCCCATGGCTCCCAAAAGGCAAGGAAAACAGCCGGCCCAGGCGAAGACAACCCAATCCATATCCGCCAATTGGGGGCGATCCACTGTCACAAAGGCCAAGCTGGAAGAATTGGCCGAGTTGGGGGTGCTTCCCCCTCAAAAGGACATCCACTGGAGGGCGTCGGGTGACGAGACCCGGCCCACACCCGCCGACGGCGAGGTAATCTGTTTCCTAGAGCACGTGACCCGGGGATTACGCCCTCCGGGTCACCCTTTCTTTCGCGAGGTCCTGAGCCACTACGGCCTCCGGGTATTCGACATAGGGCCTAACTCTATGTTGAATATTACCCATTTCATTGTCCTATCCGAGTCATACTTGTGCACTCCGCCAAGTTTGACTCTCTTTATTGAAATTTTCCAGTGCAAGCCGTGCCGCGAAAGCGGTGACGGAGCACTTCTTACTTGCGGCGGGGTATTCATCCAACGCCGCAAAAACTCCCCAATGCCAACCCTTAATCTGAACTCCCATGTTAAACACTGGCAACTATCCTTCTTCTACTGCCACGACACCTCTCCACCCGGCGAGAAGAGACTGCCGGGTTACTCGGAGGGCCTCCTCAATACCTCCGAGAATTTCAATGCTTTCGCCCCTGACTCAGACAGGGAGGCAATCATACCTTTGCTAGCTAAGTTAGCCGTTCTCTCAGCCCAAGGCCTTCTTGGGCTCAACTTAGTGAAAACTTGGGTCGACTTCCGGATCCAACCCAATTCTATCCGCTCCAAATTGATGTGCGAATACTCGGGGCACACCACAGACGCCCTTCGATATTCCACCAAGAGCTTTGCAGCCGGGGATACCAACAAAACCATCAAGGGTTTTTTGACAGAGAAGCTGGAGGTGATAAAGAACATCGCCGGGTTACCTCCGTTTACTCGGGAAAACCCGGCCCCAGCGGTAAGACCCGATACTCATTAGTTTATTTCCTCATCTTGACTCGATACTGCTCCTAGTTCTTATTTTCATCTTTATGTCTCAGGCCGATGATCCTTTCTGGACAGTTGAAACCTCCCCCCCTTCCAGAGACCCGGAAGAAGAAGATGAGCCGGCTGACGGTGATGAAGGTATTTGCCCGGATCTTGTATTATTTTTACTTGCATCATTTTCCTCCTATTTAACTTTTTCCCACGAACACACACTCGGTTCGCAGGGCTGGAGGACGAAGGTGAGAATAACGAGGATGACCCGGAGGCTACCGAATCTGATCAAGAGGCACCAGTTGGAGCCAAGAGGAAGACCAGAGGGGCAGTGTCCAAGGTTCCTTTCTCTTCTATATCCTCTGAACCTTACTCCTTTGATGCCATGAGACAACTTAACCATCAATTATCGAACTCGTCGTACTTGAAGGATTCTCTTCCAGCCAAGCGCAGAGTAACTCGGAGTTCCCCGGGTGAGGATCCCCTTAACCCGGGCATCTCCACCTCCCCCGTCCATCGTGCCAGTGTCCCTCCGCCTCGTCCTTCCAATTCTCCTCAGCGCCACCCTTCTCCTAACCATCCACGTGACGGGCAATTCCGGGTTCCGCTATCGGTCCCTTTGACATCTTCGTCTGCTTCCAGCGGCGAACTCCCGCCGGATACGCCGTAAATACCGGGTAAGTTTTTGCTATATGACATCCTTTGATACCTAACAATTTTCAATCACCATTGCTAACTGCCTCTTCTCATCTTTCTTTAGCGCTCAAGCCACCGTTAGTGACCCGGAGAATGTGGAGATGGATAACCGGGAGGCGGATAACCGTCAGACAGAGGAGCCGACTGAGAACGTAGACGCCGCGACCGGCGGTGATACTGAGAACAACCAAGAACAAGCTGTCGGGTCTCCTGAGTCATCCAAACCAGTGGACGAGGAGATCTAGGTTCCGGACACGAGGATGGGTTCTCCCAACCCGGATACTCAGACTGTCCGGGTCTCGACTCCAAGGGCGGGGAGAGCTCCCCCATCAGGCGACCAGGCTGCCGGCTCTTCCGGTGGCCGACCCGAGGACCTGACGTTTGCCCAGATGCTCGAAACCCCGCGCGCTTTGAGGGCTAATGAAGAAAACATCTTGGAGGCTTTAATAGCCAAACACGAGGTAAACCCGACTAATACTGCTTGTGTCCTTATCCAGTCCCCAAGTTCCGAGTGAATTAATTCACAATTTGCTTGGAACTTTACGATATAAGCGACTGATAACTTGCCCTTTACCCGGCTAATCTTTCCTTGCATCCATGCAGTCCTTCGTGACTCAATCTGAGGAGAAACTGACCAAGGCCACCAAGCTCATTGAAAAGGAGGTGGCTCTGCGTGAGGCGGCCGAGGCTGAGGCCAGGAGGAGCAGGACGATAATGAAGAAGTATAGAAGGAGGGCTCACACAGCAGAAGATGATCTAACGAGCCTTTCTGTTCAAATTGCTGATACGTATCGTGCTTTGCTTGGTACGTTTCTTCATCCGGGTTATCCTTTTGATAAATAGCCGGAGTTTCCTGACTCATGTTTCCATTTCTGCAGGTCCGGATGAAGTGATGCCGGACGAGGGTGACATTGCCAGGCTGAAAACTATCAAGAGCGTTATCCGGCAGCTATGCGCCGGAACCAAATGGATCCTTCAAGAAATACGGTGGCCGGGTAAAGGGCATGGCGACCTGAAGAGAATGCTAGACTTGCTCCACTATCCCCGAGTGGATTTGGCACTGGAAACGCTCGTCCTGCCGGGTTGGAGTAACCCGGGGTCTTGCGCTTGCCAAGGCTTACTTCCCTAAGCTCGAGCTAGCCAAGCTTATGGGCGGTTTCCCGGAATACAAGCTTGATGGGTCCAAGTTCTCCGTGAAGGATTTCCAGGCCGTCCAGAAGGAGGTCCGTTACCCGGCCAGCGTGATTGCTGACGGCTTAGATGTCGATTCCCTCGTTCCTGCGTATGATGTTACTGGTGAAGCGGTTAAGTCGGATCTTCCCGAGCCGTATGACATGCTGGCCCGATGGAAGGAGGAAGCTGCTAAGTTGAGGGAGGAGGCTGCCAAAAAGAAAGCTGAAGCCGATTCTGCACCCGCTACCTCCACACCAGTCGTTCCTCCTCCTGCGCGAGCCGGTACTACTGATCCGGGTGCTGCTGCTACCCCAAGTGATAGCAAGGGCAAGGCGAAGATGGACGCCGCGGCCTAGAACGCCGAGTGATACCTGATGCATGATGCTACTTCATACGCGTTAGTTGATCGATGTGCCGTTAAAACAACTATTTTTGGATGGTGCGCCTGTGCACCTTTGGTACTATTTGCCGGAGTTTGTAATGCACTCTAAGTTCTTGATACACTTTGTGCTTCTTCTGATCGTTTAAATTTATCCACTTTTGAGTCAACTTGTTCTTGATATCCGACTTTCTTTACGACTCCTTTTGTGAGACTCGGTTTCCGAGTTTCGTGGGTGTTGACGAGCGGACTTGCTTCCAAGCCCCCAAGTCCCCAAGACTCGGATGTTTGGGTTTTTTGAGCCTTAGCAACTAAGCTACTTTTTCCTTTCCAAAATTCCGAATCGCCAAGACCCGAATTTCCGAGTCTGGGATATGTGGTCTTTTCGAAGAGAACGAGTTTTGTTGTTTGCTAAGCCCAAACCCAGAGCCGTTTCTCATAGGTAATGAAGTTATGCTTGATAAACATTGAGTTTCCAGCTATTAGCCTTATACTCTGCATAACTTTTGGTTTAGATGACCCTTTTGACAATCTTGTACTATAAGCCGGCTTTCGCGTGGATATCATGTTGTTACATATATACGAAAACAGGGTCAGGCAAGTCCCATTGGGCTTCATGGCTGATTGTAATCGTAAGCGAGCAAATCATGCCACTTTTATTGCGAGTCACATCGAGCTTAAGTAAGAAAAGTCAAGAAAGTTTGGCTCCTTTGTCCGGTTATAAGATTGCAGCCGTACTCGTTTGCGAGTAATCGGCCCTTATAACTCATAGGCATCAAGGCCGGGTCATTGAGTTTGCAACTGTGCTATTCAAGCAATCAGCCCCCAAGACCTATATATATGCAACGTACTGAGATTAAGGAACATGAGAATAACCACTTCTTTTCTTGATATGAGAATGTTGGGTCAGCAAGCCGCCTCATTAAAAACCCATCCAGTCCCCAAAGGTACCCTGGATAGGAAAAGAGTACGTCTGAAACCTACTGCTCGTTACATCGTGCAATTCCACTTGCCAATATAGTCTTTACTAAGTGTAATATGGACGTAGCTGAGCCACGTTCCATGGTCTGTCTCTTTCTTGCATAGATGAAGTGGTATGAGCGGTGTCATTAACTGTGGCCGATTCTTCCCTTGCATCTACCAAGTAATATGATCCATTATGCAGATTCCGGCTTATGATAAACGGTCCTTCCCATGGCGGTGATAATTTGTGTTTTCCTTCGTTTGACTGTACCAGGCGCAGAACCAAGTCTCCTTCCTGGAATACCCGGGTTTTCACGCACCGGCTATGATACCTCCGTAGATCTTGCTGATATATGGCTGATCTTTCCAGGGCTTGTTCCCTTTGCTCTTCTAACATATCTACGGCGTCCTGCCGGGTCTTCTCGTTCTCTACCTCGACGTAAGCTGATACTCGAGGTGAATCATGAATAATATCACTCGGCAGCACTGCTTCCGCACCATAAACCATGAAGAATGGTGTCATCTGAGTAGACCTGTTAGGTGTAGTGTTGATACCCCAGACCACGGAAGGTAGTTCTTCGACCCATGCACCCGCAGCCCTAATGCAAGGGACTCGCAGTCGTGGTTTTAGTCCACGAAGTAATTCTTGGTTTGCCCTCTCCACTTGTCCATTGGCCTGCGGATGAGCCACTGATGCTACGTCAAGTCGGATTCCATTGCTACCACAAAACCTTTCCATTGCGCCAAGGGACATGTTGGTTCCATTGTCGGTAATTATACTGTGGGGATACCCGAACCGATAGATAATTCTTTTCAGGAACTTGACTGCTGTAACTGCTTCACAGTTGGTGACTGGCATAACCTCAACCCACTTGGTAAACTTATCAATAGCCACCAAAAGATGTGTCTTCTTGCAAGGTGACATGTGAAAGGGACCAACCATATCCATACCCCAAACCGCGAACGGCCAAGTTAACGGAATAGTCCGTAATTCCATAGCCGACACGTGGGTTTGGCGTGCGTACCTTTGACATCCGTCACACCTTGCCACTAAGCGCTCCGCATCTGCTAGAGCCGTGAGCCAGAAAAATCCGTGTCGATAAGCTTTGGCCACAAGGGATCTTGTGGACGCATGATGCCCACAATCACCTTCATGGATTTCCTTAAGAATCTGTCGGCCTTCTTCTGGTGCTACACAGCGCAAAAAGACTCCTGCTGCACTTCTCTTGTATAACTCCCCATTGATGATCGAATATCCCTTTGCTCGCCGCAGAATTTGCCTTGCTAACATCTCTTGCTGTGGTAACTCGCCCCGTGATAGGTAGGCCAAAAACGGTTCTGTCCACTCGGGAATAGCACGTACAGTGGCCACGAGTCCTAAATCCGGGTCTTGATTTGCCAATTCCTCCTCTGACTCGGTTTTAACTGATGGTCGCCATAATTCGTCCAGGAAAACGTTAGGTGGAACCGGCTCTCTGCACGAGCCGAGTCTAGCGAGGGCGTCGGCTGCCTCATTCTTTCTTCTGTCTATATGCTCCACCTCGTACCCGGAAAAACATCCCGCAACCCTATCAACTTCCCTGCGGTATGCTGCCATAGTTGCGTCCTTTCTATCCCAAGTTCCTGACACCTGCTGTACCACAAGGTCCGAATCTCCAAAGCATCGTATCCTCTTAATGTTCATCTCCTTGGCTACCTTTAAGCCATGCAATAGGGCCTCATACTCGGCCACGTTGTTGGAACAGTCAAAGTGAATTTGTAGTACGTAACTCAATTTGTCTCCTTTGGGTGATGTTAGCACCACTCCAGCTCCTGATCCCTCGTACTGCTTTGATCCATCGAAGTGCATAATCCATGACTCGGAGTTTGGAACCATGGTAGTCATGCTTGTGTGTGTCCAATCATTAACGAAATCAACCAAAGCTTGAGATTTGATTGCTGACCTGGGCTCGTAGCTGATGTGATAATCCCCCATTTCTATCGCCCATTTGGCTATCCTTCCGGTCGCATCCGAGTTTCTGATGATATCCGACATTGGTATTGAGCTAACCACTGTTATGGGGTGTTCCTGGAAATACGGCTTCAGTTTCCGGCTGGCCATAAAGACCCCGAAAACCAGCTTTTGCCAATGCGGATAGCGCTGCTTTGCCTCTGATAATACCTCACTGACATAATAAACCGGCCTCTGGACTGGATAACCTTTCCCATCCTCTTTACGCTCCACAACCACTACTGCACTGACGGCTCGGGGGCCAGCTGCCACGTATAGCAACATAGGCTCTTTAGGACCCGGGGCCGCTAGTACTGGTGCTTCAGATAACTGCTTCTTTAGTGCTTCGAACGCCTCATCCGCCTCTTGATCCCATACAAATTTGTCGGACTTCCTCAAGAGCCGGTACAAGGGTATTGCCTTTTCTCCGAGTCTTGATATAAATCGGCTCAAGGCTGCTATGCAGCCCGTGAGCTTTTGAACATGCTTCAAATTTTCCGGCTTTTTCAGACCTTGGATAGCTTTGATTTTGTCCGGGTTTGCCTCAATTCCTCTCTCGGAAACGATAAAGCCAAGTAATTTCCCGGCTGGAACTCCAAATACGCACTTTGTCGGGTTAAGCTTCATTTGATACCTCCTTAAGTTCTTGAACGTTTCCTTCAGATCGTCGATAAATGTTTCTGCCTTCCTGGTCTTGATAACCACATCATCCACATAAGCATGGACGTTGCGTCCAATTTGGTCCTCGAAGCACTTCTGAATACACCGTTGATAAGTTGCACCAGCGTTCTTCAACCCAAATGTCATGGTTTTGTAACAAAAGGCCCCAAAAGGGGTTATAAACGATGTTTTCTCCCAATCCTCCCTCTTGAGTTTAATCTGATGATATCCGGAATAAGCGTCCAGAAAGCACAATAGGTCACTCCCAGCTACTGCATCTATGATCTGATCTATCCTTGGTAGTGCGAACGGGTCCTTTGGGCAATGCTTGTTGAGACTCGTAAAATCAATGCACATTCTCCACTCATTGGTCTTTTTCATCACTAGCACCGGATTTGCTAACCAATCCGGGTGAAATACTTCCATGATGAAGCCGGCTGTCAATAGCCGAGCAATTTCTTCACCTATAGCTTTCCTTCTTTCCTCATTCATCTTCCTCAAGCCCTGCTTCACAGGCCTGGACTTGGGATCTACATGCAAACTGTGCTCTGCCAACTCTGTAGGGATACCCGGCATATCGCTAGGTGTCCAGGCGAATACGTCCGCATTCGAACGAATAAACTCCACAAGTGCCTTCTCCTGCTCGCTGTCCAAGTTAGACCCTATAGTAAATTGCTTAGTGGGGTCACCTTCGACAAAATCTATCATCTTGGTGTCCCGTGCTGCCTTGAATTTTGCTCTTTCGTCCTCAGTATTCTGCCTTTTCAATGCGGTTCCATCATCCGGATCTACTTGAGACCGATAATACTTGAGTTCCTCTTTTCTGCAAGCTTGCTCGGACATTACCGAATCTCCTTCATCGCACTCGGCCGCTATATCCCGGCTTCCATGTATGGTGATGGTCTGCTTAGGACCCGGAATCTTCAGCTGCAAATACACATAACACGGCCTGGCCATGAATTTGGCGTAAGCCGGTCTTCCAAATAGTGCGTGATAAGGACTGCGCAATTTGACCACCTCGAACGTGAGCCACTCGACTCGATAATTATCCGTTGATTCTCCGAAAGCTACCTCCAATGCGATTTTCCCCTCGGGACATGCCGAGTGACCCGGCACTATTCCATGAAAAATTGTTGAGCTTTTCTGTAGCTGGGACTCTTTGAGACCCATGCGTGAAAAAGTTTCCCAGTACAAGATATTGATGCTACTTCCACCGTCCATCAGGACCCTTTTCAACTCGTAACCATTAACCTGTGGTGCGACTACCAATGCTAAGACTCCTGGGTGCTCTATTCTTTCCGGGTGATCTGTTTTGCTCCACGTTATCTCTTGCTCCGCCCATCTCAGGTATCCCGGACCGACCGAGGAAACCGAGTTCACAGCTTGCTTGAGTATCTTTTTGTCCCTATTAGAAGTTCCTGTGGTATGCACATGATATTGTCCTTTTAAATCAGATGTACGTACCATACCGATGAAGACGCTGATCTGACCGATCGTCACAATAGATCCGGATTCGAGGTGATCCGACTCCGGCCCCCAGCCGGAATCGTCCACCATCTTCTCTCCTTTGTGGTCGATGTAGATCTCGCCGACGACAAGATTCTCCATGTTCTTCCGAGCTTCTCCCGTGATGTAAACACCTTTGGACGTAGGCCCCACGGTGGGCGCCAACTGTCGTGGGATAATCACGGCAGACGTTACCGGGGGGTAACGAATCTTGGGGCAAGACGTCACAGGCGTTTGGGAGAGGGTTTCGCTCAGAGGAAAACATGATGGAACTCGATCTGGTAGCCGACAATCAAGTCGCCGAGTCTCCGATCTCAAGATATTAACTCAACTCTCGTGTTACACTAGATACTTGATACCAAACGATATTGCTAGGGTTCTTAGATCTCTCCCAGCTAAACCTAGGGGTCGGTTTATAAAGCACCCTAACCCCCTGGCTTACCCTCCAAAGCGCACCCTGAATCCTACCCGGACACCGCTTACAAACCCTAACTTTCCTTTACCGTAACCCACAATCCGGGTTACAAGACCTACAAATTTGGGCCTTCCAAAAGTTTCTTTATCCTTAGCCGGATCTTGCGCAGCGTCCTTTGGGCCGGGTTACACCTTGGAGTTCGCCTACCGGGTTATTATCCCTCCATCAAAGACCCCGAAAACCAGCTTCTGCAAATGTGGGTAGCGCTGCTTTGCTTCTGATAATACCTCGCTGACATAATAAACCGGCCTCTGAACCGGGTGATCTTTCCCATCCTCCTTGCGCTCAACAACAACCACTGTGCTAACCGCCCGGGGCCCGGTTGCAACGTATAATAACATGGGCTCTTTAGGACCCGGGGCTGCTAGGACTGGTGCCTCAGATAGCTGCTTCTTTAGTGCCTCGAACGCCTCGTCCGCCTCTTGGTCCCAAACGAATTTGTCGGATTTCCTCAAGAGCCGGTACAAGGGTATTGCCTTCTCTCCGAGTCTTGATATAAACCGGCTCAGCGCTGCTACACACCCTGTAAGCTTCTGAACATGCTTCAGGTTTTCCGGCTTTTTCAGACTCTGGATAGCTTTGATTTTATCCGGATTTGCCTCAATCCCTCTCTCTGAAACGATAGAGCCGAGTAACTTCCCTGCTGGAACTCCAAACACACACTTTGTCGGGTTAAGTTTCATCTGGTATCTTCTCAGGTTCTTGAACGTTTCCTTTAGATCGTCAATAAATGCCTCCGCTTTTCTGGTCTTGATCACCACATCATCCACATAAGCATGAACGTTGCGTCCGATTTGGTCCTCAAAGCACTTCTGAATGCACCGTTGATAAGTTGCACCAGCGTTCTTCAATCCAAAAGTCATGGTCTTGTAACAAAAGGCCCCAAAAGGGGTTATGAACGACGTTTTCTCCCAGTCTTCCTTCTTGAGCTTGATCTGATGATACCCGGAATATGCATCCAGGAAACATAATAGGTCACTTCCAGCCACTACATCTATGATCTGATCTATCCTTGGAAGTGCAAACGGATCCTTTGGGCAATGCTTGTTGAGACTCGTATAATCAATGCACATCCTCCACTCGTTAGTCTTTTTCATCACGAGAACCGGATTTGCCAACCAATCCGGGTGAAATACTTCCATGATAAAGACGGCTGTCAATAGCCGAGCAATTTCTTCTCCTATAGCTCTTCTTCTTTCCTCATTCATTTTTCTCAGGCCCTGCTTCACAGGCCTGGACTTGGGGTCAACGTGCAAGCTGTGCTCTGCCAACTCTGTGGGGATACCCGACATATCGCTAGGCGTCCAAGCAAACACATCCTGATTCGAACGAATAAACTCCACAAGTGCTTTTTCCTGCTCATTGTCCAAGTCAGATCCTATAGCAAATTGTTTAGAGGGATCACCTTCGACAAAGGCCACCATCTTGGTATCCTGTGCTGCCTTGAATTTCGCTCTCATATCCTCCGTATTTGGCCTTTTTAACGATGTCCTGTCGTCCGGGTCTATTTGAGACCGGTAGTATTTGAGCTCTTCCTTTCTACAGGCTTGTTCTGCCATTGCCGCGTCTCCTTCGTCACACTCAGCCGCTATATCCCGGCTCCCATGTATGGTGATGGTCTGCTTAGGACCCGATATTTTTAGCTGTAGGTACACGTAACACGGCCTGGCCATGAACTTGGCGTAAGCCGGCCTTCCAAATAGCGCGTGATAAGGGCTGCGCAACTTTACCACTTCGAACGTGAGCCACTCCACCCGGAAATTATCCTTTGATTCTCCAAAAGCAACCTCCAAGGTAATCTTTCCTTCGGGGCACGCCGAGTGACCCGGCACAGTCCCGTGAAAAACTGTTGAACTTTTGTGTAGCTGAGACTTCTTGAGACCCATACGTAAGAAAGTTTCCCAATATAGGATGTTGATGCTGCTTCCGCCGTCCATTAAGACCTTTTTCAGCTTATAACCATTAACCTGTGGCGCAACCACCAA
Source organism: Alopecurus myosuroides (assembly GCA_028641055.1). Classification (NCBI taxonomy): domain Eukaryota; kingdom Viridiplantae; phylum Streptophyta; class Magnoliopsida; order Poales; family Poaceae; genus Alopecurus; species Alopecurus myosuroides. The sequence continues at coordinate 391,792,778 of CM054057.1, forward strand.
TGCTAGGACTCCCGGATGTTCTATCCTTTCCGGGTGATCTCTTCTACTCCATGTTACATCTTGCTCCGACCACCTCAGGTATCTCGGGACAGCCGAGGAAACCGAGTTTACTGCCTTTTTTAGTATCTTTCTATCCTTGTTAGAAGTTCCTGTGGTGTGAACGTGATACTGGCCCAATTGCTTGGGGTTGGCTTGGAAACCTCCAGCTCCTCCCTGATTGTTACCCGGATTTCCAACTCCTGGGTTGCCTGCTGGGGGTGGGCCGTTGCCGGGTTTCCGCCTGGACCCGGTCCTCCTCCCCGGCCTGCACCTCGCATAGCCTTGTTTACTTCCTCGTTCTTCCATCTCTATAAATCCACACACTGCTCCAATGAGTGGTTAGCCGGCCTTCCGTTCCTGCTGTGTTTCGGGCACACCATTCTGAAGATATCCCAGTTGTTACCCGGCCTTGGTGGCCCTTGATAGTTTCCTCCGTTATGATTACCTCCGTTGAAATTTCCTTCTGCTCTGGGTCTCGAAGACCCGGCTTCTATGCTGGCGACGAACTCGGAATTCCCCTCGAACGGGCGCTTGTTCTGGTTGTTCCCATTGTTACCTCCATGGTTACCTAGCTTAGATCCATTGCCGGTTCTTCCATTATTACCCGTATTTGCTTTTGCTTTCTTGTCATCAACATCCGCTTATGTGGTATCCGTTGCAGCGTGCTTGTTGCATGCATCCATTAGCTCTCCCATCGTAACCTCTGAAGCGTTCCGACTTGATTTCATGCGAGTTAGCTTTTGCACTAAAGGTGTATACTTGCATGTCTTGGCCATAGCTTGCAACGCGTCTTTTGGCTGAATATCTGTAGATGAATGCAGTATCTCCATAACCCGGCGCACCCAGCTGCGCGCCGACTCTCCCTTCTTTTGCACACACCATTCTAGATCGTCGATAGTAAACAACTTCCTACATGTTCCGTGAAAGTGCTTGATAAACGCAGTTTTCAATTCACTCCATGATTTAATAGATCCTTCAGGTAAATTGTTGAACCACAACTTTGCTGCTCCTTCTGACATCATTAAGTACATAAACTTGGCTTGAAGATTTTCAGATGCGTTGCGAATCGACATAGCCATCTCATAGCTGCTCAACCATGTTTCTGGGTCCATAGTCGGCTCATAATTCACTACTTTACCCGGTTCCTTGAATTTATCCGGGTAAGGCTCATCCCTGATGTTATCCTACAGACACTTGGGCCCAGCGAGATTGGTCGGTACTGGCCTCACCCGGGAAACATGCGATCCTGCGGGGGGTACGGCTGGACGTGGCGCTGCTGCTGGTCCGTGCACCGCGGAACCGGCCGCGGCTCGCCTGGCTCTGGAACTATCCACAATAGCTTGTGCTGCTGATACCGCGGGTGTTGCCGGTCTACGGGGAGGAGGCGGCATTTGCTGCTGCTCTGCCCTCCGTCGTGCTGAACTTGTCTGGATATTGCCGGTATTCCCGTTATGCCGGCTGATATACAGTGTTCCATGCATTCCGCTCCTGTTATCCGGGTAACGGACTTGTTGAGCTACTGCCGTGCGTAGCAAATCTATCGCCCGCCGGGTCTCCTCCGCATGGGGGACTCTCTTACGGGGATTCGATCCAACACCAGCGTCGCTGCATATACATTATCCATGGGGTTGTTGAAGTGACCTGGTGGCGCATGAAATTGCGATGGTGGTGGTGGTGGTGGTGGTGGTGCTGTATTGCCAACAGCAATCCTAGTCTGCAATGTGGGTAACCCGGCCTGCACGTTTGCCGGCTGTCCTCCTCCGGTTGCGGGCTGATGCACAGTTTCCTGATTCACAGCCGGAATTGGCTGATCCTGGGGCGTGATGAATAGCGCGTTCGGGTTTATAACTCCGCCTGTTGCCGGTAATCTTGTCTGTTATCTTTGATGCATTCTAGTCGACTCAACCCGGAGCCGGTTCTCTAAAGCTTCCAACTCGCGTTGGCGCGTGGCTACCCCTTGTTTCTCTGCTTCCACATCTCTTCTTTGTTGCTCCAGCGCGCGGCGTGCTACCTCCAGGTCCCTGGCACGCGCCGCGGCGTTTTCCGGGGTTATCACAGTAGCTAACACTGTTGGGTCCAAGACCATATTGTTGATGAACAGGGCCGGGTGTTGTGGATTTGAAGGACCCGCTCCTGGTGTTCTGTTCGCCAGGAACCCAAACATGTTTGCCTGTAACTCGCTATCCGCCGCTCGGCTGGTGACTGAAGCCGACTCTCCGTCAACCCGGGTCAGAACCGGATTTCCGTCAGCCGGATTTTGCTGCTGGGCCAGCGCTCGCGCCGCTCCGACCGCGGCCGTAGTGACGTCCCCTTGATTGAGATTGGTTGCAGGGGCCGTGTAGACCGCGACCTGGCGCGCGATGCCTGGTGAAGATTCGTATTCCTCCTCATCACAGCTTTCTTCCTCGTACCGGTCCTCCAGCAAGTGCAGGATAGACTCGGTGTCATATTCTCTCACGACCCGGCCACGCGGGGTCCATGCCGGCTCCTCCGGCTGTTCCCTCTTCGTGGTGGGCTCTTCTATCGGGTCCACAGTTCCGACCGATTCTTCTCCATCCGACTATATGCAGGTCGCTTCTCCTGACACAGAATCATAATTGAAATCATCAGGTATTGAACCGGACGTACGTACCATGCCGATGAAGACATTGACCCAGCCGATTGTGATGACAGATCCGGATTCGAGCAGATCCGACTCTGGCCCCCAGCCAGAATCGTCCACCATCTTCTCTCCTTCGGGGTTGGTGTAGATCTCACCAACGACAAGGTTCTTCATGTTCTCCCGAGCTTCTCCCGTGATGTAAACACCCTTGGATGCAGGCCCCACAGTGGGCGCCAACTGTCGTGGGATAATCACGGCAGACGTTACCGGGGGTAACTTATCTTGGGGCAATTCGACTCTGGTGTTTGGGAGAGGGTTTAGCTCAAGGGAAACCATGGTGATATGCGATCTGGTAGCCGGCAATCGAGTCGCCGAGTCTCCGATCTGAATATATTATCTCAACTCTCGTGTTACAAAGGATACTCGAATATCTTGTGTTCGCGTGATTGTGTCTAATCTAACCCTAGGGGCCGGCTTATATAATATCCGGACCCCCTGGCTTACCATCCAAGGCATACTCGGAGTCCTACCCAGACACTTCTCACAAACCCTAAGTTTCCCTATCGGAACCCACAAACCGGGTTACGGGGCCTACACTCTTGGGCCTTCTAGAAACTCCTTTTCCCTAAGCCGGATCTTGCGCAGCGCCCTTTGGGCCGAGTTACACCTTGGTGTTAGCCTACCGGGTTATCATCCCTCCATCAGGGCTTCTCCATGTTGCTTTCCAAGAACGCAAGAGCTACACACACGATCTTTGGCAAACTTAGCATTCGTTAGTCCTAGAACATGATTGCCACTTCGAAGGTCATGCAACTTCCTCATATTGGTGTGGGCTAACCGGCGATGCCATAGCCAACCCACATCAACTTTAGCCATTAGGCATGTCGCGGCACACGTGTCTCCTTTAGAGAATTCCACTACATACATGCCGTTCTCGACATGCCCAACAAAGGCTACTTTAAGAGTCGTCTCCCAAGTGACAATCACATTCTCTTTATTAAAGAACGAGGTAAAACCACTTTTTGCAAGTTGAAGGACCGAGATGAGATTGTAGCCAAGGGACTCGATTAGGAGGACATTCTCAATTGATAAATCATTTGAGATAGGCACCTTGCCTCGTCCCAATACCTTTAGCTCGGAGTTATCACCAATAGTGACACAATTGAGATGAGGTAATGGAGGATTAAGTTCACTCATTGCGTCTTTGCTTCTGGTCATATGTTGGGATGCACCACTATCCATCGTTCATTTGCTCGACACGGAAGCACTTCCCTACAATAGATTAGTGTCTTGATTTAGGTACCCATCGTTGAATGGGTCCTCTTTTGTTAGAAACAAGGGTCTTTGGAACCCAAATATTCCAATGATAATCATTACCATAGGAAGTACCAACATATTTAGCATACACATGACCATCTCTAGATTTCATAAGAATATAAGATGAATTATATTTGCCAGCAAAGTCATTATGAGTGGTGCTCCCCCTAGAGGTGTCACCACCCACAATGGTGTTGGTCTCCTTGTCTTTGACCACCTCTCCCTCTTTCACAAATTTCACTCCTTGTGAGGGAGAGGTGACCTTCTTCTTGTTCTTCTTCTTTGACTTAGCAACATAGCCAAGCCCCTCCTTTCCATTCTTGACTCTTTGAGGAATCACTTCATTGAGAGTCTTCTCACCTCCTACAGGATTAGTTGCACCACAAGAATTGCTAGGAAAAGAGCTAATGCAAGTATGAAGAGGACATGACTTGCTTATTTGATTTTTGAGCTAGAAGATTGTCACGAGATTTGGTTAGCTTCTCATGGATTTCTTTGAGAGACGTGAACTCCTTTTCTAGTTTTCCATGATGAGAAACAAGTTCCTCGTGAGCAATTCCTAGCTTCAACTCTTCATTTTTAGGAGTTTTAACAAGAGCAAGGGATTGTTCATTATCTTTCCTAAGCTTAGAGACACTCATAGCAGAAGTCTCTTCAAGACTAGATAATTTGTCCTCAAGGGAGGCTCTAATGGAACGCTCATTTTCAAGAGCCTTCTCAAGCTCTTTCTCATTGCAAGAGTGATCTCCATGGCTTTCCAAGGTCATGATGATTTCCTCCTTTTCATCCACAAGATAGTTAGCATCATCAAGTTGCCTAAAAATGGCTTTCACCTTCTCCTTAGTCTCACCTTTGAGGCTAGCCAACCAAATGCCTAGCTCCTTTGCCTCGCTATCCTCCTCACAAACATTTTCAACGCAATCCAATAATGAAGGAGGGTTAGTGACAATGGTCCTGGAGTTGGGAGAGCATACCGAAGTGGCTTTTGCCATAAAACATGTAGGTAGGATAGCCGCAATCTCATTGGGGGATTCAAATAGAGAGACCGATGGAGATGAGGTGTAACATCCCAAGTATGAAAATACCCTTAGAATGTTTTGTTCCTTGTTTAAATTAAAGTATTGCATCATGTCATCATGTTTATTTCACTGGTTGCATTTGTTTACTATTGGTTTTGCATCTGTTCTTAATTGTTTTCACATTTGAAATTCAACTTATTCCCAAACCTTATTTCATACTTGCTCTGTTACAACATTTTAAATAGAAAGCTCAAATAAAAACAACCCATTTGTTTTCATATTATTCCATATTGACCAATTAATAAGATGGTGCTTTTATTCCAATTAATTATTTTCCAAATTGGTTTCAAATTCAAAGCAAATCATCTACAGCTCCTAATTTGGAAATTATAAAAATACCAAACCATTCTAATGTTTTGATCCACTTAATAATAGGGGTCACCCTAATAAAAACATTCTTTCAATATTAATTCATTAATTAACAAATTACTCAAATTCAAACCAAACCATTCAAACAGAACCCAATTTGAAGTTATAAAAATAATAACCAAATCATTTTATACTCTATGCTTCCAATTAAATCATTTGGGTCACTCTATCAAAGTGTTGGTTTTAATAATCATTTTAAATATGCAAAATCATCTAAATTTGGTTTATTTCCAAACAGCAAGTAAAAAATTTGAATTTTCAAAAACCTAAATTGCCAACTGATAGATATTGAGCTAACAATCCCCCATGATTTTTCTCTAAATTTTTAAAACCAAAAACCCTATTAAATGCTTCCATTTTCTAATTGCTACAAAAAAAAACAGAAAGCAAAAAATAAAATAAAAGAAGGAAACAGCAACGCGCGCGCGCAGCACCTAACTACCTGGCCCAGCCCACCTAAGCAACTAGCCTAGCGCGCAGCCAGCCCGCCGGCCCGATACCCCTTCGCAGCGCGCCTCACCTATCTCTCCCATGTACGGCGCGCATCCGCGCGTGCCACGGCGGCACGGCGGAGCAGCGACGGCCGATCCGAGGCCCTGTCCCCTATATAGTTCCCCTCGAGCAGCGCGCGCAGCCCTAGGCTAACCCTAGGTCTCTCTCCCTTCAAGGCGCCGCCAATTTCTCTCTCCCGGCGCGTTCTACCCTCTCTGAATCCCTCGCCGGAGGCCACCCGCTCTGAACTCCGACCACCGTCTCCGCCATGGCCCTCCTCCACCACACGTAGACACAGAAACAGAACCACCACCACCCCCTCTCTCGTTTGGACACCGCCGCCAAGCACGCCAACGACTGGATCCCCGCCGCCATCATCGTCACCGCCGCGGCATCCACCTCCGCCGTCAGGATCAACCGCGGCCAAACTCCCGGTGAGCGCCACCGTGCCTCTCGCCTCCTCCTCCTATCTGTTCCTTGATCGCAAGCACAGACGCATCCGCACGCATCCATCCCCGTACTGCATCCACCGCCACGGCGCAGCACGGCCCCGCTGTTCACCGGCGGCGAGCGTTTAGCTCTGTCAGCGTTCGGTCATGTTTTTCGTCAGCGTAAAATTCAGTTAACGGAGAGGAAACATAACTTGGCTGCGCATCTGTTAACTGACAAGAAAAGCGAGCAGCGCAACTGGTTCAGGCACAACACACGCGAGCGGGAGGTGCAGGGATCGAGCCCTGGCTCTCCCCTGGGATAAAAATCCCACTTTTTTTCGACTGAGTGCTGACAGGGAGGGCCCCCTGTCAGTCACTCATGTGCCACGCAAGCGCACGGTCCCTTGGGCCCCCCCTGGCAGAGTCTGGGTAGGTTTTCTGTGCGTATAAAACGTTTTAAAACATTTCTGTAATAAAAAACTAGTCCTTTTTCTTAGCAGTTTGGTCCCTGGTTTTAAAAACCCAATAACTTTAGTTTTATAACTCCAATAAATGAAAATAAAATATGTGTGCTAGTCTAAATTAAATTGTCTATCTTTTGGTATCATTTGTTTCCTGTTTTGAAATTTCAAAATGCAATTCAAATTTGAATTCAAATAATTCAAATGCAATTTGCTAAATTCAATAACTAATTCATTATTAATCCAATAAATGCCAATAAAATATGTTTTCCATGCTATTTCAAATAACCTTTTCAAATATAAATTTTGTTTCATGGTTTGAATAATTTAAATTGCCTAAATAATTTAATACTTGTTTAACTCATTTAAATTTGATAAAATCATAACTTGCTCAATATTAAATATTTTTGAACATGCAAAATATGTTTTCAAACCATCAAAGTGTGAACTTTTCAAATATGAGTTTGAATTTATGTTTTGAATAAATAAAATTCAAATAATATTCAAACTTGTTTTAAATTCATTTAAGACTTGTTTAATATTGTTTAATTCATAATAAATTCATCCTAACTCATATTTCAAAATTTGAAACATGTAATCCAACTAAAATTTGATGCTCTTTTTCAAATATAAATTTGTTAATTGTGTTGCACACTTTAACTTGATGAAAACAAAAATTGTTTGGGTGACATGTTTTTTTTAGAAATGGGAGCCTCTGCCCCGGCCTCTGCATCAAAAAATGGGTGACATGTTTAAGTAACCAAACATTTGCCAACTTAATAAATGATTTCCAAACTTGTTAAATCCTTTTACCACTTGCATCTATTGTTGTTATTTTGTTGTTATCATCATGCATGCATCATGCTAACAACTTTCACATAATAATTAATTGTAAATCATTTGTTTCCACTTAATTCATGGACCCTTTTCCATATGCAACTCAAAATTGCATAGGGGCCCATTTAAATTGTGTTACCATGTCACTTAGTTTATTTTGATGCATCTATTAAAAATTGACATGCATCATCCCATGATTGTGCACTATGCCATGATAATGATTGTTTATATTTCTGCCTTGTTTGTTTGCTTCTTCTCGGATAGACGACGACGTTGAGACCGACGATCTTTACAGCACCCCTTCTGAGGATCTAGCTCAGTACCCGGCTGCTGAGTTTGCAGGCAAGTTATTTTTTTGAAACATTTTCTACTACAGGGGAGTCCCCCACAGCCCTTTATTACCAACCAAAGAGTTACAGTTACAGATATGTACAAATAAACATGGAAATAGACTAAAACAGTCTATCCCAGGCTAATGTAAGGAGTTAATCCATGAAACTAAATCAGCAGCCACAGAAGCACTCAACCTATGCTTAAGCATAAGGAGATCTAACATGAAGCCCACTTTCCATCCCATAAAGGAATGTCTTTCCGATTTAAAAATGACTCCATTCCTCTGTTTCCAAATATTCCAGCAAGCAAGAATCACTATCTCAGTGAAACAGGGCCCTTTGAAAGACTTTTTGGCGACAGTAAGATTTTGCACAAGTGTGTTATCACTCCAGCTGATTTGCAAATAATTCCAAATCCTGGAGCTAAAAACACATTGAAAGAACAAATGTATCCAGTCTTCATTGCAATGAGTGCAACAAAGAACACAATAATCAGTACCATCAATCTTCCAGTTTCTTCGTTTGATCGTATCCTTTGTATTAATCCTATCCTTGAGGATCAACCAAGCAAAGAATTTATGTTTTGACATGCATTTGGATTTCCATATCCACTTTGCAGGCCCATCTGGAGGTAAATGAGCAAATTGTAGCTGATAGAATTTGCTGGAGGTATATATGCCTTTATTGAAATTGCATCTCCAACTGTCCTCACTGTCAGACAACTGAACATTATTCACAATGACACTCAGATCATTAAACTCCTGGAAAGCTTCAATTGAAAACGGCAAGTGGAAAGCATCCGAGAGGTCTGTCATCAGTATTAAATCTCTTACTGAGGACAAAGGATCCTTGGTAAAAGAGAATAATCTCGGGAATTTTATAGCCAAAGGTTGTCCAATCCACGAATCCTTCCAAAAAAGCCCCGAAAAACCATTTCCCAAAACGCAAGAGGATAAGGAACACCAGGTATCTGCTAATTGCATAACTCCTCTCCACCAGAAAGAACCACAGGATGTGACAGCATGTGGTACTGTTTGAAAATAATAAGCATTCTTGACTAAATGAACCCAAGGAATATCCAAATAGTTATAGAATTTTGCCAAGAACTTCAGTAACAGAGCTCTATTTTGAATCTGGATATTGATGATCCCTAATCCTCCTTTGGATTTGGGTCTGCATACCATATCCCAGGCAGCTAAAGAATTCACTCTTTGCTTATTCTTGTCCTTTCTCCATAAGCATCTCCTCCTTGCTTTATCTATTATATCAATGACACCTATAGGAATTACAAGAGTGCACATGTAATATGAGGGCAAGGAGGAAAGAACCGAGTTCACAAGAACCAAACTATCTCCATAAGAAAGAAATGAGACTGTGGCCGAAAGTCTCCTCTCAATTCTGTCAATTAATGGTGCAAAATCCTTGATAGTTGGCTTAGTGGTTCCCATAGGCAAGCCTAAATAAGTAAATGGCATAGAAGCCATGGTGCAATCAAGAACAGAAGCCAAATCAACACTTTCATGCTGTGATAAATTAATCAGAATCATTGAAGATTTATTATAATTCACCTTTAGCCCAGTGAGACTAGCATAAAGGTTAAGCAGATCCTTAAAGACCAAAACCTGAGCCGGTTCAGCAGGAAGGATGACTAAGGTGTCATCCGCATATTGCACTATAGGAAAGTCTCCACCAATTGGAATTGGCAGCCTGAGTCTTCCTTCTCTTAGTGCCAGATTAACAATACTTTGTAACAAATCCCCACCCAACACATAAAGAATTGGGGACAAAGGATCCCCCTGCCTGACACCTCTTTTGCAAACAAAAGTTTTGCCAGGAACTCCATTCAAAAGAACTGATGAAGATCCAGAAGCTAGAATTTCCTTGACCCATTTGATTACTAAGGGAGGGAATCCCTTAAATTTCAAAATCTGCAGAATAACAGAATGCTCAATGGTATCAAAAGCTTTCTCAAAATCAATCTTGAAGATCACCACTTTCTGCTTAGATTGTTTACATTGGTGAATGTATTCAAAGCACCATGCCAGACAATCTTGAATAGTTCTGGATTTGATGAAACCATATTGATTAGCATGGATGCAACCAAAGATTTTGTCTTGGAAACGATTAGCCAGAATTTTGGTGATAAATTTCAAACAAGTATTGGTCAGAGAAATAGGTCTGAAATCATTTACTGTCTCAGGAGAATTAATCTTTGGAATCAGAGTAATGAAAGATCCATTAATGCTCTCCAAAGAGATCTTGGCACTGTGAAACTCATTGCATAACATGACAAAATCATCTTTAATTATACTCCAGCAGTGTTTAATAAAAAGTCCAGTAAAACCAGAAAGCAGCAGCTTTGTCCATATGATCCACCAACACATTTCCAGAAGCATCAGAGATGGATGGAATAGAATTTCTCCTAAATCTCTCAGTGGCTCTAGCATGAAAATATTTGGTATTCTCACCAGAAATCTTAGCCCATCGAATAGTACATCTTTGCTTCCAGTAATCAGATTGTAAAGCAAGCAAATTCTTGATATGCTTCTTAACAATAAGTCTGAAATTAAATTCAGGAACACTCAACTGTCGCACATCTTCCAATTGATCCAAAAACAAAATCACTTTACTACTCATATCAATGAGAATCTTTAACTGTGATAAATTCCTTCCCCAATCCTTCAAAGCATATCTGAGATTCTTTAATTTAGCAGTGATTTTGGAAGTAATTGTTTTGGCCAAAACAGGGGTATTCCAAACCTTTGTCACAAGATCCATGAAACCAGGTTGCTTAACCCAATGATTTTCAAACCGAAAAATCTTTGCCTTTGGGATGTTAGTTCCAATTTTAACCATACAAGGCAAGTGATCAGAAGTGATTTTAGACATCGGTAATACCATGGTATTAGGGAAGTCCAATGTCCACTGACAAGAAGTAAAGAACCAATCTAATTGAACCAGAAGCGGATCACTTTGCATATTGGACCAAGTGAAATTCCTACCTTTAACTGGCAGCTCCAATAAACCCAGATGGCTGATGACATCATTAAATATAAACATATCATTAAAATCAGCTCCCGGTTTATTTCTATTATCCAGTGATCTAATGAAATTAAAATCACCAAGAATCATCCAGTTCTGATGAATCGGAATGGAAATATTGTATAACCAATTAACAAAATCCTCTCTCTCCACCCCCTTGCAAGGACCATAAACATTCACCAAATTCCAAGAAATTGAATTGTGAGTGGATGTGAATTTAATGTGAATGGCAGAGCGATGAAACTCTAACAATTCTCCACTGAATATGGAACTGTTCCAAAGCACAATTAAACCTCCAGAAGCTCCAACAGAGGGAGAGAAGACAAATTGATCAAACCTTTTAGGGCAGAATGACCTAATAAAGGAATGATCAAAATCCTGGCATTTAGTCTCCTGTAAGCAAATGATAGAAGCCCGACTTTCGTCAATTTTATTATAAACTGCATCTCTTTTAGATTTATCATTGAGTCCTCTCACATTCCAGTCAAAAACAATCCAATCCAAATTCAGATAGGCCGTATTATCCATGGAAAAGACAGATAGTAAATAAATTTGCTGATCATCATAAAAGACCAGCACAGTAGATAACCAAAAGATAATACCCATAGAGTAGTACATATGTCATGTAGCATAACAAAATGTAACAGGGAAACCCAGCAACAACTCCAGGGACCAAACAGGCCCATAAGAAAGAAAAAAGGCCCACTAATCATCAGAACTTGAGGAAGTGGTGGGCTTCTTTGGAGCAGCTTCAAGCTTCTCCACCGTTATTTCTGAATCCTCTATCTGGAGCATGGTTCCCGCCCTCCGCAGAACAGCAACAGGAGTGAAGGGGGGCACTCCCCCTGGAGAGCCTTGAGGACGAGCAGACTTGGCCTTTTTCCTAGGTTCTGGCTTGTCGGAAGCAGGCAGAACCCTGAACCCAGCGTTCTTGGCAAGGCTACGCGTCACTCTACACTCCTCAAGGACAAGGGGAGTAGACACCTTCCTGGTCCTCTTCTTGGTAGCAGGCAGAGGAGTCACAGGTTCAGGAACAGGGCATGAATCCATCAGCAGAGGAACAGGAGCAGCAGAGGAGACTGGCAACTCAAAAGGCAGCAAAGTCGACAGAAATTCAAATCTTCTGTCGAAAGTAACCCGAGCTTTGTGCTCCAAAAAATATCTGGACCACTCTACCACAGGGTCAGGCAGTAAGACTTGCAGAATCTGCACGTCATTGTTCAGGGCTGCAACATTTGCTGGGGGTGGTGGAACAAAAGGAACAATAGCCAGCTGGTTTTGTTCCACCTGCTGTTGTAGCTCCACAAATTGTTCCGGGCCTTCAGCTCTTACAACATTCATGGAGTCAATGGAGGCACCCGAGAATTGAACAGATACAGAAGACTGCACCTGCTCAGGTTCTGGTGCCTGATCAACAGGCTCCTCCGGCTCAGCATTCTCCCCCTGCTCCTCATTGTTCCATTCTCCCCAACCACCTTGTACAGGCTGAACAGGTGGCACCCATTCCTCAGGGATTGGGACCTCTGGTGCACCAAAAGCAGGGTGTGGATTGTCTCCAGGAGGGAGAAAATCTTCATCTCCCGGCAAAGCGTCAGCAGCATCATTTTTCAGAATAAAAACAGGGCAGGTCCAGGAAACAACGTGCCCACCGTAACGCTGGACCTCCCTAATCACAAGCGAGCGGGGAACATCAGCGCCGCCACCATAGGTAACCTTGAGCATGGTACGGACAGGGGAAGCATCTTCCCTCCACCAGGTCCTTAGCTTGCCAAACTTGGACACAAACTCACGAAGGAACTCATCAGTGCGATAGTCCATGTGCAGATTCAGAATCATAATCCATCCAGTCCTGGTATAGGTTGTTGCTCTAACATTGTCTCCTTCGTCATGTCGAACGAAGGACAACATCCTACCATCTGGAAACATAAAAGGATGAGAGTGTACCAAAATATCTCTGGCAACTTGATCCGCCATGCGGAACATGCCAACTCCCACAGCGCTCTCCGAGAAGGAGACAACTTGCAGATGCAGTTCTTGAAGGATGTGATCGACGATTTGCTGCAGAATATCGTCGAGCTCTTCCACGGGGGGCCGCGAAACCAACTGAGCAATGGCCCAAGATTCATGGCGCCGAGGAGGAGCCGCAGAGGAGGTGATGTAGAGCCGAGCAGGTCGCTCCTCGGCCGCCCATGGCTCCTCAACATGCATCCCCGCGGGGACGAACCTTGTCGGATCACAGGGGAAGTTCGCCATTGCTGGAGGAGGTTGCGATTCGAGCGGCGATTCCGACGAGGGTTTTCCAGGAACAGTGGCAGGGGCAGGGGATAGAACTGAGGCAGGGGACTTCTCGGTTCCGATAGTCGACGATTTAACTACCCAGCGCAGAGTTCCATTAATTCCCGGGCAGTTTTTGCGGATATGGCCCGAACGTGAACAGGACCAGCACCGAATCCGGCCAGTACACTCTTCCGTTGCATGTTTAGCTGAGAGACAGTTAGAGCAAGGCCAAACCTGGGCCGCCAATTTATCAATTAATTTTGCAAAGCCATCATCCACAGGCACAGAGGCCACGGTAGGGGGTATAGAGATGGGATCCTTAACAGACTCAGTAACGAGAGAATCAGCATCAAAAGATCCAAACTTAATAGCAGGCAACTCACGATCAATAACAGAACCAATTTTATTAGGAATCGTGGGAGGAGCAGTTGGTGCACGAGTAGCATAGGGTTTAAAAGGCTTGTAACGTTTAGTTTTTACCTTTTTCTTCCTCGTGACAAAAGTCCACTCATTTTCCTGATCGTGATTCCACTTTCTCCACTCAGATAGCCAATTTGGGCCACCGAAACTCCAAAGATGAAAAAAGCACCTGAAGTGAAAGCAAGAAAACCATTTAATCTTCATAATATGAAATCCAACCTCCTTAGAAGAGACCTCAAAAGAGAAAACCCGATCATGAAGACATGTAACATTCAAGGATCCACAATAACCTCCAATTGCCGCTTCAAGAGCCAAAGCAACAGTATTTTCATCAATTTTGAAAGCAGCACGGCCAAAAGATACCACCATTTTGAAAGCGCCGTAATTCTTAGTAGCATGAACGTCCGATCCGAAGAGAATTCAGACTTCCTTAGCAAGAGCTAGACCTCTAGAGAAATCCAGGTCTAAAACCTTAGCTGCATGAACTAAACCCACCGAAGGATCAATGGGATTCCGATCCAAAAGCGACACCAAGGAATCCACATCCAAAATAGGAACGATGGCATTTGCATGATCCATAAGAGACCCATTATGTGGAACCAGATGATCCTGAACCCTGGCACGATGACAAGCAAATTGGATCTCAGATCCAGGATGAATGCTCTCACGTACCTTGAGAAAACGTTGATCAAGCACAAAACCCGCTTGATCTACAAGTTGGATCCGCTTGTCCTTCGGATCTAACAGAACAAAACCCACGTAAATGGGATTGAACTTGAGATCCACTTCGGTGGAGAAGATCGCCCTCCAACGCCAACAGGAGCGATCAAAAAGAGACTTTGCCTTGGTCATTGTAGAGAAAAAGGTGGACGACAATGCCGGAGTGACAAATGCCGTAGGGGAGGAGGCCGACAACGCCGGAGTGACGAAAGTCGGAGAGAGATGGCTAAAACCCTAGATCTCATCGGAGTCGCCATGAGCGCCGCCTAGAGGGGGAGCCGCCATCGCAGAGATCTAATTATCGACTACCTGCAGGCAAGTTATCACTCACTGACAGTCTTCGCGCTGAGTTTGCGTTGGAGGACCTCGGCCCGCTCCACTACTTCCTCGGCATCGAGGTTGTTCGGCGCGCGGACGGGTTCTTCCTCCACCAGCGGAAGTATGCCCACGAGCTTCTCGAGCGTGCAGGAATGCTTAATTGCAACCCTGCGCCTACTCCTGTCGACACGAAGGCCAAGCTATCACTCACATGAACCATTGTGTTCCTTTCAACCCTGGTTACCGATACTTTCCGTTGTCTATTTCTGCTAGCCTTAGTAGTAGTTGTTTCTGTTACGAACCTATCACATGAATCCCTTAACCCTGATATTGCCTCACCACCACTCCTACAACCCTATTGATTGAGCCAGTGTCTTACTAGCATGCTTAGGTTGTTTTGCTCGAGTCTGTTACCCGATACTTTCAGTTACTATATTTTATTATGTTCTGGGGGCTCGATGTTTAATCAATCAATCATGCTAATGTTATTGTTAAATAATAATTTGATGATAAGGCACCGGCAGGAGGCCCTGTGTGGTTTTGAGGCCTGCTAGTGTCGACCCTAATAGGAAAAGGGTCTTGTCTACTGATCCATGATGAGCGCACTACCCGCATGTGGGAAGCGAGTATGGGCGCCCCCCTCAATTTGATTCGATCCGCATCTCGTCCAAATCATCTCATTTAGTTCGTGTTTTCCATTTGCCGCATGCATGTTTTTGCGAGCCCAGCGCAGGGTGGAACTTTCGTAGTCGGCATATAGGGGGACACGGTCTTAGAGTGCTATGAGGGTCCCTTTTCTTCGGGGCTTGATTAGCCGTGCGCCCAAGGTGCTTTGGGCTTGATGCGAAGAAGAGTTGAGTTGTGTTGAGTGCCCCGCTTGGTGGGAGGCATCCCATCTGGCGGGTTATTCATACGTGTACGGCCAAATTGGTGCAACCCTGCAGGGATAATCTTCTCGAGAAGCCGTGTTTTCCGCGGTTATGGTTAACTTGGTGAAAGTACTGGCTAACAAGTACTCAGGACAACTTCAACCTAATTATTAACCACCCTACACCCAATGATTACAACCTGACTAGTAATAGTCTTATTGACACAATAATTTGATTCATCTTTAATCCAACTGTGTGAGTTATCCTCGGATTGCTTCTTTGGATAAGGGGCGAGATCCAGGATGGGTTTGTTTGATGTTATCTTTCAGTTGGTTACAATACTCGATCTTATCTCCTTTCTGTTAGTCGGAAGTGGTAGAATCTCTGTAGTTGGTTAGCGCAGCCAGTTGCAGCATCTTATATATCCCCTTTCTTCCGTTGAACCCAAGTCGTCTATGCTTGTGTTGACGGGCTACACTTTGGTGAACTGTGAGTCTTGCTTGCCAGTACTTGGATGTACTGACCCCTTTGGGGCTGTGGTTTCCGCAGACTACGCTTACGAGGATCCAGGTGACGGCTACTACGTGGAGTTTGACGAGGCTGCTGACGAGTAGTTAGCGGACCCGGGCAGGATCCGAGACATCGTGGATGGGCTCCGTCTTTATTTCAGTTTCCGGCTTCTTAAGCCTATTTGGATTTGTCTGTACTTGGACCCCTTTGAATGCTTCCGCTGAGATGTAATGATGTTATGTTGGGACATGTGTCCTCTGGATGATTGTATTTGCTATCTCTGCCCTAGTGAAGGCCAGTTGCAACTTATTTCAATCTTTGGTGTCTTAGGGATATGTTGTGCTATCATTCTGTTACAATCCGTTGACGTACCATGTGTGTATGGTATGAAGTACGTCAATGGTAGTATCCTGATTTCTATGGGATAGTTTACGTCGACGCTGAACAGATAGGGGTTGGTTGTCATACATACGTGTGTTGGCCTACTCGTAAGAGGACGCGGGTGCCGGTAAGCCCCGTAGTCCGATCTACTACTGTTCAACGGAACGGCGAGTATCCTTTAGAAGTCCGGGTGCGACAAATGGTATCAGAGCCTGTCTGCCTGTAGGATCCCTTTTTACTGGTCGCAGTTGAGTCCAGAAACTATTTTGTAGCTATATAGGAAAAATGAAACGTGAGAGTAGGAATTCTGCCATTTTTCTTCTGTCCCCACCCACCCACCCTTTTCTGGTAAGGAAGTGCAACGTTGTTTTTCTCTTCTCACCTAAACTTTCAAGTTAGGATTTCACGTGTTTTGGGTTATCCGTAGTACCTCAGGAGTTTTGGTCTCGTTTTCCCGATGTTGCTTCAATATCCTGTTCTTTTCAATATCCTTTTCGTCCGTTGAACCTTGTTGTTGCTTTCCACATCAGTTCTCTACCGGCGTCTAATCAAAACTTCCCCGATCATCTGCAGATGGATCTCAGGTTTTACCCGCAGGTGGTTCGGATGACTCGTTGTGAGAGCACCGCCGGTTATCCGGAGATGCTGAGAGACATGGTCACTTATCTGGGGTTCCATTGGGCACCAGAGTACCAGGTCTACGAGCAGCAGCGAGAGTTTGCCCTCGTTTTCTTCTCTTGGCTCAAAAGGGCACTCCTTTACAAAGTGATTTGCACTTCCACAATTGTAGCATGTCCTTGGTCGCTCCCCCTTCTTCTTGTAGTTCTTGTTTCGCGGAGGTCTTGGAGTGCCGGCCTTGTGAGATTCCCATCTCTTCCAATATCCGTGCATAGCAAGGGCAATGCACTTATGAGCGCCAGTGTAAGTGTCCTCATAGTCTTCCTCATAATCATCCTCTTCTTCAACTTCTTCAACTCGAGCCATTGCCTTTGACTTCAATGCAAGATTGGGTGACTTTCCCATTCCTCTTGAGCGAGCGAGAGCATCATCCGCACTCTTGTGTGATAGGGATATGGCGATGAATTCACTAAGAACACCAATGGAGTTGAGAAATTGTAGTCCGCTCTTGTCCGAATGCTAGTGGAGAGGTTCTTCTCGAAAGGTGTAATAGCTTTGATGAACTTCCTCTTTATCCACTCATCAGAGATCTCTTCTATTCAAAAGTCCCTCAATTGATTGGCGAGGGTGACAACTCTCCTATATAGCTCCTCGAGGGACTCATCCTCTTGCATAACAAAGTTCTTGGACTTGCCAATGGACACATCATACTTGGATGATTGGATGCTTGCATTTCCTTGAAACAAAGTATCAAGCTTGTCCCATGCTTCCTTGGCGGTCTTGCAACCTCGAATATGAGTGAGATGCTCCCTTGGAAGAGCCTTTTGAATGATGAAAAGGGACGTCTTGTTGAGTTGATATTCCACATATTCCCTAGGAGTCAAGTTTCTTGGGTCGTGGGGATGGAACCCATGAATCACACTCCTCCACAAGGCAGTGCAAGAGCCGGAAATATGTGACTCCATTTCAAACTTCCAAGAAGAGAATTCATTAGTGTTAAGCATGGGAGGAAGTCCAACATTAAGAATGTGTTGCATTGAAACTATTGGATGGATGGAGTCATAATTTTGAGGTGGTGGGACTTTAGAGTTGGACCCCGAACCATTAGTTGTTTGAGACTTGGGGCCTCCGGTATTCTCCTTTGCCTTAGCCTTTTGTGTGGCTTTCGCCTTAGCTTTGGCAATGTTGTCTTCGATCTTGGTATCGTACGAAAGAGTTTCCTCTTCTGAACTCTCCGCATCGGAGACATGGGGAGAATCCATGCTCCCCTTAGTTTTACCCATAATGTTCTCCAACATCTTATTGATGGAGGAAACCTCCAAGCCAACACTAGAGCTAACCTTGGACAATTCGGTTTGAATGGTCACAACCGTTGTCTCTAGGTTAGCTATAGTCTCGGCCATTTTGGAGAGATCTTCCTTAGAAGATTCGGGATCATCTCTGTTGGCCATGATACTCTTAGGCGGTTAAGCCCGATATAAGAGCCGAGGCTCTTATACCAATTGAAAGTACACAATGGTCAACTAGAGGGGGGGGGGGGGTGAATAGGTGACCTACAAATTTTAATCCCTTTTCACTTTTAGATGGGCTTTAGCAAGTAAACAACTTGGTTATCTAGATGTGCAACTAGGTAGACACCCTATGTGATAAACAACAAGTATGCAACGGAAGTAAAAGCAAGGCACAAGATAACCACAAGTGAAAAACACGGAGACAAGGATATGTTTCCCGTAGTTCCTTCTTGAAAGAAGTACGTCTATGTTGGAGAGGTGGGGAGCCACCTAGGCACTCCTCAATAGCACGGTTGTGCACACCTTGTTCTCCTTGAGCTTCTCCGGTGAGGGAGATTCTCGTTTCCACTATGAGGTCGACTTGAAGGAGTTGACCAAACCTTTACAAGGGGGTTGAGGCTACTCCACAAGTGAGATGAAGGGTCTCAACAATCCGAAGCTTCTTGCTACAAGGTGGAAGCTACAAGCACTAGGGTTTCTCTAGGATGACAAAGAAACCAAGATATTACAAGATCCCAAGGGGTATGGTATGGGAAAACACTTTTTGGCTTGGTAGAAAGGTTGATCTAGGCCTCCTTCATGAGATCCTTGAAGGGCGTCGAGTTTGGTTGGAGGAGGAGGGAGATCGGGACGTTTTGAGCTCTTGAACGACGGAGGAGAGACAGAGGAATGGACGAACTAGCTGTCTAGAGGAAGAAGACATCTATTTATAGCCTTCTCCAATTTATGACCGTTGCAGAACACCAGGGCCGGAATATTCCGGGGTTAGGACCGGAAAATTCCGGGGCAGACAGGCCGGACATTTGAAATATCCGGGGGGCGGATTTTTGAACAATCCGAGGTCGGAATATTCTAGCCAATAATCCGCCCCCATATCTGCAAGCGGGCAGCAGCACCACGCTGAAATTTCTCTAAGGACCTGAGGGCCGGATATTCGCCCCGGAATATTCCGGGAAAATTTCCGCCGCTCCTTCCGCGCGCGGGCACCTACGACTCCTCCAATTTCTACTAAGGACCTGAGGGCCGAATATTTGCCCCGGAAATTTCCAGGCAAATTTCCGCCCCTGCTTCTGTGCGCTGGCAGATGGAGTCCACCACTTCGTCGTTTGAAGAAATCAAGGGGCCGGAATATTGCGGTGCTGGGGCCGGATATTCCCGCCAATAACCCCCGGAAATTCCGGGGCCACCACCCGAATAATCCGGCTGCATTTTTCTCCTTCTTCAGAAATCTTTTGTGAAATTCTCCGAGAGTATTATGGTTAATCATATGAGAGACCAGCTGTAGACACTTAAACAACATTGTTAGTAGAGGGGATAATTGTGGAGACCCCAGACTAGATGTCCGAGACCGCCAATATGCATACACTCATGATCCCAGATCGACAGTCATGAGCAGCATATTTAGAGAAGGTACAACAGAGTTCACATCCATTACACGAATCACATAGTCTTACACAAATGGTCTGTCGACCAAGTCTGAGACAACTGCCGCACAGGGCAGCGGCAACACACATTACAACTACTTTTATTCAGCGGAAGCAAACACAACAAGTAGAACCCATGTCAACACCTTAGCACCAGAGGCTGCTGACCGGGAGACGTGCCTAGTACGCGGGATCATCATAGTACTCCTCCTCAAAGGTATCCTCCTGAGGCAGCTCCTCACAGTCTAACCAAGACAATAGCCAGGGACGAAACCATATGAGTACATTGCAATGTACTCTCAAGACACCCTAAATGAAAGCTCAAAAAATGCAAGTATGCACTAAAGGTGGTAGGAGGGTTGTTATTTAAGGGGCTGATCTATCCATGGTGAGTAGAAGAACCATCATGGTTGAGCAAGTTTTAGATGTTTTGTTGAAGAAGATACTTCAAAAGATAGAATGTTTCTCTTGTAGATATCGCATATCCACAAGGTTTTAGTAAAGCATTAATACTAAAAGAAAAGTTTTTCTTTGAAAAGAACTCTTGGAAAACCACAATTCCAAAACCAACATTTATCCGGTACCTCAGAGGTACGATCATTCCCTTTCCAGTACCTCCCAGGTACAGCATCATAAACACTTTCCAACTTTTTGAAAACATTGACACAATGCTAGCTACATGGCCATTCAACTATCCATATCCGAGGACGCGGCTATTCTGAATAGTTTTACTCTGCAGAGGTGTACACATTCCATAAGATCCAGTACATCCGCCGTGAAAAACCACGGACTGTCCAAGACAGTTTGCAAACATCAGATAACTGGTCCTAACTATCCACTATGCAAGCGCTAGTAAATGGCTACCTCTTCAACTGGGTTTGTTCTCCTCGGCACCGAGTGAGTCAGTCGTATCGATCCGGTTTCCCCTGAAGACACACCGACATGGCAGGAGACCCAACTGTTGCAACTGGTGACGAACTTAATCCCCACACTCTGAATGTCCCGTTTCTCCCTCCCTGTGACAATTCGGTTCAGGGGACTCTAACCCTATAGCACTTTGATGTAGACACGAACTAACACCGACAAACTTTTAGCTAGACCCCATTCCCATATTGAGGTAATGTGGCAGTACGGCTTGGTTGTCCGGCGAAGACTAGGTTATGTGTCATTGTGAAAAAAAAAACAATTTGAAAACACTTCTTCCTTCACAAACCTCCCTCGGACAAGGTCGCACCTTTCCTCGGGTTTTTCCAAAGACATATGTTTTTGAAAACACCAAGTTAAAAATGTCCACTAAGGTACTTAAGTTAATTAACTGATGGATGCAAAATCCTAAAGGGCTTGGTAACACCAAGATTATGTAGTGGCTACAACAACTCGATAAAAGCGATAGCGGTATATTTCACTTAAGAGAATAGTTTGAAAGCAACTTAAGTAAAAACTTCAGAAGTAAAACATGCATGATAAATAATGATAAGTAAAACAAAAACAATCATTTAGAGTGGCTTGCCTTGGCTCTGGTCTTGATCATACTCTTGAAATAAACAAGAGTTATAGAAAACCACTTCAGGATTAGCAGCTTCTTCGTTATCTAACGTCGTAAAAAGTAAAAAGAAAAACACTCAATCAGTACAAGACAAAGGCAAGAACAAAATAATACAACACACATACATCAAGCATTCACTCAAAAAGAAACACCCAAAAATAATAGCACTAAAGCATGCTACAACACTCAAAACATGCATAAATAACATACATAACATGGTATAGTTTCAAATAAGACATGCATCAAGTATATGGCATGAGTCCAGTGGGTGTACCACTCTCATATAAGGACATAAAGGGTGTAATGACTCTCTGGTCATCCACCAAAATGAGTGAAACATAATGAAAACAATCTAGGAAACAACTATACAAGCATAAGAGAGTAAAACGTGCATTTCTATGGACATGCAAGCCATACTATACTTGTATACAAGAAAGGAACATGTAACCAGAAGCTAAACATGTACATAACAGAGGCATAGCACAACATGCAAGGCATGAAAACAAACATGGCATGAAGGTAAACATGGTAGACAAATCTAGTACACATAAAAACTAGAAAACAAGCATAAATCACAACATGCATGCCAAACCATGATATTTTCATGAACAAGGTTTATTCTAACATGGTAGATCTACAAGATAACAATCATATGAAAGTGAAAACAACACCTACACATGCTAATAAGATCACACAATACATCTCCACACTTAGCAAACATCAAATACACAACATCTAGAAATGGCGGAATACTACCAGAACTTGCAATGCATGACAAAATTAATCTACAACTCAAAACATCACACCAAGATAGGATATGATAGATCTATTCATACGGAAGCACATACAAAGGATTCACCTCAAAAATCATTTTAGAAAAATTCATAAAAATCATTTAGTGGCATTTTTATAGGAAACTCAAGTGCATGTGAGGCCAACTGCTCTATTTAGGTATCAAAAATATCTATCTAGAGAGATAAACCTCACTTCCATTGGATTCCTAGAACAAAAGCTATCTCATGTTTACTCTTTCATATATGTTGATTTTAGGAATTTCTCCAAGATGATTCAGAGGTGCAAATGCAGATCTACCCCTTGCATGTGGTTAAGAAAACATGCATGTACCCTACATAAACAGGGGGTGGCCAGATCTTTTGCTTAAGCATTTTATTTTTGATTAAAGTGATAGGGTAGCTTTCTGGAAAAACAGAAAATGAAATAAATCCTCAGCGCGGGCTCAATGAGCCGTTGGCTCATACGCGACGAAGCGCGCTGCGCTGGGCCGGCCCAGTTCGCTTGCGCGCGCAAACGAACCGGTAAGTGGCCGTGGGATTTAGATCGGAGGGTGCAGATTAGATCCCGAGGGATTCAAAGGCAGCCGTCGATCGGGAGATGAATGACGCCCGGTCGTTCTTCTTCCTCGCGACCAGATCGCGCCGCCGGCGAGCACATGCACAACACACACACGGGCAGGGGATCGCCTAGGTCTGGATAGGAATCGACGATCGATGACGAGGAGGTAGTACGAGGTCGAGGAAGACGCGTGGATGCAGTAGCAACAACAAGATCAATCTGCAGCTCCCGCGCACAGCGTGGCGTTCCCGGCGGCGTCGAGCTCAACGTCGACAGATCTGCATGCGAATCCACACGACAAGGTGTCAGGCATGCATGCCTTGGCAAGGGGAGTAAGATGGAGCAGAGTGAGAGAGAGACGAGTGATGCAACGTCGAGCTCGTTCGGGACGGGCAGAACGCGAGAGCTTGCTTTTCTCGAGCTCGTTCGGCACGGGCAGATGGCGAGAGCAATGGCTTGGGCATTGCTGTGGGGTGAATGCAGGGTGAATGGTTAGTGGAGTGGCTAGGACGGAGGGGAGGGGTGATTTATACAGGAGGTTTACGGGTGTGGGCGTGCCCGGGCGTTCGACAGCAAGGCAGGGGCAACTCTGGCGCGTGTGCACCTCTCAGGAGATGAGCAACACGTGGAGTAGAGAGGTGAGCACGGTGGCGCTGCGATCATGTGTTCACTGGCTCAAAGCCGTGAAAGATGGAGCAATGGCACGGGTGTGCCCTGTGTGCCTGATGACAACCCGGGCCCTCGGCCACCATCTTTGGCATGGAGTTGTTCTCCCTCCCTGTGGGCTTCAGAGTGAAACCAGCAACTGGTTTTGGTCGAGGGGAGCGAGGGTAGCTGGTTTGGTACGATTGCACAAGATCTAGATGAAAGGAAACTTGAATTTGATCAAGTTTTGAATCGGGTGCTCTGACAGAAGTTCAGATTTCAGTTTCGAACAGTTTCAGTTATGACTTGGTGATTTTTCTAAGTCCTAAAACTGTTAGAGAATAGGAAAAGTCCGGATGTGTTTGACACATCAAACAATTTTCAAATGGAAAAGTGAGAGTATGGTTTTGAAGAGTACAATGTATAGTTTCAGAAACACATTTTTATTTGAATTTACAAAATGTATAGGTTGCTGAAAACAAGACAGAAACAAGTGAGGTTTCTGTTTTCTCTGTTTTTCATTTTCCTGTTTTATCAACTAGGAAGAAAAACATCTTAGAAAATAGGGGTTTCACTTGATAAAGAATGTTTCTTTGGGCATGGTAAGCAAGTACATACCACAAGGATGGATGAAATCCAAACAAAACAAAAATTTGAGTTGAGATCCATAGATAGAAATGGTGCTCAAAAGAGAGAGTGATAGTCAAAAACAGAAAAGAAAAACTCATGTTTTTTCCTTAGGGTTTTCAAAGGGGTTTTGTTTTCTCTCTTTTGGTGATCAATAACCAAGATTAAAAAGATGTTAGAGATGACAAGGAATCAATATAACAACATTCCACTCTTTATTTATCATAGGAAACATAAGGTTCACATCAGGAGTTACAACATCAGGAAAATAATAGGATCAACTAAAAAGTTTTTGTTGGTCCTAAATTTTGTGTTCCCCTCCTTACAACCTTGTTCTCAAATGAGGATGTGACAGACCTCCCCTCCTTAAAAAAATCTCGTCCTGAGATTCGGGGGTTTAGTCATAGTGGAAGTCAGGTAACTCCTTGTTAATGTAATCTTCGCGTTCCCAGGTAGCTTCTTCCTCAGAGTGATTAGTCCATTGAATTTTGAGGAATTTGATTGCACGCTTCCTGGTTACACGAACATTTTTCTCAAGAACACGGAGTGGTCGATCACGATAAGTCAAATCATGGTTGATATCAATAGTCCGGTAGTCGATGTCCTTATAAGAATGATTCTTATCTGGCACTTGGAGACATTTTCGGAGTAGTGAAACATGAAAGACATCATGGAATTCTGAGAGATCAGCGGGCAGCTCAAGTTGATATGATTCTTCACCGCGACGGGCTAGGATCTTAAAAGGCCCAATATATCGGGGTGCAAGTTTTCCCTTGACATGAAAACGCTGCATCCCTTTTAGAGGTGTGACTCTAAGATACACGAAATCTCCCACACGGAAAGAGACTTCGCGTCACTTGGAGTCAGCATAGCTCTTCTGACAAGATTGAGCAGCTTTGAGATGGTCACAGATAAGTTGGACTTGTTCCTCCGCAGCATACAATGTATCCACACCAAATATCTGACTGTCACCAGACTCAGACCAGTTTCAGGGTGTGCGACACTTGCGTCCATACAAGTCTTCAAAAGGAGCCATTTGCAGACTAGCTTGATAGCTATTGTTGTAAGAGAATTCTGCAAATGGTAGACAATCTACCCACTTTGCACCATAAGACAATACACAAGCACGGAGCATGTCCTCCGGGATTTGGTTAACACGCTCGGTTTGTCCTACGATTTGTGGGTGATAAGTTGTGCTGAAAGAAAATTTGGTTCTGAGAGCTTCATGCAATTTCCTCTAGAACCGAGATGTGAATTGAGTCCCTCGATCTGAAACAATCTTCTCGGGTACCCCATGCAAACTCACAATCCGAGATATTTAGAGATCAACCAATTGGTCTCCATGATGAGTTGTGCGAACAGGGATAAAGTGAGCTACTTTTGTAAGCTTGTCCACAATAACCCATATGGAATCATGCCCTCAGTTTTACTTGGAAGTCCAGTGATGAAATCCATTCCAACGTCATCACATTTCCACTTGGGTACTTGGAGTGGTTGCAATAGACCAGCTGGAAGTTGGTCTTCTGCCTTCACACATTGACAGATATCACACTTGGCTATGTAAGAAGCAATCTCTCGCTTCATACCATGCCACCAAAACTTCTCTTTGAGATCTTGATACATTTTTGTTCCTTCGGGGTGGATGGAATAAGGAGTGTCATGAGCCTCTGCGAGTATAACTTGCTTTAGCTCTGACTCGGATGGAACGCAAATGCGACCTTTATACCAGAGTATTCCTTCGGAATCGACAGAGAAACCAGGCACTGGTTCCTTCTTCATTTGATCCTTAATTCGTTCAATACTTTTCTGTCCCTTCTGAGATTGTTTCACTTGATCAACCAGGGTAGGTTTGATTTCAACAGTATTCAACATCCCATGGCTGACTACTTCAATACTCAGTTGGTCGAGTTCTTTCCACAACTAAGGTTGTCTGACCTTAATGATAGCATTCAAAGAGGCGGGTTCTCGACTGAGTGCATGAGCGACAACATTCGCCTTTCCAGGATAGCAGTGGATACTCAGATCATAATCTTTGATGAGTTCAATCCACCTATGTTGCCTCACATTGAGTTCACGCTGAGAGAAGATATACTTCAAGATCTTGTGGTCAGTATAAATCTCACATCTATTACCCATAAGGAAATGTCGCCATGCCTTGATAACATGTACAACAGCCGCAAGTTCCAAGTCATGCGTAGGGTAATTTTTTTCATGAGGCTTCAACTGACGAGAAATATAAGAGATAGCCTTCCCGGCTTGCATGAGAACACTGCCGAGTCCGAGCTTTGAGGCATCACAATACACATCAAAACTCTTTGTGACATCCGGCATAGTAAGAACAAGAGCGGTCACCAATCTTCTCTTCAATTCTTGGAAACTTTCTTCACATTTGTCAGTCCACTCAAACTTCTTGTCTTTCTTGAGCAATTGAGTGAGTGGTCTGGCGATACTGGAGAATCCTTGAACAAATTTGCGGTAATAACCAGCCAAACCAAGAAATGATCTCAGTTCAGTTGGGTTGGTTGGAGCATTACGCTTCATGACCGAATGAATCAAAGTGGGATCAACAGAGATTCCACCTTCAGATACCACATGTCCAAGAAAACCCACTTCTCTAAGCCAGAATTGGCATTTGCTGAACTTAGCATACAACTGATGCTTCCGAAGTGTTCCGAGTACCAATCTTAGATGTTCTTCGTGTTCTGCTTCATCTTTGGAATAGATAAGAATATCGTTGATGAACACCACGACGAATTTATCCAGGAAATCCGTGAATACCTTATTCATAAGATTCATGAAATAGGCAGGAGTATTTGTTAGACCAAAGGAAATTACTGTGTATTCGTACAACCCGTAACGAGCGGTGAAAGCAGTCTTCAGAATATCCGATTCCCACACCTTCAATTGGTGATAACTAGTGCGGAGATCTATCTTGGAGAAGAAACGAGCTCCATTCATCTGGTCAAAGAGGTCTTCAATCTTGGGAAACATGTATTTGTTCTTCATGGTAACATCATTCAACTTCCGGTAATCCACACATAGACGCGAGCTACCGTCCCGTTTGTCCATAAAGATGATAGGTGATCCCCAAGGAGAAGCACTTGGGCGAATCAATCCCTTTTTAAGCATACCATCCAGTTGCTTCTTCAACTCCTATAATTCTTCCGGGTTCATCCGGTAAGGTTTCTGAGCTATGGGTCCAGTTCCAGGAACTAACTCAATGATAAACTCGATATCCCTGTCAGAGGGCATACCGGGTAGTTCTTCTTGAAAGACATCCGGATACTCACATACCACAGGAATCTGTTCAAGTGAGGGGTTGGATAAACTCTTATGGCAATGAACTTTGGAGGTGGGTTTGACTGCCTTATACTTAACCTCTTCTCGAATACTACTGGTCAAGGATATGGTTTTTGAGGTGCAGTCAATGACTTCCTTGTACTTGGTCATCCAATTCATACCAAGTACAACTTCAATGCCTTGTGCGCCTAGCACTACCAGATCAGCATGAAATGTTTTCCCATTGATCACAATAGGCACATTGTTGCAGGAGTCGGTGGCTTTGGTTGTCTCGCCTGGGTGTTGCACTAGCATAGTTCTAGACATAAGGCTGACTTTTTGTCGCACCCGGACTTCTAGGGGATACTCACAGTCCGCTAAACAGTAGATAAAAGGCTTACAGGGCATACCGGCACCCGCATCTCAATATGAGTAGGCCAACACGTAAACGTGTGACAACCATCCTCTACTATTCATCGTCTGCGCAAACCATCCCATAGAAATCCGACTACTTCCATTGACGTACTTCATAACATACACACATGGTACGTCAAAGGCATTTGAACAAGTGATATCACAACAAATCTCTAAGACACAAATAAATAGAAATAAGTTGCAAATAGCTCTCACTAGAGCAGAGATAGCAAATACAATCATCCAGAGGACACATGTCCCAACAAGGTATCATTACATCACAGCGGAAGCATCCAAAGTGTCTGAGTACAGACAAGATCCAAATAGGCCTAAGAGGCCGGAAACGAAAAGACAGAGCCCATCCACGATGTCTCGGATCCTGCCCGGGTCCGCTATCTACTCGTCAGCAGCCTCGTCATACTCCACGTAGTAGCCACCATGGGGATCCTCGGAAATGTAGTCTGCGGAAACCACAGCCCCAAAGGGGTCAGTACAGACAAGTACTGTCAAGCAAGACTCACAAGATACCAAAGTGTACCCGGCAACACCAAGTACAGATGCTTTGGGTTCAACGGAAGACTAGGTGATACAAAAGTACGGCAGCAGGCTGCTCTAACCAACTACAGAAACACGCTACAACTTCCGGCTAAAAGAAAGGGGATAAGATAGCGTACCGGAACCAACTATCACTAACCTCAAACAAACCCATCCTGGATCTCGCCCCTTATCCAAAGAAGCAATCCGAGGATAACTCACACGGTTGGATTAGTGAAGGTTCAAGTTATTGTGTCAATAAGTCTATTACTAGTCAACTTATCATTAATTAGGTGTAAGTTGTCTAATCCTTGTTAGCCAGCCCTATCACCAAGTCATCCATAACCGCGGACAACACGGCTTCTCGAGAATATTTAACCCTGTAGGGGTGCACCAATTTGGCCGTACACGTAAGAATATCCCGCCAGACGGGGATCAAACCCACCAAGCGAAACACTCAACACAACCCAACTCTTCTTCGCATCAAGCCCAAAGAACCCCGTGCAATTGAGCGCACGGCTAATCAAGCCCCACGAAGAAAAGGGGACCCTCATAGCACTCTAAGAACGTGTCTCCCTAAATGCCGACTACAAAAGTTCCACCCTGGCCTCGGGTTCGCACCTGCATATGCATGCGGCAAATGGAAAACCCGAACTAAATGAGGCGATTTGGACAAGATGCGAATCGAATCAAAGTTGAGGGGGGCGCCCATACACGCTTCCCACATGCGGTTAGCGTGCTCAACATGGATCCAGAGGACAAGAACTTTTCCTGAGTTCGACACTAGCAGGCCTCAAAACCATACCCGGCCTCCTGCCGGTGCCTTACCATCAAATTAGCATTACCTCAACATTAACAGGTTGTTGTTTAAACATCGAGCCCCAGAACATAATAGATATGGTAACAGAAATAATGGACATCAGACTCGAGCATAAACAACCCTAAGCATGCTAGTAAGACACAGGCAACAAGCAAAAGGGTTATAGGTGTGGAGGTTAGGCTATATCAGGGTTACATGATAACATGTGATAGGATCGGGACACAAGCATCGAATCTTAAGGCTAGCAGAATAGACAACGGAAAGTATCGATATCCAGTGTGGAAAGGACACAATGGTTCAGGTGAGTGAATACTTGCCTGCAAACTCAGTAGCCTGGTACTGGGCTAACTCCTCAGAAGTAGTGTCGTAAACCTCGTCTGTCTCAGCGTCGTCGTCTATTCGGGAAGAAGCAAACAAACAACGCAGAGAGACAAACAATCAATAACATGGCATAATGCACAATCATGGGATGATGCATGACAATTTAATTGATGCATCAAAGATAAACTAGTTGACATGGTAACATAATTAAATGGACCCATATGCAATTTGGATTGCATATGGAAAGCCCATGAATTAAAGGTTGGATTAAATGATCTACAAATAACCAACATGTGAAAGTTGATTATAATGATGCATGGATGAGTAAAACAATGAGAAAACAACAATAGCTTCAATTTGAAAAAGATGTTTACCAAGTTTGGAATTTTATTTATTAAGTTATGGAATTTGGCTCCTTAAAGGAGTTACACAAGCATTTGTTGTTTTCACCAATTTTAATTTGTTCAAAATAGATAACAAAATTCATATTTGGAAATAACACAAAATTTTAGGTGGAATACATGTTTCATTTGTTGAAAAAGGAGTTAAAATGAATTAATTATGAATTAAACAAGTTTAAACAAGATTTAAATGAATTTAATTCAATTATGAAATTATTTGAATTTTTATTTGTTCAAAACATTAAATAAAATTTATATTTGAATAGATTATATTTTTTTGGTTTGAAAACATATTTTATATGTCAAAAAAGAAATTAATTTGACCAAGTTATGAATTTAGCAATTTTAAATGATTTAAACAAGGTTTAAATTATTTAACCAATTTTAGTTATTCAAAACAGGAAATAAAGTTTATATTTGGAAAGGTGGTTCAATTTTTCATGGAAAACATATTTTATATGGGCCATTTGAATTAATTTTGAATTAGTTATGAATTTGACTAAATTTGATATAGTAGTTTGAATTTGAAGTTTTGAAAATATTTGAAATGTTCAAAACAGTAAACAAATGATTTAAACAGGTAGAGAATTTAATTTGGTACAGAAAACATATTTTATTTCTTAAGTTTGGATTTGAAATGAGGAAGTTATGTTAGTTTAAATTCCAGGGACCAAACTGTGACAAAAAGGACTGGATGTTAAAAAAGAAAAGGGCCAGAACGAAAATCACCTCGCAGTGGCCCAGCCCAGGCCACTGACAAGGGGGTCCTGGCCACGGTGGCGCTGCGTGGCAGTGTGGGGTCGCTGACAACGGGCCCTACCTGCCAGCTAGCGTGGTGAAAAAGATTGGGTTTTAATCCGCGAGGGGGGATTCGAACCCACGCCCTCGTGGGCGCGTGCGCAGCGCGCTGGCCAGCTGGGCTGATGTGCGTTTCGTGACAGAGGAGGAGGCGCGGGGGGTATGAGGTTCAGTTTCAGGGTGTTAACTGAAACTGAAAGTTTCAGTCCTTCTGAAACTTGACGAGGAAGCGCTCGCCGGCGGCGAGGATCTGCTGCTGGCGTGCCTTGTGATTAAGGGAGGTGTGCGTGCGCGTGCAGGTGATGCGCGGGAGCAGAGAGGGAAGGAGGAGGAGGGAGATGCTGTGCTCACCGGGGAGAGGCAGAAGGAGCAGGGCCCGGTGGTGGTGGCCGGCGACAACGGCGACAGAGAGGTGGACGGCGGCGACGATCAAGAGCTGCTCGTGCCCCTCCCTGGACACGAGGAGGACGAGGATGGCACGGGGAACTCGTTCCCGTGCCCGTGGGAACCGGACAGCGACCACAACCACCAACTCCACCAAGCGATCAAGCTCCGTCCATGGTGATGGCAGAAAAAATTCAGAGAAGAGATTTAGGAAGAAGAAGGGGACCTGAGAGGGATGGCGGCGGCTGGGAGAAGGATAGAGGGAGAGGAGGAACTAGGGCACGGCCTAGGGCTAGATATAGGGGGGAGGGAGCAGGTGAGCTCCCTGCTCGGTGGGGGAGCCCCCCTCCTCACTGTCTCTCCGTACGGAGGTAGGAGAAAGCGACAGGGGGTACGCAGGCCGTGGGCTGGACGGCCTGGGCCTGCCCTCTCCCCTCTGCGTTATTTTTTGTTTTTCTGTTTTTTTTTGCAGAAAAAGAAAAGGAAGAAAAGAGAGGTTTTGGGATAGAGAAAAATTTAGGGATAAATTTTATGAGTTATTTATCACAAAAGCACAAGTGTGCAAGTGTTTGTTTTCAAAAATTTGAATTTTGGTTGCTGTTTGTAAATTCAATTGAATTTGAGTGAAATTTGAATTAATTGAATAATTGAAAGAAGCAACTTAAAAGTGTTTAATCTCAAGTTTATTATGAACAAAAGATTGGTTTGATTGCAAGTTTTATTTGAAACATTGTAACAGACCAAGTATGAAACAAAGATTTGAATTTTTGGTTTGAAATTCAAATGGAAAAACAAGGGAAAACAAATGGAAAACAAAGGAAAACAAATGGAAAACAAAGGAAAACAAATGCAAAGCTTATCATGACATGATGCAAAACAAGAATTAACAAGAATCAAACATTCTAATGGAGTTTTTCATACTTGGGATGTTACAAAACGCCCCCCCCCCTTGAAGGAATCGCGCCCCGAGATTCCTACTGAGAAGAGAAAAGGTCCGGATACTTCTTGCGAAGATCCTCTTCGGTCTCCCACGTTGCCTCTTTATCGGAATGATGGGACCACTGCACTTTCAAGAACTTGGTGCTCTTGTTGCGAGTTTTACGCTCGGTCTCATCGAGAATTCGAATAGGGTGCTCTTCATAAGAGAGATCTTCTTGCAGTTCAATGGAATCATGATCAA
Source organism: Alopecurus myosuroides (assembly GCA_028641055.1). Lineage (NCBI taxonomy): Eukaryota > Viridiplantae > Streptophyta > Magnoliopsida > Poales > Poaceae > Alopecurus > Alopecurus myosuroides. Next base: position 391,825,129 of record CM054057.1, read on the forward strand.
CTGCACGACCTGGATCTTTGAAGCACCTCTTGAGCCGTGACACGTGAAACACATCGTGCACCTTGGATAGCTTTTCCGGAAGTTCAAGACGATAGGCATTTGCCGCACGCCTTGAGAGAATGTTGAAAGGACCAATATATCTTGGTGCAAGCTTTCCTTTGACACCAAAACGATGAGTGCCTCTGAGGGGAGTTACACGGAGATATGCTTTGTCACCAGGTGCATAGACCATATCCCTGTGCTTGCTGTCATAGTAGCTTTTCTGACGAGACTGAGCAATCTTGATATTGTCACGAATGATGCGAACTTTCTCCTCGGCTTCCTTAACAATGTCAGGGCCTAAGAGTGAACGTTCACCAGCTCCAGACCAATTGATTGGACTCCTGCATCTGCGGCCATAGAGAGCCTCAAATGGTGCCATGCCTAGGCTTGCCTGGAAGCTGTTGTTGTAGGAGAATTCAGCATATGGAAGACATTCCTCCCATTTCATGCCAAAAGAGATACCACATGCTCTGAGCATATCCTCGAGAATCTGATTGACTCTTTCGACTTGCCCTTGAGACTGAGGGTGATAAGCTGTGCTGAACAGAAGTTTGGTGCCCAATGCTTCTTGAAAGCTTTTCCAGAAATGAGAAGTGAATATGCTTCCACGGTCTGAGCTTATTTCCAATGGAACACCATGAATAGGAACAATCTTTGCTGTGTTGAGCTCTGCTAACTGACTAGCTGAGATTGTCTCTTTGACAGGAAAGAAGTGAGCGACTTTAGTGAGTCGATCCATGACAACGGAGATTGCATCGTTGCCCCTCTTGGACTTTGGAAAACCAGTGACGAAGTCCATTTCAATCATGTCCCACTTCCACTCAGGGATTTTCAGAGGTTGGAGAAGACCGGCTGTTTTCTGATGAACTGCCTTGACACGTTGACAAACGTCGCATTCAGAAACGTATTGAGCAATTTCACGTTTCATGCCAGGCCACCAATATAGTGTCTTGAGATCCTGGTACATCTTTGTACTACCAGGGTGTATGGAGAGAGGAGTTTCATGAGCCTCCTTGAGAATGACATCTTTGAGACTTTGAACTTGAGGAACTGCAATGCGTCCTTCGAAGAACACAGTTCCCTTGTCATCAATTGAGAAGGACTTAAATTTCTCCTTGCCTTCTTTGATGTGTTCTACCATCTTCTTGATTTCAGCATCACGAAGTTGTTCAGAACGAATCTTGTCCTCGAGAGTTGGACTGGCTGTCAAGTTTGCAAGATAGCCTTGAGGAACAAGACCAAGGTTGAGCTTCTGGAATTCTTCATGAAGAGGAGGTTGGATTTCCATGATCATGAGATTATTGCAATACGACTTGCGACTGAGAGCATCGGCCATAACATTAGCCTTGCCTGGAGTGTAAGAAATGGTAAGATAAAAGTCTTTGATCTTTTCAATCCATCTCCTCTGTCTGAGGTTTAGATCTGGTTGAGTGAAGATATACTTCAGACTCTTATGATCGGAAAAGATTTCAGTGGGATTACCCAACAAGTATTGTCTCCATTTCTTGAGGGCAAACACAACTGCTGCAAGTTCAAGGTCATGAGTGGGATAATTGAGCTCATGGGTGTTCAACTGACGTGAAGCATAAGCCACAACTTGACGTTCTTGCATAAGAACTGCACCTAGACCTTGGAGAGAAGCATCACAGAATATTTGGAAAGGTTTGGAAGGATCTGGGCCAACCAGAACTGGTGTAGAAGTGAGTTTAGTCTTCAGGAGATTGAAACTTTCATAACATTGTGGAGACCAGACGAACTTCTTGTCCTTCTTTGTGAGATCAGTGAGAGGTTTGGCAGTCTTGGAAATTTTTTGGACGAAGCGACGGCAATAGCTAGCCAAGCCAAGAAAACTTCTTACTTGCTTCACCGTCTTTGGAGGTTTCCAATCAACAATTGCTTTAACCTTTTCTGGATCAATGGCTATGCCCTTGGCTGAGATGACATGACCAAGGTAAGCAACTTCTGAAATCCAGAACTCACATTTGGAGAATTTGGCATAGAGACGATGCTCGTGAAGCTTCATGAGAGTGAGAAGAAGGTGTTCTTCATGCTCTTCCTCGGATTTTGAGTAGACAAGAATGTCATCAAGATATACCACAACGAACTTGTCGAGGTATTCATGGAAGACAGAATTCATGAGTCGAGAGAATGTCGCCGGTGCATTGGTGAGACCAAAGGACATGACGGTGAATTCATATAGACCGTAGCGAGTGGTGAAAGCTGTCTTTGGAATATCCTCTTTTCTGATCTTTATTTGATGGTAACCCATTCTCAAGTCCAACTTGGAGAATATTGAGGCTCCAGCAAGTTGATCAAAAAGATCATCGATACGAGGAATTGGATACTTGTTTTTGATGGTTTTCTCGTTAAGAGGACGATAGTCAACAACGAGTCTCTTTGTGTGATCCTTCTTCGCAACGAACAGAGTTGGGCAACCCCAAGCCGAGGAACTAGGTTGAATGTAACATTTTTCCATGTACATATCAATTTGTTCCTTCAACAACTTCATCTCGGGAGTTCCTATCTTGTAGGGATGCTTAGAGATTGGAGCAGTACCTGGTTCAAGTTCGATCACGAACTCAACAGCTCTGTCCGGAGGCATCCCTGGCAACTCTTCTGGAAAGACGTCAGGGAAGCCGCAAACCACCGAAATATTTTCAAGCGAAGGTAGAGGTTTTGCATCGAGGGTGCACAACTGAAAGGAACTTGATTCATGTGGAGAATAGATTATCTGGCCAGAAGGGTGGAACAGAGTTATTGACTTTTGATCATAGTCAATCCTTGCTTTATTGGCCTTCAGCCAATCCATACCAAGAATGACATCAATGTCAGAACTTCCCAGCAACATGAGAGAGGCAAGGAAAATGTGGCCTCCAATTAGGATTTGATTATCCTTACTTATCTTGGAAGTCAACATTTGAGATCCCGGGGAGTGAACAGTGATTTGATTGCTTAGTGGAACCACCATTAGGTTGTTTGTTGTGGCAAATGTTTTTGACACAAAAGAATGTGATGCTCCGGTATCAAACAACACTTTAGCTGGAAAAGAGTTTACGGGTAATATACCGAGAATGACGTCAGGAGCTTCCTCAGCTTTGTCGATCTTGACATGATTCACCCTTGCGGTCCTCCCGACAGGCCTGTTGTTGGAGTTGAAGGCCTTAGGTGGGGGAGCGCGCACCATTGCCTGGTTTGTGTTAGGACGAGGTGGTGGTGGAGGTAGCTGCCTCTGCGTGCACTTGTCAGCGTAGTGTCCCGTCTGCTTGCACTAGTAGCAAGTGAGGACACGAGGAGGCCCTGGCCTTGGCTGCCCCATTGAAGCCCTTGGATCATGCATCTGAGCAGGGTTGGGTGGGCGGGGAGCGAAGCCTGGAGAAGTTTGGGCGTATGGAGCCCGAGTGACAGCACCATTTGGTACCCAGATGCGGCGCTTCTGCGGAGGGGTGGTCATGTTGGAGGAGGAACCACCCTCACGCGAGTGCTTGCGAGACTCCTCGAACGCCTTGCGCCCATTTTCTTCATTGAGCGCGGTGTAAACGAGATCCTCGAAGCTGTTGGCCTTGACGTTGGTGAGGGCATACTTGAGCTCCGGGTTAAAACCTCTGCGGAATCTTGCCATCTTCTTAGCCTCAGTGGACACCTCATCTCCAGCGTAGCGAGCGAGGCGATTGAACTCACTCTGATAGCCAATGACGTCCAACTTGCCCTGCTTGAGTGAGCAAAACTCTTCACGCATCCTTTCCATGAGACCATATGGAATGTGGTGCTTCAGGAAGGCTTCCTTGAAACAATTCCACGTGACCGGTATCCCAGTTCTCATGGCCTAGAAGTTCTCCCACCAAGTAGCTGCCTGACCCTTCAGCAGATAGGAGGCATACTTGACCTTGTCTTCCTCAGCAACGTGAGCAATCTCCAGAGCCTTAGCTATCTCATGGATCCAGTCATCAGCGTCCAGAGGCTAGCGTGTGGCCACGAAAGCTATTGGGCCCAGACTGAGGAACTCCTTGATGCTGACTCGTGGAGCCGTCTGGTTGTTGTGCTGATTAGTCTGAAACTGGGCCATCTACGCCATGACTTGGGTCATCTGAGTCAACAGCTCCGCGATTGGCGGTGGCTCAGGCGCGTTGTTCCTTGTTGGCGGCATCCTGAATGGAAATGCATTTTAGCACAACAACAGAAAAGGATAGACTTGGCAACCGAAAGAGAGATAATTCCGACGCATGAATAGATAACCAACAGGTACATCAACACATGTTCAAATACATCAGAATATCCAACACACCATAAATGGTTTGAATGCCAAAGGATAACTAAACATAGCTAAGAATGGATACATCGGTACTCCCATGCTCATCACGCAGGACGGCGGCTAGGAGTACGGCGAGAGGTACGGTGGGGAGCACGCCCACGAAAGTAGGTAGAACGACGATCCACATAGATCTGACGTGGTCTGAGAGCGACTCTAGGTTTGGTGAAGTACATAGCGTCGACTCCCTGTGCTCCAAAGCGTGGAATCCCAGTGTAACCAGCACCAAGGTTAAGGAGTGGACCTCTGATCGGCTCGTAACCTCCAGCATCTGGCAGACGACGACCAACTGGCTGATCGAAACGTGCAAAGCGCTCGTCTCCAACAAAGTCTATGGTGTGAGTCGCCAGACGAGTCAAAGCAAGGTAGAACTGCTCTCTGACTGAAGTCAACTCCTGAGATAGTGTGCTGGCAACTGCATCACTGTGCCTCACAAACTGAGCGGTGGTGTGCAGCCTGGAGTTATCATGCTCGTAGACATCCAAGTTGTCGTAGAGAGTGAAGTGAGCTCCCTCCGAAGTGATGTAACCACGGGGGATGTGGCGACAGATAGAATCGTCAAATCCCCAGTAGTCAGCACGAAGGACGGTGAGACTCACATAAGCTGCCTGCTGCACAGCCATATCCACTGTGGAACCTACTGCCTCGTAGCGGTGGACTACGCTCATGCCATCATCTGACAGAATGTAGACGATAGCCTGGTAGTAGGTCTGGTCAAACTCTCGCTGCTGCTCGTAGACCTGGTACTCTGGTGCCCAACGGAACCCCAGAAAAGTGACCATGTCTCCCAGCATCTCCGGATAACCGGCAGTGCTCTCGCAACGAGTCATACGAACCACCTACGGGTAGAACCTGAGATCCATCTGCAGATGATCGGGGAAGTTTTGATTAGACGCCGGTAGAAGAACTGAAGTGGCAAGCAACAACAAGGTTTCAATGGACGAAAAGGATGTTGAGAAGAACAGGATATCAAAGCAACATTTGGGAAACACAAGACCAAACACTCCTGAGGTACTACGGAAAACCCATCCGGGCTTCTAAAGGATCAATATCTACTGCTTAAGGAATAGATGATCTGCTTCCGGGGCTTACACGCCTCCGTTCTCAATCGTGAGTAGGCAACATGATAAATCATGTCACAACCACCTCCATTCCTATGGTCTAGTAGATATAACTATCCTAGAGAAACCAGGATACGTGAAATCCTAACTTGAAAGTTTAGATGAGAAGAGAAAACAACGTTGCACTTCCTTACCAGAAAAGGGAGGGTGGGTGGGGAAAGAAATAAAAGAACAGAATTCCTACTCTCACGTTTCATTTTTCCTATATAGCTACAAAATAGTTTCTAGACTCAACTGCGACCAGTAAAAGGGATCCTACAGGCAGACAGGCTCTGATACCATTTGTCGCACCCGGACTTCTAGGGGATACTCACAGTCCGCTAAACAGTAGATAAAAGGCTTACGGGGCATACCGGCACCCGCATCTCAATATGAGTAGGCCAACACGTAAACGTGTGACAACCATCCTCTACTATTCATCGTCTGCGCAAACCATCCCATAGAAATCCGACTACTTCCATTGACGTACTTCATAACATACACACATGGTACGTCAACGACATTTGAACAAGTGATATCACAACAAATCTCTAAGACACAAATAAATAGAAATAAGTTGCAAATAGCTCTCACTAGAGCAGAGATAGCAAATACAATCATCCAGAGGACACATGTCCCAACAAGGTATCATTACATCACAGCGGAAGCATCCAAAGTGTCTGAGTACAGACAAGATCCAAATAGGCCTAAGAGGCCGGAAACGAAAAGACGGAGCCCATCCACGATGTCTCGGATCCTGCCCGGGTCCGCTATCTACTCGTCAGCAGCCTCGTCATACTCCACGTAGTAGCCACCATAGGGATCCTCAAAAACGTAGTCTGCGGAAACCACAGCCCCAAAGGGGTCAGTACAGACAAGTACTGGCAAGCAAGACTCACAAGATACCAAAGTGTACCCGGCAACACCAAGTACAGATGCTTTGGGTTCAACGGAAGACTAGGTGATACAAAAGTACGGCAACAGGCTGCTCTAACCAACTATAGAAACACGCTACAACTTCCGGCTAAAAGAAAGGGGATAAGATAGCGTATCGAAAATAACTATCACTAACCTCAAACAAACCCATCCTGGATCTCGCCCCTTATCCAAAGAATCAATCCGAGGATAACTCACACAGTTGGATTAGTGAAGGTTCAAGTTATTGTGTCAATAAGTCTATTACTAGTCAACTTATCATTAATTAGGTGTAAGTTGTCTAATCCTTGTTAGCCAGCCCTATCACCAAGTCATCCATAACCGCGGACAACATGGCTTCTCGAGAAGATTTAACCCTGCAGGGGTGCACCAATTTGGCCGTACACGTAAGAATATCCCGCCAGACGGTGATCAAACCCACCAAGCGAAACACTCAACACAACCCAACTCTTCTTCGCATCAAGCCCAAAGAACCCCGTGCAATTGAGCGCACGGCTAATCAAGCCCCACGAAGAAAAGGGGACCCTCATAGCACTCTAAGAACGTGTCTCCCTAAATGCCGACTACAAAAGTTCCACCCTGGCCTCGGGTTCGCACCTGCATATGCATGCGGCAAATGGAAAACCCGAACTAAATGAGGCGATTTGGACAAGATGCGAATCGAATCAAAGTTGAGGGGAGCGCCCATACACGCTTCTCACATGCGGTTAGCGCGCTCAACATGGATCCAGAGGACAAGAACTTTTCCTGAGTTCGACACTAGCATGCCTCAAAACCATACCCGGCCTCCTGCCGGTGCCTTATCATCAAATTAACATTACCTCAACATTAACAGGTTGTTGTTTAAACATCGAGCCCCAGAACATAATAGATATGGTAACAGAAATAATGGACATCAGACTCGAGCATAAACAACCCTAAGCATGCTAGTAAGACACAGGCAACAAGCAAAAGGGTTATAGGTGTGGAGGTTAGGCTATATCAGGGTTACATGATAACATGTGATAGGATCGGGACACAAGCATCGAATCTTAAGGCTAGCAGAATAGACAACGGAAAGTATCGATATCCAGTGTGGAAAGGACACAATGGTTCAGGTGAGTGAATACTTGCCTGCAAACTCAGTAGCCTGGTACTGGGCTAACTCCTCAGAAGTAGTGTCGTAAACCTCGTCTGTCTCAGTGTCGTCGTCTATTCGGGAAGAAGTAAACAAACAACGCAGAGAGACAAACAATCAATAACATGGCATAATGCACAATCATGGGATGATGCATGACAATTTAATTGATGCATCAAAGATAAACTAGTTGACATGGTAACATAATTAAATGGACCCATATGCAATTTGGATTGCATATGGAAAGCCCATGAATTAAAGGTTGGATTAAATGATCTACAAATAACCAACATGTGAAAGTTGATTAGAATGATGCATGGATGAGTAAAACAATGAGAAAACAACAATAGCTTCAATTTGAAAAAGGTGTTTACCAAGTTTGGAATTTTATTTATTAAGTTATGGAATTTGGCTCCTTAAAGGAGTTACACAAGCATTTGTTGTTTTCACCAATTTTAATTTGTTCAAAATAGATAACAAAATTCATATTTGGAAAGAACACAAAATTTTAGGTGGAATACATGTTTCATTTGTTGAAAAAGGAGTTAAAATGAATTAATTATGAATTAAACAAGTTTAAACAAGATTTAAATGAATTTAATTCAATTATGAAATTATTTGAATTTTTATTTGTTCAAAACATTAAATAAAATTTATATTTGAATAGATTATATTTTTCTGGTTTGAAAACATATTTTATATGTCCAAAAAGAAATTAATTTGACCAAGTTATGAATTTAGCAATTTTAAATGATTTAAACAAGGTTTATATTATTTAACCAATTTTAGTTATTCAAAACAGGAAATAAAGTTTATATTTGGAAAGGTGGTTCAATTTTTCATGGAAAACATATTTTATATGGGCCATTTGAATTAATTTTGAATTAGTTATGAATTTGACTAAATTTGATATAGTAGTTTGAATTTGAAGTTTTGAAAATATTTGAAATGTTCAAAATAGTAAACAAATGATTTAAAGAGGTAGATAATTTAATTTGGTACAGAAAACATATTTTATTTATTAAGTTTGGATTTGAAATGAGGAAGTTATGTTAGTTTAAATTCCAGGGACCAAACTGTTACAAAAAGGACTGGATGTTAAAAAAGAAAAGGGCCAGAACGAAAATCACCTCGCAGTGGCCCAGCCCAGGCCACTGACAAGGGGGTCCTGGCCACGGTGGCGCTGCGTGGCAGTGTGGGGTCGCTGACAACGGGCCCTACCTACCAGCTAGCGTGGTGAAAAAAGATTGGGTTTTAATCCGCGAGGGGGGATTCGAACCCACGCCCTCGTGGGCGCGTGCGCAGCGCGCTGGCCAGCTGGGCTGATGTGCGTTTCGTGACAGAGGAGGAGGCGCGGGGGGTATGAGGTTCAGTTTCAGGGTGTTAACCGAAACTGAAAGTTTCAGTCTTTCTGAAACTTGACGAGGAAGCGCTCGCCGGCGGCGAGGATCTGCTGCTGCTGCTGGCGTGCCGTGTGATTAAGGGAGGTGTGCGTGCACGTGCAGGTGATGCGCGGGAGCAGAGAGGGAAGGAGGAGGAGGGAGATGCTGTGCTCACCGGGGAGAGGCAGAAGGAGCAGGGCCCGGTGGTGGTGGCCGGCGACAACGGCGACAGAGAGGTGGACGGCGGCGACGATCAAGAGCTGCTCGTGCCCCTCCCTGGACACGAGGACGACGAGGATGGCACGGGGAACTCGTTCCCGTGCCCGTGGGAACCGGACAGCGACCACAACCACCAACTCCACCAAGCGATCAAGCTCCGTCCATGGTGATGGCAGAAAAAATTCAGAGAAGAGATTTAGGAAGAAGAAGGGGACCTGAGAGGGATGGCGGCGGCTGGGAGAAGGATAGAGGGAGAGGAGGAACTAGGGCACGGCCTAGGGCTAGATATAGGGGGAGGGAGCAGGTGAGCTCCCTGCTCGGTGGGGGAGCCCCCCTCCTCACTGTCTCTCCGTACGGAGGTAGGAGAAAGCGACAGGGGGGTACGCAGGCCGTGGGCTGGGCCTGGGGGTAGGTGGCCTAGGCTTGCCCTCTCCCCTCTGCGTTATTTTTTGTTTTTCTGTTTTTTTTTTTGCAGAAAAAGAAAAGGAAGAAAAGAGAGGTTTTGGGATAGAGAAAAATTTAGGGATAAATTTTATGAGTTATTTATCACAAAAGCACAACTGTGCAAGTGTTTGTTTTCAAAAATTTGAATTTTGGTTGCTGTTTGTAAATTCAATTGAATTTGAGTGAAATTTGAATTAATTGAATAATTGAAAGAAGCAACTTAAAAGTGTTTAATCTCAAGTTTATTATGAACAAAAGATTGGTTTGATTGCAAGTTTTATTTGAAACATTGTAACAGACCAAGTATGAAACAAAGATTTGAATTTTTGGTTTGAAATTCAAATGGAAAAACAAGGGAAACCAAATGGAAAACAAAGGAAAACAAATGGAAAACAAAGGAAAACAAATGCAAAGCTTATGATGACATGATGCAAAACATGAATTAACAAGAATCAAACATTCTAATGGAGTTTTTCATACTTGGGATGTTACACTTTTAAACCAGTTTTCTTCACACAAGGTTTGGTGACAAAATAATGCGATGCACCAGAATCAAACAGAACATGGACTGGTACGGAGTTGACAGGGAACGTACCAATCACCATTTATGGGGTGTCCTGAGCTTCTTCTGCGGTGACGCAATTCAGATGTCCCTTAACAACATTTCCCGGCTTCTTGTGAGATGGTCCATGTGTCATATTGGCCGCATTAGGGAGGGCAGGTGCAGGATTCTTACTAAGACACCCCCAAGAGAAAATTTCTTCCTTTGCCGCATGAGAAACATGTCCCTCATGGCTTGGGTGCAGTTAGGGCAGCACGAGTGAAAGTATTCCCAGTATTCCCTCCTCCAGGACGAGGCACATATGGAGCATTTCCAGAATTCTGAGGCTTCGGGAAAGATGGAAAGCTTGGGCGAGGAGCATAACCAGGTGTCCGATTGAAGGGTGGCCTCACAGGTGGGGTGTTACGAGTCGTAAGGACACTCGGCCCTCCTTGCTGCATCATCTTCCGCTTGCGATTGTCATAGGCTGACTGACGCTTGTGTTCCATAAGGATAGAAGCATTGGCAAGAGACTCGAGATCTTGAAAAGGAATTACTACGAGAGTACACTGTAGCTCGTCCTGTAATCCATTGAGGAATCTCTCCTTCTTCTTTTCTTCAGTGTCCACATCATGGGGTGCATACCTAGCCAGGGTAGTAAACTCATCCCAATATTTGGACGCAGTCATGCCACCTTGCTTGAGCTTCAGAAATTTGTCTCGATGATACCCATCACTCCTTCAGGAATATGATACTTGCGAAACTTGATGACAAACTCCTCCTAGGTAGTGACATGATCAGATGGCAGTGAAGCATGGGTGGTTTCCCACCAAGTCCTCGCAGGTCCAGCGAGAAAATGAGAAGCATAAAGGACTTTGTCTTTGTATTTTACACCCGCAACTTCCAGATTGTTGGCAATGGTGCGAAGCCAATCATAAGTGTCCAGAGGTTCCACAATACGAGAGAAGATGGGTGGGTTGGTATTCTGAAATTCCTTGAGCTCGGAGCGAGTATCACTTCCACCATTGGCTCCAAGAGTTTCCAGATGCGCAAGAGTCGCAAGAGTTGCGGTGCGCTCGGCATGGGCAGCCTCTCGGTCTTCCATGTACAAAGCCAGGACCTGAGCCGCACTCGGCTCGGGTGGCGGTGGTGGTGGTGGATCGCGCGACATGCTGAATGAAAGAAGATGTAAGATAAAGAGACAGAAAGATTTGTTTGTCTAACAACGACAAACGAGAACCAGAGAAGATGAAAACATGGAACTTTAGACATGCTTGGTAATTTATTCAGAGAAGCCAAAACAGAAACATATCATACATAAAACAGGCATGTTCAAGCATACATAGCACACCATACAACAACAACTAGCAAACAAGTGGTTTCCGAAGAACCACACTACAAAAGAAGCGATCCAGGGTCATTGCAGCTAACTAGTACTAGGTGCTTACATAGCACAGGATAATAACACGGCCTACCGCCTCGGCGTCTCCATCATCGCCATCGAAAAGGATCTCCTCAGGGTCCTCCTCGTCTCCGGCGAGATCGTCGTCCTCCTGGTCGCTCTGCTCACTCATGTCCATGCCTTCGGAAGGAACATCATCGTCAGGAAGAAGATCCTCGTTCTCCTTGCGGAGCTCGGCAATCTCCTCTTCTAACTCCTCAATGGTCGATTTCCTCGCGGCAAGGTCCTCTCTAGCCGTCTTCAGCCGGCCATGGAGTATGGCGTTGGCGTTCTCGAGCAACTCGTACTTCTTGAAGAGGCGAGTACGGGCCAAATGTGTGGTCCGCAGCTGGCCCTCAAAGGCTCTCGCCTTGGCGGCGAGGTTGGCGCGAACAATCCTCAGATAGTCCAGGTTGTTCTGAGTGTAGTGCAGGTAGTACTCCAGGTCCTCCATGTGGGAGCACACAATGTCACGGGGACACGGACAAGGGAGTGGAAGGCCCTCATCGTCGCGCCTCCTGTGGCGCTGGAAAGGAGTATCCACAAAGCGTGATATGGGGTGGCCCGATCTTCTCAATGAGCTTCTCTCTCTTTTTGTGGGTTTTTTGATAATTGGATAACTAGTGCTACACTGAGACCTCTCACTTAGCAGACCCCTGTTGCCATATGCAACAACAATCAAGCTCTTTGGATATTCTCAACTACACACTCTTGCACAAGTAATCAAAGATCACAAGTGGTCCTGTATCCCCCTATTCCCAGATGGAATAACAAGATATCACGCAACTTTGCAGGGTAAACTTCAAGTAGTATGCTTAGCAGCAATACAAACTATAGGCTAGGGTTTGTTGGTTTTGGTTTAAACTTGTCCTACCTATACCACACGCGGGTGGTGGACTTATATAGGTGGAGGGTGCGGCCACAAGGGGCTCCTTGTGCAAGTCCCCTCCTCCTACAAGCACTAGGACTCCTACTAGGACTAGGAGTCCAATTATGACTCAAAGAGAGATACAAATCGATCCACCATTAAGGGATTCGGCCAATTATGGTATACAAACCATACCTATATGAAATAGGATTTTCTATGGAGCATTTGACTTGGTGGAGGCGCCTATCCCCTTGTCTTGAAGAATAACAATTGTTTTATTGACATAACAATTGTTATTTAATTGTTTTCACCATCTTGGACACTTGTTTTCACCATGGCTCCTTTGTTTTCACCATCTTCTAACATTGTTTTCACCATGGCTCCTTTGTTTTCACCACTTGTATAATTATCTTCTAGCTCCTCTTGATTGTTTTCCTCCATCATGTTTATGTTATCAATAAACCTAATCATACATAAATGCATAGACTTAGGTAGTATAAAATTCTCATAATCATAAATAGCATAATCATTAAGGAGTGAATTCACCTGTTGTTCTAGTAGCTTGGTCCTTGATCTTGTCATTGGTCCAAGTCTCACTTCATCTTGTTTAAGTGGCAATTACTAGGGATGTCCTCATCATCCTCCCCCCTTGAAAAGCCTTGATGTCCACATCAAGGTTCTCTCCATGATATCGTGTCAAATCCGAAACATTGAAAGAATTACTCACTCCAAATTCATCAATTGGAAGATCTATCTTGTAATAATTGTCATTTATTTTTGCAATCACTTTGTAAGGACCAGCACCTCTTGGCAATAATTTTGATTTCCTTAGCTTAGGGAACCCATCCTTTCGAAAGTGTACCCATACCAAATCTCCCTCTTGAAAAATAACCTCCTTTCTCTTTTTATTTCTCCTTTGAGCAATATCATTTCCTTTCTTCTCTATGTCATCCATTGTTTTCTCATGTATCTTCTTCACAAAATCAGCCCTTTTGGATGCATCCATGTTAATTCTCTCTTGAATAGGAAGTGGTAATAAATCAAGTGGTGTAGTAGGCCGAAATCCATAAACCACCTCAAAAGGACATAGTTGAGTAGTTGAATGCACAACTCTATTATAGGCAAACTCCACATGTGGCAAACAATCTTCCCACTCCTTAAAATTCTTCTTGATCATAGTTCTCAACAATGTGGATAAGGTTCTATTCACCACCTTGGTTTGTCCATCTGTTTGAGGGTGACATGTTGTAGAAAACAACAATTTGGTTCCAAGCTTCCCCCATAATGTCTTCCAAAAGTAACTCATGAATTTCACATCTCTATCCGAAACAATTGTCCTTAGTACTCCATGTAGTCTTACTATCTCCTTGAAAAAGAGTGTAGCAATGTGGGAAGCATCATCACTTTTGTGGCAAGCAATGAAGTGTGACATCTTGGAGAATCTATCCACCACCACAAAAATTGAGTCATGTCCCCCCTTTTTCCTTGGCAAGCCTAACACAAAATCCATGCTTATATCTTCCCATGGTGTAGTTGGTGTTGGCAATGGAGTATATAATCCGTGGGTCTTCAATTTGGACTTGGTTTTATTGCATGTAATACACCTTTACACAAATCTATAGACATCTCTCCTCATATGTGCCCAATAAAATTTTTCATCCAACATAAGCAATGTTTTGTCTCTGTAACATCCCAAGTTTTTCCCAAAAGTTGAAAAATTTAATTTTTTTTCAAAAACTACTAAGTATTTTGCTCTGAAAATAAAATCATGCATGCATTCATGAGCATATTGCATTGCTTGCATTTGAAATTTTCAAAACTTGGAATATTATTTCACTTGAAAACATATTTAAGAAAATATATTAAAAGGGCAAGCCATGCCCTATATATTATTTTGATTATTATGGTCTTAATTGTTATGTGTTAATTGTGGTTGTGATTGTATGCATTTGGAAATATTAAACTAGGTTCAAATGTTTACAACTCTAGTTGAGTTGAAAGTACTTTGAGACACAAATACTTGGTTTAAAACTTATTTTTATTTTCCGACATTAAGTGTCAAAATCCATTTAAACACGTTTTGAATTTTTGGAATTTTATTTAAATTGAAAAGATCTTATTTGAAAGTTTAAATCAAAGTGTTTGTTTTTTGATATGGATATTATAGGGTACATGATGATTGTTCATGCTTGAGTTGGAAGGAAATATTGAAGTTAATTTATGATTACTATAAGGTGAATTCCTTCTTAATGGATGGTGTTGTTTGTGTTTATAAGAATGTTATACTACCTGGATGGAGGAAAGCATTAAGAAGAGCTGGAAAACAAACATACAATGGTGGAAAACAAGTATCCACACATGGAGGAAGTCATGGAGATTGTTTCCCACAAGAGCACAAGGAATTAAAGGATCCATCCATGCATTGGTGGATGATATGGGAGCAGCAAGGACATGTCCTAGGATGTCCTAAACGTTTTTATTAGGGGACCTGCGAGTCCATATGGCTGGGCCCATGTTGGGCTCGGTTTGTAAAGGTTTGGGTGCACCAAACCGTGTAGGAATAGGTTAGGGGGCGCACCTCCCTCTTGGCCGCACCCCCTCCATCATATATACCTCTTAGCCACGAATTTAGAGGTTAGAACCAGTTTAAGATAAACCCTAGATTCCAGAATTGAACCATGTTCATCTGAGTTTATCCCCACCAGTTTGGTGGAGTTACCCCTTGCAAATTATGCGTGCTATCTGTTGTTCCATTGGGAATTAGTAGATACAGGACCACTCGTAGTCATTGATTACGTTGTGCAAGTGTGTGGAGTTGAGAATATCCAAAGGGATTGAGAGCTGTTGCATTGGCATCAGGGATCAGCCGGAGAGGTTTCAGCAAGACACAAGTTATCATATCAAGTTATCATGAGTGTTCACCGAGAAGATCGGGAAACCCCTTATCATTGTCTTGTGATACTTGATATTCCTGTTTATTCTCTTCCCACACTTGGTAGATTTAGTCATTGCTCCTTGGTTGGTAATTAATTCTATTCAATTTGGAATGGTAAGATACACCTTTCTTTGTTGTTTTTGAGTGAGTTGTGAGAGTTCCACCACACATATATATATACTTCCATCTTTTATGCACTAACAATGGTTGATTCTGTCATGGAAAAGACATTACTTGTGCGTTCTATTTGTAGTGATACATTTTGGGAGGAGGAATATGGTGCGATCCATGCGTCATATTTGTTCCACTTCACCGCAGACATCAAAGGTAGCCATGTTGCTATTACCCTTGATAAGGGTACACAATTTGATTTTGTTAGTATTGCGATTGTTGAAAAATTGTTGTTGGATCCAACGAAACATCAGCGACAATTTATGTTACCTACTAGTGGTGATGCACTTCTCATTACTCACATGGTTTTTGTTCTATTAACAATTCATGGCCATACGGAGCAAATTTTAAGTCATGTGCTTCCTAGAGCGTTTACTTGTTGTCATCTTTTGTTGAGTGAAAAATGGTGCAACAAATATAAGGTTGATTTTCTTAGCAAATATCCTGATGTAAAATTCTTTTGGAACAATATGAATAATTAGATAATACATGCGTGGCTTAAAAATATTCAGAGGGTTAGGAATCAACCCTTATTATGCTCTCCTCAATTCCTTGAAATGCAAAGACTTGAAATCTCTTGAAATGCAAAGACTTAACCGTATATTGGGATTAGAAGACGAGAAGACATGTGAGGTTGTTTCTACTAATGTAATCATGTCTACTCCTAGTGTTGTTTCTTGTGATGTGCAGATTGCTTTTGAAGAAAGGGAGCCTATAGTACAATCTGCCCTACCACCACATACGTTGGAGGAGAATGCCATTGTTCGTAGTGTTGTTTCAGGTGATATGCAGGTTGGTTTTGAAGAAAGGGTGCCTTCTCAAGTACAACCTTCAACACCACTTGAGAAATATGAATCAACACCTCCTACATCTAAGGAGAATGCCATTGATACTGGTGTTGATTTGGAGCTGCAGTTTGAAAGTGCTAAATTTTGTGAGTCTACTTATTTGCTAGTTGATTCTTGTGAGTTGACAAGCACAAATAATTCACCACCATGTGATAATTTGAAAACTTTGAATTTTGATCATGTGCTATTGATTACACATAAAGAAGTGCTTGCTAAAATACCACCTGTTAATATTGTGTATCCCATCATGTTACATGAACCAATTACTGTGCAATGTGCTATGAATAGAATTTCTGAAATTTCATATGTCAATTCTAGCACCTATGCTCCTTGTTTCACTTTTAATTTAGTTGGTGCCTATAACATGAATGAAATTTTTATGGTGGATAACATATGTATTACTTGTGATAGAATTGCTGAATTAAACATTGTGTTACCTCAATATGAGCATGATCCTACACATATGTTTGATTGGTCGAAATACATGATAAATACATATGCTACTGATTTATACTTGACTTATATTTGCAAATTGAGTTGCAACCTACATAATGAACAAGATAATACAAATGAGTGTACTACTACCACAAAATATGATCATAAATCTTCTATGATAACACTTGATTTAATACTAAACAATAAAAAGTTCTACATAATTATTTCTCCTTATGATCATAATTCTCTGAACTTCACTTATACTTGTTTTCATATGACAATTAGGTGTTAATTACATGCAAATTTCATTGCTTTATGTCATGTGAAAATATTTATCATGCCCACAAAAATGATGCACCCTGTTATGGATACATGTATTGTCCATACACGTTGTTCTTTTTTTTCTTCCACGTTCAGCTTACCACAATCCGAGGACATCTTGTCTTGAAGAAAGGGAGGATGATGAGGATCTTATAAGGGTATTTCATGAGTGTGCATGTGTGAACTGGAAGGAAATATTGAGCCTCAGTTGTGTTCATTATAAGGTGAATTATTTCCTAGTAATAAATAATGTTTGTGATCATTTCAATTTTATACTACCTAGTTCTATGCAATTATGTGTGATTAGGTTTATTGATAACTGATGATGCAAATCTTGCACTCGTTGGGAAACCCCAAGAGGAAGGTATGATGAGCACAACAGAAGTTTTCCCTCAGTAAGAAACTAAGGTTTAATCAACCAGTAGGAGGAAGGAGTAACTTCAGAAGGTTGATGCAGCTGAGATGGGAGGGCTCACTATCGGTTCAGCAGCAACGTGGAACTTACACAAAACAATCAAATAACTTTGCCCCAACGAAGAAGTGAGGTTTTCAATCTCACCGTTTATGCTGAACGCAAAGAGATTAAACGCATGGTGTGGAAAACAGTATGAAAACAATATGAAAGCAGTAGCAACAGTATGAAAACAGTGGAAGCAGTGTGAAAGCAGTGGATGCAGTGTGTGTATTATCAGAATGAGAAAATCGACCAGGGTCCACATTTCACTAGTGGTGTCTCTCCGTTAAAGATAAATAACATGTGTGGTAAACAAATTATAGCTGGGCAATTGACAGAAATGAAGGCTGCACCGTAGTGCATATGCAAGACATAAAGATTACTATGTGATTCATGCGGGCATTACAACAAAATACATAGACCGTCATCCAACTGCATCTATGACTAATAGTCCACCCTCCGAATATCATCCGAACAAACGTTGGGTATTAAGTTGCAAGCAACAAATTATCGCAGTGAGAAAAGTGTGTAATGTAAACAATGTAAACTAAGTAAGCACCGTTGTTTTCTCCCTAATGGGAACATCACATCCTCCACCCGTCACGTTTCTATCACTCGAGCACAGATGCAAAGGAGGCATGAACCCACTATCGAGCAGAAATACTACCTCTTGGAGTTACTAGCATCTACTTGGCCAGAGCATCTACTAATAACGGAGAGCGTGCAAGATCATAAATAACATATGCATGAAGATAACATGACAGATTGATAATCAGAAGACATAGCATTCCACATTCATCATATCCCAGCAAACACAACATGTAGCATTACATAAAGATGTTCTCGATCATGTAGGGTAGCTCACATGATCTAAACATGAGGTACAAAGTGGAAAAGACAACCATCTAGCTACTGCTATGGACCCGGAGTCCAGCGATGAACTACTCGCGCATCACTTCGGAGGAGGGCATGGTGGTGTAGACCCCTTCGGTGATGAATTTCCTCCCGGCAGGGTGCGGGGAAGAGCTCCAGAACCCTCCCGATCTCGGAATGACGATGAAGGCGGCCTCGGGTGTTTATCGGGAAGAAGTGGTATATCTTTAGGGTTGACGTATCGGCGAGGGGGGGGTATAAATAGGCGAAAGGGCGATGGCGATGGACGCCCGAGGGGCCCACACCACCCCTAGGCACGGCTGGGGGGGGTGCCCTATGGTGTGGCCCCCCTCCGGGCCTCTTCGGGGCTCCGTGGAACCTTCGAGAATTCTAAGACTTCCGGGCTTCGAATTTTCCAATTCCGAGAATATTTCCAGAACATATTTTCTAAAACTAAAAACAGCAGAGAACAGGGAACTGGCTCTATGGCATCTTGTCAATAGGTTAGTCCGGAAAATCGATAAAAATGACATAAAGTGTATATAAAACATGTAGGAAACAACATGGAACATCAGAAATTAAGGATACGTTTATGACGTATCAATAACACAAAGTTGGTGGAGGAGGACCTCGGGACATGCTGGAAAATAACAAGTACCTACTGGAAAACAAGAGGAAACAATTGGAAAACAATGAAGATATTTCACCACAAGTGCTTGAGGGAGGAGAGGGAGGCAGGAGCACAAGAGGGAGGCATGGGAAACAAAGTTGCTGCCGTGGAAAACAACATCAAGGAAATTATATTTCAGTTCGGACTAGCAGAAGTCCCAAATTTGAAATAATCATGGAATCTTCATACAGACTCCAAATAAAGCAAATAAGGACAATCCGAATAGGAAATTTGAATAGCTTTCCAATATATTTGCCCCATGCAACGATTCGAATCTAACAATGCGTGGTGATCGAAACAATGCACGAGTCGTTTTCTGGCAGTTTCCAAATAGAGTACAATTGGTTGCACCCATGTTGGGTCAGTTTGTATCCGAGTTGGTTGAGTCCAACCGAGTAGGAATAGACTGATTTCGTGGGAGGCATTCCCTCTTTCATATATGCCTAGGATCTACGAAATTAGAAGTAGACTATGTTTAAACCAAAAACCCTAGAACCTCTAGATTGTATTGCTTGAAGCATTCATCTTGAAGCATACCTTTGCAAATTATGCGTGTTATCTGCTGTTCCACCAGAATAAGGGGATACAGGACCACTTCGTAATCAATGGTTGCTTTCTGCAAGAGTGTGTAGTTGAGAATATCCAAAGGGGATGATTGTTGTTGTGATAAGGGGTGGCCCAATCTTCTCGATGAACTCCTCACAGATAACTCGAATTGATAGCTTGTGTCTCACTAAAAACTCTCCCGGCTGATTCCTGATGCCAATGCAACAGTTTGCAACCCCAAGGATATTCTCAACTCCACACACTTTCACAAGTATCCACCGACTACAAGTGGTCCTGTACCGTCTTATTCCCAATGAACAGCAGGTAACACGAAAAGTTTGCAGTATAACTTCCAGATGAATGCATACAAGTGATTTGAATCTAGAGGTCTAGGGTTTATGTTTTAACGTAGTATGACCTCTCCCAGCTTGCAACCTAGCTATTTAAGAGAGGTTTGGGTGCAGCCACAAGTCCCCTTGCGCAAGCACACAAGCCCAACCCGAATAGGACTCAACCTAGACTCAATAGTTGAGTTTGGACTCAACCAAACCGACTCAAACTTGATACAAACCGACCGACCATTAAGGGGTGCGGCCATAATGGTATACAAACCATGCCTATTGAAAATAGGACTTCTATGTGGCACATTGATATCCAATGGGGCGCCTTCCTCTTGTTTTTACTCTCTCTAAGTGTGGAATAACAAAATTAGAAGTTGTTTTCCACACTTGTACTCTTGTTTTCACCATCTTGTGTCTTGTTTTCCACCATGTACATGTTGTTTTCCAGCAGTTCTTGTCTTGTTTTCACCTTGTACATGTTGTTTTCTCCAAGTGTAATCTTGTTTTCCATCTTCTCGTCCTTGTTTTCCAGCTCCTCTTGATGTTCTCCTCCAAGGATGCTTGTGTTATTAATAAACCAGATCATACATAGACGCATAGATTTAGATAGTATCACTAGTAGGGAAAATCCTACCAATGACGAACCAAACTGGGCTACCGCTGGCGAAGGGCTGTTTGCCAGCGCTAACTCGCCAGTGGTAGCGGGTTCCGCTGGCGAACAGCGCTTCGCCAGCGGTAGCATATGTTACCGCTGGCGAACCCCACCTTGTTCGCCAGCGGTACAGCGCGCGTTCGCCAGCGGTATGGTTCGCCAGCGGTAAGTCCCTTTGTAATTTTTTTGTTATTTTCATATAACAGTTTGTATATTCCTGGTATTATACTATACAGGTGCAAATACATTTAATTTATAAAGTTCACACATATAAATCACTCTTAGATACATATGCATGTATGTATATATGCAATACACAAACCGAGATCCATCGATAAGGAAATTAACACATCGATAACAAAATAACATCCTTCTCATAAATATTAATACACATCGATCTCAATAACACGTTTATGTCGGAAGATTTTGAACCAAAAATATAGCCATCTAGTTAGTTTAACGATTACAAAAGTATGACATCGATCCATTGTAACATCCCTGATTTTTGGAAAATGCAAAAATCACAAAAATTTGAAACTTTTTGTTTTCATGTTTAGTAAGTCACCAAAAACCAAATGAGAAGCAAGAAACAAAGCAAAAACAATGCATATTTCAATGAAATTGAAATTACTAATCCTATTATACCTCTATTCCATAAACCCTAAAACCCTCTCAAATGAATTTTCTCACATAAAGAAAACCATTTTATCTTTAGCAAACTTTATTACATAAAAGGTTTTCAATTCAAATATTACCTTGAAATTATTTTATGGCAACAACAATAAAATATTTATAACCCTTAATAAAGTCCTAAGCCTCAAAAATATTTGATGAGAATAAAATGTTTTAATAATAACTTTATTTGTTATTCCAAGTTTTAAACATGAAGGGGTGAAAATGAAATGCATTGATTTGAAAATAACATAACAAAAGGTTTTGAAAACAATATTATGACTTATGGTTTTATTCTAAAATTTATTGATCAACAATAATAATTAATTGATATGAACTAATTAAATAGCATTAAGTTACTATTAGTAGATCCTTCAACTCCTAAAATTATAAAATGTGAAAGTGGTTTAAAAATGGCTTTCCAAAAATAATATATGACATGTAAAATGTCTCTGAAATTCTATTTAGACAATAACATCAATTTATTATTTATTAAATTTTAAAAATGGCCTTAAAAGTATTATTAGTGTTTTATTTATTTTTCAAAATATAGAATTGTGAAAACAAGTAAAGTAACTTTGAAAAATAATGTTTTCAATTGGGAAAACAACATCTTAATTTGAGAAAACCACATTATTTTTATTAAACCCCAAGTCAAATAAATAAGGAAATTTTTCTATTAAGTGACTATGATGTTTTCATCTTATTTAAAAATTATGAAATCATGGAAACAAGTTGAAATGGTTTTGGAAAATAATAATTAACCATATTATAGTCTATGAAAATTTCCCAAACCCATTTCCCTATTTTATTATTATTTCTCATTTAATTGGAATATTAAGGCAATTATGAATTCATTTGAATTGGTATTTTGAAAAATTCAAAAATGGTGAAAACCCCACAAAAGTGGTACTGTTGGGAAGTGTTTGAAATAATAGGAATTTAGAATTTTGTTTCATGTTATTTAGATTATTTAAACAGAAGATATAAATTAAATAAGAAAACAGAAATAAAAAGAAAAGAAAAAGGGTGATGACGTCATGATGACGTCAGCTCGTCATCAAGCTCAGGCCATTGAATTCTGCCGTTTCTTCCCGAAATCAAACCATTTGATTTCGCCCGTTTCAGCGCGAGATTTAACTCCCCGAGCACAGCACCTTAAAGCCCCCTCCCTCCTCTCCATTTCCCCTGTTCCCCCTCGTAGAATAGCGCATCCATGCCTCCCAATTTGCTCGCCGGAGTAAGCACTGCCGCCGCCACTTTTCTCCGATTCCGGTGACACCGCAGGTTATCTCCGCCCGGTTGTGGCCTCAATCTGCTCCCCTTGCCCGTACGCACCTTCTAATAGGCCCGCTCGATTTTTTTTACGCAGCTTAGTCGGAGTCCGAGCTCGCCGGAGTTCTCCTCTTCATCCGCCCCGGGATCTTCTTGGCGCCGTCGTTTGGCGCACCGTGGAAGGCCACCGTCGACACCATCAGCTTCGACTCGCCGTGCCGCGTCTCTCCATGCCCGCGCCGAGCCCGGAGACCCCCTCCAGCGCCAACGCCGTCGACAGCCTATCCCTCCGGCCACCGTCTTC
Organism: Alopecurus myosuroides; assembly: GCA_028641055.1. Taxonomy (NCBI): domain Eukaryota; kingdom Viridiplantae; phylum Streptophyta; class Magnoliopsida; order Poales; family Poaceae; genus Alopecurus; species Alopecurus myosuroides. Next base: position 391,848,022 of record CM054057.1, read on the forward strand.
TCCATCGCCGGCGACAAGGTGAGGAAACCCTAACCCGACCCCCTGATCTAATCGTGGCCGTAGATCTAGATCCTAAGGCCCAAATTAGATCACTTAAGCGAAGGGGTACGTCGCCCTTAGATCTGGATCCAACGGCCCTGATCAAATCACTTATCCACGTCAGCGTGCCCAGTCAGCGCTCTGTCAGCAGAACCAACCAATCAGAGACTGCCATGTGGCCAGCCTTTAATTCGAATTTATCTCCCGGTAGAATTTTTGGCAGTTTTACAGATTAGTCCCTGCACATTAGATCTATCATATCTTTTGATCCATGCAGCCAAATTTAGCAATCTTGGACTTTTTGAAATCACCAGAACATGTAGAAACTTTTGGCACTGGCCAAATTCAAATTTGACAAACTTAAATTTGTTCAAATTCAAATATGCTTGTTTGATGAAATTTGGCATAATTCAAATTCTACAAATCCAAAAATTGTAAATAAAATATATTTGGAAACCTTAGGATGTGTAATTTCATATCCTCTGTCCCAAAATAATAATTGAACAAATTAAAATTGAATTTAGAATTAAGTTGTCTATTTGAGTATTTTTGGCATAGATTAATTTGTATAAATAATTTCAATATAGTTCCTTTTGCAAAATTGTTCCATTTGATAACCTTGAACCAGAGACAACCTTGCCCAACCATTTTGGACACCCTTGGACGATGACCATGTATTTTAGCCAAAAATCCATCATAGTAGTCCATCTAGTTATTATGTCTTAAATTTTGTTTCTATTTCTTTCTACCATTGTTTGTTGTGGTCATTTTGAATCCAAGACCAAGTCCCTTGTATGTAAACCTTCTAAGAGACCAAGTAGTGAACCTCAAACACTAGTACTATAGGTTTCTATCTACCCCTCCATCCCCCTATTCATGCTTCAAGAATCCATCAAGTTAGCAAATGAAAAACAAGACTCAAGCAATAGAAGGCTCTTCACTTTCAACTTGGTGGCAACATGAAGAGAATACAAGGAGGATCAATGAAGAAATTTTGAAGAAAAGACTCCACCACTAGAGGAAACTCAAGGAAGTACAAGTGTGAAGAAATCCAGAAGAAAACATCTCCCTCTCTCTTTCTATCTTTCTTCTTATTTTTCTTTCCAAATTGACTTAGTAGTATTTGTGCCCATCCCATACCCAAACCAATTAGTGAAGTGAAAACCATGAAGACTATCAAGACCAAGAGAAGCACCACACCAAGGAAGGAAACAACTTAGATGGCATGATGATGATCTTCAAGAAGGCAATCACATGAGGCCTAGAAGCAATCCATACAAGTTGAAGAATAACAAGTTATTTTTGTCCAACCATTGACCCAAATGGAAAACCCAAGACTTAGTAATATTTTCCCTTTGATGATGAAGTTAGTAGACCTACCTTAGCCACAATGGAAAATACTAACATAGTCACTCAAATATTTTTGAAGGTGAATATGACCAAGTGTTTGCATGTATTACTTTAGTTGAAGAAGTAATATGTTTATTCTTAGTGAACTCTTGGAACTTCCTCGACAAGTATGGTTACAATAAAGTTAGATCACATCAAAATCAACCTAGTCCATACCAAGTAAACCCTTGGAAATTCCTTAAAAAGTAATGAACTCAAATCTTGACCTTGTCATAGTCAACTTGGTTAAACCCCTTTTTGATATGTTAGTTTCTCTGTATGTTTTCTACACTTGTATGTTGTTTGGTAGAATGTTTGTTTATTTTGTTATTGTGTTTTCAATGAATAGATTATACGGAGAGCAACGATCTTTTGTGAAGAGAGTGTGATATCTTCACCAACTTCATCAAGGCAAGTAACACACCATCAACTACCCATTATTTTCTATATGCATTAGTTGATTTTTGTAGTATGCATGATAGGAAATTTTACTAAGTTATATTATGCTATGCTATTATCCTAGTAGTGTGTAGCCATCTATTTTACCCTTGTTATTTTTGATAGCCTTAGAACTTAGTAGATGCTATGCAATGTTACAAATTGTTTTACTAGTTGTTGAGGAAAAATCCTAAGTATAACTAATGAATGAACCACCTGGGTGGAAGTGGTATGACTGGTTTATGTTGAGTGTTTCCTCAGGGCCCTTGTTTAAGGGTTATTCCACTTGAGGTTGTCACTTGCGGATGGCCACCCAGGAACAAAGAGATTAATAAGTCCTTCTAAGTTTAGTAGCTTCCCGTGCAGCCCTTTGACATTATGGGCTCTGTCTTGATCAACTAAGTTGTGAGAGTTCAGCCCAGGCTTGACAAGCAGATGTAGCAAAATTATAGGTGGAACGGGTCTTGCCGGTGGGTTTGAATTCTTCTTCTGAAAGATCTCGTCTCAATTCTCTCCTTTCCATGATGCACTCCGGGTGTATAGGATGTTTGGGCTAATTGAAGACAAAGGGTGAAAGTGCACAACCTCTGCAGAGTTAGAAACTAAGATCTTAGCCGTGTCCCCGGTTATGGACAACTATGAGCAGCTGGACAATGATTGACGGAAGAATCTCATCACCAATTTCAATAAGTAAATTTTTTGACCAAGTGAAGAGTATTGTGGTGCTTGGATCTAAATCCAATGTTGCCACCCCTTTAAAAAGTAAAGTTTGTTTTACAAAAGAGATAGGACAAAACTGGCTTTATGCAAACTTAGCCTAAACTCCACCTAGCCAAATAAGCATGTAGTATTAGTCTTGCCATTTATATCCACCATAGTGTTACTTGCCAATACATTAAATTGTATTGACTCCCTTGTGGCTGCATATTCCATATTGCAGATGTTTCTGAAGACGAGTGAGGATTTCGTTTAGGATCTCGAGACTATCGCCAACATGTTTTGCCTGTGGCACATGAAGAAGATGGGCTCAATGTTGTACTATGTTTTCCGCTGTATTTCTTTGTTTTCTGCTAGTCTTCTAAGACTATGCAAGTTGTAATGCTATTTTGTAAAGACTGGATCATGCGATGTAATAGAATTTGATGCATTTGCATGATATTTCATTTTGTACTGTGGTGCTAGCAATTGATCCAGGGACTAGCACACTAACACAGGTATTCCATCTTTATTAAAAGTTGGGATGCTACAAAATGGTATCAGAGCATTGTGTTGCCTGTAGGATTCGAGACCCTAAGTTTGGAAAACACCCTAGGATTGAAAATTTTCTATGTTCAAACTGTCTAGAAACAAAACAATCGTCTAAATTCTTCTCATATCATCTCATCTATTATTCACCTTCAAAATTTTCTAGATGACCTACCTCTTCAATACCATCAAGACAGTAATGTTGATGATCATACCAAGAAGTGCAAGAAGTATTTTCACCACATGAAGATCTACACTCAAGACAACTGAAGAAACTTGGAGATATACCCAGACTTCACAACATTCAACAACACCTCAAGACATCGAGAGAAGAATTTGAATAAACCTCAAGAAGATATAGATGAGACCACCAATCTAGTTACTTTGTTAGAACAACGTTAACGTGTTAGTGTATTGATCATACCAATGAGTGTGGTATGACAATACTAGATGTTTTTGAAAACTTTATTGTCTGGTGTGATGATTGTGTTCTTATGTGTTGTTTGTAAGATGAGTTTCCTTGATCTGCTACGTTTGGATAAGAACCTTCCTTAGCTATCTTTCTAAATCTCTACTCATCCCTACTAGACCAAACCCAACACCATACTCATTCACCAACCCTAGTGAGAACCATTGGAATCATACAACCTTTACCCTATTGAGACACAAGCCATCCCATTTGAGGAATGCTAGTATCAAATTTATTTCTTCTGTGTGAAGGAACAATCACATCCATGATCAATGCCAACTACCTCATAAGGAGCATCAAGCCAATCAACAAGTGAAGAAAGACAAGTGAATCCCAAGTTGCATGAGCTATGAAGATTTCAGAGCCAACTACACCAAGAGAAGAAGTAATGAAGAAACATAACTACCCAGTTTGTGTTACATGAGAGTTTGTTTAGAAATAGCATGATGTTGCCTTCAAGGATGACAACAACAAGATGGAAGATTCTCAAGAATATCAAAAGACCAAGTTGAGAGTGAACCAAAGGCTTTTGATTGACCCAAAGAGTGACCCCTCAGTGTCAAAGGTAGTCCAACATACCTATGTTGGTCTACACCTCTACCACGAAGGAAAGATCTACTCAAGCTAATCTAAAATCAATCTACACTCTAATCTAATGAAAATAGACTACCCACAAAAGTTTCTTTAAGGGTGGTAGCCCACCCAGTTGTTTTGGAATCCAGTTACCCAAACCTAATCTTCCTTTCTATCCTTCCCAAATCTCGGGACGAGATTTCTTTTAAGGGTGGTAGTCTGTAACATCCCTGATTTTTGGAAAATGCAAAAATCACAAAAATTTGAAACTTTTTGTTTTCATGTTTAGTAAGTCACCAAAAACCAAATGAGAAGCAAGAAACAAAGCAAAAACAATGCATATTTCAATGAAATTGAAATTACTAATCCTATTATACCTCTATTCCATAAACCCTAAAACCCTCTCAAATGAATTTTCTCACATAAAGAAAACCATTTTATCTTTAGCAAACTTTATTACATAAAAGGTTTTCAATTCAAATATTACCTTGAAATTATTTTATGGCAACAACAATAAAATATTTATAACCCTTAATAAAGTCCTAAGCCTCAAAAATATTTGATGAGAATAAAATGTTTTAATAATAACTTTTATTTGTTATTCCAAGTTTTAAACATGAAGGGGTGAAAATGAAATGCATTGATTTGAAAATAACATAACAAAAGGTTTTGAAAACAATATTATGACTTATGGTTTTATTCTAAAATTTATTGATCAACAATAATAATTAATTGATATGAACTAATTAAATAGCATTAAGTTACTATTAGTAGATCCTTCAACTCCTAAAATTATAAAATGTGAAAGTGGTTTAAAAATGGCTTTCCAAAAATAATATATGACATGTAAAATGTCTCTGAAATTCTATTTAGACAATAACATCAATTTATTATTTACTAAATTTTAAAAATGGCCTTAAAAGTATTATTAGTGTTTTATTTATTTTTCAAAATATAGAATTGTGAAAACAAGTAAAGTAACTTTGAAAAATAATGTTTTCAATTGGGAAAACAACATCTTAATTTGAGAAAACCACATTATTTTTATTAAACCCCAAGTCAAATAAATAAGGAAATTTTTCTATTAAGTGACTATGATGTTTTCATCTTATTTAAAAATTATAAAATCATGGAAACAAGTTAAAATGGTTTTGGAAAATAATAATTAACCATATTATAGTCTATGAAAATTTCCCAAACCCATTTCCCTATTTTATTATTATTTCTCATTTAATTGGAATATTAAGGCAATTATGAATTCATTTGAATTGGTATTTTGAAAAATTCAAAAATGGTGAAAACCCCACAAAAGTGGTACTGTTGGGAAGTGTTTGAAATAATAGGAATTTAGAATTTTGTTTCATGTTATTTAGATTATTTAAACAGAAGATATAAATTAAATAAGAAAACAGAAATAAAAAGAAAAGAAAAAGGGTGATGACGTCATGATGACGTCAGCTCGTCATCAAGCTCAGGCCATTGAATTCTGCCGTTTCTTCCCGAAATCAAACCATTTGATTTCGCCCGTTTCAGCGCGAGATTTAACTCCCCGAGCACATCACCTTAAAGCCCCCTCCCTCCTCTCCATTTCCCCTCTTCCCCCTCGTAGAATAGCGCATCCATGCCTCCCAATTTGCTCGCCGGAGTAAGCACTGCCGCCGCCACTTTTCTCCGATTCCGGTGACACCGCAGGTCATCTCCGCCCGGTTGTGGCCTCAATCTGCTCCCCTTGCCCGTACGCACCTTCTAATAGGCCCGCTCGATTTTTTTACGCAGCTTAGTCGGAGTCCGAGCTCGCCGGAGTTCTCCTCTTCATCCGCCCCGGGATCTTCTTGGCGCCGTCGTTTGGCGCACCGTGGAAGGCCACCGTCGACACCATCAGCTTCGACTCGCCGTGCCGCGTCTCTCCATGCCCGCGCCGAGCCCGGAGACCCCCTCCAGCGCCAACGCCGTCGACAGCCTATCCCTCCGGCCACCGTCTTCTCCATCGCCGGCGACAAGGTGAGGAAACCCTAACCCGACCCCCTGATCTAATCGTGGCCGTAGATCTAGATCCTAAGGCCCAAATTAGATCACTTAAGCGAAGGGGTACGTCGTCCTCAGATCTGGATCCAACGGCCCTGATCAAATCACTTATCCACGTCAGCGTGCCCAGTCAGCGCTCTGTCAGCAGAACCAACCAATCAGAGACTGCCATGTGGCCAGCCTTTAATTCGAATTTATCTCCCGGTAGAATTTTTGGCAGTTTTACAGATTAGTCCCTGCACATTAGATCTATCATATCTTTTGATCCATGAAGCCAAATTTAGCAATATTGGACTTTTTGAAATCACCAGAACATGTAGAAACTTTTGGCACTGGCCAAATTCAAATTTGACAAACTTAAATTTGTTCAAATTCAAATATGCTTGTTTGATGAAATTTGGCATAATTCAAATTCTACAAATCCAAAAATTGTAAATAAAATATATTTGGAAACCTTAGGATGTGTAATTTCATATCCTCTGTCCCAAAATAATAATTGAACAAATTAAAATTGAATTTAGAATTAAGTTGTCTATTTGAGTATTTTTGGCATAGATTAATTTGTATAAATAATTTCAATATAGTTCCTTTTGCAAAATTGTTCCATTTGATAACCTTGAACCAGAGACAACCTTGCCCAACCATTTTGGACACCCTTGGACCATGACCATGTATTTTAGCCAAAAATCCATCATAGTAGTCCATCTAGTTATTATGTCTTAAATTTTGTTTCTATTTCTTTCTACCATTGTTTGTTGTGGTCATTTTGAATCCAAGACCAAGTCCCTTGTATGTAAACCTTCTAAGAGACCAAGTAGTGAACCTCAAACACTAGTACTATAGGTTTCTATCTACCCCTCCATCCCCCTATTCATGCTTCAAGAATCCATCAAGTTAGCAAATGAAAAACAAGACTCAAGCAATAGAAGGCTCTTCACTTTCAACTTGGTGGCAACATGAAGAGAATACAAGGAGGATCAATGAAGAAATTTTGAAGAAAAGACTCCACCACTAGAGGAAACTCAAGGAAGTACAAGTGTGAAGAAATCCAGAAGAAAACATCTCCCTCTCTCTTTCTATCTTTCTTCTTATTTTTCTTTCCAAATTGACTTAGTAGTATTTGTGCCCATCCCATACCCAAACCAATTAGTGAAGTGAAAACCATGAAGACTATCAAGACCAAGAGAAGCACCACACCAAGGAAGGAAACAACTTAGATGGCATGATGATGATCTTCAAGAAGGCAATCACATGAGGCCTAGAAGCAATCCATACAAGTTGAAGAATAACAAGTTATTTTTGTCCAACCATTGACCCAAATGGAAAACCCAAGACTTAGTAATATTTTACCTTTGATGATGAAGTTAGTAGACCTACCTTAGCCACAATGGAAAATACTAACATAGTCACTCAAATATTTTTGAAGGTGAATATGACCAAGTGTTTGCATGTATTACTTTAGTTGAAGAAGTAATATGTTTATTCTTAGTGAACTCTTGGAACTTCCTCGACAAGTATGGTTACAATAAAGTTAGATCACATCAAAATCAACCTAGTCCATACCAAGTAAACCCTTGGAAATTCCTTAAAAAGTAATGAACTCAAATCTTGACCTTGTCATAGTCAACTTGGTTAAACCCCTTTTTGATATGTTAGTTTCTCTGTATGTTTTCTACACTTGTATGTTGTTTGGTAGAATGTTTGTTTATTTTGTTATTGTGTTTTCAATGAATAGATTATACGGAGAGCAACGATCTTTTGTGAAGAGAGTGTGATATCTTCACCAACTTCATCAAGGCAAGTAACACACCATCAACTACCCATTATTTTCTATATGCATTAGTTGATTTTTGTAGTATGCATGATAGGAAATTTTACTAAGTTATATTATGCTATGCTATTATCCTAGTAGTGTGTAGCCATCTATTTTACCCTTGTTATTTTTGATAGCCTTAGAACTTAGTAGATGCTATGCAATGTTACAAATTGTTTTACTAGTTGTTGAGGAAAAATCCTAAGTATAACTAATGAATGAACCACCTGGGTGGAAGTGGTATGACTGGTTTATGTTGAGTGTTTCCTCAGGGCCCTTGTTTAATGGTTATTCCACTTGAGGTTGTCACTTGCGGATGGCCACCCAGGAACAAAGAGATTAATAAGTCCTTCTAAGTTTAGTAGCTTCCCGTGCAGCCCTTTGACATTATGGGCTCTGTCTTGATCAACTAAGTTGTGAGAGTTCAGCCCAGGCTTGACAAGCAGATGTAGCAAAATTATAGGTGGAACGGGTCTTGCCGGTGGGTTTGAATTCTTCTTCTGAAAGATCTCGTCTCAATTCTCTCCTTTCCATGATGCACTCCGGGTGTATAGGATGTTTGGGCTAATTGAAGACAAAGGGTGAAAGTGCACAACCTCTGCAGAGTTAGAAACTAAGATCTTAGCCGTGTCCCCGGTTATGGACAACTATGAGCAGCTGGACAAGGATTGACGGAAGAATCTCATCACCAATTTCAATAAGTAAAATTTTTGACCAAGTGAAGAGTATTGTGGTGCTTGGATCTAAATCCAATGTTGCCACCCCTTTAAAAAGTAAAGTTTGTTTTACAAAAGAGATAGGACAAAACTGGCTTTATGCAAACTTAGCCTAAACTCCACCCAGCCAAATAAGCATGTAGTATTAGTCTTGCCATTTATATCCACCATAGTGTTACTTGCCAATACATTAAATTGTATTGACTCCCTTGTGGCTGCATATTCCATATTGCAGATGTTTCTGAAGACGAGTGAGGATTTCGTTTAGGATCTCGAGACTATCGCCAACATGTTTTGCCTGTGGCACATGAAGAAGATGGGCTCAATGTTGTACTATGTTTTCCGCTGTATTTCTTTGTTTTCTGCTAGTCTTCTAAGACTATGCAAGTTGTAATGCTATTTTGTAAAGACTGGATCATGCGATGTAATAGAATTTGATGCATTTGCATGATATTTCATTTTGTACTGTGGTGCTAGCAATTGATCCAGGGACTAGCACACTAACACAGGTATTCCATCTTTATTAAAAGTTGGGATGCTACATCCATACAACGCGCGATATAGAGATCAATCACAAACAAGACATATATATATATATGCAGTCCGCCTCTGCTTTAGCTTCCGCCTCCGCTTGCGATCTTTCGCTAGGGCCAGCGCGCCGTCCACTTCTTCATCTCTCTGTAGACCAAGATAAAAGCATTAGACCGGCAAAGGAAATCACAAGTTCTTATTAGGAGCAATTCGTACCGAACCGAATACATACCGTCGATCATTTCTTCCTCGTTGTTGTAGTGATCTTCTGTTTCTTCACATGAGGGAACGGAAGAACACCTTCTAACGAGTTGAATGGTCTCTCGTCAGCCTGCTCTAGCACACATTGTCGCAACTCATCGTTAGATGGTGGGGAGTTCCAGTGGAAGACCGAGTCTTTAGTTACTACATCCCTATAGATGATGGAGCATAGTTTGAGCTGGATGCGACCAAAGTTTTGTCTGAATTCAGCATCAAACCATTCGACGATGCCACGAGACCATTTGTCCACAGCAGACATGAATTGTAGACTCTGTTGCTCCTTCACGATCTCCATCATGTGTTGGATGAGGTACCATGCCTCCATTTGGCCGCCTCGCGCCTGCTTGGGGCAGGGGAACTCTGTTCTGTGTCTGAACACATATTTGCCTTGACTTTGTTTTTTTCTGTCGCAGAATCCTTCCCCCCTGATGCAGCCATCCATGGCATCATTGAGAACAGACTTGATGAGGGAGTAGTTCTTCTCCTTCAGCCTACTCCCGGAGTCGAGATATACAGCGTGCATATCTCTCGGGTAGAGCATGATGAGGGTGCCGTATTTGGTTCTGCGCAAAACAGGAGTCCATATATATAATCCTCAAAAGTTGTAACCACTATTAATTGTATATGTGCAAACTTATGTAAAGATGGGAAATATAACTTACTCGGGAAAGTAAGGCAGTATGGTGATCCTCTTGTGCATATGATTATTGAGCAACACTTGTTCGAGGTACTTTGCCGCTTTTGCCCTACCCTTGGGGTTGTTCAAGTACATGTCGTGCATGTAGTAGGGGTCTGCTAGCCCGATGCTTTTGGTATTATCCATGGATAATTGATGCGCCAAACTGAGCGTAAATAGTCGGACGATTGATGAGTGGAGGGATTTCATGTGGAACATCCGAAAAATGTCGTCGAATCTCACGATGATCTTGCGTGCGTTGCCTTCAGTGACAAATCCCACCGTAGATGGCACCTTTGCGATCAAAACCGACAGCGTTGGATTTTTCTCTTTAAGAAGCATCGTCTCCATAAATTGAACACCTTCATGGACGCTAAGCATATCACCTGTCCGCAAGGAGGCCAACCTCGGCGGAAGCATCGGTTTGCCCAACTCATGGATCTGATGCCAGTCGTGTATGGGTATCCTGTCCAATACCCGTTCTGCCTGCATGTTAGACTTGGTCCCCTCCACCGGTTGGCTCATCGATGCAACGACAGAACTATTATTAGTTCTTTTCCGTGCCGTCTTCTTAGGCTGATTCTGAAATACATCTGCTACCGCCTCTTTGAGGGCGTCCTGGCTGATGACTTCTTGCTCGGGGGATGCCGGTTCTTGAGAAGAGAAAAGACGCTTTGTGCATCGATATTTATCCGCTTCCTCCGCTGGCAAGAGAAGTTTATCAAGATCATCTAGGCCGGCCCCCTCATAAGGATCGTCGACGAGGTAGTCATTGGGGTTCTCATCTTCAGCATCGTCGCCGTCGTGTTGCACGGACTTTGCAGGTGAGAAATCCTCGTGTTGGCTTGGGTGCCCCGACCCCTGGACCGGTGTTGGAGTGTTGACAGGAGTACTTTCCAAACGAATTAGTGATTTTGGCCATGTCAATGGCCAAACCAAGCACTGCTCCAGGTTCAACTCGCTGTCGGCTGCGGGGGGTTGGTTCGGAGGATCGAGAGCACCGCAACCAGGGAGCACCCGACTTAATGTCACTCTGAACACGTCGTCGGGCATACGAACGCCATGGGATACGCGGTTGAGAGGTGTTATGATTTTTTCCTTTGGCCACGTCCTTTAACTCGCCGTTCACACGAAGGAGCAATGTGCACCCCGTCTCGTCGGCCTGTGAAACGTCGCGCGATCGTCATTAGAGACTAAGGCCGTCACGAATCAAGTCATAATATATAATTAAGTAGTGGACACTGAATTACCGTAAGGGCATTGAACTCGGACAAGGGCGATGGACCGCTAAGTGTCGAAGGCAGCGTTGAAGAGACGTGGTGGGGCAGCGACGGATCTTTGCGACCTTGCAGCTTAGGGTTGGGGGCCGCCTCGTTCTGCGCAGCAGGCGCCATGACAGGGGCGAGGTCCTGCGCAGCAGGCGCCACGACGGGGGCCACATTCTGCGCAACAGGCGGCACCATTTGGGCTATGTTGATCTCCGGGAGCGGCCCTTGTCCTCCACCTGCCATCCACGGCGCTAAGGACTAAGCGACAGACGCACAGATAGTAGGGAGGAGCGCGTTGAACCTATCATTCACAAGCTCATCGACCGTCTTCTCCGGGGCCTTGTTCCTCTCCTTTCTCTTCTCCTTGGTGTCCGGGTAGTAGTGCGCATGCTGATGACCCTTTCCGAGGCCATGCACATGGCCACGATGCGGCTTCTTGTCAAGGGGCACTCCCTTCATCGCGTTAAGCGCCCTAATAAAAGGGGTGTCATACGGGGTCCTTGTTCATCGTCGCCGAGGACCCCCCGTCAGAGTGAGATAGACGTTCTTTTTCTTCTTCCCTGAGATATTTATTCTCGAGCATTTTGACCTTCTCGTTCAACACAAGATCGCCGGGCTTTTTGGGATCTTCCCTATAATGGGCCCTGACAAAATTTCTCACCTGCTGGTCGGTGATCTTGTCAAACGGGTTCGGCCCTTCTCTCTTCGCATCCTCCTTAGCCCAGACTTTCTGCTTCCCAAGGTAACCCCGGCTTCCGAGATTGTGAGGGCCAATGTTCTTTTTTCGCTGGTCTTTTCCCCATTTACTCAGCGCCACCTTTTCCGGTTTGAGTTCGTCGATCTTGAATCGGGCCAAATCTTCCTCGGAAATGGAGGGCCACATCTTATGGATCTCATCGAAACCCTTACCCTTCGCAATCATCTCCCGCAAACTGGATCTCCAAGTCGTAAACGCCTTGGTGAACTTTCCCAGTGCTAACTAGTTGACCAGATTCTTCTTCAGGTCCTGGTTGTCGTAAGGATCCGGGAACTTGTACCTCGTGTGCAGCTTCTCAATCAGCAGGGCGGCCATAGCCTTGTTTTCTTTATCTCTGAGCTGGCCCGTATTAACGTTGCCAAAGTCTCGAGCTATGCAGATTATCTGGTTTCCATACCCCTTAGAGTAACTCTCCGGCTCGATGGGAGCACCGCTGTTGGGGTCCACTTCCGTGAACTCTTGACGGATGGTGGCGAGCATGTTGTGCCGCCTTTCTTTGCGCTTACGCGACGCCTCGCTACCGGAGGCGGTACCCCCGGTGCCACTACCGGTTTGACCTTCTCTGCCCGATGTATCGGTGCGCGGCTCTAGCTCCTGACGAATGGTTTCGTGCATCTCGTCGTCTGCATCGTTGCCCTGCGTCTCTAGCTCCGGTTGCAGATCTACGGGTCCTCCTCCGGCGCTAAGCATAGAAAGCCACGCATCGTCGTCCCCGCGTCCGGTCCCAGAACCACCCGCCTCGTCGTTGTGAGCCATATCTAATTAAGGAGAGAAAACCCGAAATTAGACGATGTATACCCCATAGGAGTCCAAGTTTCTCGGACACTCTAATATGTGATATTTTTAGCAAAGATCATGCCAAAATTCACGGAAAATTTCGGCATGACCTTTGCTAAAAATATCACAAATGGAGTACCCAAATTTCTCGGAACGGAAATTAATCAACATTCTGACAAATAGGGACTCACGTGGGGTACCTGCACATAAAATCCCACCCCTCATATAATCGATCCCACCCCTCATATTATCATCGTCATCCACACAAAGGTGGGCACATATATCCACACGACCACACACCATCTCCACCATCCATCACCACCATACATATCACCACGCCATATCCATCACCACCATCCATCACCACCATCAATCCACACCACATCCATCACACCAACCACATCCAACAGTTATCATTAAGGTGCATATGATTTTGCTAGAAGGATAAACAAACAAAGCTATATATCATTGAATTTTTTCCTCTTTATTAACAGCATGCAAATAGAAGGCCCCCTAAATAAGCTCTCAAACTGAAACAACATGCAAGGGGGATATACAACATGCTCTGGCGTTAAACTTAATAATTGATGCTATGCCCCCTATGCACATAATTGAAACTGAAACAACATCACATTAGTGAATAAAAAGAAACATATACCTAATTAAACTACTCTGGTGTTAAACTAGACAGATACCCTATGCACATAATGCTGTGTTAATCTTATTTAGTTTAAAACTAAGATCAACCTAATTACAGTGTAAGAACGTGATGCTATGCTATCCTAATTAGTCTGCATATATTTTATAACACTAGATCATTTCTGTTACTTGCAGTGTTTGTGTAAACACTAAAAGCTAACACTAAAAGCCTACTGCTAACACACTACTGCTCATCATAGACCAAAAAGAGAACAAAAAAATACAATAAAAGCTAACACACTACTTCTCAACTACTATCACTAACATCACAGCTAAGAAAGAACAGTTACAGGATCATCATAAATCAAAAAGAGAAGAAAAAAAGTACCTGTTGTTCTTGCAGAACAATGGCCGAACACCTGCGGTGCAAGGCAGAAGAGAGGGCAGCAGCAGGCAGTAGGGGCGGCGCCGCTCTAGGAGGCAGTGCGGCAGCCGCAGGGGAAGAGGAGGGAGACGTAGGGGAGGTGGAGGCCGGCCGGCGTGGCGTCGATGGCCGCCAGCCGTGGAGGGGCGGCGCGCAGGTGGCCGTGGAGGGGCGGCGCGTGTAGAGAGAGGGGGAGGACCGGTGGAGGAGTGGAGGGGCGCTAGGGAGGTGGAGGAGTGGAGTGGCTGTAGGTTGCGCGCGATGGTCGCCGGGAGTCGCCGGGAGTCGCCTGAGACAGAGGAGATAGTCGCCGGGGTGCGCACGCGCGTGTGTCGATCGGCCGGTTTGCGAAAACGACTAAGTCCCAGAGCGCTCTGTACGTAGGGAGGAGACGGGGGCCCACGCGTAAGTGAGTGGGGCAGTGCCACACCGCTGGCGAACATAGCGGCTGGTTCACCAGCGCTATGCTTCCGCTGTGAGAGGGGCCCTACCACACCGCTGGCGAACATAGCGGCTGGTTCGCCAGCGCTATGCTACCGCTGGCGAACAAAGGTTTGTTCGCCAGGGTTAACTTAGCGCTGGCGAACCAGCCGCTATGTTCGCCAGTGCTACCATATTTATTTATTTATTTTTCTTTGAATTTATTTACTGTATTATTTTTTCTTTGAGAAACATTACTGTTTATTTTTCTTTATTTCTTTGAATTGATTTATTTTTGTTTATTATTGTTATATTTTATTTTCCATTATTTCCTTCATGTTTTCTCTCGTTTTCTTTTTGTTTTTTATTGTTAAATTTATTGTTTTCCTTTATGTTTTCTAATATTTCGTTCATGTTTCTCTTGTTTTATTTTTGTTTTCTATGGTTAGGAGATATGTTTTCCAATATTTTCTTCATGTTTTCTATTGTTTTCCTTCATGTTTATTTTGTTTTCCAATATTTTTCTTTCTAGTTTTCTCTTTTCAATATTTTGGTTTTAGTTGTTTTCCATTATTTTCCTTCATGTTTTCTATTTGTTTCCTTTATGTTTTCTCTTGTTCTCTTTATGTTTTCTATTGTTTTCTTCATGTTTTCTATTTGTTTCCGTTATGTTTCAAATAATATAAGTCCACACATTTGAAATACAGAACAAGGTACATTAAATTTATAATAAGTGCATATCAGACCAGTTGATTCATGCATATACATAGTTTCGTCGCATACAATTGGCAGACAGATATATACATAGTTTCTCAGTGTTTGATCTTTTTGCCTTTTTTGGTCGCAGTTGCATAATTTAACCCCACATCATGACTTCTTCTTCTGAATGGAAGACCATGTCTAGGTAGCGTTGTTCTGCTTCTTCTTGTTGTGTATTTTGCATGACTATCATCATCATCTTCTTGATCATCGTCAATATTTGGGTCGCCGAACGTGTCGAACTCGTCCTCATCAACGACTCCATCCATTCCGATGATATTTCTTTTCCCTCTCCTAACGACAACACAGCTAGGCCTTGCGGGGTCTGTTATGAAGAATCATTGGGACAGATGCTTAGCCAATACCCATGGCTCATTTTGCGCTGTGACATTCGCGCTTGATGAGGTTCCGGCTTCGGGAATAACCATGGTTGTAAAGTATTGGTCTTCTTTTCTGACGGTCGACATCCTAGCCCATCTGACGCGGAACATAGGCACCTTCTCTCCAGAGTAGTTAAGCTCCCATATCTCCTCGATCCTTCTGTAGTATCTTAACTTTTTGTCACCGGTGTAGGATTCCATCGTTACCCCTAAGTTTTGATAATCGGAAGTTTTGTCTTTCTCCTCTGTGTAGAAAGTGAACCCGTTGATATCATATGCTTGAAACGTCGCTAGGTTGGGAGCTGGGCCATGTGCCAAGGTGTACAATAGTTTATTTTTCGCACAATCCCTTGGCGGTGGATTAGCGACGATCACATCTTTAAACCAACGCAAGAAAGTGGAGTTATGCTCTCTGATTATTTCTCCTTCGGTCGTCCGCTTGCCTTGTTCACTGTACTTTTTCATAATCGAGCTCTTGTGTTTTTCCACCCAAGTATCGACCATGTCAATGTGTTGGAGAGCTACTAAGTTTGCCCTGTTAAAGTCGGTGCGTCGACAAGCCCGATCCACATGCACTTCTATACGTCCATTTTTGTGACCTACTCCATCGAGCTTGCCAATGTGCTTGTTTTTGGGCAGACCAACAGGGTCCTCCACGTCAATATGATTCGTGCAGAAAGAGATGCACTCTTCGGTGAGAAATCCCTGAACGATGCTTCCATCCGGACGGGCTCTGTTGCGAACAAATCCTTTGATGACCCCATTCATCCTTTCAAACGACATCATGTTATGCAGGAACAACGGCCCGAGATGAATGATATCGTCCATGATATGGACCAACAGATGAACACATATGTCAAAGAATGATGGTGGAAAGTACATCTCAAGCTCGCATAGTATCACGACAATCTCTTCCTGCAGCCTTGAGTTCTGCTTCCCCGTGATCGACTTTCGAGATATCACGTCGAAGAAGTTACAGAGGCCAAACAGGGTTTCCCGAACGTGCTTGTCCATTATTCCGCGGATCACAACCGGAAGTATCTGCGTCATCATCACGTAACAGTCATGAGACTTCATCCCGCTAAACTTTTGTTTCTGCGCGTCGAGGAATCTGCTTATTAGCCCTGAGTAACCGCTAGGGACTTTGACTCCGAGAAGGCAAATCATCAATTTTGTGATCTCGTCCGGACTAAGAGTGAAGCAGGAGGGGGGGGGGGCAGTAATAGTCATTCCTCTTAACCCTTTTGGCCTTGCGACCCTCCGTCTCCTGATCACACGATTGATCACCATCGTCATCATCAGGGCGTCCCCCCTGAAGATCTACCCTAATACCAAAACATTTCAGATCGTTTCTTGCTTTCACCCCGTCTTTGGTCCTCTCCGACATGTTGAGCAGCGTGCCAAAAAAACTTTCAAACACATTCTTTGTGATATGCATCAGATCAAGGCAGTGAGGCATATCGAGAATGGGCCAGTATGGCAAGTCCTAAAACACCGACCTCGTCTTCCATACATCCAGAAGCGGTTTTGGCGCCTTTTGCTTCTTTCCCGGCTCTGGGCATTCCTTCCAATCATTCAGCAACTTGTAGATTTCTTCGCCGCACCTCTTACATGGAGGTCCACAGAGCTCATCTTCACCGTTAAAAAGGTCTCCTCGCCTTCTCCACGGGTCTTTGTTGGGTAGCCACCTTCGATGGCCAACGAAAACTGTTTTCGAAGACCCAAGATCTTTCGGAAGTTGCATAAACGTGGGGTCATCCATGCACCTCACGCAACCGTTATGTCCGTGGCACACCTGGACCTCCACATATCCGTAGCCGAGTAGGTCGTGAACCGTACAGAGTAAGACAACTCTCATTGGGAAATATTGTTCACCGAAGGCGTCCCATGTGTTCACCTCTTCCTCGGCCCATAGCGTGTCCAGCTCATCTTTAAGCAGCTTCAGGTATAGATTGATGTCGTTGCCTGGTTGTTTCGGCCCTTGAATTAGCATACTCATGTGAATATACTTCCTCTTCATGCACAACTAGGGGGGGATGTTGTACATCCATACAAACACGGGCCAGGTGCTATGGGTGCTGCTCTGGTTGCCAAATGGATTGAGTCCGTCGGTGCTCATACCCAACCTGATGTTCCTTGCCTCCGCCCCGAACGTTGCATATTCACAGTCAATTGCTTTCCATTGACTTGCATCTGAAGGATGTGTCATATTTACATTTTCACTCCGATTTGGATCTTTCAAAACTTTATTCCTCCTTTTCGCGTGCCAGCGCATGAGCTCTGCTTCCTTGCGGTCTGCGAAATAGCGTTGCAGACGGGGAATGAGCGGAAAGTACCACACAACTTTTCGAGGAGCTTTCTTCTTCCCTTTCTTGTATCGAGCGGCGTTGCAAATTGGACAAATGGTTTTGTTTGCGTCCTCTTTCCGATAAATGTAGCAATCGTTGATGCACACATGGTATTTTTCGTGAGGTAAATCAAAGGGGCACACGACTTTCTCGGCCTCGTCGCAACTTTTAGGACAGGTGTTGCCCTCTGGAAGGATATCGTGCCAGTATTGCAGGCTTGCATCGACGCTTATGTCGCTCCATTTGTATCTCGCCTTGATCTGCAGAACATCGAGCGCCACTCTCAGGCGGGACTCTTCCGGACCGCAGCCTGCATACAACGGTGTCTTCGAGTCTATCTCTAGTTGCGCCAGCTTTGATTGCTCTCTAGCAGCAGATCTCGAGTTAGTCGTCTTTCTCAAAAGCAGTTCTTTCAGATGAGGGTCACGCACAACTTCCGTTAGGGGTGTCCCTATGTCCTCGTCTTCTTCCACGTCTTGTTCAGCATCTTCTCCATGATCATGTGCGGGGTCATGAGGCTGATCTTGGTCCTGTTGTAGTTCTTGTCGATCGTTGTTATTCTCATGTTGCACATCGTTTCCTACCACCGCCGCCCCATGGACTTCATCATCTTCATCATCACTTTCCCACTGGCTGTTATACCCATCCATGAAACCATACCTGAGGAGGTGACTGAGAAAGTCTCCGGTAAAGGGATTGAGCAAGCCCCCTAGTTTGCACTTTCGACATGGACATCGTATCTCATTGCGGCCACTTTGTAACATGTCTTCTGTCGCGTGTCTCAAGTAACTAATCACGACACGTTCACTCTTAACGACCACCATTATATGTCGCCTGCACGAGAGCGCGCCAATATAATATTAGAACCAAACATAATATATATATCGATATTCACGAAAAAAATCGGCACGACCTTCCTACAAATTGGAGGTTAGAGGAGTGTCAAACTTTGCCGAGACGGAAATTAATCAACATTCCGGCAAAGTGGCAACTCATTTTCATATCCAAAATTTCACTTCATGTCGTATTCACGAAAAAATTCGGCATGACCTTCCTACAAATAGGAGGTTATTAGGGAGTGCCAAACTATGCCGAGACGGAAAGGAATCAACATTCTGGCGATAGTTGGCTACTCAATTTCATTCCACAACAAATTGCACACATTTAACGTCTCCATCACACGACCATATTTGAATCCGGTGAAATTTCACACATATTGCATATTGCGTGCATCCGGACAAAATTCATATACAAACTCATTTAATTATATATTAGCATTCATCCCACCTCAAATGAATAGATGGCTACACGATGATATCCGGAGAATTTTGAAGCTTTGGAGAGAGAGAGGGGGGTAATTCTAGATCTAGATGCCTAGGAAGGGAAAACTTTGGGTAGAAATGGTGTTAGGAGGGAGATAAACATATATATACCAACTAAAATAATTTTAGTTGGTTCAAAAGAGAGTACAAGGGTGGGGAAATTGGCATAAATTCGAGCTAGAGAGACAGAGGAGGGGACAAGGTGGACAAGGGACAGTGGAGAGGGGAAAGTGTGGGGTGGACCATTTATGGCTTATCTGCCCAGGTTACCACTGGCGAACAGCTGTGCCTGTTCGCCAGCGCTAACATGCGCCCTGGGCCCACATGTTAGCGCTGGCGAACAGGCACAGCTGTTCGCCAGCGGTACGAAACTTAGCGCTGGCGAACCAAAGGGCCTGTTCGCCAGCGGTAGTTTCACGGAGGGGCGGGTGCGCACGCAGGGGGGTCCCAACCACATCGCTGGCGAACGAGCTGGCATGTTTGCCAGCGGTAGTAGGTATAGCGCTGGCGAAGTGGAAATGGCGTTCGCCAGCGGTACTAGCGCTGGCAAAGCCTAAAGCGTGTTCGCCAGCGCTAAGCTGGTGGCTATAAGGATTTTCCTACTAGTGTAGAAAGTTCTCACAATTATAAACATTATACTCAAGTAGGAGTGAATTCACCTGTTGTTCTAATAGTTTGGTCCTTGATCTTGTCACGAGACCAAGTATCACTCCATTATCTTGGACAACCACATTATCATGGGTAACAATAGGTGAAGAGCTAGGGATGTCCTCATCATCCTCCCCCTCTTGAAAAGGCGTCGACCTCGACGCATCAAGGTCATCTCCATAGTATGGTGTCAAATCAGCCACATTAAAAGAATTACTCACATCAAACTCATCAATTGGAAAGTCTATCTTGTAGGCATTATCATTGATCTGCGAAATCACTCTATATGGACCAGCACCTCTAGGCATTAATTTTGTTTGCGCAATGTGGGGAACCTATCCTTGCGAAATGAACCCACACCATGTGTCCTGGCCGAAATATCACCTCCTTGCTCTTCTTGTTTACTCTTTGAGACACATGTTGTCCTCTCTTCTCTATAGCTTCTTTTGTTTTCTCATGTATTTTTCTCACAAAATCAGCTCTCTTTGATGCCTCCATGTTGACTCTCTCTTGTATAGGAAGTGTTAGCAAATCAAGTGGTGTTATTGGTTTGAAACCATAGACCACCTCAAACGGGCATAACTGAGTGGTGGAGTGCACAACCCTATTATAAGCAAACTCAACATGAGGCAAGCACTCTTCCCACTCCCGCAGAGTTTTCTTGATCATGACTCGCAGCAATGTTGATAATGTGTGATTCACCACCTCCGTTTGTCCATCAGTTTGGGGGTGACATGTAGTCGAAAACAACAACTTTGTCCCAAGCTTCCCCCATAATGTCTTCCAGAAATAGCTCATAAACTTCACATCACGATCAGAAACAATAGTCTTGGGTACTCCATGCAATCTCACTATGTCCCTGAAAAACAAATTAGCAATATGCGACGCATCGTCGCTCTTGTGGCATGCAATAAAATGTGACATCTTAGAAAACCTAACCACTACCACAAATATAGAATCATGTCCTTTTTTTGTCCTTGGCAATCCTAATACAAAATCCATACTAATATCTTCCCAAGGTGTAGTAGGTGCAGGAAGAGGAGTATATAAACCACGAGGCTTCAATTTTGATTTAGATTTGTTGCAAGTGATGCAACGTTGCACAAACCTATACACATCACGCCTCATATGTGTCCAATAAAAATTATCTGCTAACATAAGCAATTTTTTCTCAGGTCCAAAATGTCCCATTAATCCTCCACTATTGGATTCCTGCAATAAGAACAAAAGCAAAGAACACTCGGGTATACACAATTTGTTAGCTCGAAATAAGAACACATCATGTATGTGAAATTTATCCCATGCCTTAACATTAGTACATTTAGCAAATGGCATAGAAAATTCACTATCCTCAACATATAACTCTCTAGTTCCCTCCAAACCCGAAATCTTAACCTCTAATTTGGAGAGTAGCATATTTTTTCTTGATAAAGCATCAGAAACTACATTATCCAATCCCTTCTTGTGTTTAATGATGTATGGAAAAGATTATATGAATTCAACCCACTTAGCATGTCTCTTATTCAAATTAGATTGGCTCTTTAAGAACCTTAAAGCTTCATGATCAGAATGTATAATAAATTCTTTAGGCCACAAATAATATTTCCACACCTCTAAAACTCTCACAAGGGCATATAATTCTTTATCATAGACAGAATAATTCAATTGAGCACCATGCAACTTTTCAGAAAAGTAAGCAATAGGTTTCTTTTCTTGCATTAACACACCTCCAATACCTATGCCACTAGCATCACATTCAATCTCAAATTGCTTATAAAAATTAGTAAGCATTAACAATGGTGTTGAAATCAATTTATTTTTTAGTGTATCAAAAGCAATATCTTGGGCTACACCCCACTCGAAATCTACTCCCTTTTTAGTTAAATCATTCAATGGTGATGCAATAGTACTAAAATCCTTCACAAATATTCTATAAAAACCAGCTAGCCCATTGAAACTTCTTACTTAACTCACATTAGCAGGGGTTGGCCAGTTTCGGATTGCTTCTATTTTTTATGTATCTACCTCAATTCCATGTTTATACACTACATATCCCAGAAATATGACCTTATCTTTGCAAAAAGTGCACTTCTCAAGATTATCATACAATTTATTTTCTCTTAGCACATGCAAGACTTGTCTAATATGATCAATATGTTCATGTTCATTGTGGCTGTATATGAGAATATCATCAAAATAAACTACCACAAATCTGCCAATAAACTCTCTCAAAACATGGTTCATTAATATCATGAAAGTACTAGGTGCATTAGTTAAACCAAAAGGCATCACTAACCATTCATATAAACCAAATTTTGTTTTAAATGCAATTTTCTATTCATCTCCCTCTTTCATCCTAATTTGGTGATATCCACTACGCAAATCAATTTTAGAGAAAATAACAACACCACTTAATTAAACTAACATGTCTTCCAAACGAGGTATAGGATGACGATAACGAATAGTGATGTTGTTAATTTCTCTACAATATACACACATGCGCCAAGTACCATCTTTATTAGGGACTAAAATAACAGGATCAACACAAGGAGACATACTGATTCGAATATACCCTTTGTCTAGTAGCTCTTGTACTTGTTTTTGTATCTCCTTTGGTTCTTCAGGGTTTGTTCTATAAGGTGCTCGGTTTGGCAAAGCTGATCTAGGAATTAAATCAATTTGGTGCTCTATCCCTCTCAATGGTGGCAGCTCCGAGGGAATTTCTTCAGAAAAAACATCACCAAACTCCTCCAAAACATGAGACACGCCAAGAGAAATAGGGGTCATGTCATTAGAAACCAAGATATCTCCCTTGTGAATAAGCATAATAGGGACTAGTGTAGGATCCTCTCTAAACTCCCTCAAATCCTCCTTAGTGGCTAACATGCATAATAGGTTCTCTCTCAACCCACAGCTTGTATATTTTGTTTTCCCTCATCCCTCTCATTATCTTTTTCAATGTTCACTTCTAGATTGGAACGAGACTCATTTACAATTTGTTGTGGTGTCATAGGCCTCAAGATAATAGTTCTCCCATGGTGATTCAACTCATATGTATTTGCTCTCCCTTCATGCTTCACAATCCTGTCATATTGCCATGGTCATCCCAATAATAAGTGGCAAGCAGTCATAGGAACCACATCAAACTCAATAGAGTCCTTATAAGTACCAATCTGAAATTCCACACGCACCATATGATTCACTTTCATCTCCCAAGTGCTACTCAACCACTAAATATAATAAGGACTAGGGTGTGGTAAATATTTCAGATTTAGCTTTGCACATAGATCTTTGCTAGCTAAATTCCTGCAACTCCCTCCATCAATAATAACCTTGCAAGCCATATTAGGACCAATAACAGCTTTGGTTTGAAATAAATTGCACCTCTGATTTTCAGGACTGTGAATCACACTCAAAGATTTCTATGTGCACACAATAGATGGCATAGAAGTAGCATAAGAATCCAATGGTTTATCACTCAAATAACCATCATCATCATTATCATTAGGATCAGCATCATCCCCTGTCTCATACTCTTTGTGCTCATTAACAATCATGATTTTAGTATTAGGGAAATCCCTCTTAAAGTGATCTTTCCCTCCACATGTGTGACATGACATATCTCTGTTTCTAGCTATAGATGCACTGGAACCCGTGGTACTAGATGCTAGTTGTGATGTTTTCCTTTTATTGGATACACTAGGCTCGACCTTAGAAGAGGAAACACCACGAATTGCTGATTGTGGAGGTGGTGCACTAGCCACAGAAAGTGATCTCAAAGGAAATCTGCCCCTTGTTCTTGCTGAAATTTTGGCCTCCTCGTTGATATGTGATTCGGCCTCTCTAGCATGGTGTAATTACTCATGCATATCAGGATATTAGTGATGCCTAACAATGCCTTTGATCTTGTAATTCAAACCTGAAAGGAAACATTGCATAGTTTGGTCCAATTGCTCCCTCACACGTGCCCTTTTCATGATCAACTCCATCTCTTGATAATAAGCATCAACAGTCATAGAACCCTGTCTCAATTGTTGCAATTGATCATATTGATTTCTAATATAATTGGGTGGTACAAATCTATCCATCATGACTCTCTTCATAGTAGCCCAAGTGATAATGGGTAATTCACCATTCTCATGCCTCTTTCTCACAGTATTATCCCACCAACGAAGAGCATAGCCATCAAACTCAGAAGAAGCTAATTGTATTTTCCTGTCCTCAGTGTACTCATGCAAATGCCATAATTTTTCAATCTTGAGCTCCCATAGCAAATACCCCTCAACATCCATGGCATCAAAACTGAAAGGTGGTATAGAGAATTTTGGTTTACCCAAAGCATCATCCTCCCTATTATTTTCAGGAGGTGCATTAATGGCCACACGCCTTGGAAGAAAATTGGCTCGGCCTTGAAATCCTCCTCGGACCCTCTCTCCTCTAACTCCACGGCCTCCATTATTTTCCACTCCATCAACTCCATTATTAGCATCACTATGCACACTAGCATTATCATCATCATGAACAGACAATCTTTGTGCAATTAAATTCTGGAGATCAGCAAGTTGATTAGTCAATGTGGCAATAGAATTTTGTATAGTGGTCACTTGCTCATTATTGGCCTTGGCCAATTTATGTGTTTCCCCCACTTTATTCTCCATGGCTTGAATTTCTTCATAAAGTGGGTCACAAGCATCAGTCAAAAATTGTTGGGAATCTTTGTGCTCGGTTGTCATTTGTTGTGTCAACACATCACGCAATGCCTCATACTCCCTCCAATTCACTTCCTCGGCATGGCCCTTCTTTTGATGCACACGATCATCACTAGAAGGATCCATTAGTAGGTTAGTGAAAACAGAAAACAAGTATCTATATGTGGTGTTCTCTCACAACTCACTCAAAAATAGCAAGAAAATTGGTACCTTGCCGTTCCAAAGTGAATAGAAATACTTACCAACAAGTAGTGGCAACTAGTGTGCTTGATGTGAAGAAGATAATACCCAGGTTTTAACTCTCACAAAGGCAAACAAGGTTATTTAGTGGGGCTTGGTATGGATACCTAACAATCACCAAATTAATAAGTCCTATATGCTGTTTGTGATGACAGAAAATAACCCGTAGGAACACACATACCAAAGTGGAGACAAATGTGGCAATGCAATTATATGGATGGAAGTATTGCAATGCTCTCGAAAGACACTAGCTATGCTCAATGATATCACAGGCACAAGATTGCTCAAAGAAATAGTGTCAATATAGTAGTGATGAAACAACTCCAATAACAAAATATTACAATGTATCACAAGGCCTTTTGCTTTTTCTCAATTTTGTTTTTCTCTTTTTTTATTTTCTGTTTTCTCTTTTTTTAATACTTTTATAAATGGCAAAAAACAACTAGGAGCAAAAATAAACACAATATGATCAATGTGACAGAATATATATGAAAATGAGCAGCCTGAAACAAGCAACAAATACCTATTCTTTTCGGTAAAGGTACCTAAAAATTGCTGTAGATAGGCTTTGGCTCAGGTTCACAAAGATCGAAAGAGAAAACCTAAAGAAAACGAGAAAGAAAAACTAACCAAAAAACAACTAAGCTAGCAAGAACGCACGACAGGGAAATAGACATTTTCCTGCCGTGGCGGCAGAGAAACGGGCCGATTTGGTGCCCACGGCAGCGCGCGGCGGCAGAAAATGCCGCAAAAACGTTGCCGAGGAGGCAGCGGCTAGGCGCGGGGTGCTGCGCGCTAAAACACAGAAGCTGTCTGTGGTTTGACGCGCGTGCGTACATGTACTTATGCACGGGTGGGGAGAATCCGAGTGCAGCAGGGAAATGGCGGCAGCAGCGATTTGGCGAGAAGTGGTGTCGCGGCAGAAAAACGAGTTCGACTCAAATTGGAAGAAAAAACAGCCGATCGGAATGGGAATTTTGGGTGGTTTTTTGTGGACACGGCACGAACAACTCGGAGAACACCTAGAAACCTAAACCTAGACCAAAAACAAAAAGACTCAAAAGGAGACAAGAAACACAAAATCAACACAAAACACCAACTAGAAATTGAAACTATGGATCAATTAAGGCTATGGCAATGATCTACACATAATTTTGTGGGGCAATTTTCTGTATAGGAATAA
The DNA here is from genome assembly GCA_028641055.1 of Alopecurus myosuroides. Lineage (NCBI taxonomy): Eukaryota > Viridiplantae > Streptophyta > Magnoliopsida > Poales > Poaceae > Alopecurus > Alopecurus myosuroides. The sequence continues at coordinate 391,874,071 of CM054057.1, forward strand.
AAACACTCGAATCTATGGGATAGATAATAGCTCACCGAGGCAACCTGTAAATATGATACCAAGATGATAAGGGGTGGCCTGATCTTCTTCATGAACTCCTCACAAATAACTCGAATTGATAACTTGTGTCTCACTGAAAACTCTCTCGGTTGATCCCTGATGCCAATGCAACAGTTTGCAACCCCAAGAATATTCTCAACTCCACACACTTGCACAAGTAGCCACCGACTACAAGTGGTCCTGTACCATCTTATTCCCAATGGAACAACAGGTAACACGAAAAGTTTGCAGTATAACTTCCAGATGAATGCTTACAAGCGATTTCAATCTATAGGTCTAGGGTTTATGTTTTAAAGTAGTATGACCTCTGCCAACTAGCAACCTAGCTATTTAAGAGGGGTTTGGGTGCGGCCACAAGCCCCCTTCCGCAAGCACACAAGCCCAACCTGAATGGGACTCAACCTAGACTCAATAGTTGAGTTTGGACTCAACCAAACCGACTCAAACTTGATAAAAAACCGACCGACCAATAAGGGGTGCGGCCATAATGGTATACACACCATACCTATCGAAAATAGGACTTCTATGTGGAGCATTGATATCCAATGGGGCACCCTCCTCTTGTTTTACTCTCTCTAAGTGTGGAATAACAAAACTAGAAGTTGTTTTCCACACTTGTACTCTTGTTTTCACCATCTTGTGTCTTGTTTTCCACCATGTACATGTTGTTTTCCAGCAGCTCTTGTCTTGTTTTCACCTTGTACATGTTGTTTTCTCCAAGTGTAATCTTTTTTTCCATCTTCTCATCCTTGTTTTCCAGCTCCTCTTGATGTTTTCCTCCAAGCATGCTTTTGTTATTAATAAACCTGATCATACATAGATGCATAGATTTAGGTAGTATAAAGTTCTCACAATTATAAACATTATACTCAAGTAGGAGTGAATTCACCTGTTGTTCTAATAGTTTGGTCCTTGATCTTATCATGGGACCAAGTCTCACTCCATTATCTTGGACAGCCACATTATCATGTGTAACAATAGGTGAAGAGCTAGGGATGTCCTCATCATGTTGCATTGGCACCAGGGATTATCCGAGGAGAGTTTTCAGTGTAGCTCTAGTTATCATACACCCACCATAATTTTTAGTTGCTTATTGAGAATATTGGGCCACCCCATATCATTTGGATTCAAGGAGTAAGATTGTACGACACTTTTGTGAAGGACTACTTTACCCTGAGGTGCATGCTATTCCTAACCATCAATGATTATTCAGCCTATGGGAACACGGCGGGGCAAACAATCAAAGGGTATGATGCGTGTGTCCAGTGCTTAGAGAACACATCAAGTATCCGGTTATCCAAGTGTAAGAAAATAGTGTACATGCGACACCACAGATTTCTGCCGAAGACTCATCCATACCGCTGGATGACAAAAAAGGTTTAACAATACCGTTGAGACAAATATCCATGACAAGGTTAGACACTTGAAAGTTGTTCTTGGAAAAGGAAAGTTTATACCCACAACTCCTCGCACGCGGAAACCCAAACCAACAGAGAAAGATGTCGGAGAAGGAGTAGCAGAAGTGCAGTCTGGAAAGCCATCTAATGAACCCTCGAGAAAGCCCATATGGAAGAAGAGGTCGATCTTTTGGGACTTAATTTACTGGCCCCACCTCGAGATCTGACATATAATCAATGTGATGCATGTGGAGAAGAATGTGTGCGATAGCGTACTAGGGACTTTGTTGAACATGCAGGACAAAACGAAAGATAGTCTATATGCACGAGAAGACATGGTTTCAGAACTGAGCCGCTTTCGAGAAGTTAGTGCCGGAGGAAAGTAAAAAGTTTCCGACGGTTAGCTATGTCCTGGATAAGCGAGATGCAAAAGAGGTTTGTCAGTCTTTTCATGGCATGACATTTCCAACGGGATACAATACCTACATGAGGAATATCGTCTCGTTGAAAGATAACAAATTAACTAGAATGAAGTCCCATGATTGCCATATTATGATGACATAGACGCTCCTTGTCGCTATAAGGAATTAGTTGGCCCCCAATGTTCGAAGTTCTCTAACAAAGTTGTGTAGATTCTTTAACACCATTTCCCGGAAGGTGATTGATCCTGCTTCGTTGGATGACCTACAAAGACAGGTGGTGTTGACTCTATGCCACTTGGAGACGATATTCCCTCTGTCCTTCTTCGACATAATCGTACATCTCATTGTTCACATTGTGCACGAGATAAATATGTGCGGGCCCATATATCTGCAAAGTATGTACCCATTTGAACGTTTCATGGGCATTCTTAAGTACTAAGTAAGGAACAGAGCTCGTCCAAAGGGAGGCATTGTCGAGGGTTATGTGTCGACGATGTGAACTCAACAATCCCCATGGTTAGGGATCCGAGGTTTAGTAAAGGAAGAGGGCACTGGTGGACTACTCGATTTGACGGGTTACTGCCCGTCGAGTTTTTTTTTTTGAAACACCGCCGAGTTTATTTCGATGAAGCGAAAAGGTGTTGATTACAGAGCGTGCTCTCTAGAGATTGGATGTCAGCTAGATCTGAATCTAGGGTTGTCCGTCTTGTTTGTGTCCCCCTCCCTGGCTTTATATAGGTAGCTAGGTCTCAGGAGTTGTACATGATATGGACTTTGACTCTGAGTCGGTAACTGCACCTTCCTAATTTTGTTGACGTAGTCTTTTCTTCTACCGCGACACAATTTTTCGTGGGCCTTTGCATACATTCCCCGAAGAGAAGTTTTGTAGTACCCCTTAATGGGCCGCACCGGGTATCTCCTTAAGGGTTGGTCTCTCGGGTACCCCCACAACAGTAGCCCCCGAATGCCTGATGGAGTCAAAGACTCGATCTAGGGACTCAAAACTCCTCAGGTAGATTACTCCGGGTACTTTTCCCGCAAACAAACAGTGGCACAACCCCAAATCTGATCCTTCTCCGGCCGGGGTATTCCTTTGCACATATGTATAGATTTCCACACTAAAAGTAAGAAATGAACATTTTCATAAATATGAACATGGTTACATTTTCCCCCATGTTCTATACTTGGGACAGTTAAAATTTTGCCCCCAGATCTGTACTTCACCACAGTTCAACCGTGAATCCCCACACTGTTTGGTTTTCTACATCGTTTCCTCTAATCTTCCCCCTTTTCAGGCGTCACCATGGCTGACCAGGTAGCACCCATTACACACCATCTTCCTGTTACCGCCCATAAAGCGACACTGGTTCATGTCGTGTACACCGACAACGTGGAAGAAGTATACCGCAACCTCCAGAAGTTCGAGGGATGGCTCGCTGGCGAGAAGGACAAGTTCATGGGTCTTTACTTCGAGTACACCACCGACGATAAAGACATAACTGTCATCCAACTGGCAATGTGCAATGAAGTTCTGGTATTCCAGTTGTCAAGGTATTTTTCTACTCCAATCCGGCCTATATATAGGATTAGCAAAAAGAGGTTAAAATGCAAAAAGAGGTTGGATTGAGCCATATATTAGCTATATATAGAAAGAAGTGTACAAATTGGTACATATATAGTGTATTAATTTACAAGTTCGATCAATCCTAGAAATTCGTACGAGTGCATTTTCCAAGTTCGATATGAATCTCCCTCAATCCTACAACTTCGTACTAGTAGTGCACTTACAAGTTCAATTTGACTCTCAGTGTGATCCTGATCTTACTTTATATATTTATTACTTCAGCTGTGTGAAGGGTTGCCCGTTGTTAATTGATTTCCTTACTACCAGTTGTATAAGTTTCGCTAGCGTTGATATCCGGGGTGATAGGAGAGTGGTGTACAATACCTGGAAAGGTACAATTCCACCACATTTACATGTGGATATCCAAGAATTATTACAGATCTACAAATAAAGGGCTAGAATGGCTGATCTTGCTGCCGACTTAATCCACGCCAAGTGCAGAGACATGAAAAATGAATTCCCAGCTAAGGGGCACAAATTATGGGCGCATAAGCCACTTGATATGGTTAACATCGAGTACACAGCTAGATATGCTTATTTCGCGTATGAGTTGTACCTCAGGATCAGGTTATTGAACCAAGGGCAACGTCACCTCGAACTAGCACCGACGGAAATTGTCTGCACTATTTTTCGTACCAGAACCGGGAACATGAAGCCTTTCTACCATTGAACAAGGGCTGGAGGTGAGATGAGGTGTGGTAACTTCGTAGGAGTCATGATGAAGCATAGTCTTAGCTAGGTTTCGGTGTTTTTAGTTAAGTTTGTACATATATATAGCTATATTCTTGTGATCAAGTTTTTGTGTAAGCACTATATATATGATCCTCTTGTGTTATCATACATTATAGTGTAGTTCGTTCAGTTTATGTATATCCGGTGAGTTTTGAGGTTTACTATATTAAAGAATCTTCTTGAATTCCATTGAGGAGAGGGCCACAAGGTAAGGCTCTCCAGCATTGTAGTCTCATAAATTGGGGCTACGCCATCGATTGCTCGCAGCGCACTGTCCCTGTCACGACAAAATTGGGGCTATGCCATCGATGACACATCGTAGAGCGTCAGAGCCCGTCCCGTCAAATTGAACATGAAAACCAAAATTTCCAAAGCACAGTGTCAAATGCTACTTTACCTCTTTCTCCACCTATCCGCCAGGCCAAAAAAGTCCCAGTACAAGCTTAGAAAAAACCCCAGGAACAGAGTAGCAGAGGAGCGTATAAGATTCTCGTCGCCGTCTCAGTCTCCGACGACAAGGAAGGATAAGCAGAGGAAACAAACCGCCCCCTCTGCAAGTATTTATTGTCGGCGCTCGACTTTTCTCTAGCGCCCGTTGACAAGACAAAAACCCTGAGTTTTTCTCCGCCGGTACCACAACGTTCGACTCTATGGTCAGTCCGTTCGGACACATAATTCGATAGCAAAATCGTGCATTATCAAGATACCTTCTTCCATTTATAATTCCCCAACTGTATGTATTAAAATCTGTACTACTTTCTGCATGAATGTGTGGTTCTAAACAGGAAATGACTGAAAATGAATGCCCCGTGTGCTGTCAGCCTACCGACACCATATGTGGTAGAGTCGATCACCGTTCAGCATTGTCAAGATTAACAAACCTCACAATCACCAAGAAATTGTAAGCACTTACTATAAAATCATGTTGAATGTGACATACATGTGTTCTTATATGCTCTTTTGTAATATGAAATACAGAATGTGCCATGCAGTTTAAGTGATCATATACAGACCATGCTGGCTGTTGGTCCTCATCAGTGATGGATGCGTGCTATGTGTGGTCGCGGATTTGAGTACTACTTCTACCTGGAAAAGGAGTTAGGTTGTACTATTATATGTGGACCGCCCTAGGAAGGACTTTGAACCTTATCTCATCAAACAGAATGATTTTGTCACATTCACATATGATGAAGAGGATGGATGGTTTGATCTTCAAGTGACAGATGCAAACAATGTCACCAGACCATTTGTTCAACCGCCTGGTATGCTACTCGTTTTGTGTTATTTTTTGTCCTACATATTGATTAGTTTATATTTTTCAAAATTTTGATTTGTCTGTCTGGTCCGAGTGTTGGGAGGTTCCAGATCGTGCAAAGTATGACTTCTAAAAAGTCATGTTGGACAACCCATATGACATCACTGCTTCTGAAATGAATGCGATAAATTTTTCTATATACAAGGAGGCGTTTAGGCCATTGGTTTCCACACTTGCACATTTGTTTTCACCACTTGAATAATTGTTTTCACCATTCGTACTCTTGTTTTCCAGCATCTCCATCTTGTTTTCCAGAATGCCTTGAGGTCCTCCTCTATTTAGGTTTGTGTTATCAATAACCCTGCTAATACATATGCATAGGCTTAGGTAGTATAACATTCTTATAACACAAACAATATTTATTACTAGGAAAGAATTCACCTTATAATGAACATCAGTGAGGCTCAATATTTCCTTCCAACTTAAGCATGTATAATCACCATGCACCCCTATTATATTCTCATCATCCTCCCTTTCTTTTAAGACAAGACGTCCGCGGCTTGTGGTAAACTGAACGTGGAAGAAACAAAAAGAACAACATGTATGCACAATATATGTATCTATAATAGGGTGTATTAGTTGTGTGCACATGATAAAAATTCTCACATGACATGGGACCACGAATTGTGCATCTAAATAGCACATAATTGTCATATGAAAAAAATAGCATCTTATTAAATAGAAATCACCATTGCAAGTATAAGTGAAGCTCATATAATCATGATCATAAGGAAAAACATCAATGTATACATTCTTATTGTTTAGTATCAAATCAAGTGTTCTCACAGAAGATCTATGATCAATTTTGGTTGTAGTAGTACACCCAATTGTTGTAACATGTTTATTATCTTCATTATGTAAATTGCAAATGAATTTGAAAATATAAGTGAGATACAAATCAGTAGCATATGTATTTATCAAAGTTTTTGGCAAATCAAACATATGTGTAACATTATGCTCATATTTATCAAATAGTAAACCATCCAACCAAGGTAACACAATGTTCAATTCAACAATTTTATCACTAGTAATACATATTTGGTCCACCATAAAAATTTCATTCATGTTATAGTCACCAACCAAATTAAAAATGAAGCAAGTAGTATAGTTGCTAGAATTGATATATGAAATTTCAGCAATCATATTCATAGCATATTGCACATAAATTGGTTCATGTAAAATGATTGAATACACAATATTATTAAATGGTATTTTAGCAAGCAGTTCTTTAAGTGTAATCAATACCGCTGTCGGGGGGTTACCCCCGAGTAGGGTAAAGACAGGTGGTAAAGGCCGCTTACAGAAGAGAGGTTTGGTCGAGTAGCCGACTACCGGGTACTCGCTACCCGGTCGACTGCTACTCGGTCTCACCTCAAGATGGCCAGAAGGAGATATCAATCAGTCTCTACCATGTCGAGTAGAAGGTTTGGCCCGAGTACAATTGGCGGGAACATTTGGCGGGAAACTACTCGGGCAGGAAGTCAAAGGAGCCGTTCTGACACAGGATCCCGCGTATCCTGGGTCCGTACTTGGCAGCATTCGAACTACTGTTCACGTGGGGACGGCCTGCCTGACAGTGACAGCATGGAAGCAGTCGGTGGCAGGATAAGGGGGGCCTACTCTGTGACTAGGTACAGTGATACCAGTCTGTCCCCTAGTTTTGCCCAACGACTTTACAGAAGCAGCCAAGACCAACGACCAAAGCTGTCAGCGGGTACTCGGAGAAAGGACAGTGTGCACACTATGTCGACACTTGTCTAGGATTTGGACGTATCCGGCTGGGCACCGTGTATATAAGGTGCCCCGCCGCCTCCTGCGCGAGGCACACTCACAGACGCTCTCACATGCTCCCATAGTGGCTCACTAGAAACCCTAGAAACCCTAAGTTCTTGACCTAGCTCTACTCGGAGAGGGGCAAGGGGCTACTCGGTAGCATTACTATTTGTACTGTGGCTACTCGGTGAGACACCGTAATACATAGAGAAAGGCAGGAGTAGGGGTTTTACCTCCTCACGAGGGCCCTGAACCTGGGTACATCGTGTTGTTTGTGCTGTGTGGATCTTACCTCACGCGGCTACTCGTCGCGTGATCCCTCCCCGGACACCTCCAGCGTCCATCGTCCCCACATCTTTAGCCATCCCATGGCATCTGCCGTGACACCACCACGACAGTTGGCGCCCACCGTGGGGCAACCAGCGGCGCTGGCTGGAGTTTCTGTTCGGACGGGATCTTCATCGGCGGAGCGCGTAGTTTGTGGCCTTGTCCACAGATTCGGCTCCTTCGACTTCGTCACCGACAACGCCGGCTGTTTCGGCGGCATGGCCATGCCGGAGGGCGGCTCGGTGATCTCCTTCGGCTCGCATCTCGTCTACGTCGCCACCGTCGCCAACAGCGCCTACCCCGAGCTGGTGCAAGACGCGGAGGATCCTCCCGCGGTGGTTGCTGCTCGCGGAAGGCCTGCACGCGGCTCTGCATGCTGCGCTGAGGTGATGGTGACGGGCTTGGCGGCGAACACTGGCGCAGCTGCTACTGGCACTGCGGCCGTCGTCGAGGAGGTTGACGACCCGCCCGTGGGTGGCAGGACCCACCGGCCTTACGAGAAGGAGAGCAACTTGCCGCCTTCCACGTCTACGGTCATCCCCGCGTCTGCAGCGCGAACCGGCATGCCCACGCCCACCGACGTCGAGCTCCTAGCCGCGCGGGAGCAGCTCGAGCGGCAACGCCAGGAGCTGCTCGCCGAGCAGGCGGAGCTGGAGAAGATCAGGCTTGAGCTGAGTTTGGACCAGCTCGAGTACAACAAGGCTCACGGCTTCACGCCGGTCGCCAGGAGGCCTAGCAGGGTAGGCGCTACCCGGCGCAACCTGGGCGCCGAGATGGTGACTGTTGCGGAGGAGCCCGCGCAGTCCGCCACCGCGAACACCTTCACAAGGCCAAGGTACAGCACACCCGCCAAGACGCTGCGAGCTGCGGAGGCTGTGGCTGCCGAGTTGCCGCGCCTAGAGGGAGAGGCGCGTCGCAGGCAGCAGGAGAGGCTAGGCGAGTTGGTACTGGAGGCCGCCAGGCAGAACGAGGAGTTCCGGAAGGCCAACCCGGGAGCTGGAGCTTCGCAGGTGGTTCACTCGCACGCGGCTAGATCTAACGATCAAGCCTCATCTCCGCATCCTAGCCGCGAGAAGAGCCGCAGCGGGCGTACGGGTAGAGACAGGCAAATGCAGGTGTATGACCCGGCTGCTGCCGCGAAACAGGTTGCTGTGCCGCAGCAGCCCGGGCAGGAACACAACGCTGCAAGAGCAGGCTCTCAAGCCCATCAAGCTCAAAGCCGTGTCCGAGAAGCCGCACGTCCGGGTACTTCTCGGCAACCCGCAGCTCCGCTTACTCGGCAGAGGCAGCAGCCGCGCCCAGTGGCACCAGTCGCCAACCCGGTGGAGCAGCCTGCAGCCATGCAGGTGGATAGGTATGATGATGGCTACTCGGCTATGGAGATGGCTGGTTATGACATCCATGACCGTGTTGGTGAGCGCGTGTTGGCGCCTGGAGATGCACGGCACCAGCTGGACCGTATCAGCTTGTCGGCACGGCTTGAGAGCACGGGTCCTCCTGGCCCCGAGTGCTTTGGCCCGCGCATCATGAACGAGCCGTCCGTGAAGGGCTTTCAGCTCGCGAGAGGCACCAAGAGCTACAATGGTAGCACCAAGCCTGAAGATTGGCTCAACGACTACGTCACCGCGGTCCATATCGCGAATGGCAACAGGAGATGGGCGGTACGCTATGTGCCGCAGATGCTAGAGGGTCCAGCTCGCACTTGGCTCAACAACTTGCCCAAGAACAGCATTAACTGCTGGCTGGACTTCTCGGATGCCTTCATCAGCAACTTCACGAGTACGTACAAGAGGCCGAATAGGCCACAACAGTTGTCGGCTTGCCGGCAGCGAGAAGACGAGACGGACCGCGAGTACCTTACTCGGTGGAGCACCCTGAGGAACACCTGCGAGGGTGTGAATGAAGCGCAGGCCATCACTTGGTTTGCGCAGGGTTGCCGACATGGCAGCATGCTTTGGCAGAGATTGCAGAGGGAGATGCCGAACACCTTGGCCGAGACCATCAAGATTGCGGATCAGTACGCACTCGGAGATCCTACTCAGCCACTGATGGATTCCTCTGAGCCGAGAAGAAACTTCAACAGCAGCAAGCGCAACGAGTTCCGCAACAAGCGCCGAGTAGATACTCGGTATGATCCCGAAGAGGTGAATGCAGTGAATGTCGGAGGCGGTGGTGGCCAAAGGCAGAAACCTGCTGGAGCCTACGGGCAGAACCAGAACCAGGGCCAAGGCAACAAGAAACCGTTCCGCACTGCGCAGTCGGGTAGCGGGAACTCCGAGCAGCCGAAGAAGTTTGTCTTCGATGACATGAAGGATGGCCCATGCAGCTTTCACACTCACCACCCCTCGAGGCCTGCGAACCACACTACTCGGCAATGCGAATGGTGGGATGTGATCAAGAGTGATGGCTTGCCTCCTCCTCCTCCTCTGCCAGCTGCCAATGCTACTGGTCAGCCTACTCGCGCTCCCGCAGCTCGGCCGCCAGTGTACCCGAGAAGGGAGAATGTCAACCAGGTGGCTTTAGGAGCCAACCAGAACTTCAACAATGAGAGATACCGCAACAACAACAACAACTACAACCGCAACAGCAACAACAGAGGCAACAACAACTATCAGGGCAACAACAACGGTAACAATGGCAACAACGGGGGCAATGGCCCTAACCAGTACCAAGAGCACCATGAGAGCTATATGATCTTCACTTCCGAGGCAGTCGACAAGCAGTCACAGCACAGGCGGGCCATGGAGGTCAATGCAGTGATTCCTGCTGTCCCCCACTACATGTACTGGTGCGACCAGGAGATCAGGTGGACTCGGGCAGATCACCCCAAGGTGATGCCCAATCCGGGTACCTATGCCTTGGTGCTGGATCCTACCTTCCTGGGCCCCGAGAAGAATGTGAGGTTCAGTAAGGTGCTAATCGACAACGGCAGCAGCATCAACATCGTGTACAAGGACACACTCGAGAAGCTTGGCCTGGCCGAGAACATGATGCTGCCTAGCAAGACCACTTTCCATGGCATTGTGCCCGGGATCTCCTGCAACCCGATTGGCCGAGTGTGGATTGATGTGCTATTCGGTACTCGGGAGAACTGCCGCACTGAGCGCCTGCAGTTTGAAGTGGTGGATCATCAGAGCCCCTATCATGCTCTACTCGGCAGGCCTGCTCTGAGCAAGTTCATGGCATCTACTCATGTGGCGTATCTGAAGATGAAGATCCCTGGTCCCAATGGCATTATCACTATCTCGGGAGATTACAAGAAGTCCATGGAGTGTGCCTCTACTAGCTCTCAGCTGGCGGAATCGATGGTGATTGCTGCCGAGAAGAAGAAGATGTACGAGGTGGTGGCCATGGCTCAGTCCGCACAAGCTGGCGCGCAAGGTGTGCCGAGTACCCAGCATGGTACTGCTTTCCAAGCTGCCAAGGAGACCAAGACAGTCCAGGTTGACCCCGAGTTCCCGGAGCGCGTGGCCATCATTGGTGCCGGGCTGGCCGAGAAATAGGAAAGCGCGCTCATCCACTTCCTCCGTGAGAATCGGGACGTGTTCGCCTGGACCAATGAGGATCTACCAGGAGTCCCGAGGGAGTTGGTTGAGCACTCTTTGCATGTGCGTCCTGACGCCAAGCCCGTGAAGCAGGCTTTACGCCGTTTCGGGGATGAGAGAAGGAAGGCCATCGGTGATCAAATCACCAAGCTGCTGATCAGTAACTTCATCATGGAGGTGCTGCACCCGGACTGGTTGGCCAACCCGGTCATGGTCGAGAAGAAAAAGGAAGATCCCAAGGCCGCCACTGCATGGCGCATGTGCGTCGACTACACCGACTTGAACAAGGCTTGCCCCAAGGATCCTTTCCCGCTACCTCGCATCGATCAGGTGATCGATTCCACTGCCGGCTGTGAACTGTTGTCTTTCATAGATGCCTACTCTGGTTTCCACCAGATTGCACTCGACCCTGCTGATCAAATAAAGACTGCTTTCATTACCCCGTACGGGGCTTATTGCTATCGTGTCATGTGTTTTGGCCTGAGGAATGCGGGTGCAACCTATCAGAGATGCATGCAGAAATGCTTGCACGACCAGCTCGGCAAGAATGTGCAGGTGTACGTAGATGACATTGTCATCAAAACGAATAAAACACATACTCTGCTTGCCGACCTGGAGGAAACCTTTGCTAACCTACGCAGGTACAAAATGAAACTGAATCCGAGTAAGTGCACCTTTGGTGTACCAGCTGGAAAGCTACTCGGTTTTCTGGTTTCTAGTCGGGGCATTGAAGCCAATCCGTCTAAGATAAAAGCTATTGAAAGCATGTCTTTGCCGAGATCATTGAAGGATGTGCAGAAGTTCACGGGGTGTTTGGCGTCTCTGAGCCGTTTCCTGGGCCGGATGGGCGAGAAGGCTCTGCCTTTGTACCAGCTGATGAAGAAAAGCGACAAGTTTGTCTGGACTCCACAGGCGGATGTGGCATTCAATGAGCTGAAAGCAATGCTGGCTAGCGCTCCTGTCTTGGCTAGTCCGCTACCCAAGGAGCCTATGCTGCTGTACATCGCCGCGACCAACCGAGTAGTCAGCGTGGTGATAGTGGTGGAACGAGAAGAAGAAGGCAAGAGTGTGCAGCGCCCGGTCTACTATCTCAGTGAAGTGCTGTCCAGTTCCAAGCAAAACTACCCTCACTACCAGAAGATGACATATGGTGTGTATCTGGGCGCCAGGAAGCTGAAACATTACTTCCAGGAGCATCCCATCACTGTTGTGAGCTCTGCTCCCATCTCGGACATCATGGGTAACAAGGAGGCGAGTGGCAGAGTAGCCAAGTGGGCGATTGAGCTAGCCGCGTACGCTCCCGCGTATACGAGAAGAGAAGCAATCAAGTCTCAGGTACTGGCGGAATTTCTTGTGGACTGGGCCGAGATGCAATATGAACCTCCCGCTCCAGTTTCCAACTATTGGAAGATGCATTTTGATGGCTCAAAGGTGAAAGAAGGCCTCGGTGCTGGCGTTGTGCTTACGTCACCCAAGCGGGATCAACTCAAGTATGTGTTGCAGATTCACTTCAAGGCATCTAACAATGTAGCCGAGTACGAGGCAGTAGTGCATGGTTTGCGAGTAGCAAAGGAGGTTGGTGTGCAGCGCATTATCTGCTATGGCGACTCAGATCTGGTGGTGCAACAAGTCTCAGGTACCTGGGACGCTTTGGATGCCAACATGGCGTCGTATCGCTTCCTGGTGCAGTCAATGACTGGGTTTTTCGAAGGCTGTGAGTTCCAGCACATTCACCGAGCAGAGAACGAAGCAGCAGATGAGCTGTCCAAGTTGGGATCTTCTCGGCAGTCCATCCCAGCAGGAATTGCCTTGGAGCATTTGAGGAAGCCATCCATCAAGCCTTCCCCCAACTCGGAATCCATCTTTGTCCCTTCTCTGCCAAGTGAGGAATCTGACCCAATGGAGATTGACTGGGAGAGTGCTGCAGGAAACCCGGGGACTGCCGTTCCCTACTCGGGGACTGCCGTTCCCTACTCGGGGACTGCCATTCCTTACTCGGGGACTGCCGTTCCCTACTCGGGGACTGCCGTTCCCTACTCGGGGACTGCCGTTCCCTACTCGGGGACTGCCATTCCTTACTCGGGGACTGCTACTCCCTACCCGGGGACTGCCACTCCTTACTCGGGGACTGCCGCCCTCAACCCAGAAGCTGTTGCGTTCATTGAAGAAGTTCTCGCCAATCGATCGGGGCTACAGAGAAGCGCTCCTACTCCTCCTGTGCAACCACCAGAGCCTGTCCCAATGGAAATGGATGAACCAGTGTTTCCCGTGCGGGAGACACCGAGTTGGGCAATGCCCATATTATCCTTTCTAAGGGACGACACTTTACCTGAAGATGAGGTGACTGCGAGGCAGATTCAGAGAAGGTCCAAGGGCTACACCATAGTTCGAGATGTGCTGCACAAGAGAAGTGCCACTGGCGTGCTGCAACGCTGTGTGAGCCCAGAGGAAGGAGAAGAAATCCTGGTGGAGATACATCAAGGAGAATGTGGGCATCACGCCTCTTCTCGGGCTTTAGTCAAGAAAGCCTTTCGGCATGGCTTCTACTGGCTCACCGCACTGCAGCAAGCTGAGGATATTGTGAGGAAATGCGCCGGCTGCCAGATGTTCGCAAGTAAGATTCACATGCCAGCTTCCGAGTTGAAAACAATTCCTATCACATGGCCCTTTGCTGTCTGGTGCTTGGATATGGTTGGTCCTTTCAAGCCGGCTAAAGGCAATATGACTCATATCTTGGTCATGGTGGACAAGTTCACCAAGTGGATCGAGGTGAAACCTATTCGGAAGTGCGATGGAGTCACAGCTGTGAAGTTTGTGAAGGATGTAATCATGAGATATGGCTACCCGCACAGTATCATCACCGACAATGGCACCAACTTTGCAGAGGGGGCAATGGTGCGATTCTGCAGAGATAAGCATATCCGACTAGACGTTGCGTCAGTCGCGCACCCTGCCTCCAATGGGCAAGTTGAGAGAGCCAATGGGATGGTACTGGCAGGTATCAAGCCAAGGCTGATTGAGCCACTGCTGAAAACACCTGGGTGTTGGCTAGAAGAGTTGCCAGCGGTGTTGTGGAGTCTAAGGACTACCCCTAACCGGTCAACCGGCTACACGCCATTCTTCTTGGTATACGGGGCTGAGGCCGTGTTACCAATAGACTTAGAGCATGACTCCCCCCGAGTAGCCCTCTACACTGAGGTGGAGGCGAGAGAAGCTCGAGAAGACGACGTTGACCTGCTTGAAGAAGCAAGAGAGCTGACTCTGTCACGTTCGGCTATCTACCAGCAAAACCTGCGGCGCTATCATAGCCGAAAGGTGAACCCAAGGGTTTTCCGAGAAGGAGACATGGTCCTTAGGCTTGTGCAGCGCACGGCCGGGATGCACAAGTTGTCTCCCCCATGGGAAGGGCCCTTCATTGTGAGCAAAGCGCTGCACAATGACGCGTACTATCTTGTAGATGTGCGCCCATCGCAGGCGAACAGGGCAGATAAAGCTGAAGAGGAAACCAAGCGTCCCTGGAATGTAGCTCTACTTCGTCGTTTTCATTCATGAGCGAAGATGTGTATGTACCCCTTTCATCCGAGTTGAAATTCTGCTCTGCAATCTAAAATTGTTCTCGGGGACTGCCCTCGTCCAAAATTGCTCTAAGTGTTTTTACTCGGCTTGTTCCTTTGTCTATTCGGTTGCTCCACTTTAGAACTCAAAGGTGCATTGAGTACTGTGTTTAAACCTATATGCCAACTCTTCGACTCTGCTGCTGTCCGAAACCCGGCTTCATGGCAAGCAAGAGAACAAGCAAAAGGTCAATGAGCACACGAAAATCACTAAGGAAGCAAGAGTGCAGGAACCGAGTAGATTGTCGGTTACTTTTTGTTCGTTGTTTTCGTCTTCTCGGCTAAGTGGTGGGCTGCGTTATCATGATTGTTTCTAGCGGCTAAGTATTTGCAGCCTTGTTCCTTGATTCTTGTGACTCGAATACCAAACAAGCGACAAGTCGCAGGTAGAGCAGAGATGAAAAAGACAGGGTGAATAAGAAATGCTACTCGGGGACTCGCATGGAAACACAACTCGGCATTAAGCCAGTGTCGTTCAAATTGATTAATGTCAACATAAACCGAGTGGGCATAAAAACTGAGTAGCAAGCAAGATAAAGGTAGTCTGTTACATCTGCTCCCGGCATTCCGGGGATCTGATAAACTGTTCAAGTGAAAGAAAAGATTGCAGGTTGCTTCAAGTTGAAGAGGAGATGTTCTCGGCGCTGGCCTTGGCGGCTGTTTCCTCGGCGGCGGTCCTGGCAGCAGTTTCTTCGGTGGCAGTCGTGGCGGCTGTTCCTTCGGTGCTGGCGTGGGTAGCATCAGCCTCCGTCTGCACGGCGGCGGATTCCTCCATCTCGGCGTCCTCCTGGGTGGCCGCCTGCTCGGAAGTGGCCGTGGCCACCGAGACGGGTCCCGGAGCCGAGGAGGAGCCTGAAGCGTGGCCAGGAGGGGGCACCGTGTCGTCGAGAGCAGCACCTGAGGAGGTGCCGAAGTCGAGTGGCTCGCTGTCGATGTGCGCCCCTTCGTCTTCATCGCTACTCGCGACGACGGTGGCCTTGCCCTTCCCGGCCTTGCCCTTGGGAGATTCGAAGTAGTCCCCAAGTTCTTCCTCGTCGTCATCTTCGTCGTCCTCGTACTCGGTGTCAGGTTCGGGGACGCCATCGATGTAGACCTCCGTCTCGGCGCACTCCGCGACATCATATGCAATCTGCTTGCGCAAGGCCACGCTATCGGCATCAGTCTCCCACTTGGAGTTATTGCGCTTCCCGCGGATAAGCTGCATATCCAGGTTCTCATACCAGGACGCAATGCAGAGAAGCATCACGTCCGCACCAGCACGGGCTCCGGAGGCTCGCCACTTTTTCAACTCGGCCTTCACGCCTTCCAGCTTGAGGGCGAGCGCCCGCATGCTTTTTGGCTCAGGATCATGGGGCCAGAACAGCCGGTGGAGCTCAAAGCCCGCATGCATCAAATCAGTCCCGCAGCCGGCCAGCTGTTCGAAGTAACCTTTGAGCACCAGCAAGCTGTCCTCGATATCAGCCCTGGTGTCAATCGGCTCACCCAGCGAAAGGCGAACTGCTCGGGCCTTGGCTATCGAGGGCACAGAGGTAGACTCAAGACGAGGCCAGATATCTGAAACAGCAAACGGCAAGATCAAAAACCGAGAAAGAAAAAAGGAAGCCGAGAAGGAATAAGACCGAGAAGAAAAGATGCAATGAAGAAAGGAACTTACCGATCAGTTGGCGGCGCAGCTGGTGCAGCTTGGTTCTCCAGGATTCCTCGTTGCTAATGTGCTTTGATTGGATCTGGCGCAGGGTGTCCATCTGAGCGAAAAGATCAGCATTGGTTTTCTTCAGAGTCTCGCATTCAGCCTCGAGGGCCCTCTCCTTGGCCTTGAAAGTAGTCTCGGCCTTGGCTTTCTCGGCGATGGCCGTGTCCCTCTCGGCGCCAATCTTCACGGCGTCTTGGAGTGCGTTCTGAAGCTGAAGCTGCAGCTTCTCCATCTCGGTGGTATGATCCTTCACCAGAGTAATGGCCTGGTCGGATAGCTGCTTCTCCACCTCTGCTGGCTTGACGCAATCTTGGTGCGCCTCAGCAAATGACTTATAATCTTCTGCGAAAAGATAAGATGAGGTCAGTAAATGGGCAGAGAAGAACCAAAAACTCAAAGTCACACCGAGTAAACAGCAAACTCACCTTCAAGTTTCTTTATGGTGGCCTCGGCGTGCTCCACGAAGCTACGGCATTTTTCATGCTCATCGGCCAAGGCCTTCAGTTTGTCTGCAGAGAAGAAAAGGTTAGCGCGTGAGAAAGCAGAAGCGGGCGTAAACATAAAACGCAGAAACCGCGTGGCTAAAGGCGTACCTTGCACTTCGGCCAGCTGTTGGGTGCTGTCGTTTGCATTTTTGCTCGCGGCCTCAGCAGCTACCTTCTCCTTCTCCAGCGCAGTAATACGCCTCCTGGCGATGGAGTGGTTCCAGAGAAGGATGCGGTATAAGTTGGTCCGCTTAAGAACACTATCCTGAAAACCGAGAAGAAAATGAGTTAGACAAAGCAGATAAGATTCGGCCCGAGTAGGAGGCTACTCGGAGAGTATCCACCTACTCGACCCAAATCTCGGGGACTGGGGGTGATGATAAGAAAGAAGAAAGGCGAGTAAAAGAGAAGAAAATTCAACTCGGAAAAGGCAAAAAGACTTACTGCGTAGCTCTGTTCGATATCTTCGGCGTTCTTGCGGTGCAAGAACATCTTGGCTGCGAGGGTTGCGGTATCGGTGGAGACGGACATGGGCTGGTGTCCCAGGTCGATCTTGTTCCACTCCACGCGGTAGTGGTCGACGGAGCCAAGGGTCAAGCCGTGCCACTTCTCCTCTCCGAGAACCCCGCTGTCCCACTTGGCGCTGATGTAGCCGACAGTGTCCAGTACCTGCTCAAGACCCTTGGAGGTTATTGGCTTGTCTTGGGCTCCCCGAGAAGCAATATTGACGGGTTTGTTCTGGGCTGGATCGAAGGAAGGAGTATTCCTGGCTACAGCTTTCCTCCCCTTCTGAATAGCTACAGCTTTATCTTGGGGAGGGAAGCCGATGCTATGTTGGTGGCTAACCTCAATCATATACTCCGGGTAGCAAGGCTGGCCAGCAGCGCGAGCGCCCGCAGAGAGCGCAGCAGGAATCGGGCCGGAGTCGCGGATCACGAGTGCTCCGCCTGCGGATGCGCCTTGGTCTCTGGCCCTCTTCTTTGTTTGCTCCTTCTCGATTTCCTGCTTCTCGACATCCTCGGGTCTCTTCCCGTCAGTCTTGGCCTTGGCCTTCTCGGCGACTGCTTTCTCGGCAGTTTGCCTCTCGGCCTTCTTCTGTTCAGCCCTGGCCTTCTTCTGCTCGGCCTTGGCTCTCTCAGCAGCTTCTTTCTCAGCTCTGACCTTCTCGGCGGCCTCCTCCTTGGCCTTGGCCTCCTCAGCAGCCACCTTATCGGCAGTCTCCTTCTCAGAAAGGCCCTTCTTGGAACAGTAATCCCTCAGAGCATCAAGGGCCTGTTGCTTGGCTGCTCGCCCAGGAGGGCTGGATGTATCCTTGCTCTGTGGAGACGAGGAGGAAGTTGGTGGTGTAGGGCCTTGCGCAGTCGGTGGCGTAGGGCCTTGCGCAGTTGGTGGCGCCGCTGCAGCTCCTGGCAGAACACCACTCGGTGCGCTGCCTGGCAGTGGGTAGACATCCGCTACGGTAGCATCCGCGGCGGTGTCGTCTGTCGTCAGCTGCTCGGCGGCGATGTTCTCTTGTGCAGCAGCCTCAGTGGTGGGCTGCTCCCGTTCTACTTCTGGCCGCTCAAGGGCGGCGGCATCTGGCATTTCTTGTTCTTGGTTCTCCTCGGCGTTGCTAGCCGGAGGAGAAGGGGGTCTCTCGTCGTGGACGGCGGTGTCTTGTGCTACTGGTTCTGACGCTGCTCCTTGTGCTGGATTGGCAGCAGCAGCATTGGCGTCGCGATCCTCATCATCATCGTCCAGGTTGACCAGAGGTACTGGTTTCTTCTGGGCTTGGTCGGACGCGAGGGCTGCGTTCGCATCCATGGCAGGACTGCAGAGAAGAAAGAGATCAGAGATTGGAAGAAGATTTGGGAGAAATCAGTACTACGCGAGAAGGAGGGCAAACGAGAAGAGAACTCACGCATTCGTGGACTTAAGCTGTCGTCGGGGTTTCTTGACAGTAACCTTCTTCTTCTTCTCGGCGGCCTCCTCCTTCTCGGCGGGCTTCCTCTTCTTGGCTGGAGGTACCTGCGCTTCGCTCCCAGTCCGCTTGCGGGTTTCGGGAGGGGCAGTAGACAAAGGTTGGACGACGAGGGGCGCATCGCCCTCGTTCTCGCCCTCATCCTCGTCGTCCCTCTCCGCAGCGGCCTCATCTGAGAAGTTCAAAGGAGAAGAAGGAAGAATCAGGAACAGCAGTGCAAGGGGTTGGTGTTTCTCAGAAGCAAACAAGATGAAAATAACAATACCGTGAGAGCCTTCATCCGACCAAGTGCGGAGAGCATCGCGCTTGTCAGGAACGGGGCTGCTCTGTTCCGCGTCGTCAGAGGGCAGCATGTCATCCTCCTCGCGATCGGCGAACCAGTTGTCCTCGAAAACTTCCCGACTCTCAATCAGCTGTCGGGTAAGAGTCTGAAAGACGGAGAAGGATCATAAGTAAACCGAGTAGCAGAATGGAACTCTACTCGGATAGGCGTGCAAATACAAAGCACACTAAGCCTATGCGGTTTTCTAAGTATTCTACTCGGACAGGCGTGCAGATACAAAGCACACTAAGCCTATGCAGTTCTCCAAGCGTTCTACCCGGATAGGCGTGCAAACACAAAGCATACTAAGCCTAAGCGCGAGTCGACTAAGTGCTCTACTCGGTGCACCAGGTGGTTGCTAGTCGGGACGGAAGGGGAAGTTGTCTACTCGGGTGGCAGAGGCTAAAGCAAAGAAGGAAGAACGTACCCGGGCAATCGGTTGCGTGCGGCTGTACGGGACGAAGCCATACCGCCACTTCTCGGTAAGGCTTGTCTTCAGCATGTTCCTGGCATGATAGGCAACATCCGCGTCGTCGATTTCAATGGTGGTGGTCCTGGTGCAGTCGCGCGGGCCTCCCATGTAACACATGAGATGGCAGCGCTCCTGCAGAGGGAGTACTCGGCGCTTGATCCAGCATATCACCGGGTCGTCATTCTTGAGGCCCAGCTTCTTCAACTCGCCGAGTCTATCTTCTATCTCGACGGCGATTTCGTCGATGTTGGGCTTCTCCTTCCAGTTCGACCCGAGTGGAGCACGGTTCCTCCAAGCGGGCAGGTTGATTCGATCATCAACCACACCTCCTTCCGTGGCGGGGACGTTCTTGACGTAGAAGAAGGTTTGCTGCCACATTCGGCAGGAGTCCAGCCCCTGGATGCGGGGATGGTTCGTACCCGTCCGCTGCACCATCATGGCACAGCCCGTGTCGGTGGCGCGGCCGATACCTGCACCGTCTTTCTTCCCGACAGATTGTTGGCGGAGATTGAAGTACCTGAGCCACGTATCAGTCGTGGGCCTGATGCCGAGGAAAGCCTCGCAGACCACGGCGTGGTAGGCGAGGAAGACGACCGCGTTGGGCGGCAGATGGTGCATCTGCAGCCCGAAGTGGTCGAGGAATTTGCGCAGAAAGTCGGAGGCGGGCAGTCCAAAGCCACGCTCGAAGTGCGACATGAAGACCACCCGCTCGCCGTCCTGCGGAGTTGGCACGACCTCGTCGTCGGGTGCCCGGCACTCCACGCCGGGGGGAACCCTTCTGCTGGTCACGAGCCAGGCGAGATTGGCCTTGGTGACGGAGGAACCCGCCCAGCTAGCCTTGGCCATCGTCGCGAGTGGGAAGAGTGGATGATTTTCGAGTGGAGGTGCTCGGTGGAGTGAGTCCGCGGCGGCGCGGAAGCTTGCGCGGCGGCGGAGGGCTCGGTGGAGAAGAAGGACAAGAGGCAGAAGGGGAAAAGAGCAGGGAAGAAGAAAAGGAAGTTACCGCGGGGGTATTTATATCTCCCTCGCGGTGTTACCGTTACCACCGCGGTAGTGGGATCGACTGTGGCATGTGGTGGGTCCTGTGGCCGGCTAGAAACGCACACAAGCGCGGGCTGCGCGCGTAACGGCCGCATTTGATCCCACCTTCAGATCGTGGCCAGTAATTGCGCGTGATGGGACATGACGGCCGGTGGGCCCACAGCGTGAAAACTGGACACGTGGCGTCGTGTCCTGGGCAACCAAACGACAAGGTCGTGGATGCTTGACACGTAGGCAGTGCCTGCGTGAAGGGCTGGATGTTGCTCTGCGCTGCAGAGGCTCAGTTTGCGAATTTTCGCTAAGTCTTTTTACTCGGATACAGAGTAGAAAGCAAGTGCTACTCGGAAAAGGAAACCCAAGATACTTTCCGGATAGCTACTCGGAGGACCTAATCGGTCATCTTGAGGTTCGATGGCTGAGATACAAAGGCTGGTTTTAAGCTGGCAGAGCCTAGTGAACAAGTTCGCAAGACTCAACCAGCTTCGGGGACTGCTGTCGGGGGGTTACCCCCGAGTAGGGTAAAGACAGGTGGTAAAGGCCGCTTACAGAAGAGAGGTTTGGTCGAGTAGCCGACTACCGGGTACTCGCTACCCGGTCGACTGCTACTCGGTCTCACCTCAAGATGGCCAGAAGGAGATATCAATCAGTCTCTACCATGTCGAGTAGAAGGTTTGGCCCGAGTACAATTGGCGGGAACATTTGGCGGGAAACTACTCGGGCAGGAAGTCAAAGGAGCCGTTCTGACACAGGATCCCGCGTATCCTGGGTCCGTACTTGGCAGCATTCGAACTACTGTTCACGTGGGGACGGCCTGCCTGACAGTGACAGCATGGAAGCAGTCGGTGGCAGGATAAGGGGGGCCTACTCTGTGACTAGGTACAGTGATACCAGTCTGTCCCCTAGTTTTGCCCAACGACTTTACAGAAGCAGCCAAGACCAACGACCAAAGCTGTCAGCGGGTACTCGGAGAAAGGACAGTGTGCACACTATGTCGACACTTGTCTAGGATTTGGACGTATCCGGCTGGGCACCGTGTATATAAGGTGCCCCGCCGCCTCCTGCGCGAGGCACACTCACAGACGCTCTCACATGCTCCCATAGTGGCTCACTAGAAACCCTAGAAACCCTAAGTTCTTGACCTAGCTCTACTCGGAGAGGGGCAAGGGGCTACTCGGTAGCATTACTATTTGTACTGTGGCTACTCGGTGAGACACCGTAATACATAGAGAAAGGCAGGAGTAGGGGTTTTACCTCCTCACGAGGGCCCTGAACCTGGGTACATCGTGTTGTTTGTGCTGTGTGGATCTTACCTCACGCGGCTACTCGTCGCGTGATCCCTCCCCGGACACCTCCAGCGTCCATCGTCCCCACATCTTTAGCCATCCCATGGCATCTGCCGTGACACCACCACGACAACCACATGCTCAAAATTCGAAACTATCAAATTATCACATGGTGGTGAACTATATATGCTTGTTAACACACAAGAATCAATTAGCAAATTAGTAGACTCACAAAATTCAGCACGTGTAGTTTGTAGCTCAAAATCAGCACCAATGTCAATGGCATTCTCCTCAGATGTAGTAGGTACTGATTCATCTTCCTCTTGTGGTGATGTAGGTTCTACTTGAGAAGGCTCCATTTTTTGAAAAGCAACCTGCATATCACAAGCGACAACACTAGAAACAATGGCATGCTCCTCCAATATATGTGGTGGTGGTGCAGGTTGTACTATAGGCTCCCTTTCTTCAAAAGCAACCTGCACATCATAAGAAACAACACTAGGAGTAAACATCATTACATTAGTAGAAAAAACCTCACATGTCTCCTCAACCTCGACAAATCCCATAACTATACGCTCAAGTCTTTGCATCTCAAGTTTTTCAAGTCTTTGCTTTTCAAGCATTTGAGCAGAAATTAAGGGTTGATGTCTAACTCTTTGAAATTTTGTAAGCCATACATGTATTATCCAATCTTTCTTATAGTTCCAATAGAACTGTAAATCAAGATAATGGCTATCAAAATTAACTCTATATCCAGTGCACCATTATCGTCCCAAGAAAAGATGAGAACAAATAATAGCTTTAGGCATCGCATGACATAAAATTCTCTCCTTATGGCCAAGAATGGTTAAAGGAAGAGAAACTATGTGACTAATAATAAGTTCATCATCATATGTAGGTAACCTAAATGGATCACATATTTTTGGAACCAGCCGCAATTCTTCAACAACCTCAGGACTAACAAAATTATACCGTGTACCTTTATCAAGGATAATAGTAACCTGGCTTTCCTTGATGTCTTCCGTGAAGAGGAACAAATCTGACGCAGGGATCCCACTAGCATCCTCCTCCCAAAATGCATAACTGCAAGCATCGATACTAGGAAACTCCATTGATTAACTTGTTAGTGAAACAAAATAACAATGAGTTGTGGTGTTTTTCTCTCACAACTCACTCAAAACCAGCAAAGAAGATGTATCTCACCGTTCCAAAGTGAATAGGATTTACTTACCAACACGTATCGATGAAGAGTGTACCAAATGTGAGAAGAGAATAACCAGGATATCATGTGTCACAAGACAAAACATGGTATTTGGTGGGGCTTGGTTGGGAATCCTAACAACACCAAAATAACAACTCCAATGTACTCTGTAATGTGATAAAATTCACTAAAGTAACACACTCACTCCGGGAGACAAATGTAGCTTAGCAATTTATATTGAAGTATTATTGCAAGCACTAGAAAGACACTAGCAAATACTCTATGAAAATAGGCATAAGATTGCTCAAATATGTCCATAAAAATATCCAAAGATATGATGTATCAAGCTCCACTAGTGATATAGTAATGGCTCGGCCTCTTTCTGCTTTTTCTCTCTTTCTTTTTTCTTATAATTTTCCCCCTTTTCTCTACTTTTTTGTACTTCTCCAATGGCCTTTGAATCAACTAGGAGCAACAAGAGATATGGACACAAAATTGATCAAATTAAGCAGCCTGTTAGAGCAAGAAAACAACTAGTCTTTGGGTTGTAGTTCTTAAATCTTGTTGTAGAATGGTTGTGGCTAAGGCTTATCAAAGATCAGACTGCGGTGCATGCGTGATGTGGCTTTTGATGTCACGTGACAGGTCCGAGTTGGACTTGGAGCGTATGGCCGTGATTTTGGGACCAACGCCTGGTAGCATTTGGAAACGATACGGAAGGTGCGCTCGACCCACACGCGTTACGCGGTTGAGGCACCGATCGAATCTAGGTGCGAGTAGCGATTAAAAAGGCGGCGCGTGTTTTGGCCGGTAGTGTGCGGCAACCATGCGTTTGGCTGGTAGCGAGTCGACGCGTTTGGCTGGTAGCGAGTCGACAGTGAGTCGGTGCGCGTTTGGTTGTGGTCCAGGTAGAAACAACGCGGCACAAATCCGATTGGGACCGCACGTGCAGAATACTTTGGTGGACCGAGTCCACAGCGCACGCGGTAACCGAGTAGCGATAGGAACAAAACGAGCGATGCGCGTAACCGAGTGTGAATGGGAACAAAGGGCGCGCGCGTAGTACAGGTGCCTGTTTCGACCGATAGCGATAGGACAAAGGGCGTCCAGTAACCGAGTGCGAATAGGAACAAAACTAGCGATGCGGTTATGATTGGAAATAGCGCGCGCGGAAGCGGATCGAAGAAGGCCTCCAAGTCCAACTAGAAGAGGAACACACGTGTGCGCGGAAAATCTCAGTTTTGATTCCGAGTGCAGCTAGAACAATGCGCAACATATTTGGGCAAAAAATTTGGTGGGATTTTCGGTATAGATAGAAACAAAAGATGAACACGATGAATCATACAAAGATGAAAAAGAAAAATAGGAACACAAATCAATAGAAAAAACAACTATAGCAGCTAATTGGTGTTGATCTAGGCTGTGGCAAAACTAAAACCTAATGTTTTTATGGGGCTTTTTCTGGATAGGAAATAAAAACAACTATACTAGGGATAAATTTTCTCACCAAGTAAACCCGAGAATTTGATACCAAGATTATATGGGGTGGCCCGATCTTCTCGTTGAGCTCTCTCTATTTTTTTTGGATGTTTTGTGGATTTTCTAATAACTAGTGCTACACTGAGACCTCTCACTTGGATAACCCATGTTGCCAATGCAACGGCAATCAATCCCTTTGGATATTCTTAACTACACAATCTTGCACACGTAATCAAAGATCACGAGTGGTCCTGTATCCCTCTATTCCCAATGGAATAACAAGATATCGCGCAACTTTGTAGATACACTTCAAGATGAATGCTTAGCAGCAGTACAATCTAGAGGCCAGGGTTTCATTTGTTTTTGGTTTAAACTTGTTTTCCTCTTTCCACATGCAGGTGGGGAGTATATATAGGTGGAGGGCTCCTTGCACAAGCACCTCTCCTAGTAGGACTAGGACTCAACTAGGACTCCTACTTGGACTAGGAGGAATCTACTAGGACTCCTACTTGGACTAGGAAGGGATACAAACCGACCCAACTTTAGGGGGGTTCGCCCATTATGGCATACAGGCCATGCCTAATTGAATTAGGACTTCTATGTGGCGCATTGATCTTCAATGGGGTGCCCTCCTATTGTTTTCACCATTCCTTAGTGTGGAAGAAAATTCATGGGTTATTTTCCACACTTGCACATTTGTTTTCACCACTTGAATAATTGTTTTCACCATTCGTACTCTTGTTTTCCAGCATCTCCATCTTGTTCTCTAGAATGCCTTGAGGTCTTCCTCCATTCATGTTTGTGTTATCAATAACCATTCTAATACATATGCATAGGCTTAGGTAGTATAACATTCTTCTAAACACAAACAATATTTATTACTAGGAAAGAATTCACCTTATAATGAACATCAATGAGGCTCAATATTTCCTTCCAATTTAAGCATGTATAATCACCATGGACCCCTATTATATTCTCGTCAGCTATTCCCATCTATACTTGAGGAACATGCAAGTTATCGGAAGATATCTAATCAAAGATTCGAACATCAAGTACACTAGGAAGTGGTTTGAATTCTGCACATTCGCGCACATTGCCCGTCATGAGATCCTCTCCATCATGATACATGTGAAGCTGTTGTACATCAAGCTTATCTTCGAGGGTCGGCCGCAAGGGACTACCAGTAGTTCAGGTTCAGAAACACCGATCAATCCCGGAGGTGGAGTACTTGTCTTTTATTATTACTTCAGAAAGTTGTACTTTGTTAAGTTATATATGTACGAGACTTGTTCTATAATATCTGTATTCTTAGAAGACTTTTCTAGCTAGGTAGTTAAATATATGTTTGTTAACAAGACATTTCGTGCTTAATGGTGACCATTCCATCTTATAATGGTGATAATATATCTGCAGTTTTTTGTTCGCCGATTGATGATAATTTATGCCAACTCCAATGACAATATAATTATAGAATTTACGAAAAGAAATGACTATCTGATTTGTTGTTCGTCTTATCATGGTGATAATATATCTTCACCACTGTCTTCGCGATGACGCTTGTAGAGGGTTGTCTCCCTCCCATCAGCGGCGGAGGCCCACTACCACATTCCGTGCGATCCGGAACGTTTTGAGCGGAACGTTTTGATAACGTCGAGCGTTTCCGTCGCGAATGGATGAAAAGTAGAGTTTGCTCTCGACGTATTGGTTTGGTCCGTCTCAGACTGGTTTTGTTCGACTTTTTGCTAGTTTTACGTCGCGGATTTTCGTCTCTGTCCCAGTAGCCCACTAAGAGCCAAGTTGTCTTCGACGAAACTGTAAGGACCCCAGACCGGCAGTCTGAAACCCTACGTATGCATACATTCACGATCCCAGAAAGATCAGTCGTGAACAACATACCCAGTTGGCACACAGAAATACATCATCCATTACACGTATACATAAAGGTATTACATAAAAGATCACATGATCAAGTTTAACGCAACTGCCACAAAGGCAGGCAACTTAACAAACACAGCGGAAGACAATAAAAACACAACGTAGTTGAGCCCAAGTCACGCCTTAACCTACAGGCTGCTGACCCGGAGACGATCCTAGTTCGCAAAGCCGTCAACTCCGTACTTCTCTTCATAGATATCCTTTGGAGGCTCCTTCTCCAAATCTGATAAGTAGATACCAGGGGCGAAACCATAATGAGTACATTTGAATGTACTCAGCAAGACATCCATCATTTCACTTACCAACATGCAAGTATGCTTATATGGTGGAATAGGTAGGCTATAAATATGGTTCACTATCGATGGTGTTCATATAGGATGACACCACAGTTGCAGTCAGGTTTATCTGTATCTTCGTTGAAGAAGATACTTCATAAGAAAATAATATAGTTTTATTTCTCTTGTAGATATCACATGTACAAGAGGTTTTGTAAAGCTTTGTTAAAGAACATTTTCTCTTTGCAAAACTTCTTGGAATCAGTTTCCAGAATTCTTGCTTAGAGTAGAAAAGGTTTTCTTTGCAAAACATTTTGTTTTGTATATCAGCATCTGGCTTTTCATCATCGACGATACCTCCACGGTATACGTTTCCATTTCCTTTCCGAACTTCACAAGTTCAACACTTCCTTTCCAAAATTCCCTTTCAAAAACTCTTTTTGAAAACATTGACACAATGCTAGCTACATGGCCATTCAACTGTCCATATCCGAGGACGCGGCTTCTTCGAAAAAGTTATACTCTGCAGAGGTGTACACATCCACCAGATCCAGTACACCTCCCGTGAACAATCACGGACTGTAACAACAGTATGTAAACATCAGGTATCTGATCATAACCATCCACTATGTTCAAGCTAGAATATGCCTATCTCTCAGTTAAGTTTTTCCACATCCCCGGCACCGAGCTAATCCCCGCCAAGCCAGG
This sequence comes from Alopecurus myosuroides, assembly GCA_028641055.1. NCBI lineage: Eukaryota > Viridiplantae > Streptophyta > Magnoliopsida > Poales > Poaceae > Alopecurus > Alopecurus myosuroides. The sequence continues at coordinate 391,901,734 of CM054057.1, forward strand.
ATGCCTCAACTGATGCATCCGGAGGGAAAATTAATCCCACACTTTATATGTCTCCACGACATTCGGTTCAGAGGATCGCATCCCCTATAGCACATTGAGATAGCACACACTAATAAGAACAAACTTCAAGTTAAGCCCCGTGCCCATGTTGGGGTAGGGTGGCAGTACGGTAAAGGTTGTCCGGCGAAGACTAGGTTATGTGTCATTTTTGAAAACACCACTTTCTCAAAAAAATGACCACTTCCACATTCCTCCGGAGAACAAGGATCCGCCTTTTCTCCGGGTTTTTCCGTAAAGCCTTTGTTTTGTAGAATCACAATTTTAGGGTGTCCACTTAGGGACTAGTATATTTGATGGTAATAAATACCATAAGGTGGCTTATGGGCTTGGTATTACCAAGTTTAACTACTGGCATGATAGTAACCTATATAATAGTATAGTAGTAATTTCCACCTCAAAAATAGTTTTTGATAATCAAGTTTTTGGTAAAACTTCAGAGGTAAAACATGCATGATAGATAATGATAAGTATTGTATCAGCAAGCATCAGGATGGCTTGCCTGGTATCTCCTTGTGTCCCTGGTTTTTGGAGTGACTGGAACTTGAAACAGATCTTCACGACACTTCCTTCCTCTTCGTTTTCTAACGTCGTAAAAGGAATAAAGGACACACATTCAGAACCAATCAAGGCAAGCAACCATACATAACAATACATACAGCAATTAAATCTAATAATAACTAATCACACAATTATTAACTTAGGCAAACAATCAAACAAACATACTTGGCAAAAATGCCATTTAATAAGACAAACTTAAGGTTGGAGGAACATATCTCACAACCTTAATATCATGGATTCAGTGGGTGTGCCACTCTCATACCAAGATATTAATAAACCCAAAATACACTTAGTTTCACAAGGGTGAGACTACTAAAAGTATATAAAACATGCACAAAAATAATCATGGCAATGGGTCTATCAGCCACACCACAAAAAGAACAAGATAGCCAATCTATTAAGTCTAAATTGACATCAAGAATAAATGAAACACATGATTTGTAAAAGTTACTTTTACAAATCAGTGAGCCTACACAAATGTAACAAAGTAATAGACTCATCACAAAACACACAATTTCTCATAGTGAGAACAATAGAAACAATGACTAAAAAGGAGGAATCCTACAGACATGCTTCTACTAAAGGTTTGCTATGCAAGCAAGCATAATAAGTAAAGTACTAAAATGCAAACAAGGAACCATGTTATCATTATGGGAAATGAAAACATGTCCTCATGCAAGGATACACAAATATCTACCAAACACAAGTTGGCAGGAAAAATAATTCAACACAAAAACTGCTAAGGAAACTAGTACTACTTAAACATGAAGAATCAATGAATGTATTTCAATCAAGTAATTGAAATACAACCAGGGGGTCCATGTCACAAAAACAGTAGTGAAAAATTATCTATACTTGCTATAACAAAAATACCCCATTTAACAAAACAATGCATCAATTTGCAGGGCAACTCCTACATACTAGTAGTAATAAAAAGGGCATTACTAGAGGAATAAAACAACACTCCAAAGATGGATTTTTCCTAGAAAGCCACACATGATTACAACCACTTACAAACAGAAGCATACCCATTTTTGTTTAGCCCAAAAATTCCCAAAGCAAAAATACTAGGCACTCAATAGTTATGAAACTATATAAAAGAAATGCATCTAGTTTGGGGGAAATAATGTTTCCACCAAAAATGCAATGAAACCAGTGGGTGTTCCACTAGCATAACAAAGCATTAAGAGGTCACAATGCCTCTGGTCCATTTGCTAAAAATTAACAAAAAACTAAACTAGCATCTAATGCATTAACCATACTAGTAGAAAATAATAGGGTGCAAAAATAAACAAGGTAATGATACTCATGCTATGGTTTTCACACATGTGAAAACTTTAGGGGTCAAGTACTCATAACAACCTTAAGAATAATGCTACTGGTCCTATTAACCAACACAAAATATGTGGTTACATAACCACAAATGTTTATGTCAAAAATTCCACATGAGGGAATTTTTCCATAACATTTTCATAGTCAGGACAAAGCTACTCATGTTTTTCTACCAAATCAAATGCAAGCTAGCAGAGGTGATACTAAACAAATATAAGTATCAACAAGGTGCTGTATCTAAAAATCTCAACACAACAATCCAAGTGCTTGCACATAATTTATCACTCAAAAATACTATGCAAAATATTAACTAGAGAATAATCATATGTTAATAACAAAAATCATATTTCTTCTCCACTCAAGTCCACACATTCTAACATGCTAAAATAGCTAATTAAACCTTATAAAACAAGTTCACACAACTTATACATGCTAGAAAACAATATTGTAACACAAAAATATAATCACATAATTTAAATAGCTAAAATGCCAAAATGGCAGAAACAAGCAAATCAAAGATCTGTCCACCAAATTTTCTAGGATGCTCTAAAAATTAAACCCTTCTAGGTTTGGATAGTCCTAAACATTTATAAGACCATCCAATTTAGTTTGCATCAAAATTCATTTTTAATAATTTTATAAAAATCACCAAAGTGCTCTCTGGTGTTTTACCAAATTGCATGCCATTTCAAAAATACAATGAATTTGGAAACGAGGTTAAATGCTCCTGTTAGGAAATTTCAAGGGCTTTCCAATGCAATTGGCCTCACTTCATTCTGAGTTGTAAAATACAAATGGTGCTCATTTTGGTGTTTGTGGTACCTGTTGCCAAATCATTTTTCATTTCAAAATTATTCATCCAAATGTAGATCTACAAAGTGGAGGTGGTTTAGATTTAGTTGAGGTACCACTGTAAATTTTAGTTTGGTCAAAAACATCTTTTAGGTAGGTTTTTAGAGCCAAAAGTAAACCTACAAGTTTCTGTAAAAAATAAAAGGAAAACAAGCCCAGATGGGCCAGATCTGAAATTTGGGCCGGCCAAAACGATTTCTACCGCGGCAGAGCTAGCCTCTGAGGCTGACGCGCGGGCCAGGCTGCCACGGGGCCGCCACGCAGGCAAGGCCAGGCCCCACGGGCCAGTTTGACTGCCAAGCGCGCGGTCAAGGAAGGCTGGCGTCAGCGTGACGCCAGCGCTGCGTCACCCGCCGGCGGGGAGATCTCCGGCGAGCACGAAAATCGCGTTTCCGGCCACCGTTTCACAGAACAAAAACATCTACGCGTAGCCCTCGATGCGGGGAGGCAAATGAGCTAGGTCTCGTTTCCTGGGACGTCGCCGGAGAGCGGCGGCGACGGTGGCACACGCCGGCCGTGACGCGAGCAAGGCGCGGCGAAGAAATAGGGGGAGAGGGAGAGGGGAAAAGGGTCCGGGAGGACCATGTGCTCACCACGAATGCGACGGGAAGCTCGTTTAGGGCGGAGAAGGCTCGACGCGACGGTGATGGCTCGCCGGAGTTCGTCGGGCTTGAAGATGAACTTGGACGGCGCGGGCTCCACACTGCGTTTAGCTTCGATTCCTTCTGCAGGGAGGTCGCACTCGACGAGGCGGAGAGGAATGGCTACTCGGCGGCCGGCGGCAAGCCCTCTATCGGCCGAATCGACGGCGGCCGAAAGAGCTAGGGTTCGGTTTGGGATTCTTGGAAACGTGAGAGAGAGAGAGAGCTTGGGGGGAAGAGAGAGGGGGCATGTGGGAGACATACCACATGGGGGGCCTCTTTATCCCCAAGTATTCCTTCCATTCGAAGCAAAGGGGTAGGGGTGCTGTTTCTCTACAGGGAGCTAGAGGTTGAAGATGACTCATCTTACTTTTAGGTCCCTGCAATTTTACAAATTGGTCCCTGTCATTTCTGAAAAAGGTTGTTTTCACCAATCAAACTAAGTCAAAATGTAATTTCCTTTTGCCCAAAATTCTCATTAGTTGAGATGTACAACATAAGTGAAAATTGGCTCATTTGCCTAAACTTGATAATTCAAAGTTGTTCAAATTTGAATTCTTACATAAATGGACATTGAATTTATTTGACTACTTAGGAGCTTCCAAAAATGATAATTTTTGGCACACATTCCTTATTTGATGTGTTCCTTATGTGGTAGAAAATTCAAGTCATTTTGAGTTACTTCATAGAACAAACTTGTTCAAATTTCAAAAAGGTGCTGTCAAGAAAACAGGGGTTTTTGGCAACTTAAGTTATTCAAAAACTTGTGCCCTTTTGGTTTTCATCCTCATTTATGATATATAGCATGTGGTATTTATTTCATGGCATTTGGAAAAAGTTTGTAGAACAAACTTGTTCAAAATCCCAAATGTTGCTGTGGAGAAAAATCATGTTTTCAGGACTTTAATGGATTCAAATTTTGGTCTCCTCTTGTGTGTGTTCCTTATTTGATATAAGGAAGCAATGGTATGAATTTCATATCATTTGATGGAAGTTTCCAGAAGTAACTTGTTTTAGTTTTCTGTTTCTGGAAATATTGGAATTTCTATTTAATAAAGCACTTGGCTTTTCTTTAGCAATGCTTTGCCAAAATATTTATGTGACTAGGGATAGCAAGTAAATGCTCTAAAATACTTTTGTTTTTAATCTTGCAAGGTTGGAAAAACATTTGATAATATTTTGGTGAAGCATCTAAGAATGCCTCTTTTTCCTGATAATCTTTTATGGAAATTTTATTAAGTGTTTCCTCTTTCTTAATTTGGGACTTGGAATTATATTCAACAAGTATGGGATTCATAAGATGTTTTTGGAAAACCCTTTGATCAATATTTACTTTAGAAAATATTGTCAAGGTCATTGGAACAATATGTTGAATATTTTTAGTTCACTGCTTTGCTATCCTTTTAAGTTTGCAAGTTTATATAATTAGTTTGTTTAGTTGCACTTAAACAACCACAAACAAACACAACCAAGGTTTATTAGTAAAGCAATTAGCAAAACAACTGTGTTAACAGGTATTCCAAAATTGGGATGTGACAGGTCTTCCCCCCTTAAAAAGAATCTCGTCCCCGAGATTCGCAAGCGAGGACTAAGGGAGGGCCAACAAACACAATGTTAGTGTTGGAGTGCAGGTGCTTCCCCCCTTTGACTTTTCTTGGGAGGCGGGGTATTCCCCTAAATTTAGCAAATTCTTCAAAGAAAATTCTTTAGCTATCAATTTACTCAACCGCCAATTTTTAGAATTTGTGATAACGTCACTACAAAATTAAGGTTAGTGCAGAACTACCTGGAAAAATACCGTTAATTTTTTTACATGAGTTCTTAGCTATATCCCACATATTACATACCACATATGGAGTGGTCTACCACTCTCATAACAAGGTATATAAGAAGCTAAAAATATAGCTTGTGGGTGCAAGAGGTTAGGTTGCTAAGGTAAAACAAACAGACAGAACAATTACCCATGGCAGTGGATATTACTCACCACAAGCAACTATCACTTACTAAGTTCATGATTTTAGTTGGATGTTTTAGATTCTTAAGATACTCTTAAGCACAATCATAACACAAGTATAAACTCATGCTAAGGTAAAACATTTAAACAAAATCCAATAAGCAAGCAAACAACACCACAGATGAATAGACTATTTATTCACTAGGTTATTGTTTAATAGAGGTTTTGGAATCCATCAATCATGAACAATTAGCAAACAACCAGTAGCTAAAAACCAATGAATACAATCATAAAGGTACTCTAGAATACCATCTTCACACAAGATAAAACTCCTATTACACAGGCATAAAAAAACAGGACTGCACAAATAACATACTAGTATGAAAAATCAACACCAGCATGCTATAAAAGATAATCATATCCTATAACCATAGAACATGCAACCAAATAATTCATGGCATGATAACAGAAGTAATAACTTCCTAAACATGCTATATCAACACATATACTCATAAAATAAAAAGAGGGTAATACTAGAGCAAAAATCACCATTTTCTAGTGGTGAAACTAGTTTCACTCTAGAGAAACAAACAATACTATTATGATGTTTAAAATTTAAACAAGCAAGTCATGAATATAAGTGTACATAACAACAGTACACAAAACTTACACATGTTAGTAAGCATCAACATCAAAACAATCCCATGATACAACTATTAAACATGCAGAAATTTCCTCTAGCAATTTCTGTTTTTCTTAACCAATTACTAGCAAACAAGCAAGGTATAACTCACACAACCAGTAGCTATGTAATTAATGAAAAGTTATCTAAACCTTTTCAAAAATCCATTCACTCAATTTAAAATTATTCACAAACAATCTACCAATCAAGAGGAATTTATTGTATTTTGTGAACAATTTAATTTTAGCACACGATAGTGAAACATTTCTTAACATGATACCCCTAAGGAATATTATGCTAACAAAAGGATCACACCTAAACATATTAGTCTTTACTAATAAGAGATAAACTTCTCACTTTCATAGGTGAGAACAAACAATTATATTTTCCATGGTGGAAAATAGAAATCAATCACATAGTGAAACATGCTATTTTCACACAGGTGTATGGTTGGGGATTTTCATCCTCAAGCCAAAACGCAATGGGACCAGTGGGCTATGGCCTACTAATACCAAGTAAAAATAGGTACTAAGCCTCTGGTTACTCATGAAAAACTTTGCATACCAGATAAAAATATAAGGTTATTTAATCTAGTGAAGCAATACTAGTGCATAAAGATAGCAATGCTTACACATGCTTTACTATTAAGAGACATGCAAGCTAACATAGGTACAAGCATCAAAATAACAGTACCTAAATGTTACTTGACTCAAAGAAACATAGCACAAAAATCTACTACGAAAGTATACACAGATCTAGTTCTCACAATACTTCCCATTAATAAACTAGAAGGTAACAAATGCTATTTCGTTTTTATTCGAGTTTCCAATCATGCACACACTTTCTAGGGTAGATTTATTGTAATAAAACAACATAATAACAAGTCCTAACAACTCCATATAAGTTAGGAAGCAAGATTGAATAAAACACAAATTTATTTCAATCAAGAGCACACAAAGAAACAAAAACAGGAAAACTGTTGTTTTTCTTGATCTATCTTAATCATTCCATCGTTCACTTAATTTCTAAACCCCGAATTTCATAGTACCTACAATGTCTACTAATATTTGGTTTCCAAAGTAGATACACAACATATCCTATTAACTAGTAAACGAATAGGTCATCATTTTATTTTCTCGTGACTACTCCTTTTTACCAACTAGATTAAAAAGTGTTAAGTCACTTAATTCCTTGGTTTAGAAAGAGTTGTCAGTGGTTTGCATGCTTTGGTTAGGTGTCAACCTAAGATTAGACAAACCATGTTAGTCTTGTTAGCTTTCTATTTAATAATGTTTGTCCGACAAGATACGACTAGCGTCATCGTACGTCGAATATTGGATTGTGCTCTTTTGATTGGCTTTTGAGGGGGTTGCGCCTCATGGCATGTGAAGACTTCTTTTGCACCTTTCTCCAGAGGAGGGAGGTATATAACTTTTAAAAGGGGATCTCTTTAGTTTGGTCTTTTAAAAGGGGACATAAAAAAAATACGCAACATTTAGCCAACAAGGTAAAAAGAGTCTTTTGCAAACAGACAAAACATAGAGGTTTAGGTCAGTATTGGTTGGTTTTCTTCACGCCTTTTCTTCTTTGAGGATTGTCGTTGTTGGAGCTTTATTTGTTGGAGTGCATCACTGGTAGCAATGCTATCAGCTCGTGTGGCTTGATGGTCCTCTATTATTAGGTCCAATGGTGCTTTCATTGATTCGTGGGGGAGATGGTGGTGGTTCACGATGGGTCGCATTATGAAGCGAAAACAAGTATACGTCTAAGCAACAAATTCTTGTTTTTTGAATGCTATACAAACATTTTTGCTTGCAAAAATTTAACACGAGGCGATTCAAAAACAAGAGCGGGGCAAGCACAAATCTGCAAATTTTGAGCACCCCACAAACATATAGAAGCCTAGATGAACCAAATTCCACACCACACAACAGCACAAAGTCCTACGGACACACATAAGCAAGCCAAAACACACAAGCAAGGCTCCATTGGAGCTACGTCGGGGGATGATCCAAAATCCTAGAAGTGGCTGAAGAACTATATCTACTTCTGACCATCATCACTGTAGAGCTAGGAAATTATTTTGGTCTTCTCGGGACATCGGCAAGTATACAAGTTTCCGGATAGAAACAAGATAATAGAAGTAAAGTTTTGATAAAACTTTATGCAACAATCTGTTTTTGAAACTCCAACTATTTTCTGGACAGAAAACTTCAAAGACGAGAGATGTTTCAAAAACAGAGCGGAGCAGTTGCAAACAAGTAAGAAATAACTCTTAACTGAGAGAGATACTAACTCTGTAAGGCCCGCCCTTCGAACCACTGTTCAAGGACGCCCTTGATATGCATTTAGAATCTTTTGAAAAGATAATAAGGAGGGAAAATATACTAAAATTCCCTTAGATAAAAATAATTTAGATAGTAAATAGGTTTTTACTCAAAAATACTTTTCTTTCCTATCTGACGTCCATGCTAACTAAGGTCTCCTAAGGTCAGGATGGCTCTGATACCAACTCTGTAAGGACCCCAGACCGGCAGTCTGAAACCCTACGTATGCATACATTCACGATCCCAGAAAGATCAGTCGTGAACAACATACCCAGTTGGCACACAGAAATACATCATCCATTACACGTATACATAAAGGTATTACATAAAAGATCACATGATCAAGTTTAACGCAACTGCCACAAAGGCAGGCAACTTAACAAACACAGCGGAAGACAATAAAAACACAACGTAGTTGAGCCCAAGTCACGCCTTAACCTACAGGCTGCTGACCCGGAGACGATCCTAGTTCGCAAAGCCGTCAACTCCGTACTTCTCTTCATAGATATCCTTTGGAGGCTCCTTCTCCAAATCTGATAAGTAGATACCAGGGGCGAAACCATAATGAGTACATTTGAATGTACTCAGCAAGACATCCATCATTTCACTTACCAACATGCAAGTATGCTTATATGGTGGAATAGGTAGGCTATAAATATGGTTCACTATCGATGGTGTTCATATATGATGACACCACAGTTGCAGTCAGGTTTATCTGTATCTTCGTTGAAGAAGATACTTCATAAGAAAATAATATAGTTTTATTTCTCTTGTAGATATCACATGTACAAGAGGTTTTGTAAAGCTTTGTTAAAGAACATTTTCTCTTTGCAAAACTTCTTGGAATCAGTTTCCAGAATTCTTGCTTAGAGTAGAAAAGGTTTTCTTTGCAAAACATTTTGTTTTGTATATCAGCATCTGGCTTTTCATCATCGACGATACCTCCACGGTATACGTTTCCATTTCCTTTCCGAACTTCACAAGTTCAACACTTCCTTTCCAAAATTCCCTTTCAAAAACTCTTTTTGAAAACATTGACACAATGCTAGCTACATGGCCATTCAACTGTCCATATCCGAGGACGCGGCTTCTTCGAAAAAGTTATACTCTGCAGAGGTGTACACATCCACCAGATCCAGTACACCTCCCGTGAACAATCACGGACTGTAACAACAGTATGTAAACATCAGGTATCTGATCATAACCATCCACTATGTTCAAGCTAGAATATGCCTATCTCTCAGTTAAGTTTTTCCACATCCCCGGCACCGAGCTAATCCCCGCCAAGCCAGGATGCCTCAACTGATGCATCCGGAGGGAAAATTAATCCCACACTTTATATGTCTCCACGACATTCGGTTCAGAGGATCGCATCCCCTATAGCACATTGAGATAGCACACACTAATAAGAACAAACTTCAAGTTAAGCCCCGTGCCCATGTTGGGGTAGGGTGGCAGTACGGTAAAGGTTGTCCGGCGAAGACTAGGTTATGTGTCATTTTTGAAAACACCACTTTCTCAAAAAAATGACCACTTCCACATTCCTCCGGAGAACAAGGATCCGCCTTTTCTCCGGGTTTTTCCGTAAAGCCTTTGTTTTGTAGAATCACAATTTTAGGGTGTCCACTTAGGGACTAGTATATTTGATGGTAAATAAATACCATAAGGTGGCTTATGGGCTTGGTATTACCAAGTTTAACTACTGGCATGATAGTAACCTATATAATAGTATAGTAGTAATTTCCACCTCAAAAATAGTTTTTGATAATCAAGTTTTTGGTAAAACTTCAGAGGTAAAACATGCATGATAGATAATGATAAGTATTGTATCAGCAAGCATCAGGATGGCTTGCCTGGTATCTCCTTGTGTCCCTGGTTTTTGGAGTGACTGGAACTTGAAACAGATCTTCACGACACTTCCTTCCTCTTCGTTTTCTAACGTCGTAAAAGGAATAAAGGACACACATTCAGAACCAATCAAGGCAAGCAACCATACATAACAATACATACAGCAAGGAAATCTAATAATAACTAATCACACAATTATTAACTTAGGCAAACAATCAAACAAACATACTTGGCAAAAATGCCATTTAATAAGACAAACTTAAGGTTGGAGGAACATATCTCACAACCTTAATATCATGGATTCAGTGGGTGTGCCACTCTCATACCAAGATATTAATAAACCCAAAATACACTTAGTTTCACAAGGGTGATACTACTAAAAGTATATAAAACATGCACAAAAATAATCATGGCAATGGGTCTATCAGCCACACCACAAAAAGAACAAGATAGCCAATCTATTAAGTCTAAATTGACATCAAGAATAAATGAAACACATGATTTGTAAAAGTTACTTTTACAAATCAGTGAGCCTACACAAATGTAACAAAGTAATAGACTCATCACAAAACACACAATTTCTCATAGTGAGAACAATAGAAACAATGACTAAAAAGGAGGAATCCTACAGACATGCTTCTACTAAAGGTTTGCTATGCAAGCAAGCATAATAAGTAAAGTACTAAAATGCAAACAAGGAACCATGTTATCATTATGGGAAATGAAAACATGTCCTCATGCAAGGATACACAAATATCTACCAAACACAAGTTGGCAGGAAAAATAATTCAACACAAAAACTGCTAAGGAAACTAGTACTACTTAAACATGAAGAATCAATGAATGTATTTCAATCAAGTAATTGAAATACAACCAGAGGGTCCATGTCACAAAAACAGTAGTGAAAAATTATCTATACTTGCTATAACAAAAATACCCCATTTAACAAAACAATGCATCAATTTGCAGGGCAACTCCTACATACTAGTAGTAATAAAAAGGGCATTACTAGAGGAATAAAACAACACTCCAAAGATGGATTTTTCCTAGAAAGCCACACATGATTACAACCACTTACAAACAGAAGCATACCCATTTTTGTTTAGCCCAAAAATTCCCAAAGCAAAAATACTAGGCACTCAATAGTTATGAAACTATATAAAAGAAATGCATCTAGTTTGGGGGAAATAATGTTTCCACCAAAAATGCAATGAAACCAGTGGGTGTTCCACTAGCATAACAAAGCATTAAGAGGTCACAATGCCTCTGGTCCATTTGCTAAAAATTAACAAAAAACTAAACTAGCATCTAATGCATTAACCATACTAGTAGAAAATAATAGGGTGCAAAAATAAACAAGGTAATGATACTCATGCTATGGTTTTCACACATGTGAAAACTTTAGGGGTCAAGTACTCATAACAACCTTAAGAATAATGCTACTGGTCCTATTAACCAACACAAAATATGTGGTTACATAACCACAAATGTTTATGTCAAAAATTCCACATGAGGGAATTTTTCCATAACATTTTCATAGTCAGGACAAAGCTACTCATGTTTTTCTACCAAATCAAATGCAAGCTAGCAGAGGTGATACTAAACAAATATAAGTATCAACAAGGTGCTGTATCTAAAAATCTCAACACAACAATCCAAGTGCTTGCACATAATTTATCACTCAAAAATACTATGCAAAATATTAACTAGAGAATAATCATATGTTAATAACAAAAATCATATTTCTTCTCCACTCAAGTCCACACATTCTAACATGCTAAAATAGCTAAGTAAACCTTATAAAACAAGTTCACACAACTTATACATGCTAGAAAACAATATTGTAACACAAAAATATAATCACATAATTTAAATAGCTAAAATGCCAAAATGGCAGAAACAAGCAAATCAAAGATCTGTCCACCAAATTTTCTAGGATGCTCTAAAAATTAAACCCTTCTAGTTTTGGATAGTCCTAAACATTTATAAGACCATCCAATTTAGTTTGCATCAAAATTCATTTTTAATAATTTTATAAAAATCACCAAAGTGCTCTCTGGTGTTTTACCAAATTGCATGCCATTTCAAAAATACAATGAATTTGGAAACGAGGTTAAATGATCCTGTTAGGAAATTGCAAGGGCTTTCCAATGCAATTGGCCTCACTTCATTCTGAGTTGTAAAATAAAAATGGTGCTCATTTTGGTGTTTGTGGTACCTGTTGCCAAATCATTTTTCATTTCAAAATTATTCATCCAAATGTAGATCTACAAAGTGGAGGTGGTTTAGATTTAGTTGAGGTACCACTGTAAATTTTAGTTTGGTCAAAAACATCTTTTAGGTAGGTTTTTAGAGCCAAAAGTAAACCTACAAGTTTCTGTAAAAAATAAAAGGAAAACAAGCCCAGATGGGCCAGATCTGAAATTTGGGCCGGCCAAAACGATTTCTACCGCGGCAGAGCTAGCCTCTGAGGCTGACGCGCGGGCCAGGCTGCCACGGGGCCGCCACGCAGGCAAGGCCAGGCCCCACGGGCCAGTTTGACTGCCAAGCGCGCGGTCAAGGAAGGCTGGCGTCAGCGTGACGCCAGCGCTGCGTCACCCGCCGGCGGGGAGATCTCCGGCGAGCACGAAAATCGCGTTTCCGGCCACCGTTTCACAGAACAAAAACATCTACGCGTAGCCCTCGATGCGGGGAGGCAAATGAGCTAGGTCTCGTTTCCTGGGACGTCGCCGGAGAGCGGCGGCGACGGTGGCACACGCCGGCCGTGACGCGAGCAAGGCGCGACGAAGAAATAGGGGGAGAGGGAGAGGGGAAAAGGGTCCGGGAGGACCGTGTGCTCACCACGAATGCGACGGGAAGCTCGTTTAGGGCGGAGAAGGCTCGACGCGACGGTGATGGCTCGCCGGAGTTCGTCGGGCTTGAAGATGAACTTGGACGGAGCGGGCTCCACACTGCGTTTAGCTTCGATTCCTTCTGCAGGGAGGTCGCACTCGACGAGGCGGAGAGGAATGGCTACTCGGCGGCCGGCGGCAAGCCCTCTATCGGCCGAATCGACGGCGGCCGAAAGAGCTAGGGTTCGGTTTGGGATTCTTGGAAACGTGAGAGAGAGAGAGCTTGGGGGGAAGAGAGAGGGGGCATGTGGGAGACATACCACATGGGGGGCCTCTTTATCCCCAAGTATTCCTTCCATTCGAAGCAAAGGGGTAGGGGTGCTGTTTCTCTACAGGGAGCTAGAGGTTGAAGATGACTCATCTTACTTTTAGGTCCCTGCAATTTTACAAATTGGTCCCTGTCATTTCTGAAAAAGGTTGTTTTCACCAATCAAACTAAGTCAAAATGTAATTTCCTTTTGCCCAAAATTCTCATTAGTTGAGATGTACAACATAAGTGAAAATTGGCTCATTTGCCTAAACTTGATAATTCAAAGTTGTTCAAATTTGAATTCTTACATAAATGGACATTGAATTTATTTGACTACTTAGGAGCTTCCAAAAATGATAATTTTTGGCACACATTCCTTATTTGATGTGTTCCTTATGTGGTAGAAAATTCAAGTCATTTTGAGTTACTTCATAGAACAAACTTGTTCAAATTTCAAAAAGGTGCTGTCAAGAAAACAGGGGTTTTTGGCAACTTAAGTTATTCAAAAACTTGTGCCCTTTTGGTTTTCATCCTCATTTATGATATAGAGCATGTGGTATTTATTTCATGGCATTTGGAAAAAGTTTGTAGAACAAACTTGTTCAAAATCCCAAATGTTGCTGTGGAGAAAAATCATGTTTTCAGGACTTTAATGGATTCAAATTTTGGTCTCCTCTTGTGTGTGTTCCTTATTTGATATAAGGAAGCAATGGTATGAATTTCATATCATTTGATGGAAGTTTCCAGAAGTAACTTGTTTTAGTTTTCTGTTTCTGGAAATATTGGAATTTCTATTTAATAAAGCACTTGGCTTTTCTTTAGCAATGCTTTGCCAAAATATTTATGTGACTAGGGATAGCAAGTAAATGCTCTCAAATACTTTTGTTTTTAATCTTGCAAGGTTGGAAAAACATTTGATAATATTTTGGTGAAGCATCTAAGAATGCCTCTTTTTCCTGATAATCTTTTATGGAAATTTTATTAAGTGTTTCCTCTTTCTTAATTTGGGACTTGGAATTATATTCAACAAGTATGGGATTCATAAGATGTTTTTGGAAAACCCTTTGATCAATATTTACTTTAGAAAATATTGTCAAGGTCATTGGAACAATATGTTGAATATTTTTAGTTCACTGCTTTGCTATCCTTTTAAGTTTGCAAGTTTATATAATTAGTTTGTTTAGTTGCACTTAAACAACCACAAACAAACACAACCAAGGTTTATTAGTAAAGCAATTAGCAAAACAACTGTGTTAACAGGTATTCCAAAATTGGGATGTGACAGAAACTTGCCTGGTCACGTAGAACGTCGCGAATTTTTCTTGGGGCCACACATCCTGTCCTGTTTGACTGCTTTGACTGGCTACGACCGACCTGTTGATGCCTGGACCCCACTTGTCATCCACAGTAAATAAGCATGCACATAATTTTTGAAATTAAGCATGCACATAATTTTCGAACTCATCACAGTTAACAGTGAACAAGCCGTTTCTGAAACAAATCACAAAAAGAAAAGGATAGACACCGACCTAGCATCCTAACCAAAGGTGCGCCGCCGCGCCTCCGCCAACGCTGCCGCATCTTCATTCTACATCGAATGGCGGATCGCTTCCACGGTGTCAGCCTCTAGCTTGACAGTGAAATGTCGGGCGAGCCTCGCTTGCCGGAGCTCTTCTGCCACGAAACTCTCTAAGGACGCTAAAATGCCCGCCTGCATGTGGGACCACTGCAGGGCCTCGTTGTGGAACTCGACGGCGAGATACTCCTCCTCTTCTTCCTCCTCGACGTCCGAAGGTGCGATGGGTGGAGCCGGAGGTGGTGGTGCGTGGGACGAGTTGGCCTGATGCACCTCGCGCCGGTACGCCTCGCGGGCACGCGCACGCTCCGCGCCTTGCACGCTGCGCCGGGGAAAGTGCCTGGGATCTGCTGTTGGCAGCCCTCCTCGCGACGGCCAGACATGGTACCGGTGGATCTGCGCACATCGAAGGGGAGTAGAGAGGTGTGGCACAGACGGACAGTTTGGGAGTAGAGAGGAGAGCGTTCTGCGCCCGTATGGGGAGCCGCTGCATTATCCACAGTTTGGGCGTGGAGAGGAGAGCTGACTGGGTATCCCACATGGCGAGTGTAAACTAAATTACCGAATATATAGGAGATCTAAATTATATTATGCACTCCAAAATGGAAATGAATTGACATGGTTTTACATTTGCAACAATGGATACCCTAGTACTAATACTAATATACTGCCTCCTCGCCCTCTTCGATGTCTGTTCCGCGCCATCATCCTGGTCACATGCACTCCGAAACATAGGAGATTTATAGTAACTGAAATTATCATCACAAAAGGTTCAACAACAGGATTACAGTTAACCAGAACTTTTTTTATGCAAACATCCACTCCGAAGCCACATCCACAGTTTCACATCATCCAACGGATATTTTCCTATGCCAGCATGCATTCCGAAGCTACATCCAGAGGTTCATATCATCCACTGGAACTTTCCGAACCGCGTCCACAGAAACACTAGTAGAAAAGCATCATACATGTTTAGCACATCTAAAAAAAGAAGTAGATATACTTCCAAACATACAAAGATGAGTGACAAAACTGCCTCACGTGTACAAATGACACAATTACAGAGGTGATAAACTGCTAGACCCGGTGGCATAAACAAGCTACTAGGTCCTTGTAAACGCTACTCGGTCCAGAGGAGTCTCCCTCTGCATTTTAACATTGCACAGTTTAATCATCGACACTCTGATCAAACACAAATATGGCACTCTTTTTCTATGGTACGCCAACTGTTAGAGACATTGCTGCATATTAATCATCGGCAGAGAACCAAACCTAGATAGGGGCCTCATAGTAAAGAAGCACACACAAATTAATGAAATTATCGAACACTTGCGATGGAATATGCAGAACCAATATGGCTCATGCATTACAGATAAAATCATAATTGGGGCCTCATAGTAAAGAAGCACACAGAAATCAATGAGATCATCGAACACTTACCAAGGAAGATGCAGAACAAATGTAGTTGTACACAACACTAGGTAAGTGCCAATATCTCACCGAGAGAAGGTGCAGAGTTTAATCATCGGCACACGGAACAGAGAATGAACATAAAATAAGCAAGCCTCATACATACATTGCAAAAAAGTCCAAAGGGTCAAGCTCTACAGGACCAGGGAGCATGACCAAACAATGTCCGTGTAAACGCTACTAGGTACTGGGGAGTAATCCTTTGAATTTTAGCATTGCCCAGTTTAATCATCGGCACATGCAACAAAACAGAGAAATGAATAACAACTAGACTCATTGGCAAGCATTGCAGGTTGACATAATCTAATTAAAGAGCAAAGTAGTTTTACCTCATTCCATGATCTTGCAAGAAACTAAGAATGTATCTCAACTTCACATTGGTGTCCTTCGCACTCTCCAACAGGGTGTCTTTTCCCCTCTGGAGCATGTCGCACTTCTCTTCAGCTACTTTCAAAGTTTTCTTCGCACTCTTCAGCTTAGAATCAAGCTTAGTAACCAAGCCGTGCATGATCATATAGCTTCTCTTTTGCTCCCGCAGTTCCAACTCGTGTGCTAGCATTTTTGAAGTTTTCATCGCCCTGTCCAGCCTGTCCTCGCAGCAGACGAAACAGATTAGCTTCTCAACGTTGGTATCATCAGCCAGCTTGCAAACTTCAGAGAGACGATGAGATTCAATTGTCTCAACTGACTGCTGCACCAATTTCTGAATTGTCTCAACTGACTGCTTCACCAATTTCTGAATTTCAGTACATGACATGCTGCAGAAGTCACAGCCTGCACTGTGGTCCTATAGCCAAATACAAAAAGAATAAAAATCAAAGAAGTGTCGACGAAGGCGAAAGGAGATAGATGAATCTTAAGAGAACATTTGGCTACAGGACTAATTTATATGCTATTTACCTCGGCTATCTGAATAACAGGGGGCTTTGCGAGTTCCGAGGCCTTGTTCAGGTCGATCTCCATCTGGGTGGGAGAAACGCTCACAATGATCAATTTGAGGCTAGAGGTTAGGGACCTTTATATATAGTGCTAATTCCAGTTTTATTTAAACCGTTATTCCGCAGATAATTATTCCAGAAACTCCAGGTTAACTAAACCAACCACGATCATTAGCAACCATCTAGGAGTCTCAGTCTGCAATTAGTCCCACGAGCACACATGTGTGAGTCACGTGCCGAATTTGAATCTCAATCCAAATTCACAGACTTTAATCAATTCATATAGCCAACATATGAACAATCTGGATTTTCACTTTATACCACATCATTAATTTCATGTTATTTCCATGATACTTCTACGTCGAAGTTTAATTCCGGACAATGTAGTAGCCATATGAAATGTTGCAAGCCATAAATTCCTACACGCTTGTGTCGCTGCGGCGCTCCGTCTCTCCTTCGTCCCCAGCTTGACAGGATGAACACGCCTGCTGTCAAACCTCAAAGAGAAGAATGCCTAGGCCGCCGTTGCAGAAGAGGACGACGATGGAGAACCGAGGTGAGCCCCCGACACCTCCCCTCCCATTCTTCTTTATCCATCACCGATCTCACGTTCCCACCATGTTCCTCTTCTCAACTTCCAACAGGAGAAACACGTGTGGCTGCTGCAAGACAAGCTCGGATGGAACGTCCGCCCTGTAGCCTCAGCTCCTCCAGATCTCGACGAGTTTGTTCCTCCCGCTGGTACCCACACTCCTCTCTCTCTCTCTCTCTCTCTCTCTCTCCCCTGATTTTGATTTAATCCCCATAATTTCACATCTTTGTGCAGATTTTTAATCTATGCCTACAAGGTGTTCGATAAAAAACGGAGTAGCTGCTCAGTTCCTGTTTCATGTACCAACGGCTGGACCTCGGCTGCTCGGCCTGAAGCTAAGTCACCCTCATTTATTTCTCGAGATTTTTTTAGCATTTTGTTATAACAACCTGCAACGATACCCATGCTTCTTACGTTTATTTGCAGCTGTAAAATGCGCAATTTATATATTTCTCTATGACGTATGGCTAAACAGTGTGTGTTAAGCAAACCGTGTCATTCTTATTGTTAGATAAATGATGATGTAGTTACGCACACATTTTAAACTCTGCATCTTTCGTTTCTAATGGACCATATCTCAGTCTTGCCTTCCCAACTTTATCTCATTACTTCTCGCCATTTAGTGGATATCTTTTCTCTTTTGGTGATACGCAAATAAATGGAATTCTGTTTAGACGACATGCCTACTAAGTTTGGATATTCTGTCATAGCTTGGCTAATGGTCTGCGCTGCACACATTTTAATGCTTAGTTCTGTAGTGCACAGTAGTGCGGCTTTTCATTTACGTTCAGTTGTTATTGATTTAGTGTGTTGGGTTTGAAATATGAAGCTACAGTTTGTGAACTTTTACAGGGGTATGTTTACAAGAAGGTGCTGACTAGGCTATGGTGAGGTCGTTGTTGTTAAGTTACGACAACCCATTTGGTGGTGGTAGCAGCTAGCACTAGCTATCATGTTACTTCACGCTACACTTTTGTATATGTTAGGGTTTTTATATTTGTTTGCGAGTTACAATGACTTCTGTTAATACTTAATATTGTTGGTTTCCAGAAATAAAATCTACAAGGAGGCTGGGATGGCATGAAGTTGCTGCTCTGACAAAAGGTATGGTGCTAGAGTATTTTCAAATGAAAATTGATAGCTTTATTTATTTATTGATATGAATACAGTAGGTGCATATTCGAATTATTTAATCGAAGAAACGAAATTGTATTCAGCTTTTGTACTTTTGGATCTGTTGTAGCGAGTATTTGATGAATTGTCTAGGAGTTAAATGTATGCAAAACTCAAAAAATATTTCCACGGTATCTCTTTTCATCTAAATAAAAAGAGGCCACTTTTCAGGAAATCAAATTGCATATGTACCAACGTTATAGTTGGGGATAAATTGATTTCTGTACCTCGGTTATTTTTCAAAATACCACTTTCTTGAGCTATAAAATGGATCTGATTCTTGGTAGGATTCTGCTGCTCACCAGCTACGACGATTTACTGTCGATTTGGCAGGAGATGCTAAGAAGGTTGGTTTGTCTGGAGCAGAAGGTGGACCTGCCTATTGCATGCCCGGTCAACATTCGGTAGGTACCAAAAAAGATCTGCCCTCCTCCTTTTTTTGTTGGTTTCTTGCAACTTGATTTTTCCCTATTATGATCACCCACTTGGTTTTGTTGTGGCCCTACTTGGAACTGCATGTGTGCTTCATCTTCTTGCAGCATGCTTCTATTTGTATGTAATATCATTTTCTGTTGAAGTAGGAGCTCGGGGATAAACCAATTATATGAGCCCTACTGGAACTACATGTGTCCTTCATCTTCTTCTAGCATGCTTCTATTTGTATCTAATATCATTTTCTGTTGAAGTGGGAGCTCGGGAATAAACCAATTATATGAGATGCTAGCCATCTTCCTATGAAGGGGTTTCTTGCAAGTAAAATGTTGGTAGCCATTTCTTACTTTGATGTCATAGGCTCATAGCAATATTGACCCTGCTCCATTCTTCTCTTCACTGCCAACATTTTTGTTGCTCTGCATTTGAGATAATCATTTTGCTCATTCTTAGATCCATTGCACCTGCAAGCCGGTTTGTGGTACTGCAACTAATATGTATATATATACACTTGTGTTCCAACATGATCTTTTCATCAGTGAATCTGCTATCAGTAATCTGATGGAGCTACTAAGATGTACGTTTTTCCCATGGTAGTAGTTCTACCATTTTAATAAATGCATACATGTTGCAGGCACTGTGTGATATCCCATAATATTGTTTTTTGTGACTATTAAATACTAAAATAGATATAAAAATGTTTTTTCTAAAAATAATTGGTGCATGCTTGCTTTGGAATCATCGGTCCTCCCTTTCCTAGCTATTGAGAACTGATACCTATGTGTTTCCTTCTGTTGCTGTGCTAGATTTGGGATTCAGATTCTCATGTTTACGCGCAATCAGGTGGATTCACCAATGGTTTGTGTTGACGCATTGGCATCTTTTTGTAGCCCTTTTGATATTCGCCACATAATACCAATTTGATTTGTTCAGAGACTGAACTTTTTTTTTTGAGCTAGACATGATAATTTAATAATTGTGTGTTTGTTGACGACGAATGCTTGATCTATTCTTTGCTTATGTTGTGAGATTATGAAGTATCCATTTAACTAGCTTCACACAATACCTTAAGAGAACAACATTGTTTGCTAGATATTATTGTATCACAAGGTTTATTGCCCTCATTGATTTGGCAGCGGAAAATCCCCTTTCATGATTTTTTTTGTCTTGTGTGCTCAACCTCCCACTCTTCTTCTGATGCCCTTATTCTACATGTGCTAATTACTCATTCTGCGTTGCCTTCATTCTACCTGTTTTAGCTAGCTGTTTCTGATTATTGTATGATCAAACACTTGATATGTGTCTTCTATTTTAGAATGTTTGATTTCCATGCAAAAGAGTGTTTTATAAAGATTTGTCTGCACCCGCCTCCTCTTGTTTAAGTATTAATAATTATTCCATTCCTTTTTAGATAGAAGGCAGATTTTATTGCCCGACTTTGAGTTAACAAAGCCAACAGGTTCGCACACGCGGTTACATGCTGCGGCATACAGCTTAGCCAAGTAGAGTGGGAACGCTCCCAAAGCAAATACAAACTGCTGCGGCATACAGCTTAGCCAACATAAAAGAGTACGGCAATGAGAAGAAAGCTAAGTAGAAGGGCGACATCCCGCATAGACCGCCTGGAGCTCCAACACCAATCGTCTAGCGTCCTCCCGCACCTCCGGCTTGAACATCGGAGACCACAGCTGTAAAAAAATGATGGTTTTGTAAATAATAACAGCAGGATGATTAACAACAATCTTTTCCATTCCTTTTCATGCACCTCTTTTTGCTAAGAACATCGATTCTTTTTGGGACTTTGAGAACATAGATAATTGGAGTGCATATCTTTCTTATGGGAATATGCTCTCTATTTGGATGTTGATGCCGCCTTTTTCTGCTATTAGTGCCGATGTATGCCTTATGTCATATGTGACCTTCTTTTTTGCCGCAGGATTTAGTCATTTTAAGATGGAGATTTTTGGATATATCAAGGATTGGCCGATGCATATTTAGGCCGGAAACTTTTGTCCAGCCAAAACTTCTGTACATATATTGACCTCTTCAACTCGGTGTGTCCTATTAAAATAGGGTCAAGGAATGTGATCCCTTTTCTCTCTTCTTTCTTTTCTCTTTCCCTTCCTTTATATGTGATTTTGTTTTGCATTTCTTCATCACACATAGTTTTTTCTGCTGGTAATGCCGGCTCCCGAGCCTTCATCACACATAGTTTTTTCTGCTGGTAATGCCGGCTCCTGAGCCTTCGAACTGGTGTGCTAGTTTAGGCGTTGGAACTGGACTGCATGGACCATGTTCTTTTGATAGAAGTTATTGTAATTCCACTGAACTTATTTTCTTATCATATGGCTGGATTTGATCGACAGAAAATCACTTTTTAGTTCTCCATGAATGCTGGCATTTTCTCGGTCATCCAAGTTCTTTTTCTTTAGTACGCACTGTATTTGTTTATATACATACGAGACACACGTATATGGCTCATACCTGATATGTA
Organism: Alopecurus myosuroides; assembly: GCA_028641055.1. Taxonomy (NCBI): domain Eukaryota; kingdom Viridiplantae; phylum Streptophyta; class Magnoliopsida; order Poales; family Poaceae; genus Alopecurus; species Alopecurus myosuroides. The sequence goes on from CM054057.1 coordinate 391,923,804, forward strand.
TGTTTATTTATATTTCATCTCATGTGTTCTGTCAAATTCCATAGAATTACTTTTTAACAATTTGAATAACGACGCCCTAAGCAACCAGAATACATGTTTTAATGAATGCTTGTTATAATTAACTCCATGTAGAGTTCAATCCATGTATGATTTTTTTACGTAATTGTAGTTACTTTGCTGCATGGAAGCAATACTTTTCTATTCTATATACGCATTATAAAATTAACAGACCAATGTATTCTTATTCTTATCCATGAAGTATTGCATTGTGGTGGTGGTTGCATGTTTGGGATTTGACTATATTGATGGTTTGTGGGTTTTTTACTTGATGTTGTTTCACTAAGAAAACAAAGATAAATACGATGGGATTTTTGGCTAATAATGATCAGTGATGCTACATTTTTCTTGCTATTAGTAACTGATAGTTGCATGTTGCTGCTCTAAAGTTCTATTTGTAGGATAAAGATGATAGCATATTATGTCGCAGTACATACTGGAATATATGTATTTTTGCGGCCATTTTATCAATTGCTTACTTTTGCATGTGTGTACTTCATTTGTGATATGTTTTTGCTCATGATAATTCATCATTGTTGTTCCGAGAATGCCCATGGAATGATAGAATAAAGGGTTACTGATGGAGTAAGTAGTCGAGTGTTGAGCTGAAAGTGGTGCTCATGTATGGTCATCTTTCTATCCATGAATATAGTTCAACATGTATCTTTCCAATAATTAGAAACATTACTACTATTATCTATTCCAATCCATAGTCATGGTTAGCTAATTAGTTTCATATTTATGCCTATAAAATATGGTGTGGGTTCTTTGCCAGTTATGACTTATTATGAAGCCTACATTAATTGGCAACGAATGCAGCTCCAACTTAAAAGAAAAGCACAGGCACCTAACAGGGTGTTGCACTGCTTTAGACAACTTGTAAGACCCCAGACCGGCAGTCTGAAACCCTCCGTATGCATACATTCACGATCCCAGAAAGATCAGTCGTGAACAACATACAAAGTTGGCATACAGAAATACATCATCCATTTCACGAATACATAAAGGTATTACATAAATGATCACATGATCAAGTTTAACACAACTGCCATGCAGGACAGGCAACTTAACAAACACGGCGGAAGACAATTAAAACACAAGGTATATGACCCAAGTCACGCCTTAACCTACAGACTGCTGACTGGGAGACGAGCCTAGTTCGCAAAGTCGCCAGCGTTCTCCTCCTAGTTGATCTCCTCCCGAGATTTGCTCCTCAAAGTCTGGCCAATAAAATAACCAGGGGCGGAACCAAAGTGAGTACATTTGAATGTACTCCGCAAGACATCCCTCATGAAGCTTATATAATGCGGTATGCTTATTTAGGTGGAATGAGTAGGCCATACATAGGGGTTCACTACCCATGACAGATGAAAGATTCATCATGGTTGATTAACATATTTATATCTCTGTTGAAAAAGATACTTCAAAATAAATATAGTTTTCTCTCGTAGATATCATCTATCCATGAGGTTTTCATAAACGTTTGTTTGAAGAAAGAACATTTTTCTTTGCAAAACTTCTTTGAAAGAAAAGAATATTTTTCTTTGAAAACATTGCTTGCAAACAACTTCTGACTTTTCATAATCCGTATCTCGCAGATACAAAGTTCACCTTTCCGGTACCTCCCAGGTACAAGTCCTTTTTCAAATCATCCTTTTTGAAAGTTTTGACACAATGCTAGCTACATGGCCATTCAACCGTCCATATCTGAGGACGCGGCTATTTCGAAATAGTTTTACTCTGCAGACGTGTACACAATCCACAAGATCCAGAAGATCCGCCGGGAGACATCCACGGACTGCTCACAACAGTATGCGAACATCAGATAACTGGTCCTGATTTTCCACATTGGTCAAGCTAGTATATGACTATCCCTTCAATTGGGCTTATTCTCCCTGGCAATACACGTCCCACGTAGCCACGTCAGGAGACCCAACTGCTGCATCCGGAGGGAAAATTAATCCCACACTTTGCATTTCTCTGTTTAAAAACTTGGCGACATTTCGGTTCAGATGATCCAATCCCCTATAGCATATTGAGATAGAACATACACTAAAAAGATCAAATTTCAAGCCTGGCCCCGTGCCCATGTTGAGGTAGAGTGGCAGTACGTCTTGGTTGTTGTCGCACCCGGACTTTTAGAGGATACTCACAGCCCGCTAAACAGTAGATAAATGGCTTACGGGGCCTACCTGCACCCGCATCTCAATATGAGTAGGCCAACACGTAAACGTGTGACAACCATCCTCTACTATTCATCGTCTGTGAAACCATCCAATAGAAATCCGGCTACTTCCATTGACGTACTTCATAACATACACACATGGTACGTCAACGGCATTTGAACAAGTGATATCACAACAAATCTCTAAGACACAAAGAAATAGAAATAAGTGGCAAAAGCTCTCACTAGAGCAGAGATAGCAAATACAGTCATGTAGAGGACACATGTCCCAACAAGTCATCATTACATCACAGCGGAAGCATCCAAAGTGTCTGAGTACAGACAAGATCCAAATAGGCCTAAGAGGCCGGAAACGAAAGAACGGAGCCCATCCACGAAGTCTCGGATCCTGCCCGGGTCCGCTATCTACTCGTCAGCAGCCTCGTCATACTCCACGTAGTAGCCACCATGGGGATCCTCGGAAACGTAGTCTGCAGAACACGCAGCCCCAAAGGGGTCAGTACAGACGAGTACTGGCAAGCAAGACGCACAAGATACCAAAGTGCAATGTTCAAGATATCGCTTATCGGGAACTTATCGGTCGACACCCGATAAGTGGTAAATCGGTCGATTTATCGGAATATCGGTTGAAATATCGGAATATCGGCCGAAATATCAGAATATCGACCGAAATATTAGCCAATTTATCTTATCGGCTAGACACCGATAAGCGATAAATCGGCTGATTTATCGGAATATCGGCCGATATTTTGAACAGGGCCAAAGTGTACCCGGCAACACCAAGTACAGATGCTTTGGGTTCAATGGAAGATAGGTGATACAAAGGTGCGGCAGCAGGCTGCCCTAACCAACTACAGAGACACGCTACAACATCCGGCTAAAAGAAAGGGATAAGATAGCGCATCGGAACCAACTACCACTAACCTCAAACAAACCCATCCTGGATCTCGCCCCTTATCCAAAGAAGCAATCCGAGGATAACCCACACAGTTGGATTAATGAGGGTTCAGGTGATTGTGTCAATATGCCTATTACTAGTCAAATTATTATTAATTAGGTGTAAGTTGTCTAATCCTTGTTAGCCAGCCCTATCACCAAGTCATCCATAACCGCAGACAACACGGCTTCTCGAGAAGATTTAACCCTGCAGGGATGCACCAATTTGGCCGTACACGTAAGAATAACCCGCCAGACGGGGATCAAACCCACCAAGCAGGCCACTCAACACAACCCAACTCTTCTTCGCATCAAGCCCAAAGAACCCCGTGCAGTTGAGCGCACGGCTAATCAAGCCCCACGAAGAAAAGGGGACCCTCATAGCACTCTAAGAACGTGTCTCCCTAAATGCCGACTACAAAAGTTACCACCCTGGCGCCAAGGGTTCGCACCTGCATATGCATGCGGCAAATGGAAAACCCGAACTAAATGAGGCGATTTGGACGAGATGCGAATCGAATCAAGGTTGAGGGGGGCGCCCATACACGCTTCCCACATGCGGTTAGCGCGCTCATCATGGATCTAGAGGACAAGAACTTTTCCTGAGTTTGACACTAGCAGGCCTCAAAACCATACCCGGCCTCCTGCCGGTGCCTTATCATCAAATTAGCATTACCTCAAACATTAACAGGTTGTTGTTTAAACATCGAGCCCCAGAACATAATAAATATGGTAACAGAAATAACGGACATCAGACTCGAGCATAAACAACCCTAAGCATGCTAGTAAGACACAGGTAACAAGCAACGGGGTTATAGGTGTGGATGATAGGCTATATCAGGGTTACAGGATAACATGTGATAGGATCGGAACACAAGCAACGAATCTTAAGGCTAGAAGATTAGACAACGGAAAGTATCGGTACCCAGTGTGGAAAGGACACAATGGTTCAGGTGAGTGAATACTTGCCTGCAAACTCAGTAGCCTGGTACTGGGCTAACTCCTCTGAAGTAGTGTCGTAAACCTCGTCTGTCTCAACGTCGTCGTCTATTCGAGAAGAAGCAAACAAACAACGCAGAGAGACAAACAATCAATAACATGGCATAATGCACAAACATGGGATGATGCATGACAATTTAATTGATGCATCAAAGATAAGCTAGTTGACATGGTAACATAATTAAATGGGCCCATATACAATTTGGGTTGCATATAGAAAGCTCATGAATTAAAGTTGAATTAAGTGATCTACAAATAACCATCATGTGAAAGTTGATTAGAATGATGCATGGATGATGAAAACAATAAGAAAATAACAATAGCTTCAATTTGATATGTTGTTTACCAAGTTTGGAATTTTATTTATTAATTTATGAAATTTGGCTTCTTAAATGAGCTACACAAACATTTATTGTTTTCACCCATTTTAATTGTTCAAAACAGATAACAAAATTCATATTTGGAAAGAACACAAAATTTTAGATGGAATACATGTTTTATTTGTTGAAAAAGGATTTAAAATGAGCAAGTTATTAATTTCACAATTTTAAATGCATTAATTAAGAAGCAGTTGTTTTCAGCAATTTAATTTATTTAAAACAGAACACAAAGTTGATATTTGCAAAGTTCATGGAAAATGGAATGGAAAACATATTTTATATGCTCAAAAAGAATTTAGTTTGACCAAGTTATTAATTTAGCAATTTTAAATGATTTAAACAAGATTTAAATTATTTAACCAATTTTAATTGTTCAAAACAGGAAACAAAGTTTATATTTGGAAAGCTTGTTCAATTGTGCATGGAAAACATATTTTACATGTTGAATTTGAATTAAATTTGAATTAGTATGAATTTGACCAAATTTGAAAGAGTTGTTTGAATTTGAATTTTTGAAACCATTTGAAATGTGCAAAACAGTACACAAATGGTTTTAACATGTAGAGAATTAAATTTGGTATGGAAAACATATTTTATTTACTGAATTTGGATTTGAAATGCAAAAGATATTTGAAATTGAAAACTGGGGGCTATTCTGCAATTTTAAAAGTATTAAACTTATTCCAGAGGCTTAGGTGCAAAAAATAAGTTTCAGAAACGGCCCTGGAACTTTGTGTACGCAGGGCAGAACAGCCCTGGGTCACTGGCAGTGGGCTGGCGCCTGCGTGGCGCGTGGGTGTGTGCGTGCGTGGCCACCACTGCCGCTGACCAGTGGGCCCGCGTAGCCAACGTGCCAAAGCAGAAAAAGGGTGGCTTTTATTCCGCGCGGGGGGGGGGGGGGGGGTTCGAACCCGCATCGCGGGCGTGCGCGCGTGTGCCTCTGGCCACTGCGCTGCGCTGCGATTCGTGTTAGGAGAGAGATGCGTGGGGTTTTGAGGTGGTGCTGCTCTGTTTAACTGAAACTTCACCGGGACGGGGAGACGCCGGCGACGAGCTGCTCGCTGCTGCCGTGCGTGCCCGTGTGTGTGTGCAGGGGGGTGCAAGGTGTGCGTGCTGGTCGCGGATGCAGAGGGGGAGGAGGAGGAGGACATGCTCACCGGGGGGAGTAGAGGAAGAGGGGGAAGGCTCGGTGAGGTGGCGGCGACCGGTGACGTCGACGAAGCGGTGGTGGTGATCCGAGGCCTCCCAGGCCTGGTCGAGGAAGCGAGGAAGGAGAGGGGACGACCACGGTCCCGTTCCCACGACGTGAGGCCCTCGACGGCGACCACAACCCCTACGCGAACCCCGTCAAGCTCCGGCCATGGCGGTGTCACCGGAAAAATTCAGAATTTTCAGAGAGAAAAACAGGGGAAGAGAGGGGATCCGAGGGGGAGAGAAAGGGAATGGCGGCGGCAGGGAGGAAGAGGGAGGTTCTGGCTAGGGTTTGGGGCCTCGGGGGGTAGAAAAAGGGGAGAGGAGAGGGAGCAGGTGGAGGTGTGGTGCGGTGGCTGGCGTCAGGGGCTGCGTCAGCTGTACGGAGGAAGGAGAAAGGTAGGTGGGCCGCGCGCGCTGGCTGGGGTGTAAGGTGGGCTGGGCTGGCCCAGCTGGCTGGCCTGGTCTGCCTCCCCCAGCCCGCTTTTCTGTTTTTATTTCTTTTTCTCTTTCTCTTTTTTTTTGCAGAAAAGAAAAAGAGAAGAAAGGAAGGGTTTTGGGGTTTCAAAAATTTTGGTGGTAATTTTTTATAGATTCCTTATTGCAAAAGCCCAGTTGTGCAAACTTTTATTTTCCAAAATTTTAAATTTGGCTGCTGTTTGAAATTCAAATGGATTTGAGTGAAATTTACAATAATTGAATTATTGAAAAATTAAGCAAGTTAATAGTATGAAAATTCAAGTTTTATTGGAAACAAATAAATGGTTTGATTTGAATGTTTTATTTGGAAAGGTTGTAACAGAACAAGTATGAAACAAGGATTTGAAATTTGGTTTGAAATTCAAATGGAAAACAAATGAAAACAAATGCAATGCTCATGATGGAATGATGCAAACTGAAATTAAACAAGAAGCAAGCATTCTAAGGTTGTTTTTCATACTTGGGATGTTACAGTTGTCTAGCGAAGACTAGGTTATGTGTCATTTTTGAAAAAAACACCTTTCTCCAAAAATGATCATCTCACAATCCTCCCGTGGACAAGGTCCCACCTTTCCACCGGGTTTTCCATAAAGTCTTTGTTTTGCATAAACACAATTTTAGGGTGTCCACTTGGGACTCCTTGGTTTTTTTATTTTTTTGCGGTAAATACCCATATGGTGGCTATGGGCTTGGTATTACCAAGTTCAACTACTGGCATAATAATAACCTACATAATATTATAGGAGTAATAGCCACATCAAAAATAGTTTTTGATAATCATGTTTTGGTAAAACTTCATAGGTAAAAACATGCATGATAGATAATGATGAGTAGTGTATCAGCAAGCATCAGGATGGCTTGCCTGGCAACTCCTTGTGTCCCTGGCTTTGGAGTGACTAGAACTTGAAACAAAGCTTCACGACGCTTCCTTCTCCTTCGTTTTCTAACGTCGTAAAAATAATAAAGGACACACATTCAGAATCAATTAAGGCAAGCAACAATACATAACAAGACATATCACAAGGAAACTAATATTAAATCAATCAAACACACATGGCATAAATGCCATTTAATAAGACAACTTAAGGTTGGAGGAACATATCTCACAACCTTAATATCATGGATTCAGTGGGTGTACCACTCTCATACCAGGATATTAAGAAGCTAAGAATATACTTAGTTTCACACGAGTGAGACTACTAAAATAATAAACAACACAAACAATCAAGCCACAAGAGAAACATAGGTATAACACTCAAGCTAAATTAATCACTCAGGAATGCCTACCATAGTAAGGCATACCACAAATAAACAAGATAGCTATTATACTATGCCTGAGTTCACATCAAGACTACAGAAACACTTGATTGCAAAAGTGACTTACACAAATCAGGGAGCCTACACATGTGTAACAAGGAAATAGACTCATCACAAAACACACAATTCACCTAGTAAGAATATTACTAATATTGGACAAAGTGGAGGGATCCTAGTAACATGCTTCTACTAAAGGTTGCTATACAAGCATGCATAATAAGGAATGTACCTTACTTAAGGTACTAAAATTCAAACAAGGAACCATGTTATCATAATGGGAATGAAAACATGTCCTCAAGCTAGGATACATATATTCTACCAAACACATGTCGAGAGGAAAAAGTCCATTATTAAAGTGCTTGGGAAAAAGGTACTACTCAGACATGAAGGATCAATGGATGCATTCCAATAAGGTAATTGAAATACAACCAGAGGGTCCATGTTATAAAAGCAGGAGTGAAAAACATCTCTACTTGCTATAACAAAAATATCCTAGTTAATAAAACAAGGCACCATTCAGCAAGGCAACTCCTACATACTAGTGGTAATAAAAAGGGCATTACTAGAGGAATCAAACAACACCCCCAAGGATGGATTTTTCCTAGAAATCCACACATGATTATAAACACTTACAAACAGAAGCATACACATTATATTCTAGCTCCATAGCCCAAGGTAAAAATACAAGACACACATAAGTGAGAGAACTATATAAAGGAAACATATCTATGGTGGGGGAAATAGGTTTCCACCAAAAATACAATGGCATCAGTGGGTGTTCCACTAGTCTACCAAAGAATTTTGAGGTCATAAAGCCTCTGGTCATACTTGCTAAAAATTAACAAAAGCCTAAACTAGCATCTAGTGCAATACACATACTAGTCGAAAATAACAGGATGTTAAAATAAGCAAGGCAATGCTACTCATGCTATTTTTCAAATACAAGTGCAAACTACAGAGGTAAATTACTACTCATAAAAATACCAAAAAGCTACTAGACCTATGAACACAACACAAAAATTTGTGGCTACACATTCACTAATTTTTATGCCAAAAAATTCTACACCTGAGAGAATTTTTCCATAACATTTGCATAGTCATGACAAAGCTACTCATGATTTTCTACCAACATAAGTGAAAGCTAACAGAGGTGACACCACTATGATATCAGTACCAAGGTGGTATTGGATATACCAAAACAACAATATCAATCAAGGTGCTAGCATAATAATGTTTTGCCCAAACCTCAAACCAAGGAATTAGCTGGAAATATTATTATACTACTATAGCTACTTCTACAACACCTCAAACCAAACTAACAGAGGTAGTATGATATCAATATCAGTACCAAAGTGGTACTATATCCATCATAACAACCTCACAAAGTTAGCTACAAAACCAATAGTTAAAATACCCCAAATCCTAACACACAAGAATATGCTAGAAAAACAACTATGCCTTCAATAATAATTTAAAGCATCTCATACCATACTAAACCTTTTCTAACATTCTAGTTATGTAAGAAAACATCAAGATAACATAAAGTAACACATTTATATAATATAGAAAACCTAAATCTAGTACTCAAATATTGCAATACAAAACATTCACACAAGAAATAATATTAACAGAAATATGCAAAATCTAGATCTGTCCACAAAATCTTCTACAAAGTCTCAAAAATTAAACCAAGCTAGGGTTAGGTAGCCCTAAACATATAAAAGCATCTCCAATTGGATTCACTCAAAAATTCATCCTAGATTTGTCAGGATAGATGCTCAAACAGGGACAGATGCTTTTACCAAAACGTATGCCATTTTCTCTAGGTGACAGACGTGCATGCAAGACCACTTTCCGCTGATAGGTATCAACAAGGGATACTCAGATCAGTTGGATTCATATTTTTCCAAGCATTATTTTTCAAGTTATGCTACTTTTTCTTTAGCAGACACATGCTGCCAAAACATTTCTCATTTCTGAAATATTAATCCAAAAGTGGTTCTGTCACTTGGATCTGGTTAAGAAAATGATAGGCTACTGGTGGTAAAAAGGGTTTGGCAAAAATCCCATTTTTGCTATTTTCCTAGGGCCAAATGTAAGGTAGTAGTTTCTGCCCAAAATCACAAATGAATAAATCTAACATGCAACGGGCCGATTTAGCTACGGGACGGCGAGATGCTCACCGAGGGGCGGTGAAACTCGACGGCGCGGGGGCGAGGGTGGTGGAGGTGCAGCAGGTGGGCGTGGTTGCGGCTCGGCGCAAGCAGCAGCTCCCGCAGCGACTCCACGCGGCTTCGGCGACGAACTCTCCTTGCCTCGCTCACAGAGAGCAAGAGAGCAAGCTAGCAAGCAAGCAAGAAAGCAAGGAAGGAATAAAGCAAGCAAGGCTTGGGGAGAGTGTGTGGGGTGGTGTAGTTCTAGTGTCAAAAGGGGTTGGGAAATTGTTCTTTATAGGCCAAGGGGTGAGCCTTGGTGTAGAAGGCAACAAGGTCAAGTGGTGGTCAAGGGTATGGGTAGGCATGGGCATGGATGGCTCTTGGTGGCAAGCAAAGGGTGGCATCGGTGGCTCTTTGTGGCAATCAAAGGGTGACATAGGCTAGCACAAGGGTCAAGCCTTGGTGTAGAAGGCAACCAAGACAAATGGGGGTGGTCAAAGCATGGGCTACTCTCCTTCCTCTCCAAGTCTCTCTCTTGAGTCAATGCCAAAGGCATCCAATGCATGGAATTAGCAAGTGGCCACATGGGGAAATGACCAGGATATCTTTCCCTCACTTTATTTCGAGCTAAACAACAAAACCAACAACATGTGTGAAAATCAGTCCATTTGGATAAACTTGATAGTTCAAAGTTGTTCAAATTTCAACTCTGACAGATATGGACATTGAATTTATTAGAATACTTAGGAGCTTCCAAAAATGATAAATTTTGGCAGACATTCCTTATTTGGTGTGTTCCTTGTTTGGTAAAAAATTCAAGTCATTTGGAGTTACTTCACAGAGCAAACTTGTTCAATTTTTCAAAAGGTGCTGTGTAGAAAACAGAGGTTTTTGGCAACTTAAACAACCCAAAAACTTGTGCCCGTTTGAGTTTCCTCCTTATTTGATATATATATATCAAGTGGTATTTTTCTCATGTCATTTGGAACAAGTTTCTAGAACAAACTTGTTCAAATTGCCAAAAGTTGCTGTGAAGAAAATTTCTGTTTTCCAGGCTTTAATGGATTCAATTTTTGGTCCCCTCTTGTGTGTGTTCCTTATTTGACATAAGCAAGAACTGATATCAATTTCAGATTATTTGGAGAAAGTTTCCAATAGTAACTTGTTTGAGTTTTCTGTTTCTGAAAATATTGGAAATTCAATTTAATAAGGCATTTGGTTTTTCTTCAGCAAAGCTTTACCAAAATATTTATGTGGCTTGTAGTAACAAGGTAATACTCTCCACCAATTTGGTTTTATAAGCTAGCAAAGCTGAAAAACCATTTGGAAAGATTTTTTGGTTAAGCACTTAAAGAATGCCTCTTTCTCCTTTTAAAGCCTTGTTGGGAATTTTTATTAAGTGTTTCACAACTTCCCTAATTTAGATCTTGGAATAATACTCACAAGTAGGAAGCTCTCAAGATAGATATGTATTGCCCTTTTATCAATATTTACTTTAGAAAATATTGCCAAAGGTTGTTGGAACAATATGCTGAATATTTTTATTTTATTGCTTTGCCATATTTTTAAGTTTGCAGAACACACTTGCTTTCAAAAACTTAGCAATGCATTACTAAACCTGAGGTTTTTGGAAACATGATATTATGCTTCCAAGGGTTGGGTGGGTTGATCTTAAGAAGAATTGATCCGAGACAAGTTTACTGGAATGATCTCAAAGGATAGATAGAGATAGCCCTTTAGTTAGGGGATGCTCTTCATAAAGGTTTGATAAGATTGAGCATGAGAGTTCAAATGATAAGCACATATGAAATGGGAACAGAAATATCTATGGGGTGAGATCCCAGAAGATATATTGATGCAAAGATCAGGAACACAAATTATGACATGAAGCCATGATGGAAGAATTGACACATAGCAGAAGATAAGATTGAGATGGACTTGATTTTCATATTCTGCAGTGTGGTCTTATAAACAATTTATTTAGTTGCACTCAAACAAACACAACCAAAGTCAAACAAAGAAATGGGAAGTGAAACAAAACACTGTGTTTTCAGGTATTCCAAAATTGGGATGTGACAGGTCTTCCCCCCTTAAAAAGAATCTCGTCCCCGAGATTCGCAGGCGGGCACTAAGAGAGGGCAAACAAACGCGATGTTAGAAACTTCTGTCTTCAACTTCAGTTACTCGGTGGTTGGTAGCGTTGAAAAGCAGGTGCTTCCCCCCTTTGACTATTCTTCATCTCTGACTCTTTCGGGTTGGCGAAGATGGGTCGTGGAAGACTCCTTTTGTTCTGGGGCTTCACGAAGCTTCGTAGGTGTCTTCACCAGCAAGTTAGAGTGCACTTCCATAAATTTGTAATTTTTTCACGGGAGTTGGGTGCCATACTCTAAACCTTAAGCTTAACAGACCCAAGATCCGAAACACCCAATCTTCCAAAAGTCTCTAACCATCGATTCATTAAATCCCCAATCCAAAATCTCTGATAATGTCACTACTGTCTACTAGATACCTGAAACCATAACCTTGTCCCAAGCTAAAAGTACTAATCCATTATCATCCTTTTCAGGCTTAGATTTTAAATCATACTATGGTTCAACCTTTCAGATAATCCACAAAACCATTACTTGATAGTCACATTTCACAATCTTTGGCTTTCACAAGTTGTTTTCTTTTCCACAATTATATCCTCAAGTCTAAATCAAAAATCCTGTCGGGGGGTTAGCCCCGAGTAGGGTAAAGGCAAGTGCTAAATGCAGGGTCAGAAGAGAAGTTTGGTCGAGTAGCCGCCTACCCGGTACTCGTTACCCGGTCGACTGCTACTCGGTCTTACACAAAAGATGATCAGAAGGATGGATCAAGGAAGTTATGCTCCTTCGAATAGAAGAGCTGGTCCGAGTAAAACTGGCGGGAACCTACTCGGGCCAGAAGTCAAAGGAGCCGTTCTGACACCGAATCCCGCGTATCCCGGGTCCGTACTTTGCACTGTTCACAGCACTGTTCATCTGGGGACGGCGTGCCTGACAGCGACAGTGTGTCAGCAGGGCGTCGCAGGATAGGGGGGACCTACTCTGTGTTCGCACAGTGTTAACAGACTGGTTACTTGGTTTTGCCCAACGACTTTCTGCATCAGGACAAGCTTAGAAGCCAAAGCTGACAGCGGGAACTCGGAAGAAGGACGGTGTGCACACAATGTCGACACTTGTTTGTATTTGGCTGTATCCGGCTGGGCACCGGGTATATAAGGTGCCCCGCCGCCTCCTGCGCAAGGGACGAGACTTGGGCTGGATGATACGTAGAGATTCTTGACCTAATTCTACCCGGAGAGAGAAGAGTGGCTACTCGGTAGCAAGAACCATTGTATTGTTGCTACTCGGTGAGACACCAGAATACATAAAGAAAGGCAGGAGTAGGGGTTTTACCTCCTCACGAGGGCCCTGAACCTGGGTAGATTGTGTTGTTTGCAGTGCTAGTTTCATCCTTCACGCGTCTACTCGTCGCGTGATCCCTCCCCGAGCGCCTCCAGCGTCCTTCGTCCCCACATCTTTAGCCATCCTATGGCATCTGCCGTGACACCACCACGACAGTTGGCGCCCACCGTGGGGCAACCAGCGGCGCTGGCTGGAGTTTCCGTTCGGACGGGATCGATTTCTGCTACCGGAGAGCGCGTGGTTTGTGGCCTTGTCCACAGATTTGGCTCCTTCGACTTCGTCACCGACAACGCCGGCGATTTCGGCGGCAGGGCCATGCCGGAGGGCGGCTCGGTGATCTCATTCAGCGCGCACCTCTTCTACGTCGCCACCGTCGTCGACTGCGAGTACCCCGAGCTGGTGCATGACGCGGAGGATCCACCTGCCGTTATCGCCGCACGCGGGAGGCCGCTGGGCCGCTCCGCGGACGTCGCGGAGGTGATGGTAGCTGGCCTGGCTGCAGACGCCGGGAACGGCGCGGCTGCTACCGCTGCGGTCGTCGTCGAGGATCTCGCTGGCTCTAGTGCCGGCGGGAAGACGCACAAACCTTACGAGAAGGAGTGCAACCTCCCGCTCTCCACTACTCCGACGATCCCTGCGTCTGCTGCGCGGACGGGCATGCCGCCTCCCACCGACCTCGAGCTCCTGACCATGAAGGCGCAGCTCGACCGGCAGCGCCAAGAGCTGCTCGCTGAGCAGGCGGAGTTGGACAAGATCAGGCTAGAGCTTAGCTTAGATCAGCTAGAGTACAACAAGGCTCACGGTTTCACACCAGTGGTTAGGAGAGCTAGCAAAGTAGGCGCTACGCGTCGTAACCTAGGTGCTGAGATGGCAACTGTTGTAGAGGCTCCCAGTCAGTCTGCCACCGCAAACACCTCCACCCGACCCAGATATAGCACACCCGCCAAGACACTTAGAGATGCAGAGGCTGTAGCCGCCGAGTTGCCGCATCTAGTTGGCGACGCGCGCGTTAGGCAGCAGGAGAGGCTGAACGAGTTGGTGCTAGAGGCGGCTAGGCAGAACGAGGAGTTCCGGAAAGCCAACCCGGGTGCTGGGGCTTCTCAGGTGGTGCACTCGCACGTGGCCAGATCTAACGATCAGGCCTCATCTCCGCATCCTAGCCGAGAGAAAAGCCAGAGTGGGCCTTCCGGCAAGGATAGGCAAATGCAGGTGTACGACCCGGCTGTTGCCGCGAAACAGCTCGCTGTGCCGCGACAGTCCGGTCAGAAACACAACCCTGCAGGACAGGCTCTCAAGCCCATAAAGCTCAAAGCCAGGTCCGAGCTGGAGAGCGCCCAGGTCTTTCTCAGCATCCCGCTGCTCAGCCTACCCGGCAGAGGCAGCAGCCGCGTGCAGTGGCGCCAGTCGCCAACCCGGTGGAGCAGCCTGCAGCTGTGCAGGTGGATAGATATGATGACGGCTACTCGGCCATGGAGATGGCTGGCTATGATATTCTGGATCGTGTTGGCGAGCGCGTGTTGGCGCCTGGAGATGCAAGGCACCAGCTGGACCGGATCAGCTTGTCGGCGCGGCTTGAGAACACGGGTCCTCCTGGCCCCGAATGCTTCGGCCCGCGCATCATGAACGAGCCGTCCGTGAAGAATTTCCAGCTTGCAAGAGGCACCAAGAGTTACAACGGCAGCACCAAGCCGGAGGATTGGCTCAATGACTATGTCACCGCGGTTCATATCGCGAACGGCAACCGGAGGGTCCAGCTCGCACTTGGCTCAACAACTTGCCCAAGAACAGCATCAATTGCTGGCTGGATTTCTCGGACGCCTTCATCAGCAACTTCACAAGCACTTACAAGAGGCCGAATAGGCCACAGCAGCTGTCCGCTTGCAGGCAGCGAGAAGACGAGACGGACCGCGAGTACCTTACTCGGTGGAGCACATTGAGGAACACCTGTGAATGTGTGAATGAAACCCAGGCCATTACTTGGTTCGCGCAGGGTTGCAGACATGACAGTATGCTGTGGCAAAGGTTGCAGAGGGAGATGCCAAACACTCTGGCGGAGACCATCAAGATTGCGGATCAGTACGCACTCGGTGACCCTACTCAGCCCCTGATGGATTCCTCTGAGCCGAGAAGAAACTTCAGCAACAACAAGCGCAACGAGTTCCGCAACAAGCGCAGGGGTGACCGAATAGATACTCGGTACGACCCTGAAGAAGTGAATGCAGTGGCTGTTGGAGCTGGGGGTAGCCAAAGGCAGAAACCTGCTGGAGCCTACGGGCAGAACCAGAACCAGGGCCAAGGCAACAAGAAACCATTCCGTGCTCCGCAGTCGGGTAGCGGCAACTCCGAGCAGCCAAGGAAGTTCGTCTTTGACGACATGAAGGATGGCCCATGCAGTTTTCACACTCAGCACCCCTCAAGGCCTGCTAATCATACTACCCGGCAATGCGAGTGGTGGGATCTGATCAAGAATGAAGGCTTGCCTCCTCCCCCTCCTCTGCCAGCGGCCAATGCTAATGTGCAGCCTGCTCGCGCACCCGCAGCTCGGCTGCCAGTGTTTCCAAGAAGGGAAAATGTGAACCAAGTGGCTTTAGGAGCCAATCGTCACTTCAACAATGAGGGCTATCGCAACAACAACAACTACTACAACCGCAACAACAACAGAGGCAACAACAATTACCAAGGCAACAACAACAACGGCAACAATGAGGGCGGAGGCCGCAACCAGTACCAAGAGCACCACGAAAGCTACATGATCTTCACTTCCGAGCCAGTCGACAAGCAATCACAGCACAGGCGTGCTATGGAGGTCAATGCGGTGATTCCTGCTGTCCCTCACTACATGTATTGGTGTGACCAAGAGATCAGGTGGTCCCGAGTAGATCATCCCAAGGTGATGCCCAACCCGGGTAGCTACGCCTTGGTGTTGGATCCCACTTTCCTGGGTCCCGAGAAGAATGTGAGGTTCAGCAAGGTGCTAATCGACAATGGCAGCAGCATCAACATCGTGTACAAAGACACACTTGAGAAGCTTGGCCTGGCTGAGAACATGCTGCTGCCTAGCAAGACCACCTTCCATGGCATTGTGCCGGGAGTCTCGTGCAACCCGATTGGCCGAGTGTGGATAGATGTGCTATTCGGTACAAGGGAGAACTGCCGCACAGAGCGCCTACAGTTCGAGGTGGTTGATCATCAGAGCCCCTATCACGCTCTACTCGGCAGGCCTGCTCTGAGCAAGTTCATGGCCTCTACCCACACGGCATATCTGAAGATGAAGATCCCTGGCCCCAATGGCGTGATTACCATCTCTGGTGATTACAAGAAGTCCATGGAGTGTGCCTCTGCTGGTTCTCAGCTGGCGGAGTCCATGGTGATTGCTGCCGAAAAGAAGAAGATGTATGAGGTGGTGGCCATGGCGCAATCCGCGCAAGCTGGCGCACAGGGTGTGCCGAGTACCCAACACGGGACCGCGTTCTAGGCATCCCAGGAGACCAAGAAGGTCCAGGTCGACCCCGAGTTCCCCGACCGCGTAGCCATTATCGGCTCCGGGTTAGCGGAGAAATAGGAAAGCGAGCTCATCCACTTCCTCCGTGAGAATCGGGATGTATTCGCCTGGTCCAATGAAGATCTACCAGGAGTCCCGAGGGAGTTGGTTGAGCACTCATTACATGTGCATCCTGACGCCAAGCCAGTGAAGCAGGCTATGCGCCGCTTCGGAGATGAGAGAAGGAAAGCCATTGGCGACCAGATCACCAAGTTGCTCATAAGCAATTTCATCATGGAGGTGCTGCATCCGGATTGGCTAGCCAACCCGGTCATGGTCGAGAAGAAGAAGGAGGATCCCAAGGCTGCCACTGCATGGCGCATGTGTGTCGACTACACTGACTTGAACAAGGCGTGCCCCAAGGATCCCTTCCCGCTACCTCGCATCGATCAGGTGATCGATTCCACTGCTGGTTGTGAACTGCTGTCTTTCATAGATGCCTACTCTGGTTTCCACCAGATTGCACTCAATCCTGCTGATCAAATAAAGACTGCTTTCATTACCCCGTACGGGGCTTATTGCTATCGTGTCATGTGTTTTGGCTTGAGGAATGCGGGTGCAACCTATCAGAGATGCATGCAGAAATGCTTGCATGATCAGCTCGGCAAGAACGTGCAGGTGTACGTAGATGACATTGTCATCAAAACGAATAAAACACATACTCTGCTTGCCGATCTTGAGGAAACCTTTGCTAACCTACGCAAGTATAAAATGAAACTCAATCCGAGTAAATGCACTTTCGGCGTCCCGGCTGGCAAGCTACTCGGCTTCCTGGTCTCTAGTCGGGGCATTGAAGCCAATCCTTCAAAGATAAAAGCTATTGAGAGCATGTCTTTGCCGAGATCCCTGAAGGATGTACAGAAGTTCACTGGTTGCTTGGCATCTCTGAGCCGTTTCCTGGGCCGAATGGGCGAGAAGGCCCTGCCTCTGTACCAACTGATGAAGAAAAGTGACAAGTTTGTCTGGACTTCGCAAGCGGATGTGGCATTCAACGAGCTGAAGGCAATGCTGGCTAGTGCTCCCATCTTGGCTAGTCCACTACCCAAGGAGCCAATGCTGCTGTACATTGCTGCCACTAACCGAGTAGTCAGTGTGGTGATTGTGGTGGAGCGAGAAGAAGAAGGCAAGAGTGTGCAGCGCCCAGTGTACTATCTCAGTGAAGTGCTGTCTAGCTCCAAGCAAAACTACCCGCATTACCAGAAGATGACCTACGACGTGTACCTGGGCGCCAAGAAGCTAAAGCATTACTTCCAAGAGCATCATGTCACAGTTGTGAGCTCTGCGCCCATCTCGGATATCATGGGCAACAAGGAGGCGAGTGGCAGAGTAGCCAAGTGGGCAATCGAATTGGCCGCGTATGCACCCGCGTATGCGAGAAGAGAAGCTATCAAGTCTCAGATTCTGGCAGAGTTTCTGGTGGATTGGGCCGAGGTGCAGTATGAACCTCCTGCTCCAGTTTCTAATTACTTGAAGATGCACTTTGATGGCTCGAAGGTGAAGGAAGGCCTTGGTGCTGGCGTAGTGCTTACGTCACCCAAGCGAGATCAACTCAAGTATGTGCTGCAGATTCATTTCAAGGCGTCCAACAACGTAGCAGAGTATGAGGCAGTGGTGCATGGCTTGCGAGTAGCCAAGGAGGTTGGCGTGCAGCGCATCATATGCTATGGCGATTCAGATCTGGTGGTCCAGCAAGTCTCTGGCACTTGGGATGCTCTAGATGCCAACATGGCATCATATCGCTTCCTGGTACAGTCTATGACTGGATTCTTCGAAGGCTGCGAGTTCCAGCACATTCACCGAGCAGAGAACAAAGCGGCAGACGAGCTGTCCAAGTAGGGATCTTCTCGGCAATCCATCCCGGCGGGGGTTGCCTTGGAGCACTTGAGGAAGCCATCCATCAAGCCCTCTCCCAACTCGGAATCCATATTTGTCCCTTCTCTGCCAAGCGAGGAATCTGATCCCATGGAGATTGACTGGGAGAATGCTACAGGAAACCCGGGGACTGCTGCTCCCAACTCGGGGACTGCCGTTCTCTACTCGGGGACTGCCACTCCCTACTCTGGGACTGCCACTCCCTACTCGGGGACTGCCACTCCATACTCGGGGACTGCTGTCCTTAACCCGGGGACTGTCGCATTCATTGAGGAAGTCCTTGCTAATCGGTCAGGGCTCCAGAGAAGTGCTCCCGACCCTAAAGAGCAACCAGAGGTGCCTGTCCCAATGGAAGTGGACGAACCAGTGTTTCCCACACGGGAGACACCGAGTTGGGCCATGCCCATATTATCCTTTCTAGGGGACGGTACTCTGACAGAGGATGAGGTGGCCACAAGACAGATTCAGAGAAGATCCAAGGGCTACACTATATTCTGAGATGTGCTGCACAAAAAAAGTGCCACCGGCGTGCTGCAACGTTGTGTGGACCCAGAAGAAGGAGGAGAAATTCTGCTGGAGATACACCAAGGAGAATGCGGGCACCACGCTTCTTCTCGAGCATTGGTCAAGAAAGCTTTTCGGCATGGCTTCTACTGGCTCACAGCTCTACAGCAAGCTGAAGATATCGTGAGGAAATGCAATGGCTGCCAGATGTTCGCGAGTAAGATTCACATGCCTGCTTCCGAGTTGAAGACAATTCCTATCACATGGCCGTTTGCCGTATGGTGCCTGGATATGGTTGGCCCCTTCAAGCCGGCTAAAGGCAACATGACACACATCTTGGTCATGGTGGACAAGTTCACCAAGTGGTTTGAAGTGAAGCCTATTCGGAAGTGCGATGGGGCTACAGCTGTGAAATTCTTGAAGGATGTGATCCTGAGATACGGCTACCCGCACAGCATCATCACCGACAACGGCACAAACTTCGCAGAGGGAGCAATGGTGCGGTTCTGCAGAGATAAGCACATCCGGCTAGATGTTGCATCTGTTGCACATCCCGCTTCCAATGGGCAAGTGGAAAGAGCGAACGGAATGGTACTGGCAGGCATAAAGCCAAGGCTGATTGAGCCGCTGCTGAAAACACCTGGGTGTTGGCTAGACGAGTTGCCAGCGGTGTTGTGGAGTCTAAGGACTACCCCTAACCGGTCAACTGGCTACACGCCATTCTTCTTGGTATACGGGGCTGAGGCCATGTTGCCAATAGACTTAGAGCATGACTCTCCTCGAGTAACCCTCTACACTGAGGCGGAGGCGAAAGAAGCTCGAGAAGACGACGTTGACCTGCTCGAAGAAGCAAGAGAGCTCACTCTGTCACGTTCGGCTATCTACCAGCAAAAACTGCGGCGTTATCATAGCCGAAAGGTGAACCCAAGGGTTTTCCGAGAAGGAGATATGGTCCTCAGGCTTGTGCAACGCACAGCCGGGATGCACAAATTGTCTCCTCCATGGGAAGGGCCCTTCATTGTGAGCAAAGCGCTGCACAATGATGCCTATTATCTCGTGGACATGCGTCCATCACAGGCGAACAGGGCAGATAAAGCTGGAGAGGAATCCAAGCGCCCTTGGAATGTAGCCCTACTTCGTCGCTTTCATTCGTGAGCAAAGATGTGTATGTACTTTCTTATCCGAGTTAAAATTCTACCCTGCAATCAGAAATTCAGCTCGGGGACTGCCCTCGCCTAAACTTGCTCTATGTGTTCCTACCCGGCTTTACTTTTGTCCACGCGGTTGCTTTGCTTAAATTTTCATGAGTACATCTAGTACTGTGTTTAAACCTACATGCCAACTCTTCGACTCTGCTGCTGTCCGAAACCCGGCTTCATGGCAAGCAAGAGAACAAGCAAAAGGTCAATGGGCACAAGAAAAATTACTAATGAAAGAAATAGTGCAGGAACCGGGTAGGATGTTTTTTGCTGTTGTTTCTTGTTAACTCCTTCTCGGCTAAGTGGTGGGCTGCGTTACTATGAGTATTTCTAAGTGGCTAAGTATTTGCAACTCCAACTTTGAATTCTTGTGACTCGAATACCAAAAAAGCAACAAGTTGCGGGTAAGAGCTGAGATAAAAAGGAAGAGAGAATAAGAAATGCAACTTGGGGACTCGCATGATAACGCAACTCGGCATTTGAGCCGAAGTTGCTCAAATTGACTAAGTTAAAATAACAAATGTGAATAAAACTGAGTAGCAAACGAGAAGGATAATTGTTTCGATACATCTGCACCCGGCATCCCGGGGATCTGATAAGTGTTTGAAGGATAAGATTGCAGGAGAAAGTCAGGTAGAGGTGGAAACGTTCTCGGTGTTGGGCTTGGCCGCTTCATCTTCAGTACTGGCCTTGGTAGCATCTGCTTCCGAGCTGGCGACATCGTTCTTCTTGGTATCTGCATCTGTCTCAGTGGCAGCCTGATCGGAAGTGGCTATGGCCACCGAGATGGGCCCCGTCGCTGAGGTGGAGGCAGTCGCTTGGGCGCGGAGGCTAACTGTGTCGTCGAGGGCAGCTCCTAACGAGGTGCCGAACTTGAGCGCGGCGGTGTCGATCGACATCTTCTCGCCCTCGCCTTCCTCATCGCTACCCGCGACGAATGTGGCCTTCCCCTTCCCGGTATCGTCGGCGGGACGGTCGAAGAAGCTCAAGTCCATCTCCTCCTCGTCCGTCTCTTTGTCTTCTCCCTCCTCCTCGCCTTCGTCCACCTCGGTGTCGGGCTCGGTGAGGCCGTCGATGAAGGTCGCGGTGTCCGCGTACTGGGCGACCTCGTGTGCGACGAGCTGGCGGATAGCCACGCAGTCGGAGTCCGTCTCCCACTTGGAATCCTCGCGCATCTCGCGGACGACTTGCAAGTTGAGATTTTCGTACCAACTGGTGACGAACAGCAGCATCATGTCGGCGCCTGCCCGAGCTCCAGACGCCCGCCACTTCTTCAGCTCGGCCTTCACGCCGTTCAGCTTCAAGGCGAACCCATGGATTGTTGTTGGCGCCGAATCCTGAGGCCAGAAGAGGTCGTGGAGCTTGAAGGCAATGCGCACCAGCTCGGTGCCCACTCCTCCTAGACGTTGAAGCTGACCTTGCATGACGAGGAGGCATTCTTCAATTTCTGCCTTGGTGTCCGTGGGCTCGCCCTTCTCGGCGCGAGCTGCTCGGGCCTTTGCCAAAGCAGGCTTGCACGAAGACTCAAGGCCGGGGAAGACTCCTGAAAGAGCTATTGAGAAGATCAGAGACAGAAGCAGAGTAGAAAAATGAACCGAGTAACAGAGACGCAGAAAAGAGGGCACTTACTGTTCAGATCGTAGAGTAGCCCCTGAAGCTTGCTCTTCCACAATTCCTCGTCGGCTAGGTGCCTTTCTTCAATCAAGCGGAGCCCATCCAGCTGAGCGAAGAGGTTAGCATTGGTCTTCTTCAGAACCTCGCACTCCTGCTCAAGGGCTCTCTCCTTGGCCTTAGCTGCTGCTTCGTTTTTCTCCTTCTCGGCAATCAAACTCTTCTTCTCGGCTGCTAAGTTGACGGCATCCTGGAGCGCAGTCTGCAGCTGGGTCTGGAGAGCTTCCATCTCGGTAGCATGTTCTTTCATTAGCTCGACAGCTTGGCTGGACAGTTGCTGCTGCACCTCAGCAGGCTTGAGACAGTCAAGATGCTCCTCGACGAACTTCTTATGATCTTCTGTGGAGAGCAAAGCATGGTTAGCAGAGTAGCGAAGAAAGAAACGTAAAAACAAGCCGAGAAGAAGGCACATACCTTCCAGTATCTTGATCGTGGCTTGGCCACTCTCAACGAAGGCACGGCAGTTCGAGTGCTCCTCGGCCAGGGCCTTTAACTTCCCTGCAGAGTAGAAATGGTTAGCGCAAAAAGCAAAAGCGGGCGTAAACACCAAACGCAAGAACCGCGTAGCTAAGAGCGTACCTTCAACTTCAGAAAGCCTAAGGGTGATGTTCATGACATCCTTCTCGGCTGCCTCGTCGGCTATGCGCTCCTTTTCTAGGGCGGCAATGCGCCTCCTAGCAATGCAATGGTTCCAAAGCAGCCGACGATACAGGCCGGTCCTCTTCAATAAGCTATTCTGAGAAGAAAAAGAAAAAAAGAATTAGACAAAGTGATAAAGATTCTACCCGAGAAGGCGGCAACTCGGTTGAGTATCCGCCTACCCGGCCAGAATCTCGGGGACTGGGTGATGGATAAGGAAAAGAAGAAGAGTAGAGGAAAAGGAAAAGACAACTCGGGAAGGATGAGTAAGACTTACTGCGTAAGATTGCTCAAGGTCCTCTACAGCCTTGCGGTGGACGAACATCTTGGCGGCAAGAGTGCTGGTGTTGGATGAGATGGTCATGGGCTTGTAACCCATGTCCGCCTTATTCCAGTCGACGCGCATGTGATCCAGGTCGCCTAATTCCATGTCGTCCCAGTTCGGGTTGCCAAGGACCTTGCTGTCCCACTTGGCGTCGATAAAACCGACCAGATCAATCATTTGCTCTAGGCCCGTGGACGTCACCGCCTTGTCCTGGACCTCGCTCGAAGAAATGGAGATGGACTTGTCCTGGTTTTTGGCTGGGGGTCTGGAGTCCACTGCCGCGGCCTGCTTCCCCTTCTTGAGAGCAAGTTTCCTCTCCTCAGGGGTTAAGCCAACCTGGTACTGCTGGCTGACCTTCACCATGTAAGGTGGGAAGCTGGGCGGATCCGGGATGCGGGACGCTGCAGCGGCATCACCAGCCGCGCCGGGCTCACGGATAACCAGCTGACCAGGCTTGGAGGTTGGTTTTGGCGGCGGCATCACGGCTACATCTTGCGCGCCACCACGCGGCGGGTTCCGGCGAACAGCGCCCTCCGGCGGGCCAGATGGCTTCTCGGCAGCCCGCTTCTTGGAAGTCTCCTTCTTGGCGGCTATCTTCTCGGCGGCCTTCTTCTCGGCGGCCTTCTCTGCTGCAGCTTCCTGGGTTATCTTCTTCGCAACCGGCTTGGCCGGAGGGCTGGCTGCAGCTTTAGTCTTCTGCACCAATGAAGAGCTTGGCGCAGTGGAGGAGGTACCCTGCTGAGTAGGCGGCGCCAAGGGCGCGCTACTCGGCGCGGCATCCGGCTGAGCGCTACCCTGCGCGGCGCCTGGTTGCGCGTCGCTCAGAGGGTATTGCTCCGCCTCGTTGACTACTTCAACCCGCTGCTCGGCAGCGGGATCCTGCTGTGAGGCGTCTGGAACTTCTACCCGCGCCTGGGCCGCGGGGTCTTCTTGTTCAGCAGCTCCTGTTGCTGGCTGCTCTTGTTCTTCTTCCTGCCGCTCAAGGGCGGCGTCGTCGTGCATCTCGTGGTCTTGATCTTGGTTCTCCTCGGCTGTGTTGGCTGGAGGAGAAGGAGGCTTCTCGTGGCGAGCAGCGTCCTGCGCCTCCTGTTCTGCGCTGCGGGACTGCTGCTCCTGCTCGATGTCATGAGCATCGGTATCCCTGTACCGAGCCTCGTCGGAGTCTTCTCCTCGTGCAGGAGAGGACGCGCCCGCTCTGTCCTGCGCTGCGGGCTCACTCTCATCGTCGAGGTCGATAAGATTATTGACGTCGATGGCCGTTTTCTTCTTGGTCTTGGTGGGCGCGAGAGCGGCGTCAGCATCCAAGGGGGCTCTGAAGAGAGAAATATGTTCAGAAAAGAGAAAAGGGCAGAAGAAACCGAGAAGAGATAACAAAGTAAAAGAATTGGGAGTTTGCGGCAATAGAGGCGCACAACTGAGGAGAAAGTACTTACCCTTTACAGGTAGGGATCGCCCGTGCTCGTTTCGTCGCGGTCTTCGTGGTCGTCTTCCCGGCGGCAGTCTTCTTCTTCTTGGCGGGGGGCTCCTGAGCACCGCTACCCGTCCGTTTGCGGGTAAGAGGAGCAGCGACCGAGAGCGGCTTGACGACAAGGGCTTCCTCGCCCTCATCGTCGCCCTCCTCTTCAGCGTCAGCATCATCTGTGAAATTGAGAAAAAGAAAGGACAGCTCAGAAGCAGGAGGCAATTGGTTTGTACTACTTGCGACCAATCCGAATGAGCTCAATCACCTTCGTCTTCGTCCTCAGTCCAATCACGGACAGACGCGTCTACGCGGTGCTTCTCCGTCTGGGCGTGAGGAAGGTTGAGCTTGTCTGCGTTCTCAAAGGAGACCTCGTCGTCTTCCTCCCGGTCATCCGACCAGTTGTCCTCAAAGCGTTCTTGGCTCTCAGCAAGCTGGCGAGCAAGGACCTGAAGAATAGCAAAGCATCACAAGTTAGTCGAGTAGCATGGAGGTATCCTACTCGGCAAGGCGTGCAAACCTAAAAGCACATTAAGCCTAAACAGTCCTACTCGGCAAGGCGTGCAAACACCAAGCACATTAAGCCTAAGCAATTCTGCTAAGTGCCTTACTCGGGAAGGCGTGCAAACATTAAGCACGTCAGGCCTAAGCAGTTCTACTCAGCGCAGAGTGCAAGTGCTAATCGCAGCAAGATAAGAAGGCCAGCTACTCGGAACATACATGCAAAAAGCAAGATAAGGAGTACGTACCCGCTCGATTGGCTTCGTACGGCTGTATGGAATGAAGCCATACTGCCAATTGTCTCTGAGCCCGCTGGTCAGGATGGATCGCGCGTGGGCGGCGACATCCGCGTTGCTGAGCTCGAACGTGGTCGTCCGAGTACAATCGCGGGGGCCGCCCATGTAGCACATGGGGTGGGTGCGT
Organism: Alopecurus myosuroides; assembly: GCA_028641055.1. Lineage (NCBI taxonomy): Eukaryota > Viridiplantae > Streptophyta > Magnoliopsida > Poales > Poaceae > Alopecurus > Alopecurus myosuroides. The sequence continues at coordinate 391,949,067 of CM054057.1, forward strand.
TGCTGGAGTGGCAGCACCCGCCCGGCGATCCAGCAGGCGACCGGATCGTCGCTCTTGAGCCCTTCTTCGATCAGATAGCCGAGGCACTCCTCCATATGCGTCAAATTGCCGTCGACGGACGGCTTGGACTTCCAGTTCTGGCCGGTAGGAGATCGGTTGCTCCACGGGGGCAGATTGATCCTGTCCTCCACCTTGGCTCCCTTCTTGGCCGGGATGTTCTTCACGTACAGAAAGGACCTCTGCCACTTACGGACAAAATCCAAGCCCTTGATGCGGGGATGGTTGGTTCCAGGGCGTTGCACCATCATGGCGCTGCCGGTTTCGGTTATCCGGCTGCTGGTGTCCGCCCCGTCTTTCTTGCCTTTGCTCTGCTGGCGGAAGAAAAAGTACCTTGACCACGTTTCCGTCGTGGGGAGAACGCCGAGGAAGGCTTCGCACACCACAGCGTGGTAGGAGAGGAAGACAACAGCATTGGGAGGAAGGTGGTGCATCTGGAGACCATAGTGGTCGAGGAAGGAACGAAGAAAACCTGATGCGGGAAGCCCAAATCCTCGCGCGAAGTGCGCGAGGAAGACGACGTGCTCTCCCTCTTCCGGAGCCGGAACGAGCTCGTCGCCAGGTTGCCGGCAGCGAACACCGGGAGGAACCCTCCGGGTGTTCACCAGCCATTGGCAGTCCTCGGCGGTGACCTCGGACCCCGCCCAGCCGGCGCGAGCGTTGTCGTCGCGGGCCATGGCGGAGAAGAAGAAATTGGAGAGAAAAGATTGAGGCTTTGGTGGAATGGAAGAACTCGCGGCGGCGCAGTAAGTTGCGCGGCGGCGAGGAGCTCTGCAGCGGTGGAGAAACGGGAAGGCAGAGGGGAATTGTGAGCGGAAGGAGAAGAAGGAGTTACCGAGGGGGTATTTATACCGCTCCTCGAGTTACTGTTACGAGTTGAGGAAGTGGGATCAATCGTGGCAGTAATCGTGCGGCGTGGGGTCTGTGGGCCGGTTAGAAACGCACACAGCGCGGAACGCGCGCATAACGGCCGCATTAGATCCCACGACGAGATCGTGGGCGATTACTGCTCGTGATGGGACGTTACGAGCTGGTGGGCCCACCCCGTGAAAACGGGGCGCGTGGCCTGTCAGTTACCGGGCACCGAGGCGTCGCGGTCGTGGATGCGTGACACGTGCCCAGTTGCGATGCGAAAAGCCGGATTGTGCTCTGCGCCGCAGAGATTCTGTTTGGGAAAATTCTCTAAGTCTTTTTAATCGGTTACAGAGAAGAGAAGTAGCTCTATTCGGAGGGGAAGAAACTCAAGGTATTTTCCAGAATGCTACTCGGAAGTTTTACTCGGCATCGCGAAATTCAAGGGCAATGTTGCCAAGATTGGGTTAAAGCTGGCAGGGCCCAGTGAACGAGTTCGCAGGACTCTACCAGCTTCGGGGACTGCTGTCGGGGGGTTACCCCCGAGTAGGGTAAAGGCAAGCGCTAAATACAGGGTCAGAAGAGAAGTTTGGTCGAGTAGCCACCTACCCGGTACTCGTTACCCGGTCGACTGCTACTCGGTCTTACACAAAAGATGATCAGAAGGATGGATCAAGGAAGTTATGCTCCTTCGAATAGAAGAGCTGGTCCGAGTAAAACTGGCGGGAACCTACTCGGGCCAGAAGTCAAAGGAGCCGTTCTGACACCGAATCCCGCGTATCCCGGGTTCGTACTTGGCACTGTTCACAGCACTGTTCATCTGGGGACGGCGTGCCTGACAGCGACAGTGTGTCAGCAGGGCGTCGCAGGATAGGGGGGACCTACTCTGTGTTCGCACAGTGTTAACAGACTGGTTACTTGGTTTTGCCCAACGACTTTCCGCATCAGGACAAGCTTAGAAGCCAAAGCTGTCAGCGGGAACTCGGAAGAAGGACGGTGTGCACACAATGTCGACACTTGTTTGTATTTGGCTGTATCCGGCTGGGCACCGGGTATATAAGGTGCCCCGCCGCCTCCTGCGCAAGGGACGAGACTTGGGCTGGATGATACGTAGAGATTCTTGACCTAATTCTACCCGGAGAGAGAAGAGTGGCTACTCGGTAGCAAGAACCATTGTATTGTGGCTACTCGGTGAGACACCAGAATACATAAAGAAAGGCAGGAGTAGGGGTTTTACCTCCTCACGAGGGCCCTGAACCTGGGTAGATTGTGTTGTTTGCAGTGCTAGTTTCATCCTTCACGCGTCTACTCGTCGCGTGATCCCTCCCCGAGCGCCTCCAGCGTCCTTCGTCCCCACATCTTTAGCCATCCTATGGCATCTGCCGTGACACCACCACGACAAATCCACTGACAATGTAATCATATCGTTTAAATACTTCCTATTCCAATCTAGAATTTTATCAATCTATGGGTCTTCAATCCCTTAACCCAAGATAAGATATCTTCCTAGAAATCATCCTGCTGCGCGGGACAGGGTCAGAGTACTACTGTCACCAAAATTGTCTAGCTATTGCCTCCAAGTCATATAGATCTTTCTAGAATCCAAAAACATTTGTCACAATCCACTGATACTTTTATGGTATAATCCAAATCTTCTATTCATCACCCTGCCTTTTATCAAACATATAATTCAATAAGGATTCAATATGAAAATCACTTGTACTAGGCACCACTCTTTAACATTTCAGTACCAGAATATTAACTTAGTTGCTTCTAACAATCCAAACCTCATTACATCAACGAGTGCTTCTTAAAAATCCAATCATAGTTGTATCCACGAATGTTCCTTAAAAATCCAATCATAATTATATCCACGAGTGTTCCTTAAAAATCCAATCATGACCTTCACTCTAATATTTAAACCTTAATTTTTTTCTCTTCAAGGGTCACCTATCTTAGCTTCAAATAATCACCAAGGGTTGGGGTCCACAACTGGTTATCCCCGGAGTATATATCAAATTATATCATGTGTCCCAAACTCAATAATTTGCATATCCATTCCAACGTTCACTTATTTTCTAAACCCCAAATTTAATAATACCAACAACATCCACTAAGATTTTATTTCCAAAGTAGATACACCAGAGATCCTAGTGACTAGCAAACCCATAGTTCAACATTCTTATATTCCCGTAACTTCTCCTTTTTACCAACTAGACTAAAATTTGTCCTATGGAACTTCTTCCCTTGACCTAGAAAAAGTTGTCAGTAATTATGCATGCCTTGGCTAGGGTTCAACCTAAAATTAGACTAAGTACGTTAGTCTTTTTTAGTTTTCTAATTAATAATTCTAGTCCGGCAAGACACGACTAGCGTCATTGTACGTCGGATATTGGATCAAGCTCTTCCGAATGGCTTCTGAAGTGGTTGCGCATAATGGCATGTGAAGACTTCTTTCCATCCTATAGAAGGTTGCAGAGTCTTGGGCTTCTTGGTTGAGGTAGAAAGCGCTTCATATCTTGCACTTCCCTCAAGAAGAAGGAGGGATAAAACCTTTTTTTTAAAGATCTTTCTAGTTTGGTCTTTCTAAAAAGGGATAACAAATGTGCAACGTTTAGCCAACAGGGCAAAAAGAGTCTTTTGCAAACAGACAAACATAGGGCAAGAAACAAACGTGCGGTTACTTTGTGTTGCCGATTAGGCGTGTGGTGTGACGCACACAAGGAAAATAACACATATAAAGGCAGCACACAAACCATTCGCAAACAAGGTCAAGCCAAGCATATATAGCCCAACTACCAGAAAACGTCTAGCATCGTGTAAAAAGGTGGCTCAAGAAAATAACTGAGCGTATCCTATCAATCCTATGGGGTTTTGGGTCAACAGTGGTTGGTGTCTTCATATCTTTTTCTTCTTTGAAATATTCTTCGTGTTGGAGCTTGAAGTTTTGTAGAGCCTTCTTATCTCGAGGATTTTCTTCGTTCAGATCCATGCGAAAATCTTGATGGTGAGATCACCTCAATCTCGGGGGTGGTAGCAATTCTTCGTCCTTCTAGATGAATCACCTTGGCGGTGATGTCTTGAGAAGGTTGCTTCTTTTTCTTCGGATAGACAAATATTTGGGTCTTTCTCGGGACATCGCCAAGTATACAAGCATGGGTAAGATTATGCAAAAAGTTTGTTTTTGAAACACTAATTATTTTATTTTTGATAGAAAAATTTAAAGACGAGAGATATTTCAAAAACAAGAGCGGGGCAGTTGCAAACAAGCAAGAAATAAACTCTTAACCCAGAGAGATAAGGTTTTAGAACGATTTGAAAAGATAAGAAGAATGGAAACTATAGTTAAAACTCCCTTAGATAAGAATAATTTAGATAGTAAATATATTTTTACCCAAAAATACTTTCCTTTCCTATCTGACGTCCATGCTAACTAAGGTCTCCTAAGGTCAGGATGGCTCTGATACCAACTCTGTAAGGACCCCAGACCCGCAGTCTGAAACCCTCTGTATGCATACATTCACGATCCCAGAAAGATCAGTCATGAACAACATACAAAGTTGGCATACAGAAATACATCATCCATTTCACGAATACATAAAGGTATTACATAAATGATCACATGATCAAGTTTAACACAACTGCCACGCAGGGCAGACAACTTAACAAACACAGCGGAAGACAATTAAAAGACAACGTATATGAGCCCAAGTCACACCTTAACCTACAGGCTGCTGACTAGCAGACGAGCCTAGTTCGCAAAGTCGTCAGCGTTCTTCTCCTAGTTGATCTCCTCCTGAGATTTTCTCCTCAAAGTCTGGCCAATAAAATAACCAGGGGCGAAACCAAAGTGAGTACATTTGAATGTACTCCGCAAGACATCCCTCATGAAGCTTATATAATGCAGTATGCTTATTTAGGTGGAATGGGTAGGCCATACATAGGGGTTCACTACCCATGACAGATGAAAGATTCATCATGGTTGATTAACATATTTATATCTCTGTTGAAAAAGATACTTCAAAATAAATATAGTTTTCTCTCGTAGATATCATCTATCCATGAGGTTTTCATAAACGTTTGTTTGAAGAAAGAACATTTTTATTTGCAAAAATTCTTTGAAAGAAAAGAATATTTTTCTTTGAAAACATTGCTTGCAAACAACTTCTGACTTTTCATAATCCGTATTTCCAGATACAAAGTTCACCTTTCCGGTACCTCCGAGGTACAAGTCCTTTTTCAAATCATCCTTTTTGAAAGCTTTGACACAATGCTAGCTACATGGCCATTCAACCGTCCATATCCGAGGACGCGGCTATTTCGAAATAGTTTTACTCTGCAGAGGTGTACACAATCCACAAGATCCAGAAGATCCGCCGGGAGACATCCACGGACTGCTCACAACAGTATGCGAACATCAGATAACTGGTCCTGACTTTCCACCTTGGTCAAGCTAGTATATGACTATCCCTTCAATTGGGTTTATTCTCCTCGGCAATACACGTCCCACGTAGCCACGTCTGGAGACCCAACTGCTGCATCCGGAGGGAAAATTAATCCCACACTTTGCATGTCTCTGTTTAAAAACTTGGCGACATTTCGGTTCAGAGGATCCAATCCCCTATAGCATATTGAGATAGAACATACACTAAAAAGATCAAATTTCAAGCCTGGCCCCGTGCCCATGTTGAGCTAGAGTGGCAGTACGTCTTGGTTGTCTAGCAAAGACTAGGTTATGTGTCATTTTTGAAAAAACACCTTTCTCCAAAAATGATCATCTCACAATCCTCCCGTGGACAAGGTCCCACCTTTCCACCGGGTTTTCCATAAAGCTTTTGTTTTGCATAAACACAATTTTAGGGTGTCCACTTGGGACTCCTTGGTTTTTTTATCTTTGGGCGGTAAATACCCATATGGTGGCTATGGTCTTGGTATTACCAAGTTCAACTACTGGCATAATAATAACCTACGTAATAATATAGGAGTAATAGCCACATCAAAAATAGTTTTTGATAATCAAGTTTTGGTAAAACTTCAGAGGTAAAAACATGCATGATAGATAATGATGAGTAGTGTATCAGCAAGCATCAGGATGGCTTGCCTGGAAACTCCTTGTGTCCCTGGCTTTGGAGTGACTGGAACTTGAAACAAAGCTTCACGACGCTTCCTTCTCCTTCGTTTTCAAACGTCGTAAAAAGAATAAAGGACACACATTCAGAATCAATTAAGGCAAGCAACAATACATAACAAGACATATCACAAGGAAACTAATATTAAATCAATCAAACACACTTGGCATAAATGCTATTTAATAAGACAACTTAAGGTTGGAGGAACACATCTCACAACCTTAATATCATGGATTCAGTGGGTGTACCACTCTCATACCAGGATATTAAGAAGCTAAGAATATACTTAGTTTCACACGAGTGAGACTACTAAAATAATAAACAACACAAACAATCAAGCCACAAGAGAAACATAGGTATAACACTCAAGCTAAATTAATCACTCAGGAATGCCTACCATAGTAAGGCATACCACAAATAAACAAGATAGCTATTATACTATGCCTGAGTTCACATCAAGACTACAGAAACACTTGATTGCAAAAGTGACTTACACAAATCAGGGAGCCTACACATGTGTAACAAGGCAATAGACTCATCACAAAACACACAATTCACCTAGTAAGAATATTACTAATATTGGACAAAGTGGAGGGATCCTAGTAACATGCTTCTACTAAAGGTTGCTATACAAGCATGCATAATAAGGAATGCACCTTACTTAAGGTACTAAAATTCAAACAAGGAACCATGTTATCATAATGGGAATGAAAACATGTCCTCAAGCTAGGATACATATATTCTACCAAACACATGTCGACAGGAAAAAGTCCATTATTAAAGTGCTTGGGAAAAAGGTACTACTCAGACATGAAGGATCAATGGATGCATTCCAATAAGGTAATTAAAATACAACCAGAGGGTCCATGTTATAAAAGCAGGAGTGAAAAACATCTCTACTTGCTATAACAAAAATATCCTAGTTAATAAAACAAGGCACCATTCAGCAAGGCAACTCCTACATACTAGTGGTAATAAAAAGGGCATTACTAGAGGAATCAAACAACACCCCCAGGATGGATTTTTCCTAGCAATCCACACATGATTATAAAAACTTACAAACAAAAGCATACACATTATCTTCTAGCTCCATAGCCCAAGGTAAAAATACAAGACACACATAAGTGAGAGAACTATATAAAGGAAACATATCTGTGGTGGGGGAAATAGGTTTCCACCAAAAATGCAATGGCATCAGTGGGTGTTCCACTAGTCTACCAAAGAATTTTGAGGTCACAAAGCCTCTGGTCATACTTGCTAAAAATTAACAAAAGCCTAAACTAGCATCTAGTGCAATACACATACTAGTCGAAAATAACAGGATGTTAAAATAAGCAAGGCAATGCTACTCATGCTATTTTTCAAATACAAGTGCAAACTACAGAGGTAAATTAATACTCATAAAAATACACAAAAATTTGTGGCTACACATTCACTAATTTTTATGCCAAAAAATTCTACACATGAGAGAATTTTTCCATAACATTTGCATAGTCATGACAAAGCTACTCATGCTTTTCTACCAACATAAGTGAAAGCTAACAGAGGTGACACCACTATGATATCAGTACCAAGGTGGTATTGGATATACCAAAACAACAATATCAATCAAGGTGCTAGCATAATAATGTTTTGCCCAAACCTCAAACCAAGGAAATAGCTGAAAATATTATTATACTACTATAGCTACTTCTACAACACCTCAAACCAAAATAACAGAGGTAGTATGATATCAATATCAGTACCAAAGTTGTACTAGATCCATCATAACAACCTCACAAATTTAGCTACAAAACCAATAGTTAAAATACGCCAAATCCTAACACACAAGAATATGCTAGAAAAACAACCATGCCTTGAATAATAATTTAAAGCATCTCACATCATACTAAACCTTTTCTAACATTCTAGTTCTGTAAGAAAACATCAATATAACATAAAGTAACACATTTATATAAGATAGAAAACATAAATCTAGTACTCAAATATCGCAATACAAAACATTCACACAAGAAATAATATTAACAGAAATGTGCAAAATCTAGATATGTCCACAAAATCTTCTACAAAGTCTCAAAAATTAAACCAAGCTAGGGTTAGGTAGCCCTAAACATATAAAAGCATCTCCAATTGGATTCACTCAAAAATTCATCCTAGATTTGTCAGGATAGATGCTCAAACAGGGACAAATGCTTTTACCAAAACATATGCCATTTTCTCTAGGTGACAGACGTGCATGCAAGACCACTTTCTGCTGATAGGTATCAACAAGGGATACTCAGATCAGTTGGATTCATATTTTTCCAAGCATTATTTTTAAAGTTATGCTACTTTTTCTTTAGCAGACACATGCTGCCAAAACATTTCTCATTTCTGAAATATTAATCGAAAAGTGGTTCTGTCACTTGGATCTGGTTAAGAAAATGATAGGCTACTGGTGGTAGAAAGGGTTTGCCAAAAATCCCATTTTTGCTATTTTTCCTAGGGCCAAATCTAAGGTAGTAGTTTCTGCCCAAAATCACAAATGAATAAATCTAACATGCAACGGGCCGATTTAGCTAAGGGACGGCGAGATGCTCACCGAGGGGAGGTGAAACTCGACGGCGCGGGGGAGAGGGTGGTGGAGGTGCAGCAGGTGGGCGTGGTTGCGGCTCGGCGCAAGCAGCAGCTCCCGCAACGACTCCACGCGGCTTCGGCGACGAACTCTCCTTGCCTCGCTCACAGAGAGCAAGAGAGCAAGCTAGCAAGCAAGCAAGGAAGAAAGCAAGCAAGGCTTGGGGAGAGTGTGTGGGGTGGTGTAGTGCTAGTGGCAAAAGGGGTTGGGAAATTGTGCTTTATAGGCCAAGGGGTGAGCCTTGGTGTAGAAGGGACACAAGGTCAAGTGGTGGTCAAGGGTATGGGTAGGCATGGGCATGGATGGCTCTTGGTGGCAAGCAAAGGGTGGCATGGGTGGCTCTTTGTGGAAATCAAAGGGTGACATGGGCTAGCACAAGGGTCAAGCCTTGGTGTAGAAGGCAACCAAGACAAATGGGGGTGGTCAAAGCATGGGCTACTCTCCTTCCTCTCCAAGTCTCTCTCTTGAGTCAATGCCAAAGGCATCCAATGCATGGAATTAGCAAGTGGCCACATGGGGCAATGACCAGGATATCTTTCCCTCACTTTATTTCGAGCTAAACAACAAAACCAACAACATGTGTGAAAATCAGTCCATTTGGATAAACTTGATAGTTCAAAGTTGTTCAAATTTCAACTCTGACAGATATGGACATTGAATTTATTAGAATAATTAGGAGCTTCCAAAAATGATAATTTTTGGCAGACATTCCTTATTTGGTGTGTTCCTTGTTTGGTAGAAAATTCATGTCATGTGGAGTTACTTCACAGAGCAAACTTGTTCAAATTTTCAAAAGGTGCCATGTAGAAAACAGAGGTTTTTGGCAACTTAAACAACCCAAAAACTTGTGCCCTTTTGATTTTCCTCCTTATTTGATATATATATATAAAGTGGTATTTTTCTCATGGCATTTGGAACAAGTTTCTAGAACAAACTTGTTCAAATTGCCAAAAGTTGCTGTGAAGAAAATTTCTGTTTCCAGGCTTTAATGGATTCAATTTTTGGTCCCCTCTTGTGTGTGTTCCTTATTTGACATAAGCAAGCACTGATATCAATTTCAGATTATTTGGAGAAAGTTTCCAATAGTAACTTGTTTGAGTTTTCTGTTTCTGGAAATATTAGAAATTCAATTTAATAAGGCATTTGGTTTTTCTTCAGCAAAGCTTTACCAAAATATTTATGTGGCTTGTAGTAACAAGGTAATACTCTCCACCAATTTGGTTTTATAAGCTAGCAAAGCTGAAAAATCATTTGGAAAGATTTTTTGGTTAAGCACTTAAAGAATGCCTCTTTCTCCTTTTAAAGCCTTGTTGGGAATTTTTATTAAGTGTTTCACAACTTCCCTAATTTAGATCTTGGAATAATACTCACAAGTAGGAAGCTCTCAAGATAGATATGTATTGCCCTTTTATCAATATTTACTTTAGAAAATATTGCCAAAGGTTGTTGGAACAATATGTTGAATATTTTTATTTTATTGCTTTGCCATATTTTTAAGTTTGCAGAACACACTTGCTTTCAAAAACTTAGCAATGCATTAATAAACCTGAGGTTTTTGGAAACATGATATTATGCTTCCAAGGGTTGGGTGGGTTGATCTTAAGAAGAATTGATCCGAGACACGTTTACTGGAATGATCTCAAAGGATAGATAGAGATACCCCTTTAGGTAGGGGATGCTCTTCATAAAGGTTTGATAAGATTGAGCATGGGAGTTCAAATGATAAGCACAGATGAAATGGGAACAGAAATATCTATGGGGTGAGATCCCAGAAGATATATTGATGCAAAGATCAGGAACACAAATTATGACATGAAGCCATGATGGAAGAATTGACACATAGCAGAAGATAAGATTGAGATGGACTTGATTTTCATATTCTGAAGTGTGGTCTTATAAACATTTTATTTAGTTGCACTCAAACAAACACAACCAAAGTCAAACAAAGAAATGGGAAGTGAAACAAAACACTGTGTTTTCAGGTATTCCAAAATTGGGATGTGACACAACTACCTCGAGTTCTTGGGTATGAAGGTAACAACTCTACCAGGGCACATAATAATTCGGAATGACTCATATAGTAATTATGTTCAGGATTCAAACCAGACTGTATTTCTATCTAGGCTAGCGTTAAAGATCAATGCAGAGATACTAGACTTCTGACTCCTTGATGCTATGTAAAACACAATGCACATGAAATTAACTAAATAGTTGTTTCAGTCATGATTTCGATCGGCCTTATAAAAGTGTTTAATCTTTGATTCCAGTTTAGTCATTTAGCTACTATAATGCCCGTTTTTTTCACTGGATGATGTCTACCTAGAAAATCACCGGAACAATGTTTGTTCACAGGTACCGCCTCTCGGCGATTGCTTTGGATCAAACATAGATGAAGCTGGATTTTACTTGACTGTCTTGGCTCATGGCATGAAGTTACTTGTGTTCTTCAAATGTTTTTGATCTATAGTCCTCCTTTGAGCTACTCCTTACGTACCAAACCACCAATGCCTCCATCTGGTTGTCTCTATTTCAGCTAGCTAGATGTACACGCTTTGCACCAAATCCATCTACAAAACTCTATCCAACTACTCCCTCCGTTCAACAATAGATGACTTCCACATATCTATATATGGATGTATCTAGACACTAAAATATGTCTAGATACATCCATATCTAGATATATGGAAGTCATCTATTGTTGAACGGAGGGAATATATATTAAGATCTGTAGGTTTCCCCTCTGCCTGTATATACATTGGTATTTGGTCAACATTTCTAATCGCGTGTACACAAAATACGAATCCATACATATCACCATAGTATCCTAGACTTTGTTCACCCGTCAGTAACTATCATCTTTGTGTTGAAATCATTGTTACCACTAATATTAACATTGTCTAAAGTTGAGAGTAAAATTATCCATCCAATTATTAACGTGTACTACACACGAGAATTACGGGCAAAATAATTTAGACTTAACATGTAGCGCGCGGCAAGCCGCGCTTTCGAAACTAGTATATATATATATGACTCCTATTATATACTCCTGGTTGTATGTACTACCACCAAACTCCTTAGTTTTTTCAATATACCATTTTTACGTACGGAAAAACAGTATATAAGTAAATACTATTAAATATGTAGATTCAGTTGGATTTTTTCATACATTTCATTTTGAGGTATCTAGAGTATATAGGACGCGGAAATGGTCCATCCAGACTTGCGTGAGGACGCTTTCCCTACCATCCGATTGCTTTGGGATTGGTGCTTTCATCCTCCATTTAGTACCTACCCCCTTTCTAATAGATTATGGAAAACATATTCTCTCTCATGCCTAGGCTTCATAGGTGTGTAAGATGGGACTATAATGTTTGAATTGTTCCCTTATTTGGTTGGAGTGTGGTGTGAGTTTCAAACTTTAGAACCTAAAAATAGTGAGAGGTCCAGAAATCACTGTAGGAGTGACAGTGGGCCGCAGGAGGCAGATCTGATGAGCAAACTGTGGGCCTACTAATTCAAATTTCAAATTTGTTGCCATTTTTGGACCCTGCTGGACCGAGGTACCGAACTGGGCCGTTTCTTTGGTACCGAGCGGACTGAGTAGCAACATCTGTTTGCTGGATTTTCGGTACCGAACCGTGGGCCCTTGCTTTGAATTTTTGTCGTGGCCACTCTGTACCTGGTATTGTGTCATTCAGTACCCCTAGCGTAGATGGAATCTGGCACAGATCCGATGAACATAGGTGCGCACACACAGATCTGCACACTAGTACAACCTTGCTAACATGGAGTGTATCTCATGCCCAAGAACTGAACGCTTAAAAAAAAGGCAAAATTCTATGTTTGGTACCGAGTGGACTTAGTAGCGTCGTCTGTTTTGGTGGACCTATTCAGTACCTGTTATTCAGCAAATCATTAAATAATATCAGCAAATCATTAAATAATATCCTCAGCAACACCTTTTGATCCAAACATATAAACATGGGGTTTTTTTAGCACCACACAACACACTAAGCACCCCCGTCGAACAAGTTTTGAAGAACATTATAAACAGTTTGCGGGCCTCAACTTGTTGCACTGTCACAAGTCCATGTCGATTAGCGTGCTAGGCCACTACGACAAGCACCAGCTTGTACTCGTAAAAATAAGCACAGATTAGGCATACATCTGCTAGGCAACATGAACATACACTTAATACAAGATATCATGGAAAACGAATGGCAGCACAGATTATCATAAGCTCCAGATGTGCACTCTAATCAGAACCTAGACTCCTAGAGTATTATTAAAGCTCTACCTAATCAATACCTAGACAAAACCTTCGTGTACACTGAGTTAGTACCAGAGCATTCAACCTCACGTTGATCCCAAACCTAGACCGACAGAAGACAGATATAGTTGCACCCAAATGGCCATATAAATCATTGTGCCATGTGATTGATTTCTACCTTTGTTTCTTCTTTAATAATCAGTAGGTCTCCAACAAAAATTCTCAACCAAGATCAAATAATCAGTAGGCCTCCAACAAAAATTAAATAACAACAAAGCACAATCATTATTGGATTAATTCAAGTAGGGAACATAGACCAGCACAGAGTAACAGAACTAGAGAAAAAGCGCATTTGAGTACCTGTTGTAGCCTTATTAAGCACCTGGCATTCGGCACCCAGCCCCAACTATGTAAGTACCTTCGGTAGCCTCATTAAGCACCCGACATTCGGATCAAATCGCTACTAACTAAGTACCTGACCCCTACTACCTAAGTACCTGTTGTAGCCTCATTACGCACCGACACTCGGCACCCAACCACTACTGTGTAAGTACCCGCGGTAGCCTCATTAAGCATCGGACATTCGAAACCGACTAAGTACCCGAAATAAGGTCCATTAAGCACCAATACAAGGCGTCAAATTAGAGTCCAAATACAGAAAAAGGAGTAAATGAGTATTATCTAAAGAAAGTTACCTAGTTGAGAGAATAGCAGCTTTCCCTGACAATGAGAATAGCACCCTAAGCGAGTAAGTATTCGTTATAAGCCGTTTAAAGCACACGGATTCAGCACCTTACCCTAAGCGAGTAAGTACCCTCACATCGAGCCTAAGGTGGACCGATTCGGTACCCCGATGTTTCGGATTACGTACCTGTGCTAATGCGCATTAAGCATCAAGTACCTATGTCAGCTAAATTAAGTAGGAGGTGAAATGATTCGGCACATAGAGTCTTATTAAAGCTTGATCCGCACATAGAGTATTACTATAGTTCTATGTAAGTCCTAATCAGTACCTAGACACATCAATCTCGGTTTGTACCTGAAAGTGCATGCTCATAGGTTAAAGCACAGGTTTGGCCAAAAACTAGGATAAACATGATATATCAAGCACTTTCAGTACCACACTATAGTTATTAAGCACCTGAGCTAGTTCACGGACAATATCAAAATCAGGTACACATAGTGCAGCGCATATCAGTATTTTTCTTGAAGCAAAGATAAATCGGAAAAAAGGACAAAAGGTGTATCACCAAATGGGCAAACTTCAGCCCGGCAATGGTCCTCATCAGCGCATTCATCTTGCTTAGGAATAGTGAACAGCTGACCTAAATACATGCCATGCAGTGGCGGAGCTTGAAAAAAAATCTTGGGCGGGCCAAGCTTAAGGAAAACACCAAAAATGCAGATTTAAACCATATATACTTCAGTAGACAACTAGACATCAGTGAATCCTAAAATATCTTTTATTCAACATATCATACATATATGATATTTTATACACGAGAATTCCTCCAAAACAGAATATAACATAACATGATTAAGTTTGACCATAAGGGGATGGATCAGATGTGGGCTTGAAACATCAAAATCAGAAAAACGGGGTGGCTGCATGCGCCTGCTGCCTAGGAGGGTCTTGGTCGCTTGATATTGGGGACTTGGGGGGTTCGGAGCTGGGCGTTGCCGCGCGGGCGTCCTCGCAGGCTCGATGTCGTTCACAGTAGCTGGATCGAGTCTCTCCTGCCAGTCCTGTCTACCGTGATCCGGCTATCGCCATGGAGTGCGTGGCTGACGAGGTACATCCGTGCATGAGCAAGGAACGACCAAGCGATGCACTGAATCGATAAGGAATCTACTGATTGAGGTGGGTTACTTCCTTATTGGGCTTTACACATAGTGTTATGTAGGTATAAAAGAAAATTTCTCCAAAGCTGGGCGGGCCATGGCCCGGTTTTGCCCCCACAAAGATCCACCAGTGATGCCATGGATTAAGGTGATAATGTCCAAACCCGGAATAAATAGATACCATCAGTTTGATAACTGAGCCCCTAGACAAACCAATGTTTAAGAAAATAAGAAAGAAACCAGCCGACTTATTTAATAAAAACAATCATGCCAAGCCTATTATGCACATTATAGCACCCATATATCCATAATATAACAAGTGCCAAAAACCTCAAAAGAAACTTGTGATGGTTCCTTCTCTGATATATTGATATTAAAGTACCACTACTAATGAACAAACTATTCTCTCACGAAGGAGCATGGTGTTTCCAAAATCATACATCAAATTCCATCACACGGAGAAAACTAGCACTTATAAGAACATGCCATTTTCGTGATATTGACTGAAACTAGCACTATACGCATTAAGCACCCGACATTCGGATCCAACCGCTACTAAATAAGTACCTACTACCTAAGTACCTGACCCCTACTACCTTGATAGATCCGATTCGGTACCCCACCGTGTCTTAGTAAGTACCCACCAATTGGATCATTTTTAGCACCTTGATAGATCCGATTCGGCACCCCACCGTGTCTTAGTAAGTACCCACCAATTGGATCATTTTTAACACCTTGATAGATTCGATTCGACACCCCACCGTGTCTTAGTAAGTACCCGCCAATTTGATCATTTTTAGCACCTTGATATTAGTAAGTACCCACCAATTGGATCATTTTTAGCCCCTTGATAGATCCGATTCGGCACCCCACCGTGTCTTAGTAAGTACCCACCAATTGGATCATTTTTAGCGCCTTGATAGATCCGATTCGGCACCCCACCGTGTCTTAGTAAGTACTCACCAATTGGATTATTTTTAGCACCTTGATAGATCCGATTCGGCACCCCGCCGTGTCTTAGTAAGTACCCACAAATTGAATCATTCGGCATCCCAATAGATATGATTCGGCACCATACTGTGCCTTGCTAAGTACCCATCTATTTGGACGATTTGGCACCCCATTGTGTCTTACTAGGTACCCATCATTTGGATCATTTAGCATCCCGAGCAGATAATGTTCAGTTCAAGAGTATTACGATTAAGAGCCTCGATGAGCACCTCAGAAATCTGGGTGACACAAAGGTAATGTTGAGTATCTTTTCATTGTCACTGCTAGCAAGCTTTTCATTGTTAACAAGCTTGACATACCATGATTGTCACTGCTAGCAAGATTGTCATTGTTAGAGTAAGATGTTGTTTTAAATGATAGTCTGTGTTAATAACACAACACAAAGCATTAAATAATTGTGCCTAGAAATGATTTAGTAGAACCGTTGCAATGCTGGACAGAAGCAAAAACGAAGTGCAAGAGGATTCGGAGGCTCTTGAAAGATCAAAAGAAAAACTACAGGGCAAAATTAACAGTGTTACTGAAGAATGCAGTTCTCTTCGGTGTTACTGAAGAACTACGGGGTTGTTGTGCATAGCTAGAGCAGTTCAAGAAAATGGCAGACATCCAAGATAAAGTTTCCAAACTATAAAATCCTTTAATCAGGCTGAGTCAACTCTTGTCTCTTGCATGAAATAACAGTTCACCAAGAAAATAGATTACAAATGATGCACCGAGACACGCAATACACACAAGGCCAGAAGAGCGTCGCATGGTGTACCAGCCTCTAGTTCAGAACAGTGCGCACGGTGCTTGCCAGGTGCAAGAATATCCTAGACTCATAACTCAGCAAGCAAACTGCTTATTAGTCAATAGATTCCAAACGAGCAACACTTTCAACATCCTATACAGCTAAAAAGAGATCTCGTTTTCTTTTCCTTCAAAACGAAACACTCATTTGCCTAGTAGCGATGCAAAATTCAGCAGAACACAGCCAGCCTCAGTGATACAAGGAAAGTGTCTGCATATTAAAAAGGACAAAACTTCAGAGCCGCCAGCCATGGAATCTAATCAAACTAACGGAGGAATAGCACTATAGCAGGCTCATTGAGATCCTCATATAAGAGATTAACAAAACACTAGGCGGACTAATTGTGCATCAAGACTAATATCCTAGCCTCACACCCGCATAAGAAACGGTACGAACTGGAGCACGATGAGCAGAGAGAGATGCTCGCCTCATATGTTCTGCGCCTAAGAAAATTTTGGCGCCTCACCGTCGGAAGGATCACCTTCATGCGGAACCTCTCACGCGAGCAAGGTACAGCCCGAGCTCATCAACGGGCCGGCTTCAGCACAGCACCGGACTGCCAGCCGTGCGCTTAAATCAAAGGGCGCATCAAGTGGGCCTGTGGTGTGCAGCTTCCACTTGGAGCGCATAGAGGCATATCTCGTGAAGCAGGGCCTCGGCCTCGCGCGTGCTGCCTACGAGGCGCATCGGTGGCGGCGATGGGGCGGATGGAGAAGATGGGGCAGATGAGACGGCGACGGGACGGATGGAGGAGATGGGCGGCGACGGGGTGGATGGAGGAGATTCTCTCGTTTGGCTTTTTACTCCGTGGATGGACTCGGGCCTGCCACTTTATTTGTTGTAAGGCTGGTGCCAACCGGGGCGACACATCGGGGCGAGAAGGAGGCTACCGCCCGAGGCGGGGCGAGAGCGGGCTAGAAGGGAGGCGAGAGGGCCCGCCCGGGCGCCAGCCGGGTCGCCCGGCGAGATGGGGCTGGGGCGTCGCCTGTCGCCCGCGCTGGCGAGGCGATAGCGCCTGGGCCGGGCGAGAGTGAGGGGCGAGAGCGGGCGAGGCGATGGCGGGAGGAGGCGACAGTGAGGGGCGGTAGCAGGTATCCGTTGCGGGGGGGGGGGGGGGGGGGGGCGGTGCGCAACGGCTAGCTGACGTGGCGCCCCCCATTGGTCCACGTCAGCTAGCCGTTGGGGGGAGCGTGGTTGGCTGGGAAAAATCAAAAAAAAAAAAATTCACCCAATTTTCCATCTCCAATCCTATAAATACCCCCCCATATCCATCCCTTCTCTTCACACCATTTCCCTCTTCTCTTTCTCTCTTCTCTCAAACCATCTCCGCCATGTCGGGTTGGACTCCAGATATCACCTCGTTCACGGAACTCTTGCAGTCCGACGGGTCACAACCTGCTCACATAGAAGATGTCTCTCCCACACATCGTCGCTCGAATGTCGGTTCTTCGCCGCATCCCCGAGTGTTGTACCCATCCAACACACCACCTCCGGGGCCATATGGTGCACCTCCGGGTCCATATGGTCCGCTTCCTGCGGGATATGGTTACCCCCCACCATCTCCGTATGCTTACCCCCCACCACCTCCACCTACAGGTAGCGGGAGTCCACTTCCTCAGTACCCACCTACGGGATATGGTTCGTACGCTCCACCTCCATATCCATACGGTTCATACGCTCCACCTCCACCTCCACCTCCTCCGTATCAGCAACCACCTCTATCGTCTGCTCCAGAAGGCAGTGCTCCAAGCGACGGGTCCGATGCCGCGGAAACACTGGTACCAAAGCGTCCAAAGAGGCTCGAGTGGCGTGAGAGTGGCGTGAGAGTGGTGAAAAAAGGTGACGTGGCGGGGCTATAGCCCGTGAGAGTGTGTGGTGCATTGGCACCAGCCTAAGTACTACAGTATAAGCGAGAGAGGAGCGTAGCACGCCTGAGGCCTGACCGGCTGACCCGTGATGCCCTGCCACTTTTTTTCAGGCCCAGCAGCACACTGTAGCGGTGACAGAACTAACTGTAGCAAAATTGCCTCAAATGGTAATTTGTATGGAATTGCTAAAGGGGAGGGAATAGGGGGCAGGGTTACCTAAATTGTGAATCTCCAACGATTCGACGGCAACGAAAGCATCCTCATGCAAGTCTGGACAGACCAGTTCTTTTCTGTATATACATATATATATATATATATATATATATATATATATATATATATATATATGTATGTATGTATGTATGGGCACCGGTATCAAATACCGTACATTTTAGGTATGTAGACATCATGAATATCTCGGGTATGTAAACTTTGGGTATATAGTACGTATATATTCCCCTAGGTATGCACATAGTCGGGTATACATACGTAAAAAGTATATATATACTTATACGTATATATACATACCTGACAGGTATGCGTACACTTGTGTATACATATTCTAGATATGTAAGGTATGTAGATACCTTGGGTATGTATACCCAAGTGTATATATACGTCATACAAACCCAAGTTCTAGGTATTCAAGGTATCCATAATGTACACCTGTACAAATTGAACAGTATTCTGTACAGGAGCATGGGCACCATGGAGCATCTGTTAATTTACCTATATATATATATATATATATATATATATATATATATATATATATATCTCACACCCCAGGGTGTAGAATAAGCAATTCTACACCCGGGGTCGGTCCAACGAGCCGGAATGACAGTCGGTTCCATCAAACCCACCGAGTGGGTCGCAATAACCCTATAGTATTTTTCCTTTTTTTTTTTACTTCGACGGTTTATTTTCTGATTTACGGCCGTGGGCTCGTGGTGTTTGGCAGCTAACCCGTTACGGTGCCACACCAAATCGTGTTCGGCGGCGAGCGGTTTCCAAGCTGGATTTCGAGGCACGACGGCGGCAAGCTGGTGCGCGTCCGGCGGCTAGCGGATGAGCAGCCGGTGGACTTGGGGTACAGGCGGGTGGGCTCGTCGGTCGTCTGAATCTGCGGCGTCATGGTCGGCCGGCCGGCCGAATTCGGCGGCAATGGCGGAGTCGTGGTCGGCATGCCGAATCGGCTGCAACGGCGGTGTAATAAACATGTACGAGGTACCTACGGACGACAGCGGCATCTAATTTCTCCCTTTTCTATGGCAAGTGCTGCGCCCCCTGCCGTAAGCTGACCAAGCTGTCCGCCCTCAGCTGCAGGCCGGCGAGTGGTGTCTCCAAAAATTTTCTGCGTTCCTCAATGCTGCACTGCCATGGGTGGTGTAGAGTTTTCCGGTTGCGACTCTCCGGCAAGCTGCGTTGGCTGTACGTGCACGCAGGGAGCTCGTCCACAACTACATGGATCTGATCTGAAGTGAGTTCTTTGACTTGGTGTCAACTTTTCCTTCTCTAGATTTTCCAGTACGTAGTTTACTTGTGAAGATTGCGTAGCTTCTGCCAGTGTATTTTTCTATAGTAATTCCGTTTAGTAGCTGCACCAGCTTCCTCTTAATTTATCTGTTGTCTTGCTCTCTTAACACCAACATGGTAGACAGTACTAGTATACTATGTGATGCTTTTTCTTATGTTTGCGTGTTGTTTAAACATGGATTAATGTTCTTTATTTATTCTTTTGATTTAAATGCGTGGAAGCTTTCTAAACATAAATCTGTATAATTACGTTGTCATACTTCTTAGAGGAATTAAATTAGTGACAAATTGCATGCTATTCCCCAAGAAAGTAATCTGTATAATAACTCCGTATCTGCATGTAAGGTAGTGGATTATTTACCTGGATATTTTGCTTGCCAAAATAAACCACTTAATCCTTATAATAGATAACCTGGATCTTTTGAAGCCACGGTGCTGCGGTGGGAGGCGGTCTACCTGCTCCACACTCCTCGAAAGAGGCTTTACTACCTGCTCCGCACTGGCGACAACCTGCTCCTTATGCGCTGATGAGGTGTTGACCTCTAAGTTGGCCCGATCTTCACGAATCGACAAGAACGAACGAAGAACGCACGAAGAACGCGATGAACACGATGAACACGAGAGGGGGGATCGAGGGAAATCGAGGGCAAACACGTGGAAAACACAAAAGAGGGAAGATAACTCGTGAAGCCTAGGAGGGATCGCAAACCCAAGTCAACAACACGCTAATTGAAACCGTTTCTCTTACCGGCCGGTCCACCGATCCAACAGAAGCCGCAAGGGGAAGGTTGGCAAGTGCTACTAGAATCACTATGTGAGAGAGTAGCTCCTTGGAGAGATCTTGATACAATCCTAGATGAACATCATCAACATAGGAGTAGCCTCATAAGAGGAGTGACCTCAAAAGAGGGATACAAGGGCAAAGCCCCAAACTCTCGAAAACAATGCTCAAAACTATTCCTAACCCTAGATCTAGCCACCGGAGTCCTTTATATAGTCGGGGTCGAAAAGGGGGTCGAAACGGTGCCAAAACGGTCAATTCCCGTGCATTTCGGGGCCACCCCGGCCTGGGAGCCGGCCTGGCCGGCCTGGAACCCGGCCTGGGGCCAGGGTGGGGCGCAGAGGCCTGGTGCCCGGCCTGGTGCCCGGCCTGGGGCCAGGGTGGGAGGCCGGCCCCCTCGGGCTGGTGCCCGGCCTGGTGCCCGGCCTGGGGCCAGGGTGGGAGGCCGGCCCCCCCGGGCTGGTGCCCGGCCTGGTGCCCGGCCTGGGGCCAGGGTGGGATGAGGAGGCCGGCCTGGGGCCAGGCTAGCCCGGCCTGGGGCCAGGGTGAGGCCGGGAGCCTCCTTTTCCCTCCGTTCTTCCTCCTCGGAACTCCGATCTTGACGCCGTCTTCACCCACGTTCTTCCTAGCTTCATGCACACCTTCTTGGATGTGTTCTTGAGCATCTTGGGCACCATCTTGGGTCTCCATGTGGTGATCCCACCTATGCATGTAGAGGGGTATTTCATGAGGTAGAGCACCGTTCACCAAGTCACCGGAAACGTACGGAGATAGGAGTGAGTTCACCTTGTTGCGTATCGATGTTGTGCTTGGTGGAATACGGTGGGCTACATCATCTCCCCCCTTTAAAAAGAGTCGTCCTCGACTCTCGTTCCATCCATATGTGAGCGGGAGAAGGAATCTTGACGACGAAGATGTCGTTGAAGTTGAGCCGCTTGTCGAAGTCCATGTGACGGTAGGCTCTTAGTGGGGGCGGTCCAAAGGTGATGAAGATCATGAAATGGCCCCCCGTGGATGGTTGAGGAAGATCTTGCGAAGCGGTGTAGTCGTTGAAGTTGAGCCTCTTATCGAAGATCATGCCAAGGTATGCTCGTGGAGGGTGTAGTCCAAAGACGATGACGATCTTGACATGATCCTCCATGGGTGGATGAGGATGAGCTTTCGGAAGCGGTAGAGTGTAGTCGTGGCGATCATTGTCGTTGACGCGCTTGTCGAACTCCAAGCGCATCTCGACGTAGGGGATGTAGATGGAGAAGTCGTTGTCGTGGAGGTGCTTGTTGAACTCCATGCACATCTTGACATGTGGTATGTAGGCGTAGAAGGCATTGTCGTTGACGTGCTTGTCGTACTCCATGCACCTCTTGACATGTGGAATGTAGGCGTCGAAGGCGTTGACGTCGAAGTTCTTGTGACGCGCCGTGTAGATCTTGACTTGAGGAATGTGGATGGAGGATGCTTTGTCGTAGAAGCTCTTGTCAATCTCCATGTGGATCATGATGAGCGGAAAGTGCTCCTTCCAACCCTTCAAGTCGGTGTCGATGTTCATGCGATGTGGAGAGCCTTTTATGTGGAGAAGGCGATGATGTCGAGGATGCTTGATAGGGTCACCAAATCTCTGCAAAATAGACAACAAAGATGGAGAGAAAGTTGGTAAGCCGTTAGTGTCAATAAGCACAAATGGGGTTTTGCTCTCAACTCTCATATCACTTTTGGTGGCTAACAAGGCGAGGCCTCTATGAACACTCATGCTTTTTCCACTCATTATGGGCTTGTGGCTCTCACTCACGTGATGGTGGATCTCTCTCTCACCACTCATCTCACTAGAAGCTTGATAGGGGACACTAGAAGGCTCCAAAGTCTTGGCACAAGATGTGTGCGAGTTTGTCGAAGTCGTTGCATTGCTTGGAGTCGGTAGTGTCATAGCATGTGGCGAGGAGGACTCGAGCATCTCGTCTCTTGGATTGATCTCCAAGTGTGGAAAGGGTGGCTTTCTTGGAGGAGGATGTAGGGTCATGGCTTGTGGCGAAGAAGGCTCCATCATCTCCGTGATGTGGTAGTGTAAGCCATGCCTTGTAGCATCCTCAAATGGTCGATGATGATGATGATGAAGATTTCCTTGGCTAGAATGGTGGCTTGAGCGTGGCCTTGTGGAGGTTGGCATGAGATGTGTTGAAGTCAAGGGGAGTGTGTCACCCAATTCATCGCTACCTCCGTCTTGAGGATAGGCTTGAAGAACTCGTGCCAACACTCGCGATGAGTTCGCGGCCTCAGTGCAATAGACGCTTTCGTCACCATTGGTCGGCATGTCCAAGGAATTGAGAGCTATTTGGTGCAAGGCATAGTATTGGCCTTCACTCATGTAGTCATGGTCACCCTTTTGGTTCGCAACCATGATCATCTCATTGGTAGCATTGGAAGCTCTCTTGTCGATGGTCGGAGTTGTCACTTGTGTCATTGGATACGAAGAAGAAGAATGCCTTAGAGATGATGGCAAGGGATGAGCCTCATTGACAATGTCACATGCATCAACGTCTTCATCATAGAGTGGTAGAGTGGTATCCTCATGCGCATGGTGATGTTGATCTTGTGTCATGGGAGGAATAGCTTCACACTCTCGATGTTGTTGTTGCGCTTGTGGCGATGATGGAAGCTCATGCTCTTGATCATGAAGGTCATTGTTCATCCTCAAAGAATGTCGCACATGATGTAGATGTAGTGGTGATGATGAAGTGAATCTCGCCTCATGTGATGAAGAAGGAGGAGGATCATGACATATATGGCGATGTAGACCTTGCTCATTGCTTGATCATGACGTCCTTTGTCCTCATCCAATATGGGAGAAGAAGAATCATGGATAGCGTCTCCATTTGACGCACCATCTTGGTCGCCGCCTTGGCAATCCCACATTATGTGACCATGTCCCTTGCAAATGGGGCATAAGAGGTCTTCATCTTGAAGGAGAGGGGAAAGTAGGCTCATAGCATCCGTGCCTAGTGGTGGTCGAAGTGGGCGCTCATAGGTGTCCTCATCAAAGATGGGAAGTGAAGTAGCATGTTGAGCAATCCGACTTGATTGTTGTCGATGGTGGCACTCAATGGGGTCTTCCTCGAAGATGGGGAAAGACAAGCCATAGGGAGCATTCGCACTCGCTTGATGTTGAGAAGGGCTCTCATTTGGGTCTTCATCAAAGATAGGCGGTGGAAGCTCAATTGGGTCATCCTCATTGGTTTGGCGATGGCGATCATGATGGAGAGGATGGCGCCGGTGGTCTTTGTGGTGGAGTTGAGGGAGGCATGCACTAGAAGCCATGTCGGGAGCACCTTCTTTATAATGGCCTTGGTCTTGGTGGTCATTGTGGTGGTGACACACATTTTGCCTTGGAAGCCTTGAATGTGGGCGAGCACCATCCATGAAGCCATTTAGACCAATGTCATGAGTCGAGCTTGGAGAAGGTGGATGATGAAGAATATCCGGTCGTAGAGGGTGATCTTGAAGAGGGTCACCACGGCCTTGTCGGTGTCGAGGTCGAGGTAGTGGTGATGGCGAGCGATGCTCAAACCAATGTCGTCGCGGAGCTTGTGGTGGAAGATGCGGTGAGGTGGGTGTACCACTCTCTTCCATATGTCGATGATGATCATGGCGGCGATCTTGGTGATGAGCTTGGTGATGATGGCGTGGTTGATGACGAAGCTTGCGGCGCTCCCGCACTTCATGTGTGGGATGACTCCGCAAGTCATTCGGATGCCTTGGCTTCTTGGCCTTCTCGCTTGATGGAGCCGCGATGATGTCCTTCTTGTGGCGCCGTCTTGATGTTGAAGGAGACCATCTTGACGTTGCCAACTTGTCGGATTTCTTGTCGTTGCGCCATCTTGAGGTTGAAGGTCGTTGTCGTGTCTTGGCCTTGGCATTCTCCTTGAAGTTCCGTGGTGGCGAGCATGAACCATCGGAGTTTCTTGACAAACGAAGCTTGGAGAGGAAGCGCTTGTAGGTGAGCTCGTCCATGTCGGAGTCATTGTCGGTGTAGAACTCCGCCATGCTCGAGGATGCGTTGTCGGTGTAGTAGGGCTCCCTCTCGTCATCCAAGCTTGCGATGTCGTAGTTGTAGTAGTGTTTCATGTCGGTGGAGCTCATGGAGTCGAAGTCGGCGTGGTGGTTGTGGTACTCCTCCATGTCGATGATGCTCGGGGAGGAGTAGTCGGTGTAGAGCTCGACGTCGTGGTCGTAGTAGTGGTGGTGATCCACCATGTCATGCTCGTAGTCGTGGTCATCCACGATGTCGTGCTCGGAGTAGTGGTCGTCCACCACGTCATGCTCGTAGGAGTGGAGGTCCATGTCTAGCTCGTTGTAGTCGTAGTGGACCATCATGGACTCATCATGATCATCATGGCCTCCAAAGTCTTCGCTCTCGCTATACATGGTTAGTGACAAGCGCGAGTGTATATATAGAGTGTGAGGACCTAAGAGCTCAACCCTCACCTTTTAGCAAATGTTGGAAACTAGTGGACCAAGCCAAGAGAAACCGATAGCAAAAAGAATGAAGTGACTTGAGTTCGAAAGATCCCAAAAACACGCTCCAAAACACACACGGCTTATGGGTGGATGGCAATGGGTTAGAAATGTGGCGAGAAAACGACAAATCAAAAGAAAAGTATGTTGTAAAACGTGGAGAAGAATCAAAGAAAAGTTAGCACGAAAACCAAACCTAGTGGAGGAAAATGATATGGTGGAAAAGAAAAAAAAAACACACACACACACAAGTGATAAATGGGGGTAGTGCGGCCAATGGACGAGCGGAGACGAAATGTACCTATCGAAGACTAAGCTCAATGCCACACCAACGCAAGGAGGACGCTAGCTCAAACCGCAATTAACAAGAGGCAACAAGATTCGCAATGTGGCAACCGGTCACTCTCTTCTCTCTCGCAACTCGAAGCTAGGCGTTCCTACAAATGGGAGCAATTGGCATCGATCTTTGCTTCTTTTGGCACTTTTTGCTTCTTTTGCTCTTTCTCCTTTCTCGCTCTTTTTTTTTTGATTTTTGCTTTTTGATGGATGATGCGGAGATGATTCCCAAATGCCAATGCCTACTCGTAGCTATTCTCTCACAAGCGCAAAACTCGCACTCTCGGTGCCACAATGCGATGCCAAGCGGTGTAAAAGAACTAGTCCAAGTAGGTAAGGTACACAAAGGATGGGGTGGTTCAAGCGGAAGCAAGTTATACCTCTCTTATTGATGATCACGGACTTGCGGCCGTGGGGGAGTCGATGTCGTGGCGATCCGTTGATGTGGAAGCGTAGGTGATGTCGTGGGCGTCGCGTAGCACTTTGTTGCACTCAATTCGGATAAAAAACGACAAAGAAAAACAAGTTTCAAAATCTGTCCAAGAATCGAAGAGCAGGATTTTTCTGAAATTTTTGCTCAAATTCGAAATTTCTCCCAAATCAAGAATTTTTTTGGACAAATTCAAGAATTGTGGCTGAATAGGAAGATGGGGAATGGTTTTTGGCAACAAATCTATGAAACAAAACCACGAAAAACTCAACGAATCAAGAGATCGGTCGAAATCCATTTCGGCTATTTTTGGTCAAATTTTCGAATTTATGGTGGATAGAAGAAAAATTGGTGGTAGGGGAGGAGGTGGGGTGTCGGATTCGTGTCAATCTAGCTCTGGATACCAGATGATGAGGTGTTGACCTCTAAGTTGGCCCGATCTTCACGAATCGACAAGAACGAACGAAGAACGCACGAAGAACGCGATGAACACGATGAACACGAGAGGGGGAATCGAGGGAAATCGAGGGCAAACACGTGGAAAACACAAAAGAGGGAAGATAACTCGTGAAGCCTACGAGGGATCGCAAACCCAAGTCAACAACACGCTAATTGAAACCGTTTCTCTTACCGGCCGGTCCACCGATCCAACAGAAGCCGCAAGGGGAAGGTTGGCAAGTGCTACTAGAATCACTATGTGAGAGAGTAGCTCCTTGGAGAGATCTTGATACAATCCTAGATGAACATCATCAACATAGGAGTAGCCTCATAAGAGGAGTCACCTCAAAACAGGGATACAAGGGAAAAGCCCCAAACTCTCGAAAACAATGCTCAAAACTATTCCTAACCCTAGATCTAGCCACCGGAGTCCTTTATATAGCCGGGGTCGAAAAGGGGGTCGAAACGGTGCCAAAACGGTCAATTCCCGTGCATTTCGGGGCCACCCCGGCCTGGGAGCCGGCCTGGAACCCGGCTTGGGGCCAGGGTGGGGCGCAGAGGCCTGGTGCCCGGCCTGGTGCCCGGCCTGGGGCCAGGGTGGGAGGCCGGCCCCCTCGGGCTGGTGCCCGGCCTGGTGCCCGGCCTGGGGCCAGGGTGGGATGAGGAGGCCGGCCTGGGGCCAGGGTAGGCCGGCCTGGGGCCAGGCTAGCCCGGCCTGGGGCCAGGGTGAGGCCGGGAGCCTCCTTTTCCCTCCGTTCTTCCTCCTCGGAACTCCGATCTTGACGCCGTCTTCACCCACGTTCTTCCTAGCTTCATGCGCACCTTCTTGGATGTGTTCTTGAGCATCTTGGGCACCATCTTGGGTCTCCATGTGGTGATCCCACCTATGCATGTAGAGGGGTATTTCATGAGGTAGAGCACCGTTCACCAAGTCACCGGAAACGTACGGAGATAGGAGTGAGTTCACCTTGTTGCGTATCGATGTTGTGCTTGGTGGAATACGGTGGGCTACATCATGCGCGTCCTCAAGGACCACGACTACGAGCAGGGGAGACCCTCCTCTAGGAGGCCACCGACTCACGTGGTACTAATTAATCTCATCGTCCTCTTGCTACTGTACCCCAATTTTCAACTTGTTTAATTGTTTGTTCTTGTCTTAATTTCTTGTCGTGCCGCCAATCACTTCGATCCGCTCAAGATTATAGTCTGTCTGTAGTCACACGGATAACAGTTGCTATAATCCGGACGCGTGTGATTCTGTTCACCTGCTCTTTTGTTCCAGAGCAGAGTAGTTGTCGCATCCTACTCAGGTTCAAGATTTTTTGTTTCATTTTGTTTTAGGTGAGGAGCTACTTTCATATGTTTTGTGGTTAGTTCTTGAAGAGAGCTGGGAGACCAATTGCACGTTTATGGAAACCGATGGTGAATTAACCAGTTGATCCTAAATTGAATCTAACTTCTATTGTGACAAATAAATCTCTGAATATAATATTTGTTTCTCGGTACGAACTGATGGATGGTTCGTTCTAGTGAGAATCATTGGACAATCACGTGCATGATGGATGGACCATGGACCCATTCTAGGTCGAGATGATAGATCAAACGAAACACCATATAAGATTTGGGTTACATATGCTTGGAAGGAATATCAAGGAGAGTTGAGAGGTGTGATGGGAAAGGTTCAGCATTAGTGAAGAAAATTTATTGTTTAGGATAGGTCGTCTATCACAAGGTGTTGGATGTTTGTTAATGAGTTTACTTGCTTGCAATTTTTATAAATAACCAGCAGCGCATCCTTCTACTAATTAGACCTTTTTTCATCATCTTTTAGTTTGTAATTGTTAAATTTTACCCGACATAATTATTCTTGCTATAAAAAGGCGAGCGACTGCATGGTCAGCAGTAAGCGGCCTTGGCAAGTGGGCGGTGTCCTGGGTGGCGCTGCTGTGGTTAGCTGGTCGATTTATTCAGTTATGTTGAGAGTGGCGGCTGACATTCGTACTGCTCCGGGCAGAGCTACCTGGTGGGCTTGTTCCGTACTGTTTTCTTCAAATTTTTGGTTAAAACCATACTGCTTTTAGGTAGATATGCGCAGACTGTTACTCGACTATGCTTCTCGTTTTTTATACACTGTTTCTTATAAAATATCCGTTGTTTTTAATGTTGCATAATTAATTATTTTTTATTTCAGATTGCGTCCTTTTTTCGTATTCCTGTTGTAGGAGCAGAAATTGTAATATATCGATGTCACCTAAATTGCATGTTGTCTTGTTTGGACAGACCTGAATCATATTAATTATTTTACGCCCTGGAGCCGACGTACGTTGACTTTGAATTACCTAATTGCCGCAGTTCTGGTAAGAGATCTCTTCTGGAAACCGCTGCCACCCGCAGCTACCTTTTCAATGGCGCACCTCCAAATAGTGGTAAGGAAATCTATATAAAAGGGACTTCAGATGCTTCTACATGTCATTTTGATGACTCTCAACTGCCAAACTAGTTTAAAGAATGTTGCCCCACAATGCATGAAAACAATATAGGTGGTATTCACACACACTTGTTACTTGGTAAAAAAATGTTGTAGTTAGACTTTTCTATCATCCTAGATGTGCTGGAAATCTAAACTTGTATGAATATGGAGAAAGTGTCTCGAAAACGTGCGGTCCATTCACAGATAAGTTCTTGCGTCACTATGATGGAGAAGAGATTCACCTTTGTTGGTTCTTTGACCCGGTATTTTTGGCCAATCCAGCTAATCACTGATGATCTTGTTCTTTCAGTCATGCAAATTTCATTCATAGTTTGTGTATTGAAGACACATGCAAACCAGTACGGAAACAATACCTCTACCTGATTTCGTGAAGTGCAGGCCCATGATCAGCCATATCAAAACAACTCGCTGAGAAGATTGACTTGTGCATCTTTTCTGAACAAAGAAAGCTGCAGTTAGTTTAATATGGCCTTTTCTCGTGTCCCTGTCCACGTAATGTACTTTCTTATCAATGAGTCATTTTTTTGACTTCATCTATTATCACTGGAAAAGTTGCAGTGGAAGTATGTTGCATGGCATCTACTTCACAGTTTGTAATTCAGTTTTTCTTATGCCTCGAACAATTCCATCTTTGAATGTGCTATGATGTCTGCTCCGAACAACATAGTATCTTTAGGAGGAGCTGAATAGGTTTGCTTAACATAAACTTTACTTTGCATCGAATAAATACGTTTGATGTTTGTTAGAACACCCGACTATTAATCAAGTCACATCATAAGGTTGTTAGCTCACTCGTGGAAAAAATTATCCAAAAATAATTTCAAAAATGTTAAATTTAAGATGAATATGAGTGTACAAAACTAATTTTCTTGAACTGGATCCACATCTTTTGTCATAGGCCAAAATATCCTTGCGGGCGTATGTGGCATATTTCTTACGTGGCTAGTTTTTTATTGAGCCAACCATGGGACTTTTTAGATTCTCTTACAACATGGCCCCATCTTTTTACGTTGCATGCACCATTCTTAGGTAGGTAGTTTGTGGGCCTTTTCTGGCCGGTTCAACTTTCTTACGTCACATGCAGAATTTTTAGTTTGCACGACTGGCAAGCAGTTTGCTTCCATTTTTACGTTGGTGGGGTGTTTTCTTACGACACATGCAAACCAGGTGTTCGCGGCACGCGGGCTTCTGACTTGCAGAGGCTTGCGCATGTCGGGTGGGGTGCAGAATAATATTTTGCACCCAGGGAGTCAAATAGCGCAACCGTATATATATATAAAATTCAGGCTACTCCTGGGTGTAGCTACACCCCTATGTGTTTAGTATGATGTATGTAGTATCTATCATACCAGAGAGTATGTACATATAGTATGCAGTATATATTACTATTTCGGGAGTATATATACTAATTTTTATGTAGTATGTGTAATTTTTCTACATACTCCTTTTATACGTACATATATACAGTTACTTTAAATATATAATGCAAAATATATGCTCAATTTTATAATTTTCATGAAACTTGTTTTGGAGTATCTTAGATATAGTATATGAACATACTCAGACCGAAAAAGTATGACACATACCTTCGTACGGCAGTATATGAGACGTGGGTGTAGCTACACCCGGGAGTAGAAACCATTTTCCCTATATATAGGAAAATGGTTCAGTACTCCTGGGTGTACGTACTCTCACGTGCAAATATACCACATAAATGAACCATTTATACCTCATTATTATTTTTAATATACTTCACTATTTAATACTAGATACCCCAAGATGAATTTTCTGAAAAAATTCATTAGATTCTACATATTTTATATTATGTGTACATATACTGCTTTTATGTACGTACAAATGGTATATTGAAAAAACTGAGAACTCTGATGATATTTTTTCCATACAAATTATACTGAGGTACTTAGAATAATTAATGAGGTATATGAAAAATAATAAAGGGGTATAATACCCTCGTATGTGTGATATATTGAGTATGAGGGTATGTACACCCAGAAGTATATAACATGAGTCCTATATATATATATATATATATATATATATATATATATATATATATATATATATATATATTTGTCATCATATTTACGACATCTGTTGTATGTAAATAGATCATGATCATGAAAGTTTACAACACAAAACTATTGCAGTGCACCAGACCATGTATTGGCAAATTATAATCTCTAAATGCAACACTAAGCACTTATCTTTCAACATTGTTTAAAAGACATGGGTGCTCTCAGCCTTTCTTTCTTATTCATGAAGATTAATTAGATGGTATTAGCTGGATAGACTGGTTGCTCTTTTCATCGGCTTATTGATTTGCTCCTTCTTAGGTGTTTCTCGTCTCAATTTAAGTGATTATGATTATTTTTCTGCCATGGCCAGCAGAGTTCGTGTCACTGTGGAATTGGTGAATGGCCAGCGAGTGGTGTTAGTCATTCATTTTGCAGGGCCAGACATTCATCACTTCACTCCAAACACACCACAAAAGGCACATGTAATTATTAATTTTTCTTTCCTCTTCTTTGTACAGTTTGGGCATAAAATATTGTTTATTTTGGGTACCAAGGTTAATATGATCACACTGATTTCACTTCATTTTGGGTTCCCAGTTAAATGACCATGTTGTGTGCTTATACGTAGTGAACTGAAAGTGCTAATAATTTTCCCTTATTATTTGATTTATAGTGGTAGATGTCGGATAGCTGGCACCATTCGTCACCATTCCTGAGCTCCCAGAGGAGCACGTTGTAGAGGATATGCCGAAGCCGTGACCATCACCAGCCTTGGTCTACACATCAACACTGCCGACATCGTCTTCATCAACTTTGCCATGGCACTGCCACCGGGCCGTCACATGGTGGTTCCAGCTCTTCTCCATTCACATTGGTTTCATAACTCAAGAAATTTCTTGAGGCTTGGTTGAAATGCCAATTTACATTTCTTTGTGACTAGAGGTAGATCCTAAACCTGTTGATTTTCTTGACTCAATCTCCTCATCTGTTATAATATTGTTTACCATCTTGGAATATAATATATACACTGATACATGTTTTCTTACTTCAATTATATGCAGGTATATTTGTCTTGCCTCTTTGTTGTCACTATTGCTGCTTGGCGGCATGTTACTAAATATTTGTTAACATTTTGAACGAACAAGTGAATGTCTAATACAAGATATAGAAGTATGATATCTTGTTCTACTTGCATGAAAAAAAGCAAATGAATTCACAAAGAGAGACACATGAGGATGTGAACACGGACGCATGTCCTGAGCTATGAGGAATCATGGAGAGAAAGAGCACAACTATGTCACGAGGTTATTATGCTCTTTAGTTTACTGTCAGCTGATGCTCCTAATAGATTGTGTGCATGCTGCTACTTGTTGTTGTTTAATATATTCACCTCATAATCTTGCCGCTAACCCTATCGCCTACCAAGCTAAATCACCAGTTGTTGCTTGATTTGAAACCATCTATTTTCTCCGTGTTTTCAGACGCCGATGAGCAGAGGCTGTTGGAGGCGTCAATGGCCTACATCGCTAGCAACCCCGTCATGTCCAATGCTCAAGCTCGGACTAAAGGTCTCTTGGGCCCTGCTTCCCTAATACTCTGATCTCTGAATGAGACCATAAGATATGCATTTCTTGAGATGCTCCTAATGCATTTCTTGAGATGGAATATTTTGAACAAAGCGTGTGTATATGCAAGTGATTCTTAGTCCTATGATGCTTAAACTCCAACATTGTTGACTCTTGTTAGTCAAAAATATTCGGATAGGGTTTATCCACATTATTTGATATGGAGGTTCTCACATAGTATAGTATGGCCTTGAAGAATGTAAATGATAAATGATTTCCCCCCAGTTGGATAGTTCTACACATGCTCTGCACCATGACTGATAACCATCATGTAAAGTCTTAATTTAGGAACTAGAACTTTGATAGGCTCTACCTGTTTGGATTTTCAGATTTTTATAATACGTCATGTTGTCCTTTGCTAATGGGCAGTTGTTATTTTGTCTATTTGGCTTCAGATTTTGTGCTGGTAGGAGTAAGTTCTTACTTAATATTAATATTTATTTGAAATATGTAATTTTTTCACCACTTTTTCCAGGTTGGTGATACATACTATGTTGATGTTATCTATGGAAATAGAAAAGCTTACGTTATTGCATTGGCAGGACCACTGAATTTTCCGGGCCAATTTACTGTGTGAGAATGGTGAAACCGTTGGCCTATGTTTCTCCTGTCAAATTAAGAAAGAAAGGAAACAAACAATTATGTTGCAAAGATAACACCATAAGCCAAGCATGAGCTTTTATCTCTCGCTTGATGCAAGTTATCAATATATGTAATGGAGGATCACTCAATAGTGCTTTTAGGATCATAGATTTGATGACATTTGGTCTCATTATTGCTTCTTGAGTAGAGAATTACAGTATAGGGTTTTAGCTATTTGGAGTGCAAAATTCTAATAGGCCAAAGTTATTGCTTCTTTGCTACATCTGGCCACACTCAATTCAGGTCGCCACTTGGCTCCGGACTAGCTATCTTTGTAGAAGAATTTAATTGCAGTTTGTGTTGGTTGACAAGTTTAAGGTTATTATTTACTTTGGCCTCGCATGAGAACTTTGACTTTACCATGTAGACATGTTTTTGTTTGGATTCTTGCAATTTTGTGTTTCACTTATTTAGGGCTTCTGCCGCAAGGTCTGTTTTTTATTACCATCTCTGGCTTTGATATTCTTTAAGCATTTAGACCCTTCTTCTTGGATGTATGATCTTACTATTTTCCTTAAACACAAGTTTAGAAAATATGTAGCTGCCGATAACGGATAGTGTCGTGGAGTTGGATTATCCTTAAGTTGCACTTATATAAATTGGACAATGGGATGTTGACCATCTTTCTTCTATCCTTTTTGTTACTGCTCTCATTTGTTTGCAGGACGGCAATAAATATTAGTGAGTTCACCCTTTGGATGCTATATTCTTGCTTTAGTACTTTGATAAAAAAATCTTTTGGTAGTTTGATATAATTATCTGAACCTCTAGAATTTCGCTCTGGGTTTTGAGCAATTGCTGCTGCTCAAACTTTTGATCTAGAAATTCGGTCTCCAACAGTTCACACTTTGGTCCATGTGATCAAGCAGGCTTAAATAGAGAATCACTCCAATATTAGGTAATTTATATTTTTGCTCATAGTTAAAGGGGATCAAATCTATGGGTGAACGCCTAGAGACCAAGTTAGAAGAGACAAAAAGGTTTTCTTAAATCGCACGACAACATCATCATATGAGTAGAAAAGTATATATAGGGTAGGCAAGGCTCTTTCGGTACTAGCGGAGTAGATGTATACCTTCGTCGCTACTTATGGATCTTTTTGTTATAAACTATGTATGAACCTAAGCACGCTGTACCTATGTATCAAAATCAATGTTGGCTATATGTGTTGCATGAATTTGAGAGATATGGTCACTATTTAGTTTGCTATCTAAACTGCAAAGTTAGAACTGAATACAAACTGTGAGGTTGTTGATGAAGAGCTATCCATTCTCGCTTTTCAGATATTCAAGATCTCTATAGTCATTCTCTCGTTTGATATATTCAAGATCTCTATACTTAATAATATAATGTCGATCTATTATATATTTTTCTAACTATAATGGAAGAAATTGGTCTCCGGTACTCATGTTTGTAGCTTCTGTTGTTTTCTGCCCACGGATTACCAAACTATATTTTATATTACGTTGTCATCAAGTTTTGATGCAATATAATTTACAAGTTTTTCCATTTCGTATCCAATCCGAAATAAATCGAACTTATTGCACCCTTTGGCGCAACGGGTCATCTAGTTCTATTAATAGGGGGCCCACCTGTCAGATTTTTAAACAAATCATTATTTTTAAAAAGAAAAGAATCTGACAGGCGGCTCGACGGTGACGTCAAGCTGATGTCACCATGAAATCAGCAATGGCTGGAACGGCTCTGTTGAGCACACCAGCGACGATTCAGCGAGGGGTAGGGAACGCGGGCGGGGGCGTTTGACTCAGAGTAGTTTAGGCTACCACCATGTGGTGGCGCCACCCTCAGGAGGTCACCGGACAAGCGTCCGCGTGCGCTAAATGGGGCGGCGCCCGCCGGAAACGACGAGGACGGCAATCCCATCCATGATAAATCGAACCGAGGGCATCACATGATAGAGGATCTCACTGGAAAACTGATGATAGGGTCAGGGAGGTGAAGCGAGGTCGGACAACGTCGAATTTGAGTGCGATGGTCGTCGGCTGGAGCGGAGGAAGAAGGCTCGATTCAGCTCCTTCCTTCCGTTCCTGCAAGCGAGACTTGGTGGGGAGATAGAGGAGGACCAGGCGCTTCCACCGGTGGACTCATCAGAGCTCGAAGATGGCCGGGGCTACGGCATGACGCGATGGTTGTACGCTTAGGGTTAGGGTTCCTACGAAAAAAGAGAGAGAGAGAGGGGGGACTGCGGGAGCGAGTGAGGAGGAGGAAGAGAGGAGCACGACGCCTCTCTGGGTCGTCTTCCCCGCGAACAGGGCCATGTCTAAAACGGAACATAAAACCTTGTTTTGAGGGCCCTTTTGCAAGAATAAAATTTGGCAAAAATATATTTTGGAAACCTTATAAAATTTCCAACCAAAGCATACCTAGGTTTGTCAAATTTGAAAATGTTGTGAAATCAAATTTTGGGTGACCACTTAAGTGATTTTTTGGAAATTTTTAATAACATTCAAATCCAAACTTGGATCAAAATTTCATGCATGGTATTACATGAACATAACACGTCGACACCACTTGATAGCAATATTGGGATGTTATAACTCTACCCCGCTTACAAGAATCTCGTCCCGAGATTCCTGAAGGAGAAAGAAAGAAGGACCACCGGTTTTGAACGATCTTCTCAAACCTTACACTTCTCTTCATGAAGAGGTTG
This sequence comes from Alopecurus myosuroides, assembly GCA_028641055.1. Taxonomy (NCBI): domain Eukaryota; kingdom Viridiplantae; phylum Streptophyta; class Magnoliopsida; order Poales; family Poaceae; genus Alopecurus; species Alopecurus myosuroides. Next base: position 391,984,992 of record CM054057.1, read on the forward strand.
ATTGTAGCTCTCAAAGATATCCATCGGCTACGCCTTAGGTAAGAGGGAAAAAACTCTAGAAGGTTTGATCTCCATGGAGATTGAGTATCTCATGGCCAACTCAGGAGAGGAGTGTTCACGGTAACACTTGAGTTAACAAACATGAGACACATCAAGGTAATAGAGGGATAAGATAATATTGCAAGTTTGTAGACGATTGTTCTTGAAAGGATTCAGAATATCAACTTTGCACAAGATCTTAACTCCTTTAGAAACAAAGTTTGAACAACTTGTGACACCGAGGTTTCACTCTTTACGTCAAGCAGAATACCAAGATAGAAAGGATTGTATTGGATACCTCAACGTAATATCCATTGATGAGAGAGAGCATGAGAACACACGAGAATCATGAGTCTAGAGAAAGTTTGGATAGGAAATCTTGTTCACTGCTTGAAGTGGATGCAAAGGATGAAGGAACTTTCATTTGTTTCATCAAGGTATCTCAAAATCCTTGTCAAGGATTGTGAGGCTGCCTCGCACCACTACATAAGTAACCAGAAGAGGTTGGGATTCTTGGTCACACCATACGGATGATTAACCAACAGGTATTAGAGCATCAGAAGGGAGTAAAGAATCTCTTTCATGTTGCAGATTTGACGTAGCAATACGTTTACCACATGATTAAGACTCCATGGCTGAAGTAACTGACAAATTCACACGACGTGTGAGATGAATAGAACTTCCAGTACAATCAACGGAAAAGGAGGATTGAACAGTGACGGTTTAAAGATCACCACAAGATGAATATTCTCATAACAAACTTGTTTCCACTAGAAGAAAAGTTTGGAGGATTTACATAGGGACATTGGACAAAACAACTTCCAATTTCTCCTTGATATTCTAGATACTGATAGCAGGCTCATGACAAGACTTTTATAGGTCACCAAGTGAAAGTCGAACTTCGGTTTAGAAGAACGTTAAGGAAACTTTTAGAATAAGCCACACATGAATCCTCACGGGGAGTGGATGTTCTTACCGATTCAAAGGATTATAACGCTAGGATTTACGGCTAATTGTGTCAATGACAACATCAACCATGCCGGATTTTTGAAAAGAACTAATTCATTACCCTTATGAAAACACCAACCATCGTTGCTACTTGAGATTCAGCTCGAGTTAGTTATGGAACTTTAGGCTCAACAGGTTTGATCAACGAGGTTGCAGTGGTTACTATCAAAATAAAGTTGTTAGATTCTCAAGAAATGGACTACAATGTCAAGCTCAAGAAGATGAGCGAGATTGCAAAACTCATGCATTGATAGCTTACCAGAGGCAGTTGCACCTACATGAATAACTTGCAATGGAACACATCGGAGTCCTATTTGGGAAGATGATTAAAAAGATAACGAAGTTCTTGGACTTCTTCTCATTTATTGAACAATCAGTTAGTGGCTTGGTGTGCATAAAACTCTTGCAATAAATGGAGGTAACAACCATCCATATTTATAATAGTCCATACCTGCATGACCGACTTGGGATTATTCCCGGGGAAACAAGAAAACTTTACTCGGGTCCACGGTGACAACTTTCAGCATAAGCACATGAACCAGAGTAAGTTATTTCAAACATCCTGAACACAGCTTCGTGATGACATAAAGATGTTTCTCAAAAGTTTCCAACATTAGTGCCAATTTTTCAACATGACCCTCTTGCAACTTGGAAAAAGTAGGAATGTCATCGATGGGCTTGACAACGCCCTTATCAAGATACTCCAAGAAGAGGACTCATATGACACATGAACATGGCAAAATATTGGGAAGACTAAAGGATAAGAAGATGTACATAGGAAAAACACGATTAAAATAGTCCTTGGATCTGATCTTGGTTTGACAATAGCCCAAATCAAATCAAGGGTAGAATGAAAGCATGTCCACTAAGGAGATACTACCAAGCTTCAATATAAAGGAAACTAGACATCCCTTAACGAAGGATCAAGTTAGGCGGAGCTTTTGTCTTTTCAACTTTCCAAGTTATTATTTAAGCTCAACCAACTAGTCCGGGGTATCTAGCATAGTTTCTTGAAGAAAGGACTAGTTCAAATTACCCCTTGTTTAGACATCGCAGTCAGGTTTGTCACCTGGTGATACTTCTATAAGGACAACCAGAATATCATGACCCACCGATATGTCTTGGAGTTTCTAAGGAGTCTGTTTTTTTAAAGCAACCGATATGATCTTGAGAGCTTCGGCCTGAACCTAACTCTCTGACCAAGCATGTGCACCAGAATGAACGGATTTGGTAAAACAATCAACTTTATGTGGAGACTAGGTAACCAATAGTGCTAGAAAGGGTACATATGTTTCTTAGATTTTTTAAAGCAATTAGAATTTCTAAGAATATCTAAGACACACATCCGTGCATACCCAACATTCTCGAGCATTCAAGCTTGGAGGAAGTGTCGGATATATGCCAATTAGGTGTATGTCCGGCATTGGCCCAAAGGCCGGATTACCAGGGTGGCCCACAGGAAATGGAACATAGTCCATTGGCCCAGTAAGCTGACGCGCAGGAAACCGATTCTAGAATAACCCGGACCACAACCCAAAGTGGTGCGGCTTGGAGGAGAAAACGGATTCCTTACTCCCAAAGTTAGATACTTTTTGTAGTCTTCTACGTTTCCTTTCTGTAAGCCCTAATCCGTCTATCTATATAAAGTCGAACGGGAGCAAGAACAGACTGACAATTAGCTAGAAGCCAACTCGCTGAGAAGTTGATCCTCGCCGAGTTAGCGAAACCATACTCACATTGTACTTTGTATACAGGCTTTAGCCCTGATTTAGTAAGATTGCAGGAGTAGGAACGCCGCCTAGCTGTGTCGTACCGAACCTGGGTAAAATCGGTGTTCTCGTTTGTAGTGTTATCACGTCCCCCCGCGATTCTACCAGTAGGCTTATGGAACCCCCGTCCATGAATCTTACTACAATGTCTCGACAGTTGGTGCCTACCGTGGGGCCAGCAGCGTCAGGAGTCATATTTTGAGCGGGAATACTCGGCGGAATCGGCAGCTCGGTACTGTTGGAAGCCTGCAATTCAATCGAAATGTCGGACGCTTCCTCGACAATGGATCGTATATGCTAGCACGAAATCATCTGGTAAGTGCCTGCGTTTTACTGAATGGATCTACTAATATTTTTATCGGTTTAACAACAAAAGCTATGGGATTCCGTGGTGGAAGTAATTTTATCCGACCCGCCCTATGCCCAATAGATGAAGGCTTTAATGCCGGATTCTTCTCAGATTTTCCCTATTCATACATAGGAGCGGATCAAGCTTCCAAACTTGCATACCGCCAAAATACATCTGGATTTTCTCCCTCCTCGGAGATGCCTGCAACCAGATCCCACTTAATTGGTATGGTGCAGTCTGAGATCGCTAAAAACACGGAAGACGAAAATCCCGTGGAAAAGGCAGAAAACCATGATCCCACAGAAAAAGTGGAAGATCCGACATCCGTCGACCGGATGACGAACTCGAAAGCCGACTCTGTTATAGCTGCTATAGAAGCAAGGTTAGAGTCGGAACCCGGATCTGAAGACATAGATTCCAAAGACGAAGACGAAGACGCTTTCGAAATAAAGGTCAAATCTATGCAAGGGAGCTTTCACTAAGTATTCATGGAAAAACCGACTGAAAATTCGGATGCGGAGGAAGATGAAGATCCCAAAACACCTCCGCTATATGAGGAAAAAGAGGATGTCAAATCTAGTCCAACTTACCCTGATGTCAGAGAACTGACGGAGGAACAACCTGGCAAGAAACCTCCTTCTTCCAAAAAGAAAAAGAAATCTGCTAGGAAACTCTAATCTAAACTCCAGAAGGAAAAGAAGGAAAAATTTGCAGACATTGCCAACCAAAACCTAGAAGTAGGAGGAAGCAACAAAGTCAAACCTGCGGAGAAGAAAAAGAATGAAATCCCCGTTCCTCAAATGTCGGAACATGATGAAATTGATTTGATTCAAACCCCGGTGGCACGAGACGAGCCCCCGGAAGTGCTGGAAGCCGGGAGACAATCTATACAGCGACAGTAGCAACATCTATTCCGCGCTTGGGAAAACCTCATCAAAACCCAGGCTAACATCAAATTACAGCAGGGAGAAATAGAGGAATACGAGAGAAGGAATAGGTCTAGAATTAAACCTACGCGGTTACCCGGAATTTCAAAGCCGGACGAACTGCCAGTAAGATTTTAAAAACCCTTCTTGGCAAAGGCAGGTTAACGGCGTTAATGCTAAGGGCGAGCGCATATACAAAACCGCAGCTGAAAACGCGGAAGCCGCGTTTGCCATCCTTAATGATGATTTGTACTGCAATGAAGAAAACTTCACAGAGTGTATGCTTTCCTAGAGAAAGCATTACAGCAGCAATAGTGAGGACATGCACGATTAGGGAAGTTACATGATGACTCAGCCCTTTGCAAAACTGCCACATGCGCCGCTAGAGCACCTGAACCTAGTGACCTAGAGATTCGGGCGATTCTAAGGAAAAGAAAGAAGATCCTAAAAAATACAAGAAAATCCTGGACAACAAGGATGCAACATCCAGAATAGGATCCCATCTGCCGAAAGGCGGAAACAATCCCCGTGACTACAATTAATGGGAGTAGCAAAACTAGAAAGACGGAAAGGTAATGCCGCATCTGAGACGCCCAGCTGATAAAGTTGGAAGATATGACAATCCTCACAGGCGTGAGAGATCCCGTACTCCTCCTAGGAACAAAGAAAGGCCAAGGAGTAGAATTCCACCTTATTCCAAAGGACATGATGACGGAAGAAATAGGGATCATCCCAGAAGAGCGCACTCGCGCAATAGTGGACAAGAATGGAGCAGATCCAATTCTATCCATTCAGCTGGAAGGTATTCTGCACACGTCGATAAGGCGGAAAGAGACGATCTATAGTTCGGACCTAAGTGTTTAACTCACAGGATCTGAAGAATCAGTCTACGCTTTGGCTTTGCCAAAGTTGTTCCAACTTATCAAAAGTATACCGGAAGTACTAATCCGGATATACGGCTTTCAGATTACTATACTGCCATCCTGATTAACAAAGGGATATACTTAGAGGTTGTAAAGTTTCTTCCCCTAGTGTTATTGGATGGAGCCAGAGATTGGATCAATGGGTTACCGTCAAGAACAATAGACAGCTGGGAAGATATGGCACGAGTATTCGCTCAGCACTTCCAGGGAATGTACAAATGCCCTAAAATTATCAACCAGCTGAACCATTGCGTGCAATATGAGGATGAGTCGTATGTCGACTTTATCTCAAGATGGACTGCAATGAAGAACAGTTGCTCTTGAGTAAGTGATGTACAAGCAATGCATGCTTTCATCAACGGCCTGAAACCTGGCCTCATATCGTTCATGGTTTCTTTGAAAGAGCATAAATATCTCGGATCTATACTTACCACCGCTAATGAGCATGCAGCGGCTGAGGATGATATCAGAGCGAGATGTGAAAATATTGATGCTTTGGTTCAAGCCAAAAAAATCGTCTCGTTCTGAAAAGAAGGCTACTCCAGAAGCACAGCCAAAACCCAAGGAAGTAAACGTAACCTTTGGAAAGGATAATGGCAGCAGATGGAAAGGCAAAAACACATAGCCCATATCCTATTCTAAAGAAGACTGGGAAAATATTAAGTCAGAAAACTGTTTCCACCATTCACAATTTGGGAAGCCTACCCACACCAATGCGCAGTGCCGCCTCAACAAGCACATGAAAGGCATTGCAGGATCCGGAAAAAGGAAAGAATTCCAAAAGGAAGTTCAACAAGAAAAAGCCAGAAGCTAAAAAGGAAGAAAGTGTGTCGGACACTGATGATAAAATCCAGAAACAACAGTGGAAAGGCGAGCCAAAATTCCCGAGAGTTGAAGGAGAATGTAACCTAAATTTCCTGGCAACTCACTCAGCAAAACAGGCGAAAAGAACACTTCGAGAAATCAATGCGGTTGTACCTCCAACCCCAAAGTACTTGAAGTATTCAAATACGCCAATTACCTGGGATCAGTCTGATCATCCCGGAAACATCCCAGAACCCCGCACGCATGCTTTGGTCGTAAGCAAAACACTAGTGTAACATCTCAGGATTTTGAAAAATTCAAAACCATCATGCATTCATGATCATCATAGCATACTTGCACTTTGATTGCATAAAAAATTGGTTTTAATTTGCTAAACACAAAAATTTAGGTATTATTAAACCACTTTTTGGGTTTAAATATTTTCTTAAAATAAAGTAATTTAGTTCTGGGAAATAATAGTACCAAAATGTTATATTTTTCATAACCTTTCCAAAACATATTTATTTGTATTTTTCTGATTTGATTTGGTGGGGTTTTGAATTGAATTTGAATCAACCGAATTAAAAAACAGAAGGAAGAAAAAGGAAAAGGGAAAAAAAAAGGCAGCCAGCGCCCAGCCCACCTCTCCTATCTCTCTCAGGCCTGACCCATTCCTTCCTCTCAATATTCCTCGCGCATGTGCATCCACAGCAAGCAGGCCGAGCCCACCTAGAGGCCCAGCTAGAACCCGAGCCCGCCCCGGCTCTCACCCCTCCCTCCGCTCACTGACCTAGGGGACCCGTGCGTGACGCCACCCCCGCGTCATGCTGACGTCACCCAACCCCGCCGCCGGGTCGGAGACGGACTCGACGCCGCACGTATGCCACCCGGACTCCGACCATCGCCTCTCTGCCCCTCGCCCACGCCTCCTTTCCCCCTTAAATACTGAGCCCCCCTCGACGTCTGTGCCCTGCCCCGTCCCGAAACCCTAGATCAAATCTCGCCACCGCCGCGACATTGACGCCTCCTCCTCGGAACGAAGTCGCCGTCGCTGTTACGCACCCCGGGAGACCACCCCGAGCACACGAGGAGCATCGCCGAGCCGAGAGGAACACGTCGCCATTCTCAGCGCATCCGGGGAACCACCAGAACGCCCACGCCGTCCAAGCCCGACGCTGCGCCACCGTCTTCCTCAACGTCGGCGACATTCCGGCCACCGGAGCTGCATCGTCGACTCTCGGCCGTTCGATCCTCCGCGAACGCTTCCGATTAGAAGCGAAACGGTACGCACCCTTCGCCGTCAGATCTGGATTTGACGATCCAGACCGACTCTTCTTATTCACGTCACCCGCCCCGCTGGCGCCAGCCCCCACCAATCTCAGCGCCCAGTCAGCAGGCCAGTCAGCGCAGGTTTTTATTCGACTTAAAATTCCAGAAAAATTGCAAAACTTGTAAAATCCATAACTTTTGTTCTGTAACTCTGATTTAGATGATTTTGGACTTTTTGAAATCAGCACATGTGTAGATCAATCTAGGCTATTCAAATTTCAAATTTGAAACGTGCACTCACATGTTATTTTTAGATCTCTATTAATCACTAATTTGGGCATAACTTTTAATCTATAAATCCTTTTTAGGTGAAATCAATTTCTATGGTTTTTTTTATGTCCTCATGCGTTGGAAAAATTATTTGTACAACTTTGTAACAGAAACTCCATTAATGTTGATATTTTCCTATAATAAAACCATAGCAATACTAATAATTATAATTGGATAATAAATTTGTTTTGCATACATAATAACCATGTTATTAACATCAGAGGACAACATTGTTAGTAATTATTGCTAGTTGTGAACTTTGTGCATTAATTTGATCATTGCATAACATGCATACATGTTTTTGTATTGTTATTTTGTTTTCTATGCTATGTTTGTTATGTATGTTTATGTGTGGCTTGTTTTGCTTGTATTAGATTGTGAAGAGGAGAAAGTCTACTCTTGTTGCTGTTATTCTTGTTGTGATTGTTCATCCTATTGCCAAGGCAAGTGACACACCATCAAATCTCCCATATTTTTTACTACGCATTATTAGTGTTTTTGAGTAGTATGGATGATAGGGAATTTTTACTAAGTTATTATTATGCTATGCAAAATCCCAAGTAGTGTGTAGCCACCCCTTAGACTTGTTATTTTGGAGACTTATACTTAGTAGACGATTAGCCTTGCTACAATTTTTTTACTCAATGTTGTGGAAAAATTCCAAGTATAAACTTCAATGAATCACCTGGGTGGATTTGGTTGTTTGGTTAATGAGAGTTGAGTGTCTCCTTGAGAGGAGTTCACTTGAGGAATTCCACCTAGGAAACAAAGAGATTGCCAAGTACCTCTAAGTTTAGTAGCTTCCCGTGCAGCACTTTGACATATGGGCTCTGTCTTGATCAACTCAGTTGTGAGAGTTCAGCCCATGCTTGACATGAAGATGTAGCATAATTATAGGTGGAACGGGTCTTGCTGGTTGGGTTGGATTCTTGCTTCTGAAAGATCTCGTCTCAATTCTCTCCTTTCCATGATGCACTCTGGGTGTATAGGATGTTTGGGCTAATTGAAGACAAAGGGTGAAAGTGCACAACCTCTGCAGAGTTAGAAACTATGATCATAGCCGTGTCCCCAGTAATGGACGACTTTGAGCAGCTGGACAAGGATGGACAGAAGAATCTCAACACCGTTTTTGAAGAAATAAAATTTGGCTAAGGAAGTATTAGTTGAGGTGCTCATGGGTGTGTCCCATAGTGCCAATCTTTGAAAGAAAACTCTTTTTCAAAAGTGTTAGGAAAAAACTTGCTTTCTGCAAATAGCCTAAACTCCACCAAGCCAGATATGCATGTAGTTTAGACTTGCCATCTTATATTCACCATAGTGTCATTTGCCAGTACATTGTTTGTACTGAATCTCCTTCGGGGGCTGCATATTCCAACATGCAGGAAATTCTGAGGATGAAGTTTGATCAAGTGACTGGACCCGAGTCTACACTCAGCATGTAATGCTTGTGGTGCATGATTAAAGATGGAGGCTCATTGCTACTTTTATTTATACTGTTTAGAACTCCGATATTTGATAGTCTTTCAAGACTATGCACTTTGTAATAAAGCTATACATGGCCATTCTGGATCTTTTGTAATAATTTTGATACTTCTGCAATGATACTTTACATTTTGTTCTGTGGTGCTAGCATTGATCCAAGGACTAGCACTTAACACAGTAGTTCTTACATTATTAAATGTGAGGGCGCTACAACTAGGCTCAAAAGAGTGCTGATGGATGGAGGATCTAGTATCAATATCATGTACTTAAGTACATTGAAGCAGCTACACATCTCCGAGACCCAGCTCAATCACAGTAACATACGTTTTCATGGTATTGTTCCTGGCAGGCAAGCACAATCCCTAGGAGAAATTTCCCTAGACGTAACCTTTGGAAAGAGAGAACACTTCCGTCCGGAAAGGAACTCATTCGAGGTGGTGTCGTTCGAAAGTGTTTATCACGCAATACTCGGACGTCCGGCTTTCACCAAATTCATGGCAAGATCATGTTATATTTATAACAAGTTGAAGATGCCAGGGCCAAAAGGAGGAGTAATCACCATATCTGATGACTTCAAATTGGCGAACGAGATGGAGAAAGGAAACACCCTTTGTGTCGAACAAGTGATTCGGAAGGAAGAATTAAAGGAGCTAGCTAAAGAAGTATCGCCGACAGAAATGCCGACGGGAAAAGAAAGCCGGAAGCCGGCAAATAGTTTCAAAGCCTCGGAGAATACAAGACAGGTCATCCTAGATCCCAAAGATCTGACAAAATTTGTCGTACTGGGAACAGGAATGACTGACAAATAGGAAAGTGTGTTCATCAAGTTCCTACGTGACAACTGGGACATTTTTGCGTGGTGTCCTGCTGATATGCATGGTGTTCCCAGGGAACTTGCTGAGCACCAACTCAAAGTAATTCCAGGATCAAAACCTGTCAAACAAGGTCTCCATTGTTTTGATGGAAGAAGGCGGAAGGCAATAGGCAAGGAAATTATCCGGCTTCTAGCAGCTGATTTTATCCGGGAAGTTATATATACTGATTGGTCTACAAACCCAGTATTAGTCCCGAAGAAGGATAGTATTGTTCTTAGGATGTGTATAGATTACACCAAATTTAACAAATTGTGTCCAAAGGATAGGTTCGCGTTACCGCGAATCGATCAAATAATAAATGCCACTGCTGGCTCTGAGCTTTTATGATTTTTGGACGCTTATTCCGGGTACCATCAAATACGTATGAAGTAAGAAGACCAAATAAAAACTTCTTTCATAACCCCATATGGAACATACTATTACATAACCATGCCTTTTGGCTTGAAGAACATCGGTGCAACATACCAGCATTGCATGCAAAGATGTTTGCATAGTCAAATTGGCAAAAACGTCAATGTTTACGTGGATGATATTGCTGTTGTTTCCAAGGAAAAGGATACACTCCTTGAAGATCTACGAGAAACCTTCAAAAAATTGCGCACTTATAAAATAAAGTTGAATCCATTAAAGTGCATATTCGGGGTTCCCTCGGGTAGGTTTTAGCGTTTCTCACAGAGGAAAAACCCGGAAAAGATCAAGGCAATCTTGAACATCACAAAGCCTACATGCCTAAAAGATGTCCAAAGATTAACGGGTTCTGCAGCCGTCGTTAGCAGGTTTATAATCCGACTTGGTGACAAAGCTATGCCATTATACAAATTGTTGAAGAAATCCGACAAATTTGAATGGACAGAAGAGGCGGACAAAGCATTAACCAGTTAAAGGAAACCTTGGTGAAAGCTCCGATTTTGGCATCACCAAAAGACGAAGAACCTATGTTGTTGTATCTTGCAGCAACTAACAGGGTTATTAGCGCAGTGTTAATCGTGGAAAGACGGAAAGACAAGCAAAGTATTCCAGATCAACATTCGGTGTATTACGTCAGCGAGGTATTCTCCGAGTCCAAACAAAGGTATCCACATTATCAAAAGCTGGCATATGGCGTATTTTTCGCATCTTGAAAACTCCGTCATTATTTCCAAGGACATTCCATAACAGTGGTAAGCAAAGCACCACTAGGGGATATTATAAACAATGCGGACGCAACAGGCAGAGTAGCCAAATGGGGCATTGAGCTCGTTGCGTTCCACATTAAGTACCAACCCTAGACGGCAAGTAAATCCCAGGTGTTGGCAGATTTCATGGCTGATTGGACGAAAGAAATAGAAAACACACCAATGCCGGAGTCGGAATATTGGATCATGCATTTCGATGGATCCAAAATGAAAGAAGGTGTTGGAGCTGGTGTAGTGCTTAAATCTCCAAAAGGCGACATAATGGAATATGTATTAAGAATACACTTCAATGTCAGCAAAAACGTGGCAGAATATGAAGCATTGCTTCATGGCTTGCATATTTCAAAGGAGATAGGCGTCAAGCGTATACGTTGCAATGGTGACTCGGACTTGGTACAACATCAGCTAAACCAAACAAGGGATGCTAAAAGCCCCATTATGGCCGAATATCGGAGAACAGTCGATGACTTCGCCATTTGCTTCTTGGGATTTTAAGTACTTCACATCAAAAGGGAAGACAATTGGAACGCGGATGCTTTAGCCCGCATGGGCTCGGAAAGAGTGAATACTTTACCACCTGGTGTGTTCGTCCAACATTTGCATGAACCATCAATAAAAGGCGGAGATGTCGATTATCCTCTAGTTTCCGATTCAATAGAAGTCTTGCTTGTTAACCCGGATTGAACAATTTTATACCTAAACTTCTTAGTTAATCAGAAGTTCCCGGATGGAGCAGACGAGGTCTTGCAAAGGCAAATATAACACCGATGCAAAGGATACACGGTAATAAATGGTTGTCTGTATAAGCGCACTACTATCGGAATTTTTCAGTGATGTATTTCGCCAAAAGAAGGACGAGAAATTCTACAAGAAATTCATGCAGGAGATTGCGGACATCATGCTCAATCAAAAAGCATAGTTAAGAAAGCATTCGGTGCAGGGTTTTTCTGGCTCACAGCCAAGACAGACGTGGAGCACATAGTAGTGAATACATGTGCCGGATGTCAGTACTACGCCAAGCAGACAAATATGCCAGCCCAAGCACTTAAAATTATCCCCATAACATGGCAATTTGCGGTCTGGGGGCTAGATATGATGCGACCATTCAAAACTGCCAGAGGCGGACTCAAACATCTACTCGTTGCAGTAGATAAGTATACCAAGTGGGTGGAAGCAAAACCCATCAAAAAACTTGACGGTGTGACTGCCAGAAATTTCGTCATTGACGTAGTCATGCGATACGGCGTGCCACAAAGCATAATCAAGGATAACGGGATAAATTTCTCAATTGGAGAGTTGGCAAAGTATTACCGACAAACGAGAATTCGCCTAGATCTCGCATCTGTGGCACACCCACAATCCAATGGCCAGGTCAACGAATGAATAGTTCGATACTGCAAGGAATCCGCCCAAGACTCGAATCTCCTCTTCATAGAGCAGCTGGAGCATGGGTAGAAGAATTAACTTCTATGATTTGGAGTATTCGAATGACGCGGAATAGATCAACAAGGCAAACGCCTTTTTTCCTGGTCTATGGCGCAAAAGCAGTGCTTGCTACGGACATAATCCATGATAGCCCACGAGTGCAGGCGTACGATGACTCGGATGCCGAAAACGAACGACAGGATGTCGTCGATCTCTTAGAAGAAGAACGAGAGCTTGTGCTGCAAAGATCCTCCATTTATTAGCAAGTACTACGATGTTATGATAGTCGGAAAATCAAGCACCGTTCTTTCAAAGAAGGTGATTTGGTGCTAAGATTGGTACAGGATAGGAACACAAACTTGCCCCAACCTGGGAGGGACCATTTGTCATAAACAAGGCTACGAAAAATGGGTCATATTACCTTGTAGATATTCGAGACATGAAAGATGATCCGAAAAATCTGAATCGCAAGAGAAAAGGAAAGATAGATGTAGAACTAGGGGAGACAAAGAGGCCCTGGAGCATCTAGCAGTTACGTCCCTTTTACACTTAGTTCAAATTCTATGTAAACATCATTGAGATTATGAAATAAAGTTGTCGGAAATTCATGGATTATTGCTTTGTTTGTTTTACTGTTCTAAGCATATTTCTGTCTTATCTATTTCCCAATGATCATTCCATATAGTTTCAATGTTAACCCGAATTGTGTCTGCGTGCTCGGAGTTATAAAACTGAATGCTTTTTAGCCTAAGGAGGCTTAAAAACCTCAGATTGTGCCTGTGTGCTTGAGGTTCATGATTTTCAAATTTCTTATTTTTCCTAAGTTTTATCGGATTGTTTGTTGGGTCATTGGATTTAGTAAGTAAAAGTGCCAAGGTATAATCCATGATTCCGAGTTTTGGCTGATAGGTCTAAACCCAATCACTTGGCAGTAAGATTACATACTTTCGAGCCACTTCAACACTAAGGAAAGTTAAAGCATACAAACTAGAAAACTTAGAAGGAAAGGAATTAAAACTCTGAAAAACTTGCAAAGACTTAAAACTTTACTGCAAAGGAGAAGTGCTTGTTTATACAAAAGATAGAATGCATTACAATTGATATTACATTGGAAGAATAGTAATGCTTCTATTTTCTCGACAAGCTACGCATGAACTAGGCAGCATAATCATACTCCTCCTTGTCCTCCTTGTCGCTATCGCTCGGATTCTCCGGAGTTTTCAGAATATCTTCCTCCGGGTAGAACGTGGAGGTAGACACCATCCTAGCTATCTTGGATGCGTGCCCCTTGACAGACTTGAAGATCTCCGCCCTCTGAGCTTCTGTATATCCTTGCGGGATACCGGTAGCAACGCGCCAGGACTTAGAGGTGGTGTAATGCATGCGCATCAGTCCAAGGACCATGCGTGCACCACCTCAGGCGACAGATTGGAGCCATGATTCCCTATGGTTTGCCACCTCTTCAATGGCTTTGGGAAGTTTGCTGACTTCCGAGTAATCGCCAACTTTGTCTGGAATTCATTTATCAATAAGTAGCATCCCAAAATTCTTCAGACCGGTGAAGACTTCCCCGAAAGCCCGGATTCTGTCAATCCGGGTAAGCAAGGGATTCCCTTATGTTCAAAAAATCAATAAAGGTTAGAAAGCACAGAAGGAGGAAAGAGGAGACGTACTGCAAAAGTACAAGAAAAAACTTGGTAAAGTAACAAAAACTTACCGAGAATTTTATCCATATCAACGCCTGCTTCAAGGCGTTTCTTGAGGGCATTCTCCAAGTCTCAGATAGTCACATTATCCTTCTCGGCTTGAGAAAAAGCTCGGGACTCAGCCAATCCAACAACCAGCTGACTCACCTCCAGATCCTTTTGGAGCTTTACATCCATCTTGTAAGGCTCCGAGTTTTCCTTGCGGAGGGCTTCAGCATTGCCAGCGTCATCAGCAATCTGTTTGGCCTTAGCCAAAGAAGCTGAGAAGAAAAAGAGCTGAAGAGTTAATCACTCAGAAAATGACTTACAAAAATTCCAGAAACAGAAAACAAGGAATGAAAAGAAAGTTTACCTGCTGTCTCCTTCAGCTGCTTCTGAGCCTCAGAGAGTTTCGACTCCTTATCATTAAGGATGCCAAGAAGATATTTTACTTCCTGGTTCTTAATGGTAAGCTTCTCAAGAACTTCCACGTTTATGTTCTCAGCGGTTTGCTAAAAAGTAGACAAAGGAAAAGTTTGCTTAGGAAAAATTAAGAAGGCAAAAGAGAAAAGCATTAAGACAAATCAGAAAGAATAGTTTCGTCTTAATACTTGGGGGCTAGAGATATTACCTGGCTCATCCTTTGCAAACCCGTGAGATTCTCAGAGAATTCCTTGGCATATTCTGTGAAGGTAATTCCCATATGGTGGAGGTCATCTTGCATGACCTGGAGAGGCAATAATGCGTAATTATTCCTAACAATAAGTTTGCCTTTTGGCCAAGGACGGATTATGGGCGCTCGGGCAAAGTATTTCTGCGCCCACGGATGAATGTATCCGCGTTCGTAGAAGCGTGATTCTTGTTTTACCTTGAACTTCTCCTTGAAAGTTGGCATCGCTTCCGCCTCAGGAGGGTTCGAGGGTCCACCTTGCTCGGGTTCCGCCCTTTCCCGCGCATCTGTGTCGGATGCAACAGGCTGGCTGGTCTGCAGAGGGTATTCCTCCCGAGGAGCCGAGCTTTCCTCCCCAGCCGCCATTGGAGTATCTGGAGCAGCGGCGGGAGATGGCTTGGGTCCCTGGTGGGCAGCAGCCTTCAGCTTCTTCCTGCCTTTCCCTTACATGTGGTAGGGGCAAGGCTAGAAAACAGAAAAGGAGGAAAGTCCGAGATTAAAAATTCGAGAAAGAAAAGTGTGCAAGTAAAAGCATACAAATATAAAAAGTCTGGGTTTTTACCTAGAAGTGGCGACGGGAACACCGTCAAGATCTATGACTTCCTGGCTGGAGGAAACTTTCTTGCGTTTCCTTCTTCCAGCTGACTGAAAGTTGGCTCTCAGCGCAGCCAACTCATCATCAATGGCAAGTTCTGCCTCATGAAGATCAAGAAGCTGTGAAAAAAGCAAAATCCGGATTAGTATCAGAAACATCCGAGAGAAAAGATAGGATTCGAGAAATTTCCCAAAGGACAGAAGCATACCTTTGGAGCGGGGTTTCCGGTGTGATACATTTGCCGGCTTTCCTCGTATTGATCACGAGTAGAGACGAGCTGGTTCACGCGTTTCTTGAACTCCTTCTTTGACAAAGCGCTCTTCGTTGCCATCATCGTGTCGTCCGGGCCCGTGTATTCGCACATGAGCCGGCTTCCGCGATAAGAGAGAGGTTGAATCCTCCTCCCAAGCCAGCATAGAATTGTATCCATGCCGGTGAAGGGAGGAGTGGAAGAGACAAGTTTCGTGATTCGCCTTTTGATCCTCATCATGTCTGGAGGCAGAACCTGGACCGTGTCCAATGCCCAATTATCTTGAGGCGTGGCCGCGGAATTGACAAAAGTCGGAATGCTTGTATCCTTTCCAGGATACGTAACATCCAAGTGATAGAAGAATGAGCCCGTCCAAAATTTGACGGACTCGGAAGTCTTGATTTTAGGGAACCAATCCTCCCTATACCTACGGAGGTTGAAAGATATGGTTCCGTAAATCGGAAGAATACCCTCGGTGGTGTTACACTTAACGTTAAAACAATACTGGAAGAAATCCAGGCGGGGTTCTATCCTTAAGTAACCCTCAAAGAGGGCCTGGAATCCGGTTCTACCAGTAGGCTTATGGCACCCCCGCCATGAACCTTACTACGATGTCTCGACAGGAAGGTTGGATAAACATGTGTAAGAGCATCACTTCATCGACAAGGCCATGAAACTCAACATGACCTCTTTGTATAAAAGAGTGTGACACTCGAGGGTGGAAAAGAACAGTAGTCGATGAAACTTCTTTAATCTTTAGATTACAAAACTTTGACCTGGTACTGGAAATGAACGAGGTACTAGAGTATGCTTCTTCGGACATTCCAAGGTGAAATGTTCTGACGGAACACCAGATGAAATGCATTGGATCTCCAACGCACCTATGCAACTTGGCTTCCAAACAATGGACAAAGGTAGGAAAGCAACTAAAGATTAGGAACGTGCTCCGGGGAATCCTGAGATCATGGTGCATGCACAAGGTAGTACTATTTCGTAAAACCCATGCTAAAAGATTGGTATAGCTGAATCAAGAACAACGATGTGGGAACCATAAAGAAAACTCTTGTTGTGGCCCTTCTGATTCCAAGAGAAAACCAATGGCTATAGGAGTTGAGATTAACTAGCCATCCTGAGGTAGAAGATGCTCCTCAAGGTCAACAGAACGGAACTTGGGTTAAAGGCCAACATCTTGTACTGATAGCATGAGCATCACATGGTTATAAAACTGCATGATTCAACCCACCGCAATTCGGCACATTCCGGGACCTTTGGTTCAAATACAAGATAAAAAACGAGAGAAAGGAGTAAGTACTATCTGAGTGCCTTAAAGGACACTATGAGGAGCGATCACAAAATATCTTTCAAAAGCCAAACATGGCTCCGTAAGTATTTGAGGTAAAGAAAAAGGATACATTCGAGATGAAAGGAAAATCTCGAGGTTATGGTTTGAGATTTTAGAACATGAAAATGTGGAATTAAAACAACTCTGGGAGATTATGATGGAAAGGAATCTCCCAGTTGAATCAAGAGAAAACAAAGTAAGGAACACACACGACTCTAGAAAGTCAACACTAGGTCAACTTGGGTAAAAGACGTCCTTGCCAAAGAAGGCACCTAAGTTTTGAATGACTAGAAGAGATACCAAAACCTTTTCAAATCAAAACAGGTAAGGTGAACCAAAGTTAGAGCGATAGCAGATAAGGAGTAAAAATAATCCTATGAAGGTTTTTTCACAACTCATCTGTAGTTTCAAAATAATTTTCACAAACACTAGACTCAACATCGACCAAGCAGTAAGGTTTTTCGACAAGCAGTTCTGCTCTGATACCATGACTTGTCACGACCCCGAACCCAGGGGTATACATAAGTGTTATGCGCTCCTAGCCTAGTTATGGACCCACAAGGGCTTTGGGGTTACCAGTCCCGGCCGTAACACACAACGGCAGATAGACCGGAAACATCGGCATGCAGGCCGGATAACAACGGAACAACTGATCCTCATTTCCATGCTAGTCATAACCAAGTATTCATATCAAAAAATCGATGAGTCATCCGAAACTGTCGGAACAGGACCAAGGCTAAAAAGAAATGCTATGTGTCACATGAAGTGCTACACATGCCGAGAGTTACTGGGTTTACCAATCCCAGGCCGAGTAAACATCGGCATGCGTGCTCGGATATTTATCATTGGCACACAACCCCTCGATTGCGACAGTCAACACAGGTATAGCCAAATCGTTTAACCAAGGGCTCAAAACCAAAAACCGATCAAAGCAGTTATCTACCCATAGAGTGTTGATACACCGCCACATCCTAGTTTTGAAAACATTTTTAATATCCCCACAAATCCAAATGGAAAGCCCAAACTAGGTGACTCGTGGAAAAATCTATGCAAGTTGAGACCGAGGGGAATCTAAGCCCCGTGTGGATGCACGATCAGTCTTGGCTCGAAGACGAGAACTCGCTCCAAGGGGCATGGACAAGACAAACCACCACATCCCATGTGTCAACTCATCCAAGCCTTTTATCATATTAAACACACACCTCTGATCTTACCATGTCATCATGTCATATTAGATTCATTCGCAACTCTGTGTCATCAACTGGATGAAACAGAGATCAACATGCATTATGACTAAGTATGGAATATTTGAGGCTCTGGTGATACACACAACCAAACCTACAGCTGCTGGGAGCAGTGGATCATGATATCTGGGCTATGCAAATAAATAGGTTAATTCTAACTATTGACTCAAGATACTTTATAAAGCATGCATCGAACGAGAGACAAAACACTTCGAAAACATATATGGGCAGATAAGAGGTTATCATTGCCTTTCTTCAAGAAAACCAGATAAAGTCTTTAGCAAAATCTGCTTGACTTGTCGGTTAAGATAAAGTATTCGGCATGCAGATGTCGATCTTCTCTTTGGAATCGCATTCTACCGATAAGAAGAAAACACCAAAACAGAAATAACAACCAACACATGGCATCAATGCAATGCGCAATATGTATGCATGAGCAAGTTAGTGCACTACGATAATACTCTGAACATGTTCGTTGATTTACTAGGGTTCGCATGACAGTTATGCATTTTTATTGAAATAACGCCAAAATGGACCTCGGAGGGCACTTCGGGCAATTCTAAAAGTGTGTCAAAGTTAAAGTGCTCAGATGGATTTCAAAACATCATGAATGCATTACATTTGTCTTTCTGAGCATTTTGGTATAAAATTTGTAATTTTTAGAATTTGTTGAATAAATTATTATTTTCTTCATTTTTAAATAAATTAATACAAATTCAAATAATGCTTGCCAAACATGTTTGAAAATGACATAAATAGATAGACTAAATTTTTCTAAACATTTCCATATATTTTTTAATTTTCTGATAAACAGAATTAACGTTATTGATTTTCCAAAATTAAATTATTTTTTGGAATTCTTTTAATAGGGAGCCCTACCTGTCAGATTTTTAAACATTTCATAATTATTTTCAAAAATAAAATAATCTGATAGCCGCCCCATGGTGACGTCATGCTGACGTCACCGTGACATCAGCAATGGCCGGAACGGCTCTAATAAGCACACCGGCGACGATTCAGCAAGGGGGGAGGGAACGCGTGCGAGGGCGTTCGACTCAGAGTTGTTGAGGCTACCACCATGGGGTGGTGCCACCCTTGGGAGGTCATCGGAGAAGCGTCAGCGTCGCTAAATGCGGCGGTGCCCGCCAGAAACGACAAGGATGGCAATCTCGTCCACGATAAATCGAACCGAGGGCATCACAAGGTAGAGGATCTCAGCGAAAAACTGATGATAGGGTCAGGGAAGCAAACCGAGGTCGGGCGGCGGCGAATTCGAGTGCGGTGGTCGTGAGCCGAAACAGAGGAAGAAGGCTCGATTCAGCTCCTTCCTTCCGTCCCTGCAAGCGAGACTTGGTGGGGAGGTAGAGGAGGACCAGGCGCTTCCGTCGGTGGACTCATCGAAGCTCGAAGATGACCCGAGCTACAACACAGCGCGACGGCTGTACGCTTAGGGTTAGAGTTCCGGCAGATTTTTTTACAGAGGGAGAGGGGGGACTATGGGAGCAAGTGAGGAGGAGGAAGAGAGAAGCACGACGCCTCTCTGGGTCGTCTTCCGCGTGAACAAGGCCACCGGGAGGTGCGTGGAAGCGCCGGCGATGACCTCCCTCCCTGCCTGGCGGGAGGAAGACGTTAAAAGGGAGTTTTTCCGAAAACCCCCTAAGTTTTCTGAAAACTGCAAATTAGACCTTCTGATGTTTAAAACACAACATAAACCCTTGTTTTGAGGGCCTTTTTGCATGAATAAAATTTGGCAAAAATATATTTCGGAAACCTTATAAAATTTCCAACCAAACCATATCTTGGTTTGCCAAGTATGAAAAAAATTTGAAATAAAATTTTGGGTGACCACTAAGTGATTTTTAGGCAATTTTTAATAACATTCAAATACAAACATTGATAAAAAATTCATGCATCTATGACATGAACACAACACCTCGACACCACTTGAAAGCAATATTGGGATGTTACAGTCGCACCAATCAATACTCCTTCAAATGGAACAACAAGAATTCCGTGCCCCGTTCTGTGTCTCCAAGCCAAATAATCATCGACAATGCAAAGAAACTTGCGCGCACCCAACAAGAGAAAAATCCTAGTGAGTTGAGTGGTGAGAGAGAGATCCACCACACAGGGAGTGAGATCCAAAAGCCAAATTTGAGTGGAAAATGGCGTGTGTTCCCAAAGGACTAGCCTTACTTTCCACAAAATGTGAGATGCAAGAGCTTCGAGAAAACTCATCCATTCTCCACTTTTTCCTTATGTGCAAAGGCGAAGTTCTTGATACTAACTCCATAACAAGTTTTCCTCTGTCTTTGTTACCTATATTGAGGAATTTGAGGACATATTTCCCGAAGAACTACCACCGGGTCTACCTCCTCTTCGAGGCATCAAACATCGCATCGATCTCATACCGGGTGCTCCTCTTCCCAACCGTGCTCCTTACCGCACCAACTACAAAGAGACCAAGGAAATCGAGCGTCAAATACAAGAAATCCTCAATAAAGGTTTTATTTATGAATCTCTTAGCCCTTGTGCCGTTCCGGCTATCCTTGTGCCTAAACAAGATGAGCTTCTTTGTTTGTGCATGGATTGTCGTCTCATAAATGTTATCACCGTTAGATATAGACATCCCATTCCTGACTTCATGACATGCTAGATGAACTTTGTGGTGCAACTATCTTTTCCAAAATTGATCTTAAAAGTGGATACCATCAAATTCGCATGAGCATTGGTGATGAATGGAAACTGCTTTCAAAACAAAACTTGGTCTCTATGAATGGCTTGTCATGCCTTTTTGTCTTTCGAATGCTCCTTTGACATTTATGCGTCTTATGAATGAGGTTTTGAGAGTATTTATTGGCAAATTTGTCGTGGTTCACTTTGACGACATCATTACCTATAGCAAATCTTTGGAGAATTACCTTGAACATATTTCTCAAGTCGCGTGGGCTCTTCGCAAACCAAAACTTTTTGTAAATCTTGACAAATGCAATTTTCGCACCAACAATTTTTTTTCTTGGGTTTTGTGATTTCCTCCAATGGAATTGAAGTCGATGAAAAGAAAGTTGAGGCAATTAGAAATTGGCCTAACCCTACTTCCGTGGGTGAGATAAGACGTTTTCATGGTCTTGCCGGTTTCTATCGCCGCTTTGTGAAGGATTTTTCAACAATTGCTTGCCCTTTAAATGAGCTTACAACAAATAATGTACCGTTTGTTTGGGGAAATGATCAACAAAAAGCTTTTGATACCCTCAAGAAATGTTTGACTGAAGCACCTTTTCTTGTTTTATCGGATTTTGAGAAAACCTTTGAGATTGAATGTGACGCTAGTGGTATTGGTATTGGTGGCGTTCTTATGCAAAATGGACGCCCCGTAGCATAACGTAGTGAGAAACTTGATGGCGCTAGATTGAACTACCCCATCTATGACAAAGAGCTTTTCGCTTTTGTTAGAGGTTTAGAAGTTTGGCAACACTACCTTTGGCCCAAAGAGTTCGTTATTCATTTTGATAATGAATCACTGAAATATTTGAAGAGTCAAGCTAATTTAAACAAACGACATGCTAAGTGGGTTGAATTCATTGAGTCTTTCCCTTATGTCATCAAATACAAAAAGTGTAAAGAAAATGTAGTTCGGATGCATTAACCCGTAACGAATGCCTTCTTACACGTCTTGAGATAAATGTGATTGGTCTAGATGAGATAAAAGACTTGTACTCTTTGGGTGTTTTCTTTCGTCTATCTTTTGTAAGTGTTTACCAAATCGAGGCTTTGAAGATTCTACTTGCATAAAGGTTTCTTGTTTAAGGCTAACAAACTATGCATTCTCGAGTCCTCTCTTCGTTTGTTGTTACTGAAGGAATCACATGAAGGAGGTCTCATGGGACATTTTGGACGGGACAAGACCTATGAC